>CM055404.1:138183158-138237534 GCA_029228625.1 Pseudolycoriella hygida
GGAGTTCGGTAAGCCATGTATGCGGGCATATTGGGCACTCAAATTGTTTAATTCTATTCTAGTGCCTTTATCAATATAGCCTTGGTTAAAGAGCTTACTCACCATTTTTGTATTCATACTAATAAGGTCATCGAGAGGGTCGTAGTCAATGATTTCGTATGTGTTCGTGTCACTAAGTAGTAGGTCCATTTTCTCATGATATTCAGCTCGTTCCATTATTACAGTTTTGTTGCTTTTGTCGCTATTGAGTATGATTATATTGCTGTTGGTTCTTAAGAACTTTTGTAAGTTGTTGAAGCTCTTCAGAATGAGTTTATCTGTCAGACTAAGTTTGGGATCCGTTTTTAGGAAGTTAGTGATTTGTGTAGTTATGATTGACCTGATGTTGCCGACGTTCTCTTCTTCACAAAATGCTCCTAATGTGTATTCAATGTCTGCTAGCAAATGTGGAATTGGTAGGTCTTTAATTTCCATTGGCAAATTAAATTTCGGACCAAAGCTTAGTAGCATCATTATGTCAGTAGGAATGTTGGTTTCAGTGAGATTAATCACACAATTCTCATCATATACAAAGTCTGGGATCGGGTGTTGGGCATCGTATCGTTTGTTAAATTTAGCTGTACAACGTTCTTTGTTCAGATTTATCAAGTTTTGGAGTTTCTGGTTCTGCGTATGGATAAAAACATTTGCGATATCTGTAGGCATACTAGCCTACACATTCAAAGATTTCATCTCCACAATTCAGGTACCACACAATCATGTCTTAGTCTCTTACGATGTAGTATCACTATACACAAATACCGACACTACTAAAGTCATCGATATCTTGAAGCAAAAATGGCCCCTAATCCAACAGCACACTGCAGTAAACGAAGAATTATTCTTCGAGTTACTCGAGTTCTGTATCCATACGAGTACATTCTTCCGATACAAAGACCAAGTTTACAAGCAGAAATTTGGACTTGGGATGGGCTTGTCATTAGCGAGTACACTCTCAGATATTCTGCTCACTGAAATATTTGACAATAGATTACCGCAACTAGATTATAAGCCGAAATTCCTAAAAAAGTTCATTGACGACATAGTAAAGCTAGTATGCCTACAGATATCGCAAATGTTTTTATCCATACGCAGAACCAGAAACTCCAAAACTTGATAAATCTGAACAAAGAACGTTGTACAGCTAAATTTAACAAACGATACGATGCCCAACACCCGATCCCAGACTTTGTATATGATGAGAATTGTGTGATTAATCTCACTGAAACCAACATTCCTACTGACATAATGATGCTACTAAGCTTTGGTCCGAAATTTAATTTGCCAATGGAAATTAAAGACCTACCAATTCCACATTTGCTAGCAGACATTGAATACACATTAGGAGCATTTTGTGAAGAAGAGAACGTCGGCAACATCAGGTCAATCATAACTACACAAATCACTAACTTCCTAAAAACGGATCCCAAACTTAGTCTGACAGATAAACTCATTCTGAAGAGCTTCAACAACTTACAAAAGTTCTTAAGAACCAATAGCAATATAATCATACTCAATAGCGACAAAAGCAACAAAACTGTAATAATGGAACGAGCTGAATATCATGAGAAAATGGACCTACTACTTAGTGACACGAACACATACGAAATCATTGACTACGACCCTCTCGATGACCTTATTAGTATGAATACAAAAATGGTGAGTAAGCTCTTTAACCAAGGCTATATTGATAAAGGCACTAGAATAGAATTAAACAATTTGAGTGCCCAATATGCCCGCATACATGGCTTACCGAAACTCCATAAGAATGGAATACCACTGAGACCTGTAGTAGACACTGTGAATAGTCCTAGTTACACTCTCAACAAGTACATGAACGACATTCTTAAGAAAATAATCGACAGCGAGAAGTATAACGTCCAAAATGCCTACACATTCAAAGATTTCATCTCCACAATTCAGGTACCACACAATCATGTCTTAGTCTCTTACGATGTAGTATCACTATACACAAATACCGACACTACTAAAGTCATCGATATCTTGAAGCAAAAATGGCCCCTAATCCAACAGCACACTGCAGTAAACGAAGAATTATTCTTCGAGTTACTCGAGTTCTGTATCCATACGAGTACATTCTTCCGATACAAAGACCAAGTTTACAAGCAGAAATTTGGACTTGGGATGGGCTTGTCATTAGCGAGTACACTCTCAGATATTCTGCTCACTGAAATATTTGACAATAGATTACCGCAACTAGATTATAAGCCGAAATTCCTAAAAAAGTTCATTGACGACATAGTAACGACAGCCCCACCAGAGAAGGTTCATGCAACAGCTAGCACTTTTCGAGATGGGAGAATAGAATTTACATACGAAATTGAGAAAGACAAAAAACTAAATTTTCTCGACTTGACATTGATCCATCAACATGATGGGAAAATCTTGACGAACTGGTACAGTAAACCAACATCTTCTAATCGACTTCTGAATTATCTATCATCACACCCCTATACAATGAAATGGAATATCGCCAAAACATTTGTTCATAGAGTCTTGTCATTGAGCGACCCCATCTTCATAGATGACAACATAGAAAGGATTCATGAAGTTCTATTGAAGAATAATTATCCAATGAAAATGATCAAAAAAGCCATAGAGAATGAACAAAAGAAACAAGCATCTAATAACGACCCTACTCCTACAATGAACGAATCTAAGCGATATAGTGGTGTCCATTATATACCAACACTGTCTGAGAGCATTGCCAGAACTTTTCGCACAACAATTCCTGATCTCACGATAGCACCGAAACCGGCGAGAAAATTGAAAAACTCTTTTTCCAACATGAAATCAAGGATTGGGAAATTCGGTCAGAGGAATGTCATTTATAACATTCCTTGCAAAGAGAGAACAGATTGCATACAGGACCACTATTTAGGCCAGACAGGTCGCAGATTGGGCATTCGAATAAGCGAGCATAGCGCAGATTATGAGAAACGTTTTACTTCTGGTGGTAAAACAGCTCTAATAAAGCATGCCCTTACGATAGAGAACCAACTAGGAACCGAACATGAACCAGATTTTGAAGCAACGACAATAATTGACCGTGAAACAAACGAAACGAAACGTGAGTTCTTAGAAGCAAGTTATATATGGATGTTTGGGAACCGCTCGAATAACTTTGTGCGCGATAAAAACAGTCTCAACAACAATTACACACATATAATCAACACTTATAAAGACATTCAAACCACATAGCTTCAACTTCACAATTTAAATTTTCCCGCCCAATTATAATTAAGCTTGAATAACTGCCAACAAGTTCAAAGACGACGAATTTCCGATATGTGTCATAATATTCTTATAATTGCAAGTCCATTTGTAAAGTCTTCGTCTCTAATTTATTCCATCAAGTTTTAAATGTTTGTAAAGTCAGTGTAAATCACTAATTTATCTAGTTATTTTAATTAGCAATTTATTCATTTCATTTTCAAAACTTTCATTCTATTAACTGCACACAGAACAGTAAGTTACATAGATGATATAAATAAGCTCATGTGAATCTAACGTCAAATTCAAATTTTCCAATAAAGATATGCCTGATGATGATGTCCAACAGACATCGAAAATTTGCGTAAAGAATTAATGTATTTCAATTCAAAACGACCGCCGTCCGATAAATAAAGGAAAAACAACATTTCCCACTCTGATCTGATTGTCTAACGGTCAATAACAAACCTCCCACCTTGGGAAAACTCATCGATTTCAACGCTGTGGAAACGAAACAGCCATGGAGAGCAACTACCAGAGACAAAGAAGAACAGACTACCGCATTCGCCACCATAATTCTCATCAACACCGAAATCATATGAGCAGTTTCATGGATATGATTCGTCAACAATATGGAGAAGAGATACATTCTGTATTCAAACAGTACATCGCCAACACAAGATCGAAATCGAATCTTATACCACGACGTATTTTCTTGCTCAGATGCCGTAAAGAAGAAGTCATACCAAATTTCATACTACAAAAAATGAATATTTTGGACTCACAAGAACAACAGAGCCACCCATACCACCGAAATTTGAAGAATCTTCGTAAGACTATGTGTCGTGATATTCTTAACATGGAAATTAAGATTTGTGAATGGCAAATTAAGCACACAGATACAGAGCGATCACACCTACTGCACAGCATTCTAGCTAGTATGCCTACAGATATCGCAAATGTTTTTATCCATACGCAGAACCAGAAACTCCAAAACTTGATAAATCTGAACAAAGAACGTTGTACAGCTAAATTTAACAAGCGATACGATGCCCAACACCCGATCCCAGACTTTGTATATGATGAGAATTGTGTGATTAATCTCACTGAAACCAACATTCCTACTGACATAATGATGCTACTAAGCTTTGGTCCGAAATTTAATTTGCCAATGGAAATTAAAGACCTACCAATTCCACATTTGCTAGCAGACATTGAATACACATTAGGAGCATTTTGTGAAGAAGAGAACGTCGGCAACATCAGGTCAATCATAACTACACAAATCACTAACTTCCTAAAAACGGATCCCAAACTTAGTCTGACAGATAAACTCATTCTGAAGAGCTTCAACAACTTACAAAAGTTCTTAAGAACCAACAGCAATATAATCATACTCAATAGCGACAAAAGCAACAAAACTGTAATAATGGAACGAGCTGAATATCATGAGAAAATGGACCTACTACTTAGTGACACGAACACATACGAAATCATTGACTACGACCCTCTCGATGACCTTATTAGTATGAATACAAAAATGGTGAGTAAGCTCTTTAACCAAGGCTATATTGATAAAGGCACTAGAATAGAATTAAACAATTTGAGTGCCCAATATGCCCGCATACATGGCTTACCGAAACTCCATAAGAATGGAATACCACTGAGACCTGTAGTAGACACTGTGAATAGTCCTAGTTACGCTCTCAACAAGTACATGAACGACATTCTTAAGAAAATAATCGACAGCGAGAAGTATAACGTCCAAAATGCCTACACATTCAAAGATTTCATCTCCACAATTCAGGTACCACACAATCATGTCTTAGTCTCTTACGATGTAGTATCGCTATACACAAATACCGACACTACTAAAGTCATCGATATCTTGAAGCAAAAATGGCCCCTAATCCAACAGCACACTGCAGTAAACGAAGAATTATTCTTCGAGTTACTCGAGTTCTGTATCCATACGAGTACATTCTTCCGATACAAAGACCAAGTTTACAAGCAGAAATTTGGACTTGGGATGGGCTTGTCATTAGCGAGTACACTCTCAGATATTCTGCTCACTGAAATATTTGACAATAGATTACCGCAACTAGATTATAAGCCGAAATTCCTAAAAAAGTTCATTGACGACATAGTAACGACAGCCCCACCAGAGAAGGTTCATGCAACAGCTAGCACTTTTCGAGATGGGAGAATAGAATTTACATACGAAATTGAGAAAGACAAAAAACTAAATTTTCTCGACTTGACATTGATCCATCAACATGATGGGAAAATCTTGACGAACTGGTACAGTAAACCAACATCTTCTAATCGACTTCTGAATTATCTATCATCACACCCCTATACAATGAAATGGAATATCGCCAAAGCATTTGTTCATAGAGTCTTGTCATTGAGCGACCCCATCTTCATAGATGACAACATAGAAAGGATTCATGAAGTTCTATTGAAGAATAATTATCCAATGAAAATGATCAAAAAAGCCATAGAGAATGAACAAAAGAAACAAGCATCTAATAACGACCCTACTCCTACAATGAACGAATCTAAGCGATATAGTGGTGTCCATTATATACCAACACTGTCTGAGAGCATTGCCAGAACTTTTCGCACAACAATTCCTGATCTCACGATAGCACCGAAACCGGCGAGAAAATTGAAAAACTCTTTTTCCAACATGAAATCAAGGATTGGGAAATTCGGTCAGAGGAATATCATTTATAACATTCCTTGCAAAGAGAGAACAGATTGCATACAGGACCACTATTTAGGCCAGACAGGTCGCAGATTGGGCATTCGAATAAGCGAGCATAGCGCAGATTATGAGAAACGTTTTACTTCTGGTGGTAAAACAGCTCTAATAAAGCATGCCCTTACGATAGAGAACCAACTAGGAACCGAACATGAACCAGATTTTGAAGCAACGACAATAATTGACCGTGAAACAAACGAAACGAAACGTGAGTTCTTAGAAGCAAGTTATATATGGATGTTTGGGAACCGCTCGAATAACTTTGTGCGCGATAAAAACAGTCTCAACAACAATTACACACATATAATCAACACTTATAAAGACATTCAAACCACATAGCTTCAACTTCACAATTTAAATTTTCCCGCCCAATTATAATTAAGCTTAAATAACTGCCAACAAGTTCAAAGACGACGAATTTCCGATATGTGTCATAATATTCTTATAATTGCAAGTCCATTTGTAAAGTCTTCGTCTCTAATTTATTCCATCAAATTTTAAATGTTTGTAAAGTCAGTGTAAATCACAATTTATCTAGTTATTTTAATTAGCAATTTATTCATTTCATTTTCAAAACTTTCATTCTATTAACTGCACACAGAACAGTAAGTTACATAGATGATATAAATAAGCTCATGTGAATCTAACGTCAAATTCAAATTTTCCAATAAAGATATGCCTGATGATGATGTCCAACAGACATCGAAAATTTGCGTAAAGAATTAATGTATTTCAATTCAAAACGACCGCCGTCCGATAAATAAAGGAAAAACAACATTTCCCACTCTGATTTGACAGTTCACATTTTTGGACGTGCTCTTAAGAGGGACTTCTGCAAAAAAGAAGTTTTTCTGGCTATACTTTTGTTATAAAAATGTGTCATTTTCAAAAAAGTAACTAAATGGCTGTTTACACTCAACTTTTATTAATCCAGTAACTGAGCTACTTTTTTGTGATTCCTTAGTTTTTTTTTCACAAATCTTTCGAAGATAGGTCTGCATTTCAGACTGGGCAGCCTGGTGCCGAAAAAGTGTCGATAACAATGTTGCATGGTGGAAAAAGTACGCAACTGTTCACTAGTTTCTAACTCTGCACCAGGTTGCGTACTTGCTAAATTTGATTGGCAATGTAGAAGGCAGCCTGGCGCCGAAAATCGATCAGTGTCACCGTACCGCAATAATGAACATACAAATTTGAAGTCGGCACTAGGCTGCGTGCTTTTGCTACTTTTTGTTTTATGAATGTAGGTGGCAACAGCAGCCTGGTGCCGAACTGAAACTTATTTGACTTATTTAATTCTGCCTACATTTTGGCAAATACAGATTTGCAGCACCATGCTGCGTAATTAAGTGGTAGAGCTGAGAATGTAGATGGCAGCCTGGTGCTGCAAATATGTTTATACGAAAATATAGGCAGGAGTGAATTATATGTCACATAAGTTTCAATTTGGCACCAGTCTGCTACTGCCATCTACATTCATAATACGGAAAGTTTGAGCACGAAAACTAGTGCCGACTTGAAATTTGTATGACGTATAGTATTCATGACAGCCGTTTCGATTACACCGACCCATTTTCGGCACCAGGTTGCCTTCTAAATTGTCAAGTACGCAGCCTGATGCCGAGTTCGAAACTAGTGAACAATTGCGTACTTATTCGACCATCCAACATTGTTATAGACACCTTTTCGGCTGCCCAGTGTGAAATGCAGACCTTTTTCTAGCGAAAGATTTGTTAAAAAGACAAATCAATCACAAAAAAGTAGCTCAACTACTAGATTAATGAACGATGAGTGTAAACAGTCATTTAAGTACTGGACGCCAACTTGACTTTTGTAGTTGTTTTTTTTTTGTCTGCTAGAAAGCGTAGCTCTAAATAAAAAGTCTGGGAAAATCAGTTAACGTCTGGCTTCACCAACCTACACTTTGTAATGCGAGACCAACTGAGATGCGAAAGATGCAGGAAGATATGCAACATGAAAGCAGGGCCCAATGTAGGGCGAAAAATGAAGATGCAACCTGGACCACTTACATCTTATTTTCACCCCCCTGTCCTGATCCTGTCCTTCTCTGGATCCATTCTTGTATCCAACGGATCCCAGAAATATCCGGAAAATGGAGTTGCAAAGAAAACTGAGACTTTTTTTCCGCACTACTCCCTGGGTCCATCACGCAAACCGTCCTGTTGACTCCAAGAACCTGTCCAAAATACCAGGTCCAAGTTGGACAACATCTGATGGTCGAACGACGTAGCCTCCCAAGAGCCTGCGTCTCAATTGAAAGAACTTGAACCATTCGCATATCACGTGAGTACCCGTTCCTTCATCTGATCCGCACGCGTATCTAGAAGCCGAAAGCCTCATCTTTTTCATGTGCCCGCAGTGTCCAGTAATCGCTAGCAGACCCTTGGCCCATTCTAAATTGGGTTTCGGAAGGAAGCGCTTTGTATGAACGCCTCCTTTGTACCTACTCCAGTACTGCGCATGCCTTTGCATCATCCAATCTCTCCGTGCTTTCAAGCAGATTGATCGAGCAATCGGCAGATACGGTTCAGGGCCGTTTTCGAGAGCCATAGCACCCGCCTTGGCTAGCTCGTCCGCCCTCTCATTTCCTGCATTATCAACAACAGTACAGGTTGGGGTAAACAACTGCGTGGGACAGGCGTTAATTCCAATTGATCGATTCAATTGACCGAATTGATCAAGTATTTGACCAAATTGATTAAGTATTTGACCAAATTGATTAAATATTTGGTCATTTGGTCAATTAGAATATCAGTTTCATTAATTAGTATCAATAACAGGGTCGATTTGATCAAACAGGAGGTAAAATGACAGGGAAACTGATACTCGAATTATCAATTGACTCAATTGACTTCATCGGAAATAAAAGGAATTGGAATTAAGTGGGACACAATTTTATCGAGTTGTGAAGCCCTCGTTCCTGCCTCGCTTTGCTAGAGCTACAATTAGAAAATATAACTAAAATTAATCGAACGAAAGAGACAATATCTCACAAGAAACGTCGTCATACTTCCACCGACAATTTTTTAACTTTCGGTGTGAAGACCTTCATTAACATGAGGTATACAAATTTCGCTGTCTGTCATAGAAACAACAAATTAAGCTTAGAGAGTTGCTTGTTTCGTTTCCTTTCAAATACACTTTTGTGGTCGTTTGTTGATCGGGAAATTTCTCCGTCGATGTCAATTCAACAACCATATACGCAGCATTGCCTTTTCAGATCTCTCATAAATGTTGCGATTGATTTTTCTACACGAGCTTTTCTTAAATCTATTCAAAAAGATGTCTAAGTAATCTTTTCTTCGCCATAAATGACAGTAAATCACCGCAACTAATACAAAATTTCCAAGTCATTGAATTAACGGATGCAAGACCGACGACGACGCGACGGACGGTTGAAATGCACTACGGCGCATTTAATTTCATTTGGAAGTGATATGACTTGATTGGACTTGGAGTACATAATCATCATGTCAACTTGAGAAAATTAAATTAATGTTTTGTGTTACGAGTTACGATTCGACTTTTTTTTAATAAGCTAAACTTATGGCGTGATCTAAGGTAATTTCTGATTTTTTTTCGCATTGTACGATTTGTGTTTCCAACAACTCGGCTGACTGTGAAATGTTAAAGAGGTTTTTTATCTAATTTAGCTACGCTACATTGAAAAGGCATTAGAAAGATAAGAGTTGACTCTTTCATGCAATAATATTTTATTATTTTTTGCTGTCGTAGTCTTGATTGAAGATTTCAATCCGGAAAAGAATTTAACATAAAAAAATGTGTTTTTAATTCCTTACTTTATTACTAGAACTTTTTTTTTACTTATTTCTGACAGTTGTATCAGTTTTGTTCAATTTGCTTTCGTACATTTATGTGTACAAATCAAAACAATGAACGACTGTGGGACGGTATATGTCATAATCAGAACTAGGTTGAAACAGTCAAATATTTATCAGTCAGCGTGAGAATATGCTACGGATTTTAATAAAAGCCAACGTTCAGGTCAGAGGAGCCATCACGGAAACCTCTAGTTGAAAGAAGGTACAATTACAAGCAATTTATTTCTGACCTAAAACCTTGAAATGACTTCCGGAACTTCGATTAGAGTAATGTCGTGCTTTAAATTATAATTAAACATTCGTCCGTCTTTACCAAAGAATTTGTCGAGAAATAGTTTCCTATTACCCAACTCATTCAACATTTACAGAACTCTGCGTGGCGTACGAACGATTTCCTAACAAAAATTATCTCTTTTTATCCATCAAATCTTTTCATTCAATTTTTCTCCATGACCAACTCAAGGTATCAAATGTTTATATATTTGTTAGAGCAAAATTAATTGAATTAGATTTACTTGAACAAAGATAAAGCTAAGTAGCCAGTAAATGTACTTTGGAAAAAATGTAATTTGATATTAGAAACTAGACCATCAACGACGTTAGTATTACATTTCTCGAAAATATTTTCCTAGAGATTTATCATCTGGAAAGAGGGACATGAATCAGAAGTGAAGTTTACATTTTACCGCGGTGGCTAAATTCATCTCAGGAATTAATTATTTATAATTGAGCATTCATTGAGCATTTATCACGCCGCTGTGATCGAATTTTTAGTGTTAGACCCGTGCGCCGATCAAAATTTCTTGTCAGTGCAGTGGCGGAATAGTTGAGAGAAGTCGGAGAAGTCTAACATGTTTTGTTGCTATGGGTCTGAAAGTGCATTATTGACAAAGACAGAAAACAGTTGACCCAAATGGTTGAAGCATTTTGCATTGCATCATTACAGCTATAACATACCATATTGTCCTTACGTTATGTTGTTACGAATAACGTACGATTGAAAGAAGTCAAAAGTTACAAAGAATGTAAAAAAAAATAATTTTTTTAGAGATATGTACTGTAACAAGTATATTTAATCTGTCAAAGGTATAGCAGCCATAGTAAAATATTACTTCTATGGGTGCAATTGTACCAAAACGAGAATTCTCTCAATTTTTACCTTGATTGCAAGTTTGTGTACTTCTTTACACAGAGGGTATGGTTAGCCCCTTGGAGCCGAAATATTCAACGTAAATACTATCTTCGATAGTCGTTGAATTGTAATAATCTGCTTAGCAGAATAATCCAAATTAAAAAATAACCGAAACAAACTCACAATTCTTTTACTTCCAAATTGTTCAAACAAAATGACATGCATCCAATCGTAGGATCTGGATTGTATAAAAGGCGAGTTGACATAGTCTGAGTATCATTCTATGGCCATCGTTGCTGATATACACATGGTCTTACGACAAGGTGTACTGATAAGTCGTAAACGGCCAAATCAGCACTTTTAGTTTTTCGATTTTTGTTAAACAATTGGAAGTAGGATGGAGAATTGTGAGTGGCTTTTAGATGTACATATGTACAAGTATGTAACGATCCATTTTCCTCGCTTTAATTACTTGATACAAATGGAATACACTAATTGAACAAACTATGATATATTCTTTATTTCACTTTTCAAATTAAACTTAACCGAAAAATGCGCATCCCCTTACAACTAAAAATACCTTTTATATTGGGTGATGAGTGCGACTTATCTCCTTGACAAAATTTCCTTTAATAATGACGCTTTCATTTGCGGGCCAAATTAACAACTTGGTTTCCACTTAATGTCTGCTATAGGTCCGATTTAATCTCCCGACTACAATGTTCTGGATCAGTTCCAATAATTATACACGTACCTATACGAGTTCGTTAATATTGTGTGGTTAATTCGATCCTCTTCCTTTCCTTTGTCCACCATAAAAATTACCTTGCTGACTGCAAGCTTAAGATATTAATTTCCCCTGTGAATAGAGGTCAGTTTCTACTGGTGAACTGCTCTCACTTAACGTTGTTAACTCTGCGAAATATTCGGTCGAACTGAATTAAGGTCAGTTTCTACTGGTGAACTGCTCTCACTTAACGTTGTTAACTCTGCGAAATATTCGGTCGAACTCCACTCAAACACTTCTCAACGATAGAATCAAGCGTCGACTAGTTGGTTATTGTCACTGTTCAACCAGGGGTTATTATTCAAAATTTGAATTAATAAAATTCTTAAAAATTCTCAAAAATTTTTTTAAGAATTTTAAGAATTGTTTTAAGAACTTTCGGAATTTTTAAGAATTAAAATTCTGAATAATAACCCCTGTGTTCAACCGGTTAATCAAACCGTGCGTGCCATCTATCTCTCACCACCGGCCACTCCGAATATATCCACCGGGTTAATTCAAAACCCTCTTAACAACTAAGGTTAATGCTTATCACAAAATTTCTAACAACTAAAAACCGAGTTACATGTACACTTTTAACATACGAGCGCGTGTGACCTCTAGCCGATAGTGGTGCCCACCAGAGTCGATAATGGTGTCTACCAGTCAATAATTGCCACCACGAGTCGATAATGGTGCCCACTAGTCGATAATGATGTCCACCAGTCAATAACGGTGCCCGCCAGTCTAAAATGGTATACCCACCAGTCGATAACGGTGTCTGTAACGAATCGATAACCTCACTTTATATTTCACACTCAAATTTCATACAAAAACAAATAATTCGGAAAACTTAAATATAATTTTAAATCACTGGTCCTTAAATAGTAAATGCGCATCCCCTTAAATCTACCCTACCTGTATGTAGATCCTTAAGACACAGAATAATTCCAATTGCAACGTGGCTAATTGTTCTCGGAAATTCCTCGTTGTGTGAATATATCTTCTGATATGAGCTTCTTGTTTCTAACAGCCAATTTTATGCATGAACCTAAAAGCTGTGATCGAAGACCACTTTAATGATGAAGAGAACAGAACTGATCATTGAAATCTTACCCCGATCCATCGGGCTTAATCAAAATCACAACTAATAATTATGACTCACGTTACCGTACTTCACTTTAATACGAGCCTTCATACCTTAACGAAATGGTAAAGGTTCTAAACAACTTATCTGTTTGAAGTCCAAAATGAGAATCAAAAAACCATGTCTTGTCTGCTTTTGTGAAGTATTAACCTGACAACTTCAATGACACCTCACAATGTCTTTCGCGCACCATCTGTTTGTCAACGGTTTCACCATGTGCCTCCAAAAACTAATTCGCCGGTTAATTCAAAAGTCTCCTTAACCTAATGTTATGGATTCACAATGTTCAATAAGCCCTAACCGATCCGCAAGTTACATGTCCACTAGTCGATAATAGTGTCCACTAGTCGATAATAGTGTCCACCAGTCGATAATAGTGTCTACTAGTCGATAATAGTGTCCACCAGTTGAAAATAGCGTCCACCAGTCGATAGCGGTGCTCACCAGTCGAAAATTGGTGCCCATCAGTCAGTAATAGGTTCAATGTGAAAGATTTGTTTTCGGCTGCCCCTGGTGGTATTTGTCGATGCACTGGAGACTGCGGGAAAGGGCTTTTTCAAATAAAGTTCGACGACTTTCAAATCGAGGCCCTCAAAATACACTTCTGAAGGCGCCTTCAACGACTAGTCGTCGACTGTTTTAGCGACTGTTTGAAGGCGGTTGAGAGACGGTTTTGAAGGCGATTGAGAGACACTTTGAATGCAGTTTTATAGACGGTTTCGCAAGCTGCTTTGGAGAGTTTTGCGCTACAAGACATTAATTCCAATGAAATAAAATTTTCACTTATGTTAATTGAAGTTTTTTTTCAAAATTGATGAACCATTTGAAAATTGCCTTGATGTTTACAAAAATCTGAAATCAAAAAGCCATTCTGTTTCCTTTATTGACGCTTTTTTTCTTATTTTTTATGCTCGATTTCTGTCCAAATCGGCTATATCATATAATCTCATTGGTACTTCTGCTAGTAATAATTTTGGCAAAATTTCTAAAATGTTTTCTGAACAATGTTATTGGCAGATCATTGGAGAATCGGCCAAAAATCAATTGCGAATATCCTCGACACACTTAAAAAAGGATACATTTTACGCTAAGAAAAAAGTAAAAGTAGAACTTGGAAGTGATCAATGAATATTCCAATTTTTACTTTCATACTTGAAAAGCAAATATCATCAGGCCCTCTCCTGCAGTCTCCTGGACAGAAATTTGTACATGTGTATCGAATTTCGCAATTTAGAAAAAAAGTGCGTGGAAAACCTGGGAAAAATTGAAAACAATGCTGGAAAAAATTCACCGAAATTCCCCCAAAAATTTCTTTCGGTGAAATAATCAAGTCTGTTGGTATCAAAAGTCCAACTGTCAAAATGACGTTTCAAACGTCAAAGTTCTGACTGGATTTTTATTCCATTTATCAAATTTCTTTCAGTGAAAGAATCAAGTCTGTTGGTATCAAAAGTCCAACTGTCAGAATGACATTTCAAACGTCAAAGTTCTGGCTGGATTTTTATTCCTCTTATCGTCAATTTTTCTTTGATAACTGCTAACGATTGACATATTTCTCGTCTGTTTTATCAACTTGTGATTCACAATTTTGACGTTTGAAACGTCATTTTGACAGTTGGAATAGGCCGACTTTTGATTGTGCTCCTTTTTTGTTAGCATTACCAGCTGAACTAGTACGTGAACACAATATACGTAGAATTCTTCCTACTTCTCTCTACGGACGTAGAAATGTAAGATACACATCAATGAGACGAATACCATCTTTAAGTCAAAGAAAATTGTAGGACGAATATCAGCTCATAGGACGTAGAGACGAATAGGACGAATTGTACGTGTGGTTGTTTTCATCTATTTGACCAGTTGGTAATACTAACAACAAAGTTACGAGATGTTATAATTCTTTCACTGTAATACCAAAATGTTTGGTGAATGCCGTTTTTGTATCCTTAAATCGTGAGGAAATGCGTTATATTGCACTTTTTCTTGGGAAACAACTTTGAAAATAAGTTTGTGGATCTGGGCTAAGGTTACAAAACTAAAAAAGTTATTCGTCTAGTTTTTTTTTGTATGAAAATCTTCATTTGGCTCGCAGATGGTGGCCCTGGCGCATATCGTTTGGTAACCTTTGTAGATTATTAAATGTTTTGCCACACAAAAACATTATTTTGTTCAAGGTATTTTCTGAACACTGAGACATCATTTACATATAAGTTGTTTAATTCACACGATTTTGCTCTCTTTGATAATTTCACATCATCAACTCGTATGAGCCAAGTGTAAAAAGTGAAAGTCACCATCATTTCTCTGATCATAATTATCGCCACATTTTATAAACCATTTCGTACCCTTCAGGGTGAGGTCCTGATTTACTTATGAAACTTTCCCGACTATTCTAGTTTAGTGAAATTTCTCGTTAGCTTTACCCATGATTCAAAAAACGATTTAGTGGAATTCGCGTCTTTTGACTGACTAGCTCCATTGTTTTGTAAAGTTTTTGACGCTTGTAGCTTACCGACACTTTATGTAGGTCTTTAGGTTCATAAATCAAAGACAAATTTTCGTTTTACTGAGTATTGCTTGTTGTGTTTCTTCCAAGTATTAAAATATCTTGATCCTAACTTCGTTTTTTATACAAACCGAGGTACATTGTTGCCATTTCACAAAGCATTCGTCACACTCGGTAGAAACGAATTTTCTGTTCTAAATTTAATTACCCCCAACGTAATTTAAATGCAGGTATTTATGAGGCGGTTACAAACATCCATTGACGTACACATCAACAGGTGTTGTTGCGTTTGCGTTGTATACGAGAATTAAAATTTGTCTTACGTTATAACAGTAACAAAAAGGTTCTTTACCAACTACACAATTGTTTACTGCTAAGTGAACGTGTGTGTAACAATAAGAATCATTTGTTATAAAAAAGAAACTTCGCTACAAAACAAACGGAATATAAAGAAAAGATTCAATTGTTTGGTTTAAGGAAGTCAGATGACTTTGTATGACTCGACTACCGCTGTACTCCAAATCAAAATCCCATTAAGCGTAGCAAACCTCGACCATTTTCTTTACCTTAATTGAAAACTCGTGTTCTCTTTTACATCAAACTGTTCAAATCGCGTCATTACTTTTGTTTCAAATTAAGTACACGCAATACCAATGACACATCTGCCAACATTCTCGAACAAAACATCTGAAAATTATTACTACGAATAACAGCAATATTTTGATCAATTGCTCATAACACGAGCAATAGATTCGTACGCGCATTTTGTTATTTCATTCATTTCGTTCAGTTGAATTGGTATGATTTGTTAAAAGCAATGCGCAGCCTTCACTCAGGTGTTTGTTATGTCTGACGTTATAAAGAATAGAAATATGTTTTCTGTTGAGATTTTATCAAAGATCTGGGAAAAAATTGTAAACAACGATTGTACTTTGGAGTGTGTTGTGATTATGAGATAATTGTTAACATAAGGTCGTGTTGAGCAAGCGTGTCTCAAAGAAGAGACGAAGGTCTAGTATCTAACTAACAAGGGTCTTATACCTAAATGTCATTGTCACATGGAGCAACAACGTAACTAAGGACGCATTTACAACGTCAATATTTGCAACTATTTTCACAAAGGCGCCCTATTTTACATTGTTTCAGATGACTACCAGTTATGTGCTCATGTGTTTTAAAGTTAATTAAGGTAACTGTCAGTTTGCATAACCTTACAATCGACTTATTTGACCAGACGAAACAAATTCATCGAATAATCATTAACACGCTGAGATGATCCATTCTGTCTGATTCTTCTGTATTGCTTGGTATAAAATGAACAAATTCTTACTTAGTTTTCGTCAAATTTCTTTAAAAAAAGAAATTAACTAAGGAGTTAAGAAAAAATCTCGAAATAAACGACGCTTTTCCTATTTTTCATACATTTTTAAACACTGAACGTAACGCTATCCTCAGCGGATAAGGAAAAATACGGGAGCCAAGTTTGAGGTGAATATAGATTCGTTATGTTGGATTCCTGAAATTTTCGTATGCTTAAGCTGTCGCAACTGCTTAGTTTAGTGTTAAATTGTTTCAAGTGTTCTAACTTGAGAAAGCAAATTTGCCATTCGTTTTTGCTGGTTTGCGCTACCTTTAGTGTTTATATATTTTGGTTGTAAGAACAGCAACTATATTTTTAAAGAAACTCAGTCCATTCATTTTTGATTCTCTCTTCATGACGTCAAGTTTAGGAATTTTTGTACGTCATTTACAAAAGAATCTTCTTCGTTATTTCTATAAGTCGTTACAGGACTTGCGCCACCCTAAGCGAGTCAAGAGTTTGTTGTCGTTTTACTAAGAGACTTTAGAACAAAATTGCCTGTCCGAGATAACCCTTTTGAAAATGGGCATCATACTTTGGCTTTCAACAGACAATGTCTAATAGTAAAATATAGCTTTGCGAGGCTTAGTGACTAAGTAGCTTGGAGTGGCGTGGGTTCTGCAATAAATTTGAAAGTTGCACAGAGTTCTTAAGTTCCATTTATACTTTCGCAACGAACGCAACACTTACACAATGAAGTCATAACAGTTTGCAACATTGACATCTTATGAGAAACGCTTGACAAAAACATATGCAAGAGGATTGGAAATTGCCGAAAGGGCAATATTGAAACAGCTGTCCGAAGCAACAGTGTAAAAAAAACCCTTCCGAAACCCTCAAATTAACCCAAAAATAGACAAAAATATTCACCTCAATTTTCTATACAACATAAGAAAAAACCATTTTTTCGGCATAAGTACCGATCCACGGCCCCTAGGAGAGGCTTCAGAAACATGCTTTCGTAGACAAAAATGTTTCACTCAATTTTCTCTACAACATATGAAAAATAGTTTTTTGGTCTAGGACCAATCTAGGGCCTTAAAGAGATGTCTCAGGCACATATTTTCACAGACAAAAATGTTTCTCTCAATTTGCGCTGCAACATAGGTTAGGGCCGACCTGAGGCCCACTTGAGCCCTAATCACAGGCACCGGGCCCAAATTTTTTTAATATAATTCGGTACTCGATTACCTCTCAAATAGAAAGAGAATCAACAAAATCAGTGAGGATTTACCCGATTTATGTAAAAAACACGTTGGGCCCTAGTGGAAACTCAGTTTAAGGGTCCTCACTGAGTCCAAGGGCTTCTAAACAAAAATTTTCCATAAAATATGAGACATTCCTAGACCTTACAATTACATTTTTTTTTTCAAAATTGGAAGAGATTCTACTCAAGCTATGTACAAAAAACACGTAGGGTGCGAGCGGACACTCGTTTTTAATGCCCTAGAAGTCCTAGGGCCCAAACTCAAAAAAGTTTCTTCCATAAATTGTTGGGCTCTCATAGACCTGTCGATTAAAACAATGATTATAAAAAATCGGGAAGGTCGAGTTATGTACAAAGTTTTGTAATTTATAGACTGGGCTCCGGGATAGTACGGATACAAATTGTATCCGGACCTCCAATAAATCCACGTCATACTTGAAACTTCCGTCACTGTCAGATATACTGCCCACTCAGTTTTCGTTGTTGCCACCAATGAATTATCTATTGCGACCACAATGCAGGCCATCAGCAACTCATCATTGTCCTCATGCAACCTTGAAGGATTAAACTGCCCACCCAGTCTACCAGTCTACCTCAGACAAGACTAACCGTTATACTTGGAGTGAGACCTGGAGTTTGCCACTCCTCAGACGAAACGATGGCATATTTGGAGATTAAAGTCATCCTTGTGAGATTTACGGCTCACCCATTTCATGATCATGTCGACTTGAAGGAACCATCGACCACGCTGCCGAATGACTTCACCGTCATGTCCATCCTGTCGATCAAACGAGACCATTCCAGCAACTTATTGTGAAAGAACCATCGAACACATCGCCGACTGAGTTCAACGTCATGCTCATTTTCACAATTCGATTTACGTATTATCATTGTTTATCGACTTTTGGTTTGACCATTTGACATTCGCTTTTACCAAAGCCTTTATGTAACTGATTACGCAGTTACCACAATAAAACCTTCTCCCGAGCAAATAAAGGCGCTTTCATACTTCGCAAAACAAATAGTATAATCTGGGCCCATAACCCGTTATAAATTACAACATAACCCATAACCTGCTATAAATTACAGCAGGTTATGGGCCCAGATTATATTATTTGTTGTGCAAAGTATAAAAGCGCTTCTATTTGCTCGGGAGCAAACGATTTTTCAATTACCTTATAGGGAAAAAAAGATTTTGAAAATCTGTTGATATTTACTCGAGTTATTCAGACCTTGAAACGAAAACGTAACCGACTCTGGGGTCAAAATTCGAAGCACAACGTTCCTCGTACGGGTAACAGTGCCAAAAAGTAACCAAAACTTGTACATTGAAGTTATCAATCAAAATGTAAAGTGAAAGACTCATAAGATTGTGCAGCTGGTTAAATACATGAATAAAACACACGAAGAATTCAACATTCCTTCGTTCATAGAGAAGAGTAACACGAATTCTATTCATGTTTCTGACCAGCTGGTAAATCTAACAACACAGTTGTACAATCTTATCAAATCATCGGGGTTAGGACCGAATGTCCAAAAAAAGAAATATCCCCGTGGACAAAATATCCCCGTGGACAAAATATCTCCAGACAAAATAACCGGACATAATAACCACAATTTTTCCATTAAAAAAAAGGACAAAATATCCTCGAACAAAAATCCCCTCAGACAAAATATTCACACTCAAAAATTAAGAATATTCAATGTGAAGTGTACTTAGCGCCGCATGCCTGAAATAAACAACCAAAAACAAAAAAGCGTGGTCGAGGGGCGGCAGCCCCCGAAAAGGGCGTCAAGGGGGGAATACCACCCCTTGCGGAGTCTAAGGGGCGGAGCCTCTAGCGGGGTTTGTGGCAGCGCCCCATTTACGTAAGGCCACCTGTAAGGCCTACAAAAGCCCGCCACAGGCGCGGGGGTGAGGGGGTGGAATCATCTTGTAATTTGTTGCATTTTACGAAAATCAGATCCACTGAGACTTATAGAATTAACATCGCTAAAAGTTCTACACCATAACCTTCACACTCAAGACTTCAATGGCCTCACTCGAAAAAACACAGATCATGTCTTATATAGCTCTCGGCTAGTGTGCCTTAAATGGGCATTTTTAGTGAAGTCAATGTGCTATCCGTATAAGAAAGCTAGCAAATTAAAGTCCAAGCAATTATAGTTTGATGAAAAAACCCAAAAATGTTATAAAGATAGGAATTGTCTAAAGCAACTGATATAATGAGCAAATTAAATACGAACCAAAATTTATTGTTGAATAGTTTTTTTGTAAAAATAAAAATAAAATTCTTTTTTTTCTAATTTCAGGTAAGCTCTAACATCTTGTCTGCTGCATAATTTATATGTTTCGCAACCAATTTTATGTAGCGAATTAGAGGCCATTCTTTTCGTAAGTGTTCATTTTTTGTTGTTTATGTGATCAGAATGAAGTTGTTTTGTTTCACATATCAAATTAAAATTCAGAATTCAGAAGTTTATCATATGTTTTCGAATAATTACAGACTTTCTTTTCCATTATAATTCAAATTTGTGGCTTTTTTTTGCCCAAAGAACTTTCTTCCACAAACGGAAATAAATGTTAAACTTATGGTTTTGTTTCATTTCGCATGTTTTTTTTATTATTTTCTTCTCAATTTTGTTTCCAAAAAAATCGTAATTGCTGGTGTTGTAAACACCAAATAAAACGAAACAAAAATATCATTCGCTCAGTGCACGCAGAAAAATAGTATTCAGGTTTTCAGAACAATGACAGAAATTTTTTTTATTAAAAAATACATTACATTATGTACTTTATTAAATTTGTAACACTTAACCGTCTTAACTTCCAACAATACAATCTTTTGTGAGAAAAAACGTATTACCAAAACGTCATCTTTGTTTCTTCGTAGACGCTAATGAAGCGTTAGTCTTTCTTATATTGAATCTTATTCTTTCTTTCGTTTTTTTTTTGTTACAAACTCATACAGAGTGAGATCAAATATGCGGATAACATTTGCTTTGGAGAAAATGATTATAAGTAAGAAATTCTTTCGTTATTATCCAACCTTATGTTGTGTAGTTACCTTTACGGTCATTTCGTAAATCCCATTTGTAAGATGCCTCGGTACATAAATCGTTAAATCGCAATTTGATCACTAAACCAAAACAAATCATGTCTTGTCTGCTCGTTTATCAATCTTTTTGCTTTTTTCTTTCATATTCAAAAAAAAACAATTGCGAATTTTGATGATGTTCGTAAAGCGCTTGAGAATTTTATCAGAATAAGTTCACTCACCTTGATGAGATTAATGAATTTGGACACGTCCTTCAGCTATTTGTGTACGTTTGAACAATGTTCATTGCTACTGTCCAATCAAAAATAGAGTTTTCTCCAGGATTTCTGGTATGAGATCGCGTTTGGGGTATTTCTCATATATTTCGTGACTTAAAAGAACACAAATGTGTACTTTCAAATTTGCGATGTTTTTTTAGCGAAGAATTCTGCGTAAGTCACAAAATATTTAAACCTATAGCTCATGTACTGCGAGTAGATGACTCCCTTGGAAATAATTGATGAATCAGAATTCAAAAAGTTTAAGTGTGAAGGTACAAATTTGCTCTGAAATAACATCGCAAACGAACTCGGAATGCGATGATTTTTTAGAGCAACTTTCGACCTTCATACTCTAACTTTTTGAATTTTGATTAATCTATTATTCGAGTAAGAGTCATTCTTTCACAGTACAAGGACTATAATTTTGAATAATTTTTCATTTACGTAGGATTCTGTTCTTAAAAAACATCGCAAATTTGACAGTTCACATTTTTGCGACGTGCTCGAAAGGAATGCTTTGATCTTTTGAAGTTTGATTTGTAAAACAACAACCTTTTTGGTCCGTAAACTTTTCTGTTAGATCAGGTTTGCCTTATGCCCCGGCTTAAGAGCGTGTCAGATATTTTGAGAGCTCTATATTTTGCGATGTTTTTTCATTACATATTTCTAAGGCATTGATCATCAATTTTAAATTCCGAAACATCTACTGTTTGCAAAACACATCCCTTTATAGATTCTCTGAATCAGAACTTAGGCTCAATAATTATATATTCTGATTTATAGAATCTATAAAGGGATGTGTTATGCAAACAGTAGATGTTTTGGAATTTAAAATTAATGATCATTGCCTTAGAAATATGCAATGAAAAAACATCGCAAAATATAGAACTGTCAAAATATCTAACACGCTCTTAAGATCACGTTGCAAAAATGTGAACTGTCAAATTTGCGATGTTTTTTTAGAGCATAATCCTGCGAAAATAAAAAATTTTCCAAGTTAATAAATAAAGTATGAGAGGATGGCTCTTTAATAAATGAATCAGAAATCAAAAAGATTGAGAATGAAGATCGAAAATTGCGCTAAAAAATCATAGTTCATTTGCGATATTTCAGAACTTTGTACCTTCATAATGAAATATTTTGAATTCTGATTCATCTATTTTTTGCATAAGAGTCATCCTCTCACAGTACATGAGCTATAATTTTGAATAATTTTTTATTTACGCAGGATTTTACGTTGAAAAAACATCGCAAATTTGACAGTTCGCATTTTTGCGACGTGCTCTTAAGCCTTCAAAAATCAATTTTCTGTGTACTTTTGAGATCCTCATCGAAGGGCTTTTGGTAGATTCTGAAGGCCTATTTTAGTTTATTACATTTCTAAATATTCCCGAAATTTCCCAATTTTTTTAAATTTTTTCGCTTAACTGCGGTCGTAATCCAAAAACTTCTTGTGTACATATGGGGATGGAAAGTTACACAAAAACGTACACAGAACTAAGATATTTATTGCTTCTTCATTGGTTTGTAACAAACAAATTATTATTGGTCTAAAAAGAATATGATTACCTCAACTATATTGGGTAAAGAAATCAGGTACTTGTGAGGTCAAACGTAACATGATTACGGAGGACACCAAACGTATGATATTGGTAATTATCATATTATGTTTGTTATTAGCATACTGTGTTTGTCACCTACCGTGCGCTAAATAATTCAAGCCATTGCATAACAATCGAAAACATATTTCAAATATCAAAAACATATTAACATGTGTAGAGTTTATGTGTAAATGTTTTGATCAAAAGTCGGTCTATTCCAACTGTCAAAATGACATTTTAAACTTCCTGCCGAGCTACCAAGGCTCTACCAAGCAATCGGGAAAACCGCCTAAAAGTATAGAAAAGAACAACTGACTTCCAATGCAACAAAAATTCGCGCCTTTAGTGCGTCAACGGCATATGTCAAACTATATTGATTTGTCAAGCAGCTTATGACAGCTTGTGCATCGTGTCTCGAAAATCAGCATACTATGACATAAGCCGTTGACGCACTAAAGACGTGGACTCTAAACAGGGGCGTGACAATCTTTTGTTTTGATGTTTACGAGTAATACCCGACATGAAGTTAGCTGCAGTTGCGACCGAAGCTAACTTCATTGCAAAAAAATCATTCATCAATCATGATTTCATTCATAAACCACAATGAGCTGACTTCATTGAAAAGTTCAAAAATCAGCTGATTTTTTTGCAACTGCAGCTAACTTCACGTTGAGTATTACTTGTAAAGATCAAAACAAAAGACGATCACGCCACTGACTCTGACTCAATTGGGTTTGACGTTTGAAACGTCATTTTGACAGTTGGAATAGATCGACTTTTAATCCCAACAGTCCAAAGTAAAGTGCGATCCATGTTTATTTTCCCTTTTTTCTAAAGCCGAAAAAATACAAATCTAGTCTATCGGTTGCTGAACGTTCAGCGAACGAATCCACAGAATGAGTATAGCTTTCAAACACTTATCTCGGTATATTTCGCTGTTCATAGTTGTAGTTGAGACGTAAGGGGGAGGCAATCGACCATCCTGAGTAATTGCTTGACAAATGAGCATTTTTGCCGGAAAAGCCCCTATCGGATAACGTTTAGAGTGGGATGGCAAAGTCGCCTCAACCTAAAAGTTTGACAGAATTAACTTTAACGCACGTAGTTTATAGAACAACAATTTCAGTGTGAGGCTGATTTGCCTTCCCACAGAAAAAAAATGGGATCTGAAAAACCAAACGACATGAACATTTAAGGCACCAGCAAAGCATTATGGGATTCATAGGTGCCATAAGGTGGTTTTATGTTATTTTCAGTATGTCAAGTATAAGGAAGACAACCCGAGTTAGCCTAACATTAGTCAACGTGTCCCCAAGTCTAGAACTCGAGACATTGTAGGCCGAAATTTTAGTCCTATCCGATACGGTTTTTTAGTTTTTCGGACGATACGGTCTTTTTCACTAACCTCACATCCTGAAACGATCGAATACCATTGCTTCTTTTTCGCTTATTGAGGGTCAAGATCCATATACGTTTCTTCGTCGATGATGAAGAGAAAATTTCCACCGGAGGGAACAGTCATCTTACACAGCTTCGCACAATTCTTTCGGGCACTTTCAAATTGCTCCGGTGTCATTTTCGGGACCTTGCACTTTACCCTTGAATGAATACCAGCTTTCTTCCTCATTCTATTCATTGAACCGTACGAAACATCCATTTGCTTCGCGGCATCGGGGTCATCCATAAATGACGTCCACTTTTTTCAGTGTTGCCGTAAATATTAAATCAGCGATATCTCGAAGTAGAAACATTTTTAAAGTGTCAAATTTATGACCGACCCCCCCATTTAGGGGGTATAAAAGGGAGGTCGGCCATACATTTGACACTTTAAAAATGTGTTTACGTCGAGATATCGCTGATTTAATATTTACGGCAACACTAAAAAAAGTGGACGTCCTTTATGGATGACCCCATCACGTACTGAGAGCCCAGAATTTTTGGTGAAGAGACGCACAGCTTTCTTGATGTTTTCGTTGCTTGTAGCGGTTGCTTTTGAGCCGGAATATTTGACGTAAGCCAAGTCCTCACCTTTGTCGACACGAGCCAAAACCATGTTTATCCGTCTTTTTGATACTCCCAACGCTTGGAAGTTATGGTGCACAAACTTTCTATCGCAGTCATGCTCTAAAAAAATTTTGCAAGCCGAATATTCTCTTCTTCATTTTTTTTTACTTTGCCATGTTGCAAACACGTCCGAACAATTACAAATCTTTAATTGAATTGTCAAATTAATTAAACAATAAAATGACAATTGTTGCCAACATATTATGCAAGCAGGTTACTGCAATTGAAAAGGGGAAAACAAACATGGATCGCACTTTAATAAGTCAGTTTTAAATCAGTAATTAACGCCTTCGGCTTATTTTAAAGTACGTAGAGTTTTGTGATGTGTGCAATTCATCATGAAATTCGCTATACTTTGACAGAAGCTGATGTGAAGCACTAAACGCGTTAACACAAATGCTTCTATGTGCAACACATATGTAACCCGCAATTGCATCACTCGTTTCACATTTACTCTACCATACTAATTTCAAAGAATAGAGCTATTTTCAGTGTTCGCCATCGTAAGATATTTCATTTCAGATTAATATTGTATCCTCATAATCCCTTTCTCATTTTACCATCATTGCTAGTGAATGTTTTTCTCTCAGTGGATATTTCGCTTGATTTTGAGTGTCCGGGATTATGTCTTTCATTACAAGTTTTTTCTCATTATGACAATAAAAAGACAATTTTGCATTTCTTTCATACGTCAGATCTTTTCTAAAAATATCGTAAAAGTCAACAAAAACTTACCAAATTCATGTTGTGAAAGGTAAAATTGCGGACAGTGTTATCCATAAGCTTCTGTCGAAACACCCACATTTATGTTTTACGTTAACCTATTTTCAAAATGAAGACCTGATGGCAAATGTCTTAATTAAAAACATAAATGTTAAATCTCAAAAAATCAACGAACCAAATAAAAAAGCTTCAAGATGCATATGACCGCACTCAATTAACATTTTGAATATTTTTTTCGAGAAAATTATTTTGTATCTGAAACTGTTAATAAATTTTGGTTGGATGTTGCATTAGGCATTCACGGCTATTCATTCATTTCTTCTTCTTTTTTACAATCTACTCCATTAAATTTAAATAACATTTGGAGCATAATTATAAATAGTTTTGACTGTAAGAGTTATGAGATATTTAATTCATTTTTCACTTGTAGATTGGATATGCTTCTTCCGTCTCTCTATTGTGCAAACGTATAAAAATAGTGAATCCGCACATTTATCTTATTTCCATCGAAAGATGAAAATAATTAAAAAAAAATATGAAAATATTCATAACGAAAATAATTATTAAAAAAAAAATTGTCGGTTAGAACTAAGTGGGCAATACAGTTTATTGGCCAATAAAGTTCGCAGAAACATTTTCGCTTTGCAAATTTTTTTTATTAGCAAAAAATATTTCACAGAATTCATTCGCTTCCATTTACATTTTTCTCTTGTTAATATTTTCCTGGGAAATATAAAAAAATTTCTTCGCCTATTTTTAAGATTTACAGTCAATCTGAGATTATTTCCCGTTTCACTTTTTTATTCTAATGAAATCTGATATTTTGTTTATAACAAGAGCACCGACCTGGGGCTAGTAATCTATTGGAATTTCACGGATTCCAATTCGGACCCCAATAAAACAGTGTTTTTCACACTTTGAACGTTTATTAGAGAGTGACTTAATATATGGAAAGAGACTCGTATTTATACTAAAATCTATGACTACTAGACTAACTCATTTAAATGTGGACTCCTTGCACACTGGATCAGAATACGTTTCTTGAGTGTAAGTTATTATCAAATGCTAATTCAAACACTCCCACTATTGATAATAACTTACGACTCCCACTCAAATAGATTTCTCCCACTCAAATTTGACCATTGAGTTGAAAATTGCACTGAGCCAACCATCGATTGACAATTTCACTTAGCCAGCCTCTTTGCATTAGACCAAGCCATCGACATTGACCAAACCATTGACATTGACCATCCACTTCGCCATCGAGCCATCTACTTGACCATCGAACCATCGTCTTGATTATCGAACCATCTACTTCACCATCCAACCATCGACTTGACTTGACCAACCATCAACTCCACTTGAACAACCATCGACTTTACTTGACCAATCATCGACTTTACTTGACCAAAAATTGAATTTACTTGACCAACAATCGACTTCACCTGACCATCAAGTTTACATTCCTTGACCAACCATTGACTTCGTTTAACCAACGATTGCGATGGTCAACGCGAAAAATGCAAACATTGATTCATTTGACCATCGATTTCGCTTAAACATAGACTTCACTTTACTTGACCATTGACATAACTTGACCGTCGACTTGACTTAAGACGACCATCAAAGACTGCCAGCTTCTTCATTTTATTCACTTCGGGTCACTTTGACCTCTTTGTGAGATTTGCTGCTCACCTAGTGTAGTGGGCCAGCTCAGGCCTCGTTGTGAGATTGGACTGCTCACCCAGTATCGTAGTGGGCCGTCTCAGGCCTCGTTGTGAGATTGTAGTGCTCACCCAGTATCATAGCTACTGGCCACCTAGTTCATGTGAGATTCGACTCCTTACCCAGTTTTCGCTTTTCGACCTCGCACCATATCGACCTTGTACAGTATTTCTAATTGTACCCATTCGACTATTTGTGCCCATTCGAACATTTGTACCCATTCGACCATTGCTGCTACCAAACGAAACCTTAATTGCGACTATAACATGGGTCTTCAGCAATACTTCGTTGGCCTCGTGCGTGATCCACAGACCATAACCACTACCACAATTCAATCAAACAGCGAGTGTTATTGGCACCCCTTCCAGTGCAAACTGGCGCTGCAGATTAATTGCAACAATTACAATTAATCATAGCGAGTGTTATTGACACAGACTAACGCTATGGATTAATTGTCATAGTTTCAACGTGTATGGGCACATAACCTATTGGAATTTCACGGTTCCTTTTTTATTTTTTTTTCTCACAAAGAACTGGGTTGCCAGTCGATGCGAAAACTGAGCCCATAACCTATTGGAATTTCACGGATTCCAATCCGGATCCCCAATAAAACAGTTTTGTTCACACTTTAAACGTTTATTAGAGAGTGACTTAATATAGGGAAAGAGACTCGTATTTATACTATAATCTATGATTACTGGACTAACTCATTTGAATGTGGACTCCTTGCACACTGGATCAGAACACGTTTCTTGAGTGTAAGTTATTACCGAATATTAATTCCAACATAATCTTGTCCCCACAATCAGAAAAGTAAAATATTTATAGCGCCAATATTTCATTGTTCACAATGGCACAGCTACACGTTTTTGTTGAAAAGTACCAAAGATCAGGATGGAGATTTGAGCTAAATTTCTGGATTTTATATCGTCCGGTTTTAAAATCATCTGTAGACTTTTTTCAATGAAAGTCAAGATTCTTAACTATGATTATTAGTAACGGCTCTGCGATAAGCTCAACTACAACCTGCATGTTTATCAGTTCCTGGATTTGCCTCAGGTTGTGTTTGTTGTGCAGCTTCTTGATACTTATCCTCCGTCTCTCGCCAAATAGATTTCTCATAGCCCGGTTCTGTATGACTTGAAGTTAATTTATTTGCCGTTTTGTTGTAACAATTTTGCCCATTATCTTATCAACTATGGGAACGATGCTAATCGGTCTATAGTTTCCAGGATCGTCTTTATCACCTTACTTGAAAACTGGCTTAATTCTTGATATTTTGAGACTCTGTTCAATACTTTTGTATTTAAAGCTGTTATTGATTATATCCGCTACTTTTGGTGCTAGTACATCCTTACTCTTTTTGAACATTACCGCGTCAGCTTGATCGTATTCTTGCGCTTTAGAATTCTTCAAGCTTGCGATTACCTTTTCAACTTAAATGTACTCTTAGTTAACCTCGTTAACACTTATAAGATGATTTTTCGAAGTTAAAAAGTGCAGGAATAAACTCCTCCCATTTGAACAGTATTGCATGTTTTGACGCTAGATGATTCTGACTGCTTCGAATTTTCTCCGGGACTTTGACGGATTTTTTTTTACAATTTCCAGTGATATTCTATCGTTTTCTTTGATTTTGAAAGATTTTCTTTGTCAATTTTTGGGGATTTTCAAGCATTTTTACACGATTTTTAGGGATTTTCTTTTTATTTTCAATGATTTACTTTGATTTACAAGGATTTTCTTGCAATTCAAAGCATTTTCTTGAAGATTTCCAAGCGAGGGATAAACGACTATGTAAAATTGTGTGACAAGATTAAAGATTTTTACGGATTTTTTGTGATTTTTAAATGATTTTTTTGGGATTTCCATTAAATTTATCATTAAATTTAGCGTATTCGCATGCGCAAATCTATCTTAATGATGTTTCTTGTGACAAGATGTTTAGGAGTAGTTTCCCCTTCGATTTGAAGTGCAAAAATATTTTCTAAGTTTATCTGCCACTCGCAAATAGCCAAAAGAACAATAGTTGGATCAACCTCGATTTTTTTAATATGAAGTTAAGGGGGATGGGGAGGAGATTCGTACGTAATTTTTATGCGTGTCATCGAAATTTTTCGGAATTCGTGTACAGCGTGTGGTGCGACATCGGCTTAGTGCCGCCACTTCACACGGAGAATCCGGTCAATTGCCTAGGGCGTGGCGATTTAGGGGCGAAAATTTTTAATGAGCGAATATGGAATCTATTTTGTAGATTGGGGAAGAAGCTAAAACAAAAGTTTTTTAGCGACATTTAAAAATGTACAACGAACGAAGCTTTCATTTAAAAAATTTTGCTCGCCTCGCTTGCTAGGGTTAAAAAACATGAGCAAATGGCAAGCCAGCACTGATCTTATATGAAAGGTTGTTCAATCTAGGTCTGTAGAGCTCTGACTATACCTTTTAAGTTTCAAGACCGAAAAATTGAGTAAAACCAAAAACTCAATTTAAATTTAACGGTCGAGTAGAAACTCTCTCCTAGCTCCGGACAATATCGATACCATTTGAAATTTTCTTTAGTTGGGCGCTAAATTTCTGGAAGCCTAGGACACCATAAACCTAGTGGCGGTCCTACATCGGCTTAGAAGAACAAACTTTGGATTTGATTGAGGAAGATGCAACGACACAAATTGAAACTGGAAATTTTCGGTTGTAGGAGTTGAAATACCAGGACTAGTCAAGAAAAGAAATCAACGAAATTATGAAACCGATTGAAAGACTTTTCCTTTTATTTAATTCAATTTACGTCGAACGAAATTAATGCAAAATCAGAAAATGGAGAAATTCTGCAAATCAAAGCGGATTTTAACATTTTTTTTCTTACAAAACAGAAAAATTATTTCAGTTTACATTGTCTATGCGAACGTTTCTTCGTTTATTTGGGGTCTGATTTGAATATTAAAGATAAAACTGACAGTAAATTTAGAAATTTCATTATTTATTGGGCTATCTATTATTATTCAAAGCATTTATCGGAAGACCGCACTATCGCCGATATTATTAATAATAATTTAACAACTTTTTCACTTTTATTCGAAGAGACGGCGGTATATCATAACGGTAGGTTATAAAAAAAATTAATTTATCGTTTTTTCTGTTCATATCGGAAGAGTTTTATGAACAACTAACATCTCGCACATGTTAACAAAGCGCTTGACAACTTTTTTTTTTGTTTTGCTTTGGTTTTTTTTCACTCAAATGCAAATTTATGACTAACATACAAAAACGTCTATTCAAATGTTTGAATAAAATTGAAGTCGACCGCGTTAAATATTAAATAACTTTTTATCTGCCTTGGTGATTCAAAGGCTTCACTCAAACTATTCGTCAAATAATCGAAAATATTTGGTTTGTAACAAAGACATTTTTGGGTTATCGTGTCTTAAATTAGGCTTAGCTCAGTCACTCTGCTATTACGTAAATATCTTTGTGCAAGGTGAATAGTTTCTAGGTGAAAGATTTTTGCAAAATTGGATGTAAAAATAATGTAAATTTTGTGTGTGTTTCATGAAAAAATTATGAAAAGTTCATGGATAATTATGTTATATTTATATAGATCATGTAAAAAAGATGATTGATGTAAAAACAATGGATTTTGCAACCATATTTCTCCTTCATTTTGACATTCCGAATTGAAAAAGCATTTACATCACTTTGACATGATTTACATCGTTTATCCATTATGTACATGAATTTTACATTATTTTTACATCATTGGAAAATTTATGGACAAATGATGCAAAATTTATGTAAATCATGTTAAAATGATGTAAATACTTTTCCAATTGGGAAAATGAAGGAAAAATAATGTAGCAAAATACATCGTTGTTACATCAATTATGCATCTTTTTTACATGATCTACATGAATTTTACACAATTATCCATGAACTTTCCATCATTTTTCCATGAAACATACACAAACATTTACATTATTTTTACATCAAAAATATAATGTCTAATATAATCATGCCCGGAGCGGTAGCGGAGGGCGTGACGCAGTCCCCACACCCCAAGAACTCAAAAAACGCCATACCAAAACCTTTGGGACAAGGAGCCATATATACGCTAACTTTTGAGTTATTTCCACTCGCGCCCTCCCATCACTCGAGCCCAGACTCATCAAAATCGGTTGAAAATTGGCTAAGATATCTAGGTTTGAAAATGACATTTTTGTATGGAGAATCAATTTTTCTATTGTTCTCATCATTATGAAAACTTTTTTTATGATCTGTCGGTTTCTATCTATATGGGCCATTCCACGAAAACTTCGTTCCAACGCTCGAAATGTCCGTGGAATTGCCCATCTATGTATGTTCTATCTGTTAATAATTTTCGATCTCGAGAACAAGACAGTCGATTTTCCTGAAATTTTCAGGGAACGTCAGTCTTGGCCCCAAATGAAAAATTTCATAGGTCGCTTTTCCGGGAAAATTCTGGAAAAGCCGTGGCGCGTGGAAAAGTGGTCAATTTTGAGGGTTTAGTAGGGTTAGGTAATGCTTGGAGTTTTCGAATTTTAGCTCCGGAGTGGCAATAGCTAGAGGGAGTTTCTTTGGGAAAGTTATAGAGTTTGGTGAGGAGAATTTTTTGCGATCTTAAGAAAATGCCTGCCAGCAGTCAAACCGCCATCTTCAATTTTACTAAGCAATAAATTAGTTTTTTTTTGGTTTTCGAATTTTAGCTCCGGAATGACTTAGAGAGTTGGTTTCTTCTAGAAAGTTATAGAGTTTGATCATTAGAATTTTTTAGAATCATTTCTTCTAGAAAAATATAGAGTTTGGTCAGGAGAACTTTTTAGCTGCCAACTGTCAAAGTGACCCCACCTTGGATTTTTTGCTAAATTCCGAATAAGAATACCTAGACAGTTGGTTTCTACGGTAAAATTATATATATCAGTAACAGGTAGTGTTCCGAAGGTATCCGAAGGTGACGCGAAGTGTTCTGGTCGCTGGTGCAAAAAGCGACTGGCTTCCCGCGAGCAGAAAAATTCAAAAAAACTTCCCATATCTAAGACAATGTAAATTTTGGTCATGGGTTTTCTACACTAATACCTTCCCATACGTTCCCACAATTAAAGAATATCAAGGTAAGCCCTAAGACAACTTGTTCCACTTCCTTGACATGCCTACACTTACCGTTATCTTCCCATTTCCTGATGATAATTTCCCATATCTAAGACAATGTAAAAACCAAATTTACTTCCCGCTTCCCGCGAGCATTGCTCGCGAAATATGTCGCTTTTTGCACCAGCAATGGCAGCTGAAGGTGACATGAATTGTGGATGATTTTGAATGAATGGATAATTTTTTTTTTTAGAAAATTTTCTTTTCTGAAAAATTTTTTTTCGGAGAAATTTTTTATTCAAAAAATAGAAAATTTCTCACATGAATTTTAGTTATAACAACTAAAGCATCCAAAACGACTGAAATTAAAACTCTGAACACAAGATTCCATTCAAACAAAAGTCTACGTATTATCAGCGATAGCGTTACCTTAAGCGATATCATTAAAGCGGACTTACGGACTGCGTCACACTCTACCTTTTAAGAGGTTTTTGTTGTGATTTTGAAATATACTCGATACGACGGCGCGACGCTGGCATACTTCGGCTCTGAGCGGATTAAATCTCAAACCATATTTTTTCAGTTGTCACTCTATCCACCCAGTTCGTGAGGTTCGGCCCAAGCGCTCTGATATTTCTATCTCGTACATGCCAAGAAAAGAAAGTAGCTACGGCGGCGCATTATAGCGTATTGTCGTCCTTCTTTTTCACATGTAAAAGACATTTTTCAGGACGGGATTGACGCAGTCGATTCATCAATAAATCCTAATTCTTAGTGACAGGTGATACGAACTGGTCCGAAAAATTGTGCATTTTTTGTCCTTTGACATCCGGCCCCATTTGAGCGACAAGAACTTCAATTAGAGATGAAACCGTTCTTCAAACAATTTTGTTAATTTTAACTAACAAAAACCTCACTTAAAAATATCACAAAGGTAAATTTAGACTCATCTTTAAACAAACTAAATTTGTAAATTTTCGCCGATTACTCAAGTGTTTCTCTTATCAGTAATTCCTCGACTAATTGTATTTACTTAACATAAAATGCGAGTTTGTTGCAAGGAAAAAACCATAATGGTCGAATTGAAAGTCCCGTTTGCGTTTTATATTTTTACTTTTTATATTGAAACAAGTGCTAAAGACTTAATGTCTAAAATGTATTTCCAGTAATGCGATCCACTTCCGCTTATAACGACACGTCATTGTACATGCAAAGAACGCACACCTTTGCGACAAAACAATTCTGTTTTGAATTTAAACCGATAACATTTCCGTTCGTAAACATCTTCTTTGTTTCTGATTTGCATACTCTTTCACGCGGTCGCGTTTATTCGCAATATTTTTACTTCAACTCCCAGAAACATAATTCTTTTGGTTTTTGGCTATTTTCAAGGTTCTTGGTTCGCTAAAAAATGTTTGCAATTTATTATGAGAATGGGCGTTCTAGTCAATTATTTGAAGAAAAAAAAATAAGTTGAAAAGCATGGTCCCCGTTCTACTAATGAAATTACTTGCAATTTATTTTCGTATTCTGATTACAGTTTTTGCTTATTCATCTCCAAAACACATTCGAGCATTTTTGCAACATCACAGTATTATTCTGAGCTGGAATCAGTTTCTTGTTGCGTTCGTTAGCATTTAGAAAAAAGATCTATTTGTGTTCTATTCAAACAACCTTCGGTTGTTTATTTAATTTATTGTTGTCACAACCATAGCCTGCATGTAATTTAGAAAAATGTTACAAATTACTTTTGCCGGCTAAGTTTACGGAAATAAATTTTCAAATTGAAAGATCATAAACGATCGCATGATAACAGGGTCTAAAGGCTTCCTAGTTTATTTTTGAGGATGACAGCAATAATTACTTGATTTGTAATGAGTAGGTGAACCACCTACAATGTAACAATAAAATCGATTTTATCATCAAAAATGAAACTTGCATTTTGATAAAAGAAAATCAGAAAAGTCCCACGCAGTTAACGAATCAATAATTGTTTGCGACAAGAAACATTTTACTCTGATTCTTCCATTTAGAATATGTTGATGGATGCACCTAAACTAAAAGAAAATATCAAGCTGTGAAAGACCCGTGCGTTTACGACATCAAAAGTGGATTTCATTGTGATATTCATAGACCAGTGAACCAAAATCTTCCTTTTGCCTTCTTTTTCATAGCTTAAATCTTCCGAAAGCTGGCTAAAGGGAGATTTTAATTTACTGAGGACAGTTTACATATTTCGTCACATTGACAGAAGCCGATTTTGCTCTCAACACGTCATTGCGACTTTGAAACCCCGCTGCGGCTCACACCTTTTTTGCACAATAACTTTCTTTCTCTTTGATCTTTACAAGTATTATTCAAAGTGAATGGCACTTGGTTGTTGGGAAATGCAAAAATTATGCACTCAGAATGAAGTTGGTTGCAAATTTACTTTTCATTCATAAAATCGCTTGCATTTGCTGTGAAGTTAGTTGCATTAGTAAAATTTCTTTCAGGGAAACAAATGTAAACCAATTCATGAATGAAGATTGAACTTGCAATTAACTTCACTCCGAGTGCAAAATTTGACATTTCACAAGAACGAAGGGTCATACCGGATGTGAAGTTAGTTGAAGTTGCAACCGAAGCTAACTTCGTTGCAAACAAAATCAGCTGAATTCATTCATAAATTTACCAAAATTCATCAAAAATTTCAATTCTTGCAAAGAATGTAGCCTTGGCCGCTGCAGCTAACTCCACGTTGAATATTACTTGGAAAGATCAAAACAAAAGACTGTCACGTCCCTGGTGCCCAAAAAACTATGGTTTGCATCATATGTGGAGCATCATACATGACAGCCATCTACAAAATGTCGGCAGCGGATAGCAATAGCAACATTTTCAGCCGGTTTAAGTGAAAAGTCTGTAGGTCGGAGGCTCGACTGGACTAAATTATACCGGCGGCGGCTCTCATATCTGTCAATTAATATTTTACTAGCATTTTATAAAAATTTGGCTATTGGGGCAAGTTATTTTTAATCGATTGAGAAGATTATTCTGAACAACAAATCGTTCTACGGTATGTCTCTAAAATGCACTGTTTTTTTTTTTTGTAAAATTGTCAAAATATCAATCGATGCAGCCGCCTCCAAAAAATGACAAACTGGCTAAGCCAATATTTTCGATTTTAATCAATTTATTCATAGAATATATTGAATTGGGAAAGTCGGATAAGTCACATTTCTTTCGGAAAAGCATCCAGAGTATTGTTCCGCTCATAGTGGCTTCAAACGGCCTCAGCCAAATTTTTGGCGGCTGTAGAGTGAGTAACGGGTGCGTAACTTTTTTATTTTTAAATTTATTAAAAATATTTCTGGGCACTTTTGTAAATTTTAAAGTACGTAATAATAATTTTCAGCCTAACATCTATGACTTTTTGTCAAATAGCCCAACTCCATTATGTATGCACTTACAAGTCACCGCCGGTCACTCACAAGTCACCGCCGGTCACTTACAAGTCACCGCCGGTCACTTACAAGTTACCGCTCGTCACTTACAAGTCACCGCCGGTCACTTACAAGTTACCGCTCGTCACTTACAAGTTACCGCGCGTCACTTACAAGTCACCGCCGGTCACTTACAAGTCACCTCCAGTCACCTTCGGACACTTATAAGTCACCTCCGGTCACTTATAAGTCACCTCCGGTCACTTATAAGTCACCTCCGGTCACTTAAAAGTCACCTCCGGTCACTTATAAGTCACCTCCGGTCACTTATAAGTCACCTCCGGTCACTTATAAGTCACCTACAGCCTAGAAACGTAGCGAAAATCAGCGAAGATTTTCAACGAATTTCGCCAAAATAAATAAAATTAGCGACAAAATTAAACAAAAGAATCACCTCCGGTCACTTATAAGTCAGCTCCGGTCACTTAAAGGTCACCTCCGGTCACTTATAAGTCACAGCCGGGCACTTATAAGTCACAGCCAGTCACTTATAAGTCACAGCCGGGAAACTTAACGAAAAGTAGCGAAGATTTTCAACGAATTTCGCCGATATAAACAGGGTTGTATTAGCGTCGCTAATCGTTAGCGTCGCTATTAGCGTCGCTAATAGCGACGCTAGTAGCGAAGCTAATTTGAAATATCCTCGCTAATAACGACTAGCGTTTCGCTAAATCCAAAATTAGCGAAGTCATATTTTCGCTAAACGACTAATTTAAAGAAAGATTTTCAAAATTATCACTTTTTCCATAGTATTTACCAGTGAGAAAAATGGATGAAAAAGAAATCACATCAAACAGAGAATGTTTTTGAGAATTTTTGATAGTTTTGTGCATCAAATGACAAATATGGTAAATAACATTTGTTGAAGGATTACACACGATTAATGTTAATTTACTTTGAATCGTAATTAGTTTTATCAAAAACCTGTCCAAAAGTTTTGATATCAGATAGACAAACAGGTGGAGGATATTTTGCCAATAAAATCTTGTTATCTCCGAAAAGGCTTTGGTCGGTCCAAGGGTCGGTCTAATAGTAAAGAATTGAAGGTGGTAGAGAGGCATATGTTCGTTCAGTTTGTAGAAATACTAGGGGTGCGGTTGTCTCCCCTAGTAAGTGCAGATATATTTCTAAATGGAAGATATCGACTTTGTTCTAGAACTTTTCGACTGAAAAATTGTGGACCAAATCCGGATGCGCTCAATGAAATTTGTTAAAATTGCTGACTAAAATAGCTATCTGCAGACCTCAGCTTTTTACGATATTTGTCTATGAGTATGTCCCACACAAGAATTACAAAAGAGCATCAGACACTAGAGAAAGAATCAATCTAGTGCCTGATAGTCTAGAAATTCCTGAAAAGTTGGTCCAAAGTCCTAACTTTCTTAACTTTCTTTCGTTACTATCAAAACGAATATATCAGTCGAAAAAAACTTCAATACTTTCGTCCAGTAAAAAATATTAACTTATATTGTAACTTTCAAAGTTAGCGACGATTACCGTTCGGTCTGAGTCCAATTTGGAAAAAAATGGTCGACTCCATTACCAACTAGTACTAAAATAGTTCACTCTGTGGAATTACCCTATGAAGGAGGATTGTTTCCCTGAGTTTTCCGTGACTTGTATCTGCAATTTTCCTTAAATTATTGTACTATTGTAAATACTCAACACGCGCGTTCAGCGAAAACTTCAGAGTGTCAATGAATTATATCAGTAGATTTGTGGCGCATGTTTTAGTTAAATTTTAAGATTCGTTGAGTTCGATGAATGATAACGTATCAGAGTAGTAAGCGTCACTATAGTTGTTTTCGAAGAGCGAAAAATTCGTTTTTGCATTTTTAAGTCGGTCATTGTGCTAAATCTGAATTATTTTGAGCTATCCTCGATATGCAGCTTCGGTAATCGGGAGACAAACGAACAAATTACGCTGTGAACCATCCATCAGTCATGGTTTCTATCGACTCAATTCGTATTATGAATTTTTGAGACAAAGAGAACTTAAGCTTTGTAATCGGATTAACGACACGCCGCTGTAACTCCTATTATTTTTCGGCTTCTTAACTTACTGTTATCTAAGCTTCTCTGTTTAAATAACTTATGAAGGAATTATATTATTCCATGCTTCCAAGAATGTATATCTTGGCAATTGTTTGTTAGAGACCATAAGCCTCTTACTCTTCGCATAGATCTAAAAATACGAAAATTATAATTTACCATTCAATTTGTGCTAAAACGAGCAAAGAAATATGTAATTTTCATACAAAGGCAGAATATTGAACGTATTCATCGATCGACAAATAAATAATCGAAAAACAATAAAAATTATATGAAGAAAGCGACTTGAATTTACACTAAAGCTAGATGTATACACATTGTTTACAGAACGTCTTTGCAATTATGAATAAATTGAATAATTTGTTTTATTCTTTTAAGTTTGTTGTATTCGTCAAGGCCGCGGAATTGTATATAATTAATTTATTTATATTTTCATTTCGTATATATCTGCGAGTACAAATTACCCTAATTATGGTTCTTGCATTCCAAACCTATTATTTTCCGACGAGAAAATACTTTTTTTTTATTGTTTTTGAAAATATTTTTCTTTTCTGGTTTTGTTTGATTTGTGATTTTTTATATCGCGGAAAATAATTGGATATGATGGATGGGATGATAGATCGCAGCAAATAGAATTACCTTTTATGCAGGTATTTCATTTGAGAATTTTTGCAAATATTTCTGCGATGCATCTAAACTGCGTGTTCTGTTCTAACAAAAGCCATTAAAATTTATCGTTTTTCTTGCCTATTATCCAGGTTTCTCTTAATTGGAACTTACCACGAAACCGAAATTCTAATACAACTCAACCGAAGACGAACCATTGCATTCTTCTAACTCTTTCAATTTTCTCTTCTATCCCCATCATCCATGAAATGTTTACGAAATCAAAATTCAGCTAGAATTATTTTGCATTTTTCGTAATTTATGTTCAATCTCAGACCTCTTTTCTATCGTGTGGTTTTTCACAATTATTACGGCACCTTAACCAAATGTTTTGTCTACGCTACAATTTATGCCTTTGCACGATATTCGACACTACAGGCGTCGATTCTTTGTCGACAATTTCTTCCATGTAAAGCAACAAACACCCAACTGAACCAATTTCTTTTATTTTTTAGTGTTGTTTTTGTGTATACATTTGATGGCGTAGACTAACATAGACGCAACTTCTGGTTGCCATTTTTGTTTATAATTCTAAAGATTGTGTTTTTCATGTGCCTGACATCACTGTTGTGCTTTGGCATCCAATGAAACGTGTTTTATCAAAACATGCTTAGTCCAATTTTATTTTTCTTAGAATTCATCAAAGGATTCTCCAATTTTATCGTTTTGACAGATTGATAGATTAACTTTTTATACTTTTTGAAACGCATTTCTTGGATTATGGATCTGATTACCCGGGAGGATTCAATGCAATTCAAATTTAGTTTTAGGATGCCTTTGAATTAACTGTTTTTTTTTTCATCTCTGGAAGTATCACATCCGGTATAAGAAAATCTAATGAAAAATCTTCCGTACGAGGAATAGTACATTACATTGGACCCTGCGAACGTAATTCATTACGTTGAGTCTGTTGGAATCAAAAATCGATCTACTTCAACTGTCAAAATTACGTTTTAAATGTACAAAATGTTTGTCTTAGATTTGTTTCTTCATATCAAATATATTGAAATAACGACGCAAACATTTTGGACCTTTTCCTAAACTCCTCGTTTACTTTATAGATTTGACGTTTAAAACGTCACTTTGACAGTTCGAATAGACCGACTTTTGATCCCAACAAACTCAATGATGACACAATTTTGTAATAAGAGACAAACTCACTAGTGTTTTTTTTGAGCAACAAGCTCTGTAAACTGTTGTTTTGACGAGTGTAGAGTTTGCATATCCGAGTCGAAGGTGTGGTATGCAATTACCCGAGTATGTATGTATGTATATTTATTGATATATTACTGTTGTTGCAGCCTTTTTTGTTACACATTATTCGCGACCAAAGCGACGCGTTAACATTTTGTTCTTCTCGAACCTTAACTTTAAACTGTAAATCCCCTAACACTTGTGAGCAGTAAATGAAGTGGCCGACTTGACCAACAGTAGTTCGACTTTTCGCCTCAGGTAGTGCGCATGCGGCCATAGACACCGAAGTCCCGCAAAGATCTTTGGCGCTACCTTGCACGCGTGATCTTGTCAGTTTAGCTCGCGATCAATTACCACCCCAAGGTCCCTAAGACTATCCGCATAGTCAATAACAGTTCCATTAAACACTAGCTTAGGGATGTACGATGCCCAATTAGCTTTAGAGATTTTAATCGCCTGAGTCTTCCCCATGTTCAACATGAGACCATTTGCTCCAGCCCATACGGAGATAGCCCTAAGTTCCGAAAATAGTTTGTCGATGTCAGCACAGAAACAGATAAACTTTCGAGTCCTTCACGACATCTGGCAAGTCGTTTATGAACATGGAAAAGAGGAGAGGGATCATTCATAAAGTATGTCACGCGTGATGACTATTTGCATCTCTTTCTATCACATTTTTATTCATCTTCTTGCATCTCTTTCACTCGCATGACATACTTAATGAACGATCCCAGAGGACCAAGAATCGAACCTTGGAGTAAGCCGGCTATGATATCTGCGAAGTCTGAGAAACATGAGTTTATCATTACGCGTTGCTTCCTCCCTCGTAAGTACGTTCCCAGAAGGGCCAGGGCTGACGTTTCAAAATTAAAGTTTGAGTGTAATTTCTTTAGTAGTAATAACAGCTTTCAAAGCGAGCTGCTTAAAATAAACCAGTGAGTTTGCGAGTTCACAGAATTGTTTCCGAAGTAATGAATTATGTAGTAGGATCCAATGTATAATGTTCTATTGCCTGCCCATGCAAAAGTTGAATTTTCCAAAAAAAAATGTGCCGTCATGTAATGGATCATTTTCGCGGGGTGAATATTGACATGCAATGATCAACTTTCGTATGTAGTGGGTTGTAAAATGTTTTCAGTGGTTCGTAATTCGGAGGTTTTCTTCGGTGACGCTTGCCAGAGATCGTTTTCCGGAATAGTGAAAATATTATTCATCACCGATCACGGTCCGGGATTAGAGATGAGCGGGTCGACCATTTTTCGAAACCCGACCCGGACCGAACCCGACCCGATAAAATTTTTCGAAACTCGAAACCCGAACTGTTTCAAAACCCGACCCGGACCGAACCAGACATTCAAGTTTTTCGAAACTCACAACCCAAATTACTTCGAAACAATAATTATTTCAAGGCCCGACGTCTGCATTCTTCACTGACCTTAGACTAAAACAAAATTCGTGTAATGTAAGATGATAAAATTTAGACGAGTTTTGTTAAATATAAAAAGTCAATAAAGGATCGGGACCCGAATAAAATGATACAACAACCCGACCCGGACCGAACCCGACCCCATAAAATTTTTCGAAACCCGAACTGTTTCCAAACCCGGCCCGGTCCGAACCCGACCCGATTAAAATTTTCGAAACCCGAAAAAAACAATTCGGGTTCGGGTCGGTTTTTTCGAAGTTTCGGGCAACCCCGCTCATCTCGCTCCGGGATTTCCGATTTTCCAAGCTAAACAGCTGATTATGATTCCACGAGTGTTTGACTCTCGCATCGTAATTACATTACGTATCCATCCTTGATGTTCCATATTGATTCTAATTTTGAATAATTTTGATTACAGATAAACATTGAAAGGCATAATATCTCCTCATAGATAATAACCCAAACAAAATAACTCGGACAGAGTAACCAATATTTTTGATAACAAAAACTTGGAAAGAAAAAATAGACGCCGCAGGGTATGAAAATTAAATTCACACGAAAAAGCGGGGTCGAGGGGCGGCAGCTAAAGATGAGCGGGTTGCCCGAAACTTCGAAAAACCCGACCCGAATTGTTTTCTTCGGGTTCATGGGTTTCGGGTTTCGAAAATTTTAATCGGGTCGGGTTCGGTCCGAGTCGGGTTTAGAAACAATTTAGGTTTCAGGTTTCGAAAAATTTTATCGGGTCGGTTTTCGAAAAATGGTTGACCCGCTCATCTCTAGCGGCAGCCAGGAAGAATAGCTAATGGCCGGGTCTAAGGATTTTTTTATCCCAGGATTATTTAGTCCGTGTTATTTTGTCCCAGTGGTTCAGACTCATTTCGTGGGGATATTATATCCGGGTTATCACGTTCGGTGTATTTTATTCTGTGGTATTCCGCTCTAGAGATGGCTTTTCGAATTTATTGTTTATTGGCATTCAGCGTTTTCAAATACCAGAGTCTTTATGATTAATAAGGGGAGTGGGAAACCTGTGTAAATTATCAATATCGAAAGAATGTTCTAACGGTTACCAGCATATCGAAAGTATAATAAAAAAGCAAATAAAACTTAAACATCCGCCTTCGTAAACAAATGCTCAGATAACCAAAGTAACGACATGCCGTCCATTATGCACAAAGTTCATTGATTTTCTATGCAAACACTTTTTTTTAAACAACAAACAAAACAATAATGGAAGTGAATCGCGATTTTATGCGCGATTTACCAGCTCGTACAGTGTGAAAACTAACAAACCGATGAACCGTAACAATTACGATTTTCTTCATGAGTTTATTAGTATACCACTTGTGTACGTGCTCGATTATGTGCTAATTTTTTTATGTTTAAAAAAACACTTTTTTTGCGATCTGATAGGAAAAACATGTGCAAAATTTTCTTTCAGAAAATAAAAAGTAAATTTTTATGTGTGCCAGACTCTGATTTAAATATTTACTCTCTCTACATATTGTAACAGACAAGACATACAAGATGTATACGTAATTACATGATTGATGGGTCAAATCGAAGAGAATGAATTTAATTTTTTTAAAAACTGTGTTGTTTTGGAATTGTTGCAATTACAACATCTTCGAAATATGGCAGTGGAACATTTTTCGATTCGAAAACATTTCCTTAATGTTGTTTACTTACCAAAAACAAATCATAAAAAGTTGAGAAAAAAAGTCTTGTTTACGAAATAAACAATCGCTGGCAGTAATTAAAAGTGAATTATTTAAGAAACATAAAGCTACAGCGGCCCGCACCATTCCGTTATTCCATAAAAGGCCACAACGTATATCTGAAGCGCTTAAGAAGAAATTTCTCCACAAGAGGAGATTTCTTTAGAACAAATCCTCGCTGATTGCATAAGGACTAGTTTAAGAGTGCACACTGCTTACTAAAGAGCCATCTGTCGCAATCTTTTCAACTTATGAAAATTTGTATGGAAAAAGTCGTAATTTTCTGTAACGTTTTTCTCTTAAAGCCTTAAATGAAAACAAATGCTTATGTCGTCATTACATACTTGACTTATTCCCAAAGAAAGAAAATTGCGGAAACACATTCGGAGAAAACATTTACATTTGCTAGAAATGTGGATCCCAAAATTTCACTGCAAAGTCAGTCTTTCAGGTTTTCCACTTAATAAACACTTCAAAACGCATAATTTTTTCGACCAATGTGCTTGCTCACTTAATCTTTAACTGAATAATCAATTTAAATGACAAAAAACATTTTCTACGAGTCAGAAATGGATAAAAACTTTTTGAGTTGATACATTTGCAAATATTTGTAAACGTCAAAAGCCATCAAAGATGGCGGCCATTTTTAATTGCAATCATCAACTCAAAACTTTTGTATCAATTTCTGACTTTTAGAAAATGTTTTCTGCCATTTAAATTGGTTATTCAGTTAAAGATTAAGTGAGCAAACACATTGCTCGAAAAAATTATGCGTTTTGAAGTGTTTATTAAGTGGAAAAGCTGAAAGACTGGCTTTTCACATTTCTAGCAAATGTAAATGTTTTCTGCAAAAGTGTTTCCGCAATTTTGTTTGGGAATATGTTAAGTATGTAATGACGACATAATCATTCGTTTTCATTTAAGGCTTTAAGAGAAAAACGTTGCAGAAAATTGAGAATTTTTCCATACCAATTTTCATTATTTGAAAAGATTCCGACAGATGGAACTTTTGTAAGCAGTGTGCACTCTTAACGTTTCAGCCAAAGTGAAAAGTGAAAATCGGCATAGAACATTGCCATGACCTTAGAGACTCATGGTTGCCCAAGGCAATATCATTCTTTCAACGTCCTTCACAACATACAACAATTTTCCGTCGGAAATAGTGAGGACCATTCTTATTTAAATGCTCCCTCGAGTATACTCTACCTCTTTTCCTTTGAAATCGTTTCTCTAAGCTTTAAAAACTACGAAATGTTCATGAAAAAAACAACCCTCTGTTTCAACATCTGTCATGCCATTTGACGACATCTTAAAAAGTTTTCGAAAATTGGTCTAGACTTAGTCGAGCAGAAAGACATACTAACGGACGACGAATAAGACGAAGAAAAGGCGGAAGAATTCTTACAGATTCGACCCCTAGAGAATGCATAATTGATGCTCACTCCGGGGTGCAAATGCAAATTATTACGAATTATAAACGCTTAAGCCCATTGTACTTCATACGAGTTTTAAAAATTATTTTTTTTACAAAATTCACATTTCTTGCTGTTGTATTGAACGAAAAGATTCAACGTTTTTACAGCGAATAGAAAATAAAAAGCCGGTACGGCTGTGCATTTTTAATCTCTAATTGAATTTTATTGTTTCCGGAAAAGTGTATAAAACTTACTATTAAAGTTATTATTCATTTAGATTTCATGGCATATCACATCGTGGCATCTTTTAAGCTTAGTGAATATATGCCGTTCATACCAATTTTTATTAGAAAATATACTTTTCGTCTAAATCGTTTATGAAGGCATTAAACTATTGTGTTTATTAATTTCCTTTTGCGTTAGCCTGCTCTCAACGATTATTATCGTATTAGCGTTGAAATGATAGCATGTCGAAACGGAGCACATTTTAGCTTCATAAGAATTTAGAACCTTCGAGCTATGAGCGTAATTTGATAATAATTTTATTTAAAATCGATAAGAAAACTATCGCCTTAATCAAATGTACCGTTTCGTGGCATAGGATTATAAATTAACACAAATGCTGCAAGTCATTAATTTGACGTTAAATTACACAATAGAAGATCCACAGTTGTAATAACAACTTTGTGTAATTGGTGAATTGTTTTGTACTCCGATGACGACGGTTTTACAATCATTATAGCATAAAGTGTTGATATGTTGATTGTCATTTCAGCCTTAATGTGAAAGAAAGATCTGTGTTATTTCACACGGATAACATTTTCCATCAGAACAGAATCAACAAAGAATAACTTTACTACCATACAGACATGAGCGCCGCCGAATCGCAGCCGCTGTTCAGGCTACTGCCGACACTTTTTCGATCAGCCGAGCCGTCACCTGTTGGCCTCTCAAAAGTTGACTTAAGCCGACTGGGAAACAGCTGGAAATTTTGCTATTTTTGACAGAAAAAGTGGAATTTTTTTAAGTTGTGACAATTTTTTATCGATTTTCAACTCAAAGTTACGTTTTTGTAGCAGCCGTTTAAAGCCGGCTTGAGCCGACGTTTTAGCCGCCGCGTACAGTTTTTTCTCAGTTAATCGCCGCCTATAATTTTCATTCCGCTCTCATGTCTCCTACCATACCTTGAAATACAAATACCTCCGCCTTCAGCGAAAAACTGAAAATTAATTTACCTAGTGTCCGATACAATAGTTATGTTGTAGCTTTCATCAAAAACCCATAGAGTAACTAGAAGGTAGAGGGAGAAAACGTACAGTGGATTGTTGTCCGTTGGATGATATTATCTTCCATTGGACGATACTATCACCACATTGGAAGATATTATCTTCCGGTGTAAGATATTATCGTCCAGTGGATGATATCATTACTCACTAGGTGATATTATAGTCAGGTAGATGATATTATCGTCAGTTGGATGATATTATCGTCAGTTGGATAATACTATCGTCCGTTGGATGATATTATCGTCCATTGGATGATATTATCGTCCATTGGATGACATTATCGTCCATTGGATGATATTATCATCCGTTGGATGATGTTATCGTCCAGTGGATGATATTATCTTCCAGTGGAGGATATTATTATCCGTTGGATGATGTTATCTTCCAGTGTATCCGCTGGATGCTATTTATGCTCGCTAGATGATATTATAGTCAAGTAGATGATACTATCGGTGAATGATATCATCATCCGGTGGATGATATCATCGTCCAGTGTATGATGTTATCATCCAGTGGATGATGTTATCGTCCAGTGGATGATGTTATCGTCCAGTGGGTGATGTTATCGTCCAGTGGATGATGTTATCGTCCAGTGGGTGATGTTATCGTCAGGTTGGATCTGGTGTATAATTCTATCGTCCGGTGGATGATATCATCGTCCGGTTGATGATATTATCGCCTACTGGATGATATTGTCACCACATTGGAAGAACTTATCTTCCGGATAACGATAATATCTTCCCGGAATATAGTACACTGGGCGTTTCTCCCATCCCGCCAAGTAGACTTTAGTTTGGTCACATCTTATTGATGTGGACACTCCCTTGACTTTGATTATTAATGTTTATCATTCAAACTGAAAGTACAGAAAAATTATTTTGCCGTTGGGTCTGGCATTTGTGACGCAATTTTTTGAACACAACGAAATTTTGTTTTAAAAAAAGTGGTGCTAAAATTCTATTCAAAGAAATGATTGCGCCTTATCAGCGAAAGCGTCACGTCTGATGATATCAATAATTTTTAAAGTGGACTTACTTACTGCCTCACACTTTACCTTCGAAGAAGTTTTTTTGTTGTGATATCAGTAGTTTTGTAAGTTTTGTAAGGCGAGCTCTGCGACCTATGCTACCATGGACAAAAATTACCTGGCAATTGCTGACAACTTTTTGACACTCGCTGAATACTGCCTGAGACTTTCTGAGACTTGCTGATAACTTTCTCAGACTTTCTGACACTTGCTACCAACTTTGTGGCACTTGCTGACAACTTTTTGACACTTGCTGACAACTTTTTTACACTTGCTGACAACTTCCCGACACTTGTTAATAATTTTTTGAGACTTTCTTAGGCTTGCTGACAACCTAATGAGACTTGCTGACAACTTTCTGACACTTGCTGACAAGTTTTCGAGACTTTCTGACATTTGCTGACCTTATGAGACTTTCTGAAACTTGCTGACAACTTTATGAGACTGTCTGACACTTGCTGACAACTTTTTAGGACTTGGTAACAATTTCCTAAGACTCGCTGACAACTTTTTGACACTTGCTGACAACATTCTAAGAATTTCTGACCGAATTTCACCCGATTTTGATGAGTCTAGGCTACTACGACGTAGTTTTTTTTTAAATTATTTAGAAGGGCAGGGAGGCAGGGGAAAAAACTCAAAAGTTCGTGACTTGTCCCAAATATTTTTGTATGGCGTTTCTTGAGTTTGTGGACTTCTTTTCTGGGGTGTGGGACTGCGTCGTGCCCTCCGATACCGCTGCGGGCATGATCAAGTTTCAGAGGACTCTACACACAAAAATGCCTAAATTTAACCAGTCGTGATGTGCACATAAATATAATTAAATCAGCGTAAAATTGCATTCATTTATTTTTAAAGTTTTATTCAATATCCACATATTTCTCAAAATTCCATTGCTCGAACAATGGAACTTTATTACCTGCGAATAAACCCACAAAAATGAATAACACACGGACGTGGACACACGGACGCGGACACACGGACGCGGACGCGAACACGGACAAAATCGACCCTAATTTGGCCGTAAGACCCTGACTTACGCCGAGGAAACTTCTACAAAAACATCTATGACAAATTGGAGTAAGTTTTTGTGTAGTGGATCCGAGGTCAATAGCCATGCCAAATCGTAGATTTTCATTTTTTCCTTGAGCTATGAAAGTACTTTACTTGCTGAAACATCGATTTAAGTCGAGAGAACTTTACAGCTTTCGTACAGCTTAAAGATAGATGGCACTACTTTTGCTACCAGTATTTTCGCTCCTAGGGCATCATAGAATCCATTGAGCTGGTCGCACAACTTACCAATATAGAGAAATGATGAGTTGGTATAACTGCAACAGATGCATGTTGAATTCTGTATCTACTCTCCCAACAACCCAACCCAACCAGTGCAGTGATGCCAACTTATCATTTCTTGGCACAGTTTAGATAGATCACTAAAGATTCAAAAAAGTAAGAGAATCAATAAGTGACTAGCCACTAATTCTCATATCACTTCAGTTAACCTTTCGGTAAATAATACTCATGACGACAAATAATCCAAAATTTTCTAAATCCATAAACCATTTATATTCCACAAAATATGCATCAAACATTAAATGATTATCTCCTCCAAAGAACGTATTTGTCTTAAAATTTCTCCAAATTTAAAAATTGCATCGTCACTACCAAAAATCTAAATTCGAATGAGAGTAAGGTCGAGAGAAAAAGCATACAAATTAACATTTAAAAAAACAAAATGCCCTTAAACTTAAACTTCGTCGTTGAAAAATTATGCAAAATTATTCATTCAATAAATTGAAGATGAAATCAAAAGTTAACGCATCTTATTCATGGTTATAATTCTTCTTCAGTTTATGTATAAATTTCGTATTATTATTTACGTATACAAAAAGCTGAGGTTAAGCATACTTTTCAAATTAGTAATGTAATAATTATGCGCATAATTATTTGAAATTAATATAAAGAAGTGGAAGAAAGTTGCTTCTTGTTAAATGCTAAATGTCATATGTACTGTACACGGTGTATGCATACAGTGAGGGTATTGATCTTTGAGATTTTGTATGAATTGGGTATCAGTTTCATGAACGAAGTGAAAATTGTGAAGTCACTACTAACGAAAAACATTACGATAGACTTGTCACTCGATTCGATTTCGTCAAAAAATGCCTCAAAAAGTACAAGGTCTCATAAACTTTAAACTCCTGCGCAGGTTTTCGAGCTTCTAAAAACCTGCGCAGAAGTACAAAGTTCATCAATTTATTATTTAAATTTTGGTCAGTGTATGGGTAAAATGCGATAACAAGTAAAAAAATTATACAAAAACCTCGAAAAAAAGTAAATCAATCAAATAATAAACCATTGAAATGCTATAAGAAAGTAGCGGTAGAGTAATTTCCTTGACAAAACAAATGTCACTTTGACAACTCCCTTTTTGACAGATGTCACTTTGACTGCTGTCAAAAAAACGTGCACAGACAGGAAGACAGACATTCCCATAAAGTAGCTACCGCTACTTAATAAAGAAACAAATGAAGAATAAAACTATTAGTCGTCATATGGCTACCACTTATGCTATTTCAGAAAGCAGTTCCGTGCCAAAAACGAAGGTTCTGATTCTGGATCTTCATACAACATTTCCACCATGTTACATTGTCAAAAATCACTCCTTATTGTGTAGGGCCGAGTTGGTCTGCTTCACATCTGGAACTATCCAAAATATGTTTCCTTCGTTTTTCGTTTCCCAACCTAAATCTTTCATTTGACTTCCTAAAGAATACTTTCAGTGATGTATATACGACAAAATCTCACCATTTCTCGAATCGGTTCATCCTCCTTAAGAGCACGTCTCAAAAATGTGAACTGACACATTTGCGATGTTTTTTTAGCGCAGAATCCTACGTAAATAACAAACTTTTCAGAATTTTAGTTCATGTACTGTGAGAGAATGACTCTTACACGAATAATAGATGAATCAGAATTCAAAAAGTTTGAGTATGAAACTCGAAAGTTGCTCTAAAAAATCATCGCATTCCAAGTCATTTGCGATGTTATTTCAGAGCAAATTTGTACCTTCATGCTCAAACGTTTTGAATGCTGATTCATCTATTATTCGTGTAACCTCTCACAGTACAAGGCTATAATTTTGAATAATTTGTTATTTACACAAGATTGTGTTCTGAAAAAACATCTCAAATTTGGCATTTCACATTTTTGCGACGCATGTAGAATAAACACCTGAGTGAGCACTGTGCCCGTGAACAGTCGTGCCAACTTATCATTTCTCTCAAATCCTATAATAACCCTTTAATAATCTTGTAAATTGAAAAACGACACCCATAAAATGTACGCCTTAAGGCCCGTAACTTGTATGCTAAAATAAAAATGTTGCCATTTAATAGCAACCAAACTTATTTATTGGGATCCTACCTACTCTGAGAACGGCGAAAAAATCGTAAAAATTTGCACAAAAACTCGTCGTTCTTAGACAAGGTTCAATCCCAAAAAATAAGTTTAGCTGCTTTTAAAAGGCAACATATTTAGGAAGGGAAATGCTGACTTACTTTTTTGAAACTGCATCTTTGTCCACGGATATCAGCGAAAATATAATATTTGAGCGCCTAAATGTAGACTATATTTTAGCACACAAGTTATGGGCCTTAAACATCTTTAGATTACGTCACAAAAATGTGATCTGTCAAATTTGCGATGTTTTTGGGAACAGAATTATTCAAAATAGTTCATGTACTGTGAGAGGTTGGCTCTTACCCAAATACTAGATGAATCAGAATTCAAAAAGTTTAAGTATGAAGGTACAAATTTGCTCTGAAATTACATCGCAAATGAACTTGAAATGCGATGATTTTTCAGAGCAACTTTGAATTTACATACTCAAACCTTCTGAATTCTAATTCATTTATTATTAGTGTAAGAGTCATCCTCTCACAGTACATGAGCTATAATTTTCAATAATTTGTTATTTACGCAAGATTCTGTTCCAAAAAAACATCGCAAATTTGACAGCTCGAATTTTTGCGAAGTGGTCTTAAGAGCGTGTCAGATATTTTGACAGTTCTATGTTTTGCGATGTGTTTTCATTGCATATTTCTAAGACAATGATCATTAATTTTAAATTCCAAAACATCTACTGTTTGCAGTTTGCATAACACATCCCTTTATAGATTCTATGAATCAGAATATATAATTGATAAGTGATCATCAATTTTTAATTCCGAAACATCTACTGTTTGCATAACACATCCCTATATAGATTCTATAAATCAAAATATATAATTATTGAGTCTTAGTGTCAAAATTTGATCTGAAAAAACATCGTAAAGTACTCGGCTATGCGATGTTTTTTCAGATCAAATTTTGACACTTAGACTCAATAATTATATATTCTGATTCATAGAATCTATAAAGGGGTGTGTTATACAAACAGTAGATGTTTCGAAATTTAAAATTGATGATCACTGCCTTAGAAATATGCAATGAAAAAACATCGCAAAATATAGAACCGTCAAAACATCTGACACGCTCTTAAGACCTTCGTTGTAACTTACGTGATTGCGAGGATAAAAAGAGATGGCGACACTGGGTATCCCTTTTTCATACTTGTATTTCTGCGAATCGCAATAGCAAAGTTATAAATACCGCCTAACAGAGTTGAAAAAACTGCGTTATGTTAAATGACACTCGTTTCCCGTAAATGCAAATAAACGCAAAAGAAGCTATAAATTTTGGTCTTGTTGTTGCATTGACTGAACGAAATTGCATTATTGCAAAGTGTTAACGGTTTCCGTTGTCGTCGGTTTGAACTTTTACATTTATTTTTTTCAATTTATTCTCCTCGTCGACACTAAATTGTATTTTCCATGTTTTAGGTACAATAATGGAACAAGTCTCAACGACACTCTACCAATTTATTAGTTAATCCTACAATTATCGCTTTTAATTCAACTTCACCGACAGCTCGCTAATTAAACCACGCTTCCTAATACACTGAGTTAGCTCATGTGAAAAAAGTCTAATTACATTCGCCTCTTGCATGTGATTGTCAATACACCGATTTTTAGGTGTGATACAAACATACCAAAACAATTCCACTATTGAGTCTACAATACAAGAGACGATGTATAACGTGCGGGCATAAATTTTCACATTTTTGCTAACAAATTTGCATATTGTCAAACATGACTTTCCTAATACTTTCAAGTGGCATCACAAGTATCAATAAATCTTCATTAATATTTTCGTTTTTGGCCTGTTGCTTGAGACGGAGAGATTAAAAAAAAATTACATTTTTTTATAGATAGCATTCAACTTGACTGTCTAAAAACATAATGAATGTCTTAGCTAGCAATCAATATCTCGGTATTTAAATTTATGTTCCAACCAAACCAACTTACAAGTGCAATAAGTTTGCAAGTTTATGCCGCGAGGTATATTGGACCATCATCACCTTTAATCATCATCATGTATATAATGTCAATGTGCTAAGTTATACATTTACAACCGAATAGAAATATTCGTTTGCTTACATGTAACGTTAATAAGAGAAAAAAATTTGTTTCCACTTTCCCTTGAATAATAAGTTGTCTCTTCGGTTGCTGTAGCTTTAGATTTAGCTGTAGAGTTCATTTAAGTTGTTTTGTTTACAATTTTAAATCTTATTAGTACAACACTTTAAAACCAGACGCCATTTATGTGGAAGATTGTTTCGCATCATTCTTGAATAAGAAAAATCTTTTTTTTTGCATCGTTCGTGTCTTAGACCCATACGAAGTATTACATGGCTTACGATTACAATTGAAAGTGTAAGTTTTTACGGTACTTTTCTTGTCACAACTAAGGAACCATTTTTTAGCTTTGTATTGATCTATTTCTAGCTGTTAGAAAATCTGTTAGCCTACTCGGGAAATTGAAAATTGTTAAAACTGACACATAGAGATTTCCAATTTCGCAACTTGTTCCTTATCGAATGGGAAGTTGAAAGGTTCATTTGTCTTGTGAAGTTTGTTGATATGAGACCAAGCCCGAGGTCAACAGTCACACAAAAATGTGTGGAAAACATGGGACTAGTCGACTCCGTACAAAAATAGCTAACTACTACCGTGTCTGTATGGCAAGGTGGTGGACTTTCGCCCTTTCACATACCAAAATGCCTAAAGGCAGTTCTTAACGAAAATAGATTGCAGCACATTCTATACACTTGACATTTGAAGCAGACTAACTTATTTGAGAATTTTGACATTTGGAACAGTTCATGATATTGACGTTACGAGGATAATAGATGTCGCACTATTCGATTAGAATGGCCTAAAGACATACCTCAGACCATTCTCAATGAAAAGTGTGACATCTATTATCCTCGTAACGTCGATATTAGAAATCAGATAAATTGCCTTCTTCAAGTCTCAAATGAATAGAATATGTTGCCTTCTATTTTCGTTAAGAACACGTCGCGAAAATGTGAGCTGTCAAATTTGCGATGTTTTTTCAGAACAGAAACCTGCATAAATAACAAATTATTCAAAATTATAGCCCATGTACTGTGATAGGATACTCTTACACGAACGATAGATGAGACAGAACGCAGAAAGCTTATGTATGAAGGTACAAATTTGCTCTGAAATAACATCGCAAAAAAAAACTTACGCTGCGATGATTTTTCAGATCAATTTTCGACCTTCACACTCAAACTTTTTGTATTCCGATTCATCTATTACTCATGTGAGAGTCATCCTCTCACAGAACATGAGCTACAACTTTGAATAATTTATTATTTATGTAGGGTTCTGTTCTGAAAAAAACATCGCAAATTTGACAGCTCACATTTTTGCGACGTCCTCTTAAGAACTGCCCTTAGACATTTTGGTATGTGAAAAATAAGGGCGAAAGTCCACTACCTCACCATACAGACACGGGAGTAGTTAGCTACTTTTGTAGGGAGGTATACAAAGTCGACATTTTTCGCAATAGTCATATGTTTTGCATATGTCGTCTTTGTGTGACTGTTGACCTAAGTTTCGCCTCATATCAACAAACTTCACACGACAAATGAATGTGCCAGCTTTCAGAATTTTCAATTTCCCGAGTAGGCACACATATTATTTTTCATGTTAGAAAGCTCTTCCGATTGCTAAAACGTATATTTGTTCCTTTATTAAGTAGCGGTAGCTACTTTATGGGAATGCTCTATCTATCTGTCTTTCTGTCTGTGCACCTTTTTTGACAACTGTCAAAGTGACAGCTGTCAACGTGAGAGCTGCCAAAATTAGAGCTGTCAAAGTGAGAGCTGTCAAAGTGAAATTTGTTTTGTCAAGAAAATTATTCTACCGCTACTTTCTAATACCATATCAATGGTTTATTATTTGACTTACTTTTTTTCGTGGTTTTTGTATCCTTTTTTACTTGTTTTTGCTTTTTTCCCATACACTGCCCAGTATTGTTGTCTTTCCCCGCTTCTGTTCATAATTTTCATGGACAAAATCATCAAGCAGGCAAACTTGCAGGGAAATGTCGAGGTGGGTGAGGTAATAATGAAAATCC
>CM055404.1:138238034-138397593 GCA_029228625.1 Pseudolycoriella hygida
CCAAAAATACCCAAAATTTCCCAAAAATACCCAAAATTTCCCAAAAATTCCCAAAATTTCTCAAAAATTCCCAAAATTTCCAAACGTCTCAACCGTACTGACTACATGAATGGAAAAAAATGACTCAAAGCTAAGCGAACTAATAGTAAGACTTCTGGTTGCTACCTATAGAACGGGCGGGTTGCAGTGTGAAATCGAGAAAAGGAATTTGTAATAAAAACCAACATCCATAGACTCAAAAATTTTATTGAAAACCCAACTGGTAAACATGATTTGAGTACAACATAAAATTCCCACAACCAGAGAAAAAATAGTAGAATCCATTTCCAACTTTAGTTTCAGTTTCAGAAATATCAAAAACTTTTAATTTACGATTTTACTTGCTGACTGGATAACTATTAATATATTTATGTGTTATACCAGCTGCCAAAAATCATTAACTTAATAAACTGGTTCACTAAAAATGTAAACCATTCCCAGAAAATGAGGCGTTTATTAAGGATATTTAAATATATAAATGAATGGGGCCATGTAATAATTGAAGGCAATTCAATTGGCAACCTTCAATCTCATGTCCATTGTCCATTCTAGAATGTCTTGCTCCAACTTATTGGATGGGACAAGATTCTGGACTTTTATTACTTGGGGTTGCAGCTGCCATTCTATTAGCTACAATGCCTTCAATAATTGAACCAAGTCCAGCTAGTACAGGATCGTTGCTTAAACCAGCATTCGAAACTGTTGCTCCACTGTTACTATCCTTGATCTTCGACTTCTTAGCTACTCCAGCAGAACCAGTCTTCTTATCAAGTCCATCAGATGCGTTATCGTTTGATTTCGATTTGTCATTCGACTGATCCTCAAATGGAATGCTTTTGGTGAAAGAAACATTTAATGTTTTACCAAAGACCTGCTTCCCATTAAAAAGCTCAACGGCTCGGTCGGCATTTTGCTTGTTTTTAAATGTTATGAACGCCTGTCCATTCTTTACATATTTGACCTTTCCGTGTACTTTATTCGCTTGGAATTGAAGGTTCTCTTTCAATATTTTGAAATCCAATTTTCCAGGTAGACCGCCAACCATTAAAATAAATTTATTTGTCGCGGGTTTTTCATTTTTATCTTTAGTAGACATTTTTGCGACAGCAGACTCCACAGGCAAAGTGCTATTATTGTTGTGCTTCGGTTGTTGTTGGAACACATTGTCGTTATTTGGACTGTTGTTTGATAACTTGGTTTTGCTTCCTGGACGAGGAAATGGTTGCCCCTCGTTCGTTTGATTTGGAATCTTTGGTGATGTTTGTTGTGACATCTCAGTCTTCTTATTTGTCGGTCCTTGTTTCTGAGCTTTCGGATCGTTACTCTTAGGCCGTGGTTCAATCGGACCGTCTTGATTTTTTTGTCCTCCCTGGCTCTTTTGGTTAGGTTGACCTGCACCTTGTTGTTGCTGATTGTTGTTTTTTTGATTCGGTTCCTTCTTTCCATTATTCTTAGAGGTTGCAGATGAATTCAACGCAGGATTGTCTCTCACAGCGGCACAGAAAGATGTGAAGCAATATATCTGGAATTGAATTCGCTGACGGATTCCTCCATTGACATGATTGAAAAAATGGCATTTTACTGACCTCATTCCATCCAACTTTAAATTGTGACGAGCAATTTGTAGCATGGATCAGAACAACAGTACATCCGAGCCTCGTTTGATAGCCACGTAGATCGTTTACAAAGTCAATATCTCCAGAAATGAGAATCAGAACAGGACTCGCCGATTTGGCTGTAAATATATTGTATGAATGGGAAAGGGAACTAGAATGCTCTACGGTATGTCAACCATGAGTGTCCACGAATTTTTTCATATTTTCCCGAAGCTTTTCATCGGCCGCATTCTTGCTGCTCGCATTGACGTGAGCCAATGTCACACCACCTGCTCAGAAAATATATAAATCACACAATCGCACTTCACTATTTGTTATCAATTTACCAGCTTTGTTAATATCCTCCGGTACATCTTTTTTCAATTTGGTAACATCGCACGAAATGAGAAATTCATATTCACGATGATTCAAACGATTAACGACAAAGAAATTCCGGATGTGGGCTATAATATCCGATGGAGATTTTCCTTTCGGAACAGAACAATTTTCAATGTCCCAAAAAATGCCAACTGGTTTGTATTGAATGCCAGCCATTTTCTGTTGCTCGATTCAAATTTGTATTGGGGAAAAATATGTTTCTAATTCAACAAGTCTCAGTCAACTGACAACCGTGTGTAACTAACAACTCAACAATTTTTTTATCGCTCTCAGATAAAATAAACTCGACAACCTTCTATGTTTGTCACTTTCACACTAATAGTAAATGATTGAGGAATCGTATAAGTTGTAAAGTTTTTTATCAATTGTCCTTAGTACACGCCACATAAAAGAAAAGTTCGAGTCCATCGATTGAGCACTAACAAATGTGCCAGGCGGATTGAAAACTTTACAAAGGCAGGGAACTATTCGCAACGCAATCACTTCTACTGCTCTACTCTTTTTGCTGTTTTTCAACGACGTCACCAAGGTTAAGTTTTCTTTGTACGCCGATGATTTGAAGCTCTGAGAGCGCATAATGTTCGTGATTGTAATGCCCAAATCGTTTATAACTCGATAAATATCTATTCTGGCGAGTCAAATGTGTGTTATACCCCCTAAATACCCCCTCTAATTGAAGGGGGGGGGGGGGTAGGACACATGTTTGACTCCCCAGAATGGATATTTATCGAATTATTAACGATTTGAATGTGCTGGCAGCACTGAAAAAACCGGACGTCATTTATGAATAGCCCCTAAGTGAAAGTAAGGTACGCTTTTAGAGGTCGGAAAATGACGTTGAATGAGGGACAGTCGAAAATCAAGGTATTTATATGGAAAATACTGGACGCTTCAGGGGGGGGGGGGAATCGTCTGTCTGTTGACGAAGTGCTTGAATATATTTCGCTGCGCACTTTAAGCAACGGAAATTTCATTCACTTGCTATTCGATTCAGCTTTAAAAATAAATAGATGCCGCCACCGACAAGTGGGTTTATAACTTGAAGAAAAATGTTGCGAACGACAATCTATTGATCGTGCGTTGTTCCCGAACCTCAAGTAGTGACACCTTTGTTATTTTCATAGCTGAATTTACGCTTCGACATAGAACTAGTCATTTTTGTTATAACTGAATTCGGACTAACATTAAGCAAATTCCTTATTCAATTGAAAATCGAATGCCAGTTATGGACTGTTGTCACTCACGCTAAATTGTTTAATTGCTAGGAACGGACATTATAATTTGTGACGAAAATCGATTTCAATTGAAATATTTTAATTTTATGTTGAATTGTTGAATTTAGTTTGTTATCAGTTAGCTTCAAATTGCCGTTGATAAATAAATAAATTATAGAGATTGGACAATTGACTTATAGCAAAATTGCTAACTTATACTTATACTTATAACTATAAGATATAAGTTATAAGTTATAAGATGAATAAGTAAACTATTTAAGTCGAAATATATAAATTGATTGGTGATTTATGATGATTGATTGATGATTTATGATGATTTATTGATTGGTGATTGATGATGATTAATTGGTGATTTATGATGATTGATTGGTGATTTATGATGATTGATTGGTGATTGATGACGATTGATTGGTTATTGATGATGATTGATTTGTGATTTATGATGATTGATTGATGATTTATGATAATTGATTGATGTTTTATGATGACTGATTGATGATTATTAATAATCGATAAATCATCAATCAATCATCATAAATCACAAATCAATAAATCAATCAATCTTATATCTTTTGACTTATAACTTATAACTTAAGTATAAGTTAGAAATGTTATAAGTCGAATTGCCCAATGTCTCCAATGGCAAATGCGATTCAAGTCATACCGAGTCTTCACGATACGATTGTTTTCACTGCTTTAAAGCGATTCACTAATTGAAAGAGTTTTTGGAGGCATATGAATATTCATATACGGCTTTATGAGACTTAATTATCGCGAACGACTCAGGGGGTAACCACTGTTGAATCTTCTAGATAAGTTGATCCAGTCTCCGTTTTCTTCAAACGGAATCTGAGAAATTTTCTGAATATTTAAAATTTAATCAAAAAACGCATACATTTCGTACATTTCGTCCGGAAAAGAAAACATATTGCGTGCCTTTTTTCTTTCTGATTTATTATAAATCCAGAAGAGAGACGGTCGTCCGTCGTTGAAAAACCGTAACCTCACAATATTTTTCACATTTTTAGATCGGCTTGATTTGGTATAATCGGTATGGTTCACAATTTTTCACAGTCATAAACGTTTCATAAGCTATTGTATAATAATAATATATATATATATTGATGACAATGTTGCCTTATCTTGATAAATTTACTTCGAACGGAAACAGTACAATTTTATCTTTTATGTGCTTGCATGACAGAAAAACAAGTTGCATTTTGTTTCGCTATACGACAGTCCTATAGATGAATGCAAATGAATATACAGCGAATTCAAATGTCAGTGGGTAAAAAAGTATACTTCGTACCCACTTCATATCAGTGAAAACGAGAATAAATTACAAACTCCATTGACTTGTTTCGTAAGGAATGTGTTAAATTTTTGAACGGTAAATAACTCTACTGTTGGTCATCGATGAAGGGATTAGGATTTAGTTTTATTAAAGACATGTGTCAGACACTGTTGGACTGAGCGTTCTATGGGGATGATTATAGCTTTGGAGTGTAGCTAGTGTGAAAATATAGTAGAAATTGTGTGAAATCAATATGAGAATGTTGTGTAAGTTATATTATATTTCTTCGGAAAGTGTCAGAGTTTTGCGAGTAGAAGCGACCAATATTAATGAAAAATGTCAGGCAGTTGAGAGAGTGAATAATTTTCAGCGTTTTAGAATTATCTGGGAAGTTATGGAAGATAGAAATAAAAAAATTTTTTTGTTAAGGGGGAGTGGAATACGGAGGAAATGTGAGTACGTGGGAAAGTGGAGAATAGGGGAAAGTGGAGAATGGGGGAAAGGGGAGAATGGGGGAAAGGTGAGAATGGAGGAAAGGGGAGAATGAGGGAAAGGGGAGAATGGGGAAAGAGGAGAATCGGGGAAAGGTGAGAATGAAGGAAAGGGGAGTACGGAGGAAAGGAGAATATGGGGGAAAGGTGAGTACTGGGGAAATGGAAGTACGAGAGGAAGAGTAGTACGGGCGAAAGGGGGATACGGAGGAAAGGTGAGTACGGTGGAAAGAGGAGAATGGGGGAAAGGGAAGTACGGGGGAAAGGGAAGTACGGGGGAAAGAGGAGTACGGGGGAAAGGGGAGTACGGGGGAAAGGGGAGTACTTGGGAAATGGAAGTATGGGGGAAAGGGTAGTACGGTGGAAAGGGGAGAATGGGGGAAAGAGGAGTACGGTGGAAAGTGGAGTACGGTGGAAAGTGGAGTACGGAGGAAAGAGGAGTACGGGGGAAAGGGGAGGACCGAAGAAAAGGGAGTCCGCGGGAAATGGAAGTCTCGCGACCGTGTATGCTAAAGCTTGCGCAGCCTCTAGGGCCGGGAAGATTTACCTTTTTTTGTAAGATTGATGCATGCTGACATAACAATTATGTGAAGAACATCAAAAATCGAGACTTTATTGTCCGAGGAATCGCACAGAGCCGCGCCGCCGCATTTCAAAGTTTACCCAGTGGAACGCCTTAATAAAATGAGATAGTGAACTTGCATTCCTTCTTCCGATGAACAGATAATCGTATATTTTGAGTTCAAAACGATATTTTGAAAGAAAATCCTCAGAGCCAACACCTTAAATTTATGTAAAGTGTGACTATTTGCTAGAAGAAAGCTAAGGAATTTATGCATAGTAATCAAATTCTAAATCGTCTCACAGCTCATAAAACACGCTGCAAATATAATGGACTAAGTCAACGAAAGTCTTACGAATTCTTTTAATTTGATTGTGGCATTTTTCTCGCGTATTCGGTTTACTTTCAGTTTAATCTTTTTTTCTTCTTCTTCATCTCGATCTTCAGCACAATATAACAACATAATAACTTGTTTTACTGCATGCTTTTGTTTTGTGTGCATAACTTTTGTTTTTGCTTTTATTTTTACATTTTTCACTTAATGATAAATTGCTGATTTACGTAGTTATTTCATTATTAAGTCAATTTCGTTCGTAAAGTTGTTATTTAAGGAGTTTTAAAAAAATGATTGGTAATTGGTAAATGTAAACAGAAGCTTAATAATTTTTATTTTTCTTTTTAAAACCGTCTACAACACAACCTTATTTGATGACTGAATTTTTTCACTGCGTTCGTCGATCATTAATTTTAACCACAACGATCACTACGAATTGATCAAATTACGAAGTGAATTCAAAAATGTAATCCGTACGCGTGGAGCGCCAAGATAGTTTTCGTTTTTTTAGGTCTTTCTTTGGTTTTTTAGAAGTCTTTTCCGACATGACTTTTCAGGTGTCATTCCTGGCGATTTCCCGTGTGTTACTGAGAGAACTCTTAAGAAATTAAAGCGTGAGCCTCATCTAGTCGACAAAGACCTTGTGCTTATTGACATATTGAGGGTAAAAATCTCTATCTTTCTCATAATGTCATAATTCCGGAAAACATCTCTCCAAATATCTTCAAGGTAATATAGACAATATCGGATCGTGTGACAAAAACAGCCAATTTTGCAACGTGTTGGGTAAATTTCAAAATTATTTTGTGTATGTTTCATTATTCAATTATTCAATTAATGGGATATTATATTCGACCGATAAAAAATAACAAATGACCGTTACATTCTTTTCAGCTTCTTCTTTGACGAATTTTTCCTTTTACAAAATGTCATGAGGTCTTTTGGGCACTATCCGAAATATTCGCGCTTAAATTCTACTTCAAATATGTGTTCACAAATTTATCGGTAGTTTATTATTTTTTATCGGTAAAGTTGAATAAAAATATCGGTCGTTTATTACTACCCGTAATTAATGTAACAACCATGGATTTTGTTAAGTTATTTTTTCATAATTTTTACATCATTCTAGCATATGTAATTCATTATTTACACAAATTTTACATCATTTTTACATTAATGAAAATTTTATGAATGAATAATAACAACAGAAACCCTTTTTAAAAGTGAAACGTGACGCAAGACCTTGCCCCTTCTTCCAAAACAACTGATATCAATTTGGGTGATTGGGGTTTGGGATTTAGGGTTTTGATTAAAAAAATGCGTCACAAATGCCGTGCCCCCCAATGTTATAGTTTTTCTGTTCTTTCAGCTTTGATTAAGTTTTGCGTGATGTGTGGAATACGGTCGGCCAAATTTTTGGCGTGCGAAATCTGAAAGCGCAGAAAAATTATTACGTTGGGAGGGTCCGGCATTTCTGACGCAATTTTTTAAACAAAATTGAAAATATTTCAACAAAATTTTTTGCGTTCCGAAGCTGTAATCGTCACCCAAATTATCAGTTGTTTTGGAAGAAGGAACGACAACTTGCGCCACGTTTTCCTTTTAAAAAGGGTTTTTGTTGTGATATCAGTAGTTTCGGAAGGAAACAAACAAACAGCGAAAAAAAACTTCCGGCGAAATAAATTTTCGGTGAAAAAAAATTTCCAGCGAAAAAAAAAATTCCGGCGAAAAAAAACTTCGTCCGTCGAAACAATGTTCGGCAAAAAAAAATTCAGAGCGAAAACCAAATTTCCAGCAAAAAGAGTTTTTTTTCCGTCGAACATGAACAAAATTTCCGGGCGAAAAAAATTTCCATCAAAAAAATGACGTCGAACAATGACAAAAATTTCCGGCGAAAAAAAATTTTTCGTGAAAAAGATTACGGACGGGCAGAAAAAAAAAAATTCGGGGCGAAAAGACTCTGCGAAACAAATTTCGCGGAAAAAAAATTCCTCCGGCGAAAAAAACTTCCGGCGAACAATTTATTGCGAAAAAAATTTCGGCGAAAAAAAATTTTGAGCGAGAGAAATCGTCGGCAATGAAACAAAAATTTTCCAGGCGAAAAATTTTCGCGAAAAACAAATTTCCGGACGAAACAAATTTTCGGTAAAACAAAAATTTTCCTGCGAAACAAATTTTCGGCGAAAAAAATTCCGTCGAACAATGAACAAAAATTTGCGGCGAAAAAAAATTTCGGCGAAAAAATATTTCCGGCGAAAAATGTGGCAAAAAAAATTTCCCCTTAAGTCCGTCCCGTACCACCGTCGCGTCGGTCATTTTATTGGTCACCCTGACACACTACACACCCAAGCCAATAACTTTTCCTTTTCCTCTCGTAACATCTACCTCCAACCCAAAAAAAATTTACTACAATATGAAACTTGACTTGAGGATTGACCAAACTTTTATTCCTTTTTTTAATATTTTACTCCTCAAATAAACAAACCACATGTATACTATACACACCACATGTATATATCACAAATGAAAACATAGGTTCCTAATATTTGACAACAATTTGACGCCATTCACGCTTCTTAAACTTCTAATATAACGTACAAATTAGCTTTTAATAAATTTGCTCAACGTTTTTTCAAAGAATTCATCAATTTAATCAACAGAAGTATGAATTTCAAATGAACGTTTAGATAAATCCGTCAAGATACCGGAAAATTAAATGCAAAATGAATTAATTATCACAGTGGTTTCTGGTAACGCGCTGCTGTGATATCAAAACATCAAGAGTCTGTGTTTTTGATTTGTTAAAACCTAACATAAAAAGCAAAGAATGTTTCGCTGCCGATTTCATAACCAACAATTTGTACTCACCTGGTAGCTAAATCTTAATTAGGAAAATGCATCTCTTTCTCAAATTCAATTTCAATTTCTTATGCAATGAAAAGTGTCGTAAGAATCGCATGTTAATTACATTAATTTCATATTCAAATTAAACTTTTATTTTCATTTATATTCTCGATTTGTACATAAGCGAATTATATAAATAAAAAATGTAGATTTTTATCACACCCGTTCGTCTGGATGTTAATCGTAGAAATACCGGTAATGATGACAAACATTCTGCATTTCCATTTTATTTTGTATACGCGTTTGTATGCTACAATTTTTGATTCAACGTCAAATCAATGGGTAAACATACACAAAATACCAACTACTCCAACCGCGGATCTCTCATGGTCCGACTGAAAGAAGAGTATATTGAAATATGAAATAAAATGTTGGATCGTTTCGTACATAATACCACGGGTGGATGTATGTTACACTGTCCATAAAGTGAAATTTATTTTATTTATTCTTTTTTTTTCAACATAATAATTCAGTGTTGACAAGCGAGAAAGACATTTTGTATTCTATTTTTTTTTTCGGTTGTAACTGAAACCATGTTATGAATCTCAGATGTAATGTATGTTGTTTATATTTGCGTACATCTCGTTACCACAACTGAAAATCGTGATAAATCAGTTGAATTAACCATTGAAATTTCGAATAGATTTTGAATGAGAGTTAGTTACACTTACCGTTTGTATTGTTGCGAGTGGCAAAAATCAATTCTGTGCGTGTAATCCATGGCTCACGATTTTTCTTATTTTGAGATACGTCTCACTGTAATTAGCATTTAATTTGATGTAAATATTTTTATTAATTACGGCCTGGTGTTTGACGTTAACTTGATCGAAACAACAATATTAAATTCTTGATTTTTTTTTATTTTTCGTTTTTGTTTATGTTTTTCAATGTTTTTATGGTTGAACCTCGGCTGAGCAGACCCTTCCAATCATGTCAATCGATCGAGCTTTGAGTTTCGGAAGTCTCTTATGATTAGTGAACAGTATACTTGTCAAGGCCGATCGATTATTGTAACCGAATCTGAACCGTAGTTTTGACAAATTTCTTCAACAGAACATGGGCAAATCTTATATATCGGGGTTAATCTTGTATAATTTCCCTTTCATAGCATAGTTATAGTACATTATGACACAAGGATTATAATGGCTTGATTATAGTCGAGGTATAGTGAATGATCCGAGGGCTTCTGTTATTCACTTACCGAGACTAATATCAAGCGAGTTATTCGTTGATTGTTCATGAAACTGTGGACGAATTCCTGATCACTACTTTTTAACAATACTTTTGGTTTCATTCGTCGCAATCTCGAAAGCTCTGTCAATAAGTCATATGCAGTGTCATCTTTTACTTCAGTCCTAGCCAAAAACTGAATCTGAAAATAGTGCTGATTATAATCAAGTCTACCATAATAGCGCTGATTATAGTCGAGTCTACCATTTCAGCGCTGATTTTAGTCTAGTCTACCATAAAAACGCTATTACGGTAATGTGTCGATTGTCGATGAATTGTATTCGACCGTAATCGAGATATTATAGTTCTTTTTTCAGTGATTTTGAATGCTCTAGTTGGTTTACTATGGATAACAATTCAATAATAGTATTTTATTGCATTAGGGATCGTCCCTAAATTTCTGATAGCGTTGTATCGCTTGGATTTTTTGACCAAATATTAGAGTGCACGAACTAAATAAAAGGGAATTTTACTTCCAATCTTTTATGAAGGGCACTATATAAGGGACGAAACAATGGACAAAATAAATGCTGATTTCGGCGTATCACGCCCTCACATACTAGAGTATGTGATTTCATCAGTACACCTATGTCATGACTATGTGTATATCAGCATACATAAAGGTAGAATGACTTATCATTCGAATTACCTTCGCTTAAATACACTTGTTTCTAAACAGTTTATTTGTTAATTTTGTTGAAGCTCAAGACTTCTTTTCGATAATTTTGTTTACTAGATTTTTTACTTCTAGCAACAATTTAACCATGATTTTTTTTTTTTTTGATACTGGATTCGCCACATCCAGCAATGGATTAGGTCTCTCACACCATAACGCTTAGTTCTATCTCTCACAAAGAACAGTTTAAAAGCATAGTTAGGCTTTTCTTGTTTCATTTTATGGCTATTAATATTGGAGGTATTAATAGCGGTGTTCTTGTTCCAATAACACCAAATAAATTTTGTGTTACAAATACAATACAAATACAACATAGTCACAAAAGTCCCTAAATTACGTAACGCTTTTTTCAGTGTTGCCATCAATTTAAAGTCTATATATCTCAATACGAAAGCATTTTTTCAAACCGAAAATTTGCTCTATCCCCCCATTTAGGGGGTATTTAGTGGGGTAAGTCATGTATTCGGCCGAGAAAAATGCTTACTTGTTGAGATATAACGATTTTAAATTGATGGCAACACTGAAAAATGCGTTACGTAATTTAGGAACGATCCCTTAGTGCCTATATTAGTCCAATTATAGCACTCAAACGCACTGAAAATAGGACTATAATAAGAGATTATATTACATTGACACATTACGATAATGGCGGTATTATGGTAGACTCGACTATAACGCCCTTGGTTATTAACTTCATCTCGGTGCGTGAATAGACCTTTCACTACAACCCTCGAATCATTCACTAAAACTCGACTATAATCACGCGATTATAATTACTATTATACTACAATAACTGTAAAGAGTACTTTATGTTCAAGAAATGGAAACACTTTTTGCCATTTCGAGAACTTATAATACGCACGTACAGTTCTTGCAGCATGAATAGTTTTATAAGTTGAGCGTTTTTACGTACTTCATTTGATCGAAAACAGAACACGCATTCTGTTTGCATTAAAACGCGTCATCTATGTACCTTTACAGTTCTACTTTAAAGTTTATATACTTTTAAAGTTCGAGTATAAAGAGGAAAGGGGAAAAAAAGGGGGGGGGGGATGGAGTCTGAAATTCGAGGAAAAAAGCGTGCGTACTATGTGAATGGCACCTTATTATAAATTTTTTTGGTTTTCTATAGTTGACGAAAGCTTTCTAATGAAGTTAAGAAATTAGCCCTCGGTAATAGTGCCTAAAAGTTGGTCAAGAGCTATTTACTACATAACAAGAGACGAAAAGTTGAAAAGTTTTGTTTCAATCTTTCTCTTTGGACACTATAATTAGAACGTTCTCCCATCTCTGGGCACAATATTAGACGACCAGACATTCCGAATCGCAGCCTCTTTGAGAATAATAATAATAATAATCCCAATGGCGCTGATTAGTCGGGAGCAGCACTGTAAAGTGTCTCACTCGACTGTCGGGGTGTTACACTGAGTAACTGCCAGCTAGTGTGAAGTGTGAATTAACTACGCCCTCGATTGAATGATTATTTCTTTTCCGATTTTGTCGCGCGCTAGTACATCTGGGCAACACCTAAGCGCGCATCGAACAGATTCGAATCACTACTCTAAAGGTATGGAATTTGTCATTACTTTTTTTTGACGTTTGCACACACCTTAACGTAGCAACTGGATAAGAGCCTGCTTGTTTCGTACACAGTGCATCGAATATGGGTGACGTCATACTTTGTGGTGTACAAATCGTTGCGATATTGCTACCCCAACTACCCATTTATGAAGCTTGGGTGAGCTCAGGAACGTTACTTTCATGAAGCGTTGAAGAAAAATCCTATGCAGAATTTTTCCACATCGGGATTTGAACCCGGGTATTCTTGGTGGAAAGCCAGTGCGCAATCACTGAGCTAATCCGTTCTTTGAGAATAGGAACCCCAAACTGTATCCCTCATACGTGTGTCTGTGGAGCGCAGGTTGATCACCTCGGACACCATGGCTTAAGCTGTAAAAAGAGCGTTGGTCGGAAACACCGTCATGAAATGATTGATGACCTTGTTAAAAAGTCCCTAGCTTCAGCAGGAATACCGTCCCTAAAGAAGCCGGAGGGATGCTCACAAAGAGACGGCAAAAGACCGGATGGGCTAACAATGACTCCGTGGAGAATTGGTCGACCGTTGATTTGGCACTTCACGTGCGTCGATACACTTTTATTTAGGCGTATGGACATTTACATCATATATTACAATTACAATTCAGTCTTATTCTACTTATAACTACGCGTAACCTTGTGTCAATTTCTGAGTAATATCTAACGAAGCCGCGAGGATAGCTTAGCTAACAAGTTCGGTATTTCCTTTTGTGATGATGTTGCTTCTTTTTTCGTGCGAGCCTACACATATTCTGCCAGGCCATCATCGTTCACACACATTGTTCTTTGTTCCTATATTTCAAATGTACCGCATATATTTCCAGCATAGCGCCACCTACGAGGAACTATTCGATGACTCTGTTCGTCCAACTGATGGCACCACTGTGCCATTTTTTTTTGTGAAAGTACACAAATATCACCTCTCTCCATATCCGAGTGACGTCACATATTTGTGTGTACTTGAGGTTTCGTTTCGGGCATCGAATACCGAAACTACCCAATTTATGAAGCTTGGGTGAACTTTGGGACGTTATACATTCTATAATTTCATAGGGAAAAATTCCCCGTTTCCGGGGATCGAACCCGGGCCTTACTGTCGATACACTAGCAAAGTCTTATGTAACCTCCAGTAGCAGAAAGCCAGGTAACGCAGCGAAGAAAAGGGAAATCGACAAACACCGAATAAATGAAAATATGACTCAAGACTTCCATTTCGAGCCAATAGCTATAGAGACGATAGGAACCTGGGAGGAGGAAACTAAATATCTAATAATAAGAACAGAGCCTTCCTGATCACGGCAGCAAAGACCCCCAGCGTGTTGTGGCTGTCTTTATGACGATTCGATATTATGGTATGGCTAAAATTATTATCTGAACTTCAACTGACATTTCTTAGTCTGAGTGCCATTACCAACGCTAGTTGTTCTAAGAAAATATCCATCGGCAGGTACGATAGGAGAAGAGAATCACAAGAGATTTGTAGTTTTCAATTTTATTCCATTAAAATCATCTTTTGGACGTGTTCGACACTTGACTTAATATTCTTCACTTTGGCCCATTCATACCATACATTACATCCATATCAGAGTATGGGTCTGATGATTAAGTAGCGATAGTTACTTTACGTTTTCACTCTTTCTTTCCGTCCGTCTGTGCACCGTCACGAAAATGACGACGCAAAAATGACGTCACAAATACGACGTCACAAATATAACCAAAAGTTATGACGTCATCGATATTGTTTCGTTTAATTCTTCAACAATACGTTATCGCTGCTTTTCTATACAGATAGCCATGTCAATGGTTCATTCTGTTTTAATTTAACAAATCGCTCTCTGATAGTAAAATCGGTAAAATAATTAGATCAGAGTGGTCAGAACTCATTTGAGGTTGTGGATTTCTCCAAAAACCCAATTTTATTCGATAGTTCTAATCGAAGTTATTCGATAACGTAAAGTTTGAGCGTCTAGACACTTTGGTACAAACTCATTCGGTTCGGTAAATAACATTGGACAGATCCGTACACCACTCCAACGCTACATTTCGTTTCTAGGTCAAGAACGTTCGTAGAAATCATAAAACATTCTTTGTTAATAATTCGCATAATCTAAACGAATCACATCATGTAATTGAGATTACCGTCTACATGCTTTTATACATTACCGCGCGATTATGAAGTGACTGCATCATTACATGAAATAATAATGAGGTATGAAGTTTATAATTCAATGTACCGCCCAGCATGCACAATAAACATAAAACTCTTTTATTAAAAACGTACAATTTCATAACACCATAAACCAATTAACAGAAGTTAATATGTGATTTTCTCACATTTCCAAGTAAAATACGCATTGAGTTTTGTAAATTGTGCGTTTGTTGCATTGCAGTTATCATGGGAAAACCAATTGAAAATCGATAAACTTAAGTCAAATCAATTAACGATTTAGTTGCTGGATAACTAACTAATTAATGTAATGATCCAACTTTCGGTTTTGACGTTAAAAATGATTTTCGCAAGACCTCTGGAGAAATCCTCAAATTAGACAATTAGACAATTAGACTTGTGTGCAATTTAACAAGTTACTCAACCTAAAAAGACCCTAAAATTACATTGCAACGATTCCAATGACCTGTCCACCCACATTTTATTTTAAAATGTAAATCATTAGCTTGGCTATGAAAGTAAGTTTCTTTGACTTTACTTTTATTAGACTGAAGGCTTACCACAAGGTGTGTTATCTTGCTATTATAGCCAATATTATAATGATACCATAATACTCCTTGTGTGGTATAATTGTTTATAATATTCGACTCGTACATACATACGTTTTTAATTCGACTTGGCTCTGATACTAAATTCCTGCTGCAGTCGATTCGGTTGTAATGTTTAATATTTTAGGAGAATCGACTATAATTTCTAGATATTGTATGTAACTTCACTGTAATCTGACGATTCTTTCTCTCCGAGAGTGTACGAAGCTCTACTACAATATGTCCATCCTACTCCCACATAAGTGGCTGAATGCCATAAAATAATTATCAACTTTTGGCTGTACATTCTTGAACAGCTTAGAAACAAAAAACAGCCGCTTTCTTTATGAAACATTCTAAACGAAATCTGAGACAATATTTTAATTTTAACATAATCGAGTGTGGTTTTCATCACTTTTCATCAGGCAGTACTAGCCGCCTGTCGGTAGTGTCAGACGCTTATTTTCATAGCCGAATACGGAACAATGTAAAACTAAAGTACTCTTGCCGGTGGCGCCGGTGGTAGATGGAATCAATTACTTGCTGAACTACATCTAACAATGAAATTAATTGATGGCGCCACTGTCAGTCGGTCACACTTTTATATCGAACCGTATTCAACTATAGAAAATGTAGAGATGGCGACACTGTTTGTCGGTGACTATTTTTGACTATTGCCAGATGCCAAACCTGTGCGAGCCATCATCTATTGTCTTCTCATTTTGAAATTGTATGAATATCTAAGTGAGAAAATACCAAAACGACAATTTTACACATGAAGGGACAAAATCACAAGAAAATGTTAGAAAAACTTTCTTTTTCGCCCACTTAGTTTGATTTTTAATTGTTGATTTTCCACACGAGAAGAACGTACACAACTTTGCACGCAAAGATAAATACAAAAAAAAATATCTTTTATCACTTAAGGATGAAGAAAGCAATAGACTGTGTCTTTCGTTTTCTACTGAGCCGTATTTATCAATGAAATCATGGTGGCGCTACTGGGTAAAAACGACTCAGCTTTTGTGTTGAATCGTATGAATCTAAGAAAAAAGTAGGTGTCGTTACTCATCAAAAGCCGGAATATTGCCTAATGAAATCTGATGCTAGACACGGTCAATTTGCTGTTGAGATAATTGAATTAAAAATCTCTAATCAATCAAATTCAAATTCAAATTTATTCAATCAAATAAACATCATACAGCTCTACTAATAATAAGATGATATAAAAAAATCATAATAACAAATCAAGTAAAGTAGCAAAAATTATCTATCTTAGTAAGGCAAATCAAAAGTTCCACTTTGGAATACCAATTCAAAGGAACAGAAAATCAATCAAAAAAAATCAGTGTAATAAACTTGGAATCAAAAAATAATAAAATCTTCATTAAGCACACTGAAAAACTAAAAAAAAAAGAAAAGAAAAACTAAGCTCAAGAAAAAAATAAAAAAGCAAAGAGTTATGGACAAAAAATACCCAGGAGATCATTTTAATAAACTTGGAAGAAATTAATAGCAGAAACGCAAAATTCACGACGCTCTCATTTTAGTGAAGCATAATGAACCGAATTGGACAAGCCAAGAAGGTTGACCCATTTACCCCATCATTCTATTTAGCGACAAGTGTAATTTCAGAAGACGACAAAATTGATTTAGCGATTGAGATTCACGGATCGTTCTGGGGAGTTTGTTGAACAGGACTGGTCCTGAGAAAGAAGCACTTCTCCGCCCAATCAACGTAAGGGTAAGAGGAACACGCAACAACTTAGCAGACGAGGTTGGGTATCGGTGTGCTGGCACTTGAAAGACTAGGTTGTGATGACAAATATTGTGAATGCAGCAGTAGACGAATTTACACAGAGAGTACTGATACATGCTCTTAACCCCCAAAATTGTGGGACAGTATTTACTGAACAGCAGAGCCGAAGGGAATCTAATTGCTAGCTTGTGGGATGCCTTCAACGCAACCCTCTGCAATCTCTCGATTCTTCTAATCAAGGTTTTATTAGCGCTACCCCACACACCCACACAGTATGCCAGTCTAGAATGTACCAGTGAAAAATAAAGCATCCTCAGAACCTTCACAGGCAGAAACGTGCTCAGCCTCTTGATGATCCCAACTTGCTTGGAAACCTTGCTGCACAATTCGATAACATGACTATTCCAATTGAGATGACAGTCCAACATTACACCCAAGCATTTGATAGACTCAACTGAATCAATAATAAATAGTGTGTAGACTGCAATGTTTCTTGTAAGCCCTCGACCATTCAGAAGTCTCCATGTTCAAAAATTGATATATTCGGTTCTAGACCACGTATCTAACTCATTTTTATTTTAAATCTTGAAGACATATCACAGGTAGAGGTGAAAATTATTTGCTGCAAATCATTTTAGTTTTATATTTAATCGTATGGCTTTTTCACATCTGATATCTTACTTTTTGTTACATACATTTTTCATATTATTCTTAAGAACTACTTGTATATTTCAACTGTTATATTTGATATTTACGATGCATTCTCCTCGGGAGGTTACCAGGTCACAGGTTCGACGAGCCGAAGTGATAATGTTCTTATTTTTTTGTGTGATCCACTTTAGTGGCCATCATCGTTCACACCATGTTCGTTGCCCGCCATATTTTGCGAATGGGTGTATGTCCAGTACAGCGCCATCTATGAGGGTTTGCATCTATTTGGGTTCACATGTCAACGAAATTCCCCATCGATTTTCTTCCGTCCACAAGATGGCACCAAGTGCCATGGTCATCGTACACATAATTCACCTTTCTCAATGTGTTAGTGAGGTCACACCTTTGTGTACCCAATTTTGTCGCTTCGGGCATCGAATACCGAGACTATCCAGATTCTGAGTCTTGGGTAGGCCTAGGGAAGTTCCATATTGATAGTTTATTACAGAAAAATCCTATACATCCCGGGGGCGAACCCGGCTTTTCTACGTGAAAAGCAAGCGCGTTCACCACTATGCCATCCCCTCCCATATTTGTAACGCTGTGTAACGCTGCGTAACGCTGCGAGAAAGTCAACCGAAATCAGAAGACAGGATGACTTCAGATTAAGGTCACTTCACAAAATCTTATTTTTTTTTTGGAATATTGTAGCAGAAATGAGTAGAAATAACAATAGCTTAGAACAAGTTACATTTTCCGACCGTTTCTGACGAATTCTGCGAAAGAGATTTTACAGAATTAGAAAATTCGGCGCTCTGACTTCAATTGAATTTTTTAGAAAGTTCCACAAAAACGCTGTATAACAAATAATTGTCCCCTCTAGCTGATATATTTCTTAAACATTTAAAAGAAAACTGAGTTAAATACGTGGTCCACAACCGAAAATATCAATTTTTAAACATACAGACCTCAGAATCACCCTCTGTGAACGCAAGAAACCCTGAAAAGGTAATTTTTGAGAGTGAAATTGTATGAAAGTCTCTCTCAAAAACTATTCTCTATGATTTTCGTGGGTCCGTTCGAGTAACTTTTTTAGTTTATTGAAGAAGTAAAAATGGATGCGTGAGACAAAATACGTAGTTTTGAACATATTTGAACAGATCGTGTTGGGCTTGTTAGTTTTCTGGTGAAAATATCGCGTGCCACTTGAATTTCGGAGAAAAAATGCTGTGATGGTGGTGATCTGGTGGTGAAATCTGACACAAACTCGTATCTGCCGATACCGTACACAAACCGAACACACGCATAGAAGGGTTTAACAAGGATTTCTTTAGTGCTGGCACTCAGCTCACCAATAATGGGACTGCAGTATATAAGATGAGGCATCAGGAGTGACTGCACAAGAAGCTTCTTTGTCTCTTGTGAAATAAAGCGAGCACTCGGCCACATGTTCCGAAGACCAGCGAAAATTTTATCAGAGACAGCTTGAGCCTGCTGAACCCACCCCATCTTGGAGTCCACAACCAGGCCCAGATCCAGGACACTATCTTCATACACAATTGACACCCCATCAAATTCTATTTCTGGGATATTACCCACCCAACCACTGGCTGAAGCAATCATCGCCTTCGTCTTACCAGCATTTAGCTTTAACCTGTTATCTTTCGCCCAAGCCTTCACCGCCGCCAGGTCAGTATTCAGAGGACCCACATCAGTGAAAGCGCTGTCCTCATAAACCACCCTATACTCCTGGAAATCATCTGCGAAGAGATGACATCTGCAGTGCAGTAACCGCTGAGGAAGATCATTGATGAAGATCGAAAATAGCAATGGTCCTAGCACTGAACCTTGTGGCAACCCACAGCTAAGTCCAAGAAATTGTGACTGGAACCCATTTATGGTGACACACCATACGAACTGCTTCAGACGAGAAGCCAAATCTCGACGACAATTTAGCAGTGAGCAGGTCATGTGACACCGAGTCAAAAGCTTTGGAAAAGTCAAGTAGAAGGAGAATCGTGGCTATACCATTGTTCATATTATATCTAATATCGCTAGTAACCTCCAAAAGGGCAGATGCAGTACTATACCCAGCGCGAAACCCGGACTGATACCTATACAGGAGCCCGAATTCATTCCAATTGTCCGTTATCTGTCTCTTCAGCAATTTTTCCAGCACTTTAGACTGCGACTGCATTTTAACACCAAAATTCAAATGGCGCCAACCTGATTACAAAACAACCGACACAACCTTAAAGTTAATCTCTCTTTTCGTCAACACTGAAAAAGGAATGCCACGCTGTTCCCGCTTTTGGAGGGGACAGATCAGGGCTACGTTTATTCGTCCCTATGAAAAGGACAAAAAGTTTCCTTGTGCAAATTTTTTATAAAAATGTCGGTACAATAAAGCGCCGCTCCCTCAACACTTGTTAGATATAGGGAGGCACTCCACGCAGTCTTGTTTATCGCTGTTCGTGTGTTCGATGACATTCTGATAAAATGTACAATTAGCTGCACAGCCAACGCATTCTACCAACCTCATACAAATTGAAAATATCAACATTTTTCATTTTAATTGAACAATAAATAAGATCTCCGCAGAGGTCTTCACTAACTGTAAATGAAAATAACAACAATATTGATCGTTGCAATTAGTGGTAACTATAACAAGTCTATTTATTCTGAGCCGCAGGATATCAGTCCGCTAATTCACTTAGTGTTAACCCACATAAGCCTAGAAGGTCAGAGTCAAAGTAAACGTATACGGTCCTCTACACATAGTGAAAGGACCCCTTGTTCCGATCAATGTAACAAATCAATTCCGAAATGATATTTTAATAAAACTGCAAGAATTTACGTTCCAGGCACTAATTTTCTCATTTACATCCAACTAGTGCAAAAAAAAAATCTTGTACACACAGAAATGTTGCGGTAATTTAGTTCATGTCATTTGATAGAAATGATATTTTCAACATAATGTTCCACTTGTGATTGATATGATAATTTGTGGTTTTCGTTGTACTTTACCAACATGTGAGGAGAAATGCAAACGAAGCCATTAGATGTAATAGAAATTAATTTGTTGTGCATGCAGATAAATTATTGGTAAATCTTCGTTACATTCTGTGATGTAATTTCAGATAACGGTGTGCTGTGGTTCGTGAAAAGGGTTTCTTTGTGAAAATTGCTTTTAATCCAATGGCAATTTTCGTTTCGAATGGTACACGATGATTAAATTGGTAGAATTAATCATATTTATTTATAGCTGAAAATTATATCGTTTTGTCGCGGTGACATTCTTCTTGTACTTCTAATGTTCATTTTCCATTGCACCAGCCTCGTTATTTCGCTTTTATTCGCTGGTTATATAACCGATATAACTTGATTTAGTGAATTTAACATTATAATTTTTGTTGTAAAAGGTTAAAGGCTAACAGAATTATATTTTATCGTCGTACTCCACAAAAGTACAAATAACATTAATACACAACTCATGCCAACTGAAATTTTAGACAAAAAAAAAATAATTGGCTCAACGTTCTGTTTGCTTTATTTCTGTTAGTTTTGTATAGTCGGTTGTACGATTAAAATCATTCAAGTCAAACTATTACAAAATTTGAAATGAAACGAGTTTACGTCTATGGTTTTTAGTGTTCTTTAAGAGTTCCGCATTTGATGTTATATCTTTACACTCTATTCAATTTTCTAGCTTTTTTGTGTGCCCTCTTATGCTTTTATGGTTTTCATAACGATGATGTTTAAGGTCAGTTGGAAATTAGATTAATCAAAAATTATGTTCGGAACGTGAGTATTTAAACGAAAGATTCTGGTAAAAAAGTTGAATTGTTCTATGAGCTTGAACTAGCGACATTAATTTGTTTTAAATGTTTCCTAAATTTGCTGTTCTATGCCTTCGTAAGTGAATTCTACGTAAGACATTTATTCATTTCTACAAAAACTACATTCTGATCTTCCAAATTTTGGGAATTTTTTGTTTTTAATTGTGAGAAAATGTCAGATTTTTTATTTATTAAAACGTCCTTCACCATTCACCATCGGCATTTTCAGACAAGATATTCTCATTCATGATAAATGGAAAGTGTCTGTTTCTGAATTTAACTTACGATGAAATGAACAACCATCTCCAATTAGTAATTCTTTTGATAACTTTTTTTGAACCACGGGAGGGAATAATATTTTCTTTTCTTTATTAAAGAAAATTGGGTTTATTTTCCTCCTCAGACAGAACTCTATGCAATATATAATCCATATTATATAAAACACAACATCATTGCATTTCACCTCCCAATACAACACAATACTACATCTCACTACACTACATTACATCTCACTACACTACATTACATCTCACTACACTACACTACATCTCACTACTCTTCACTATATCTTACTATACCACACTACATCTCACTACACTACACTACATCTCACTACACTACACTACATCTCACTAGACTACACTACATTAGAGTGACATCTGGAGTCCCATTCCCATCAATTCTTGGTCCATTCTTGTTTACTATATTCGTAAATGATTTGTTACAAATGTTACAATCTCCTTTTGGGTTCGCAGATGATCTTAAGTTGACACGTAAAATTGTAACGAAAGTGGATTGTTTCATGTTACAGCAGAAAATCAACCAGGTACAAAATTGGTGTGTCAATAACAAGCTGGATTTAAATATTAAGAAATGTGCTATAATGTCATTCACTCATAAAACTGCTGCAAATAAAATTGAGTACCAATACCAAATAGGGGACGCTATTTTAAATAGAGTAACCTGCAAACGGGACCTAAGGGTATTGATTGATGACAAGCTTTCATTTAAAAATCATATAGATCTGATCACGCGAAAAGCTTACCAAATATTGGGTTTTGTCTTCCGTTGTGGCAAGTTTTTTAAAAATTCTCGGAGTATGGAAATCTTATATGCATCATTAGTACGGAGTCGTTTGGAGTACTGTTCTACGGTCTGGAATCCTTGCTATGATAAATACAACATGATCATTGAAAAGGTTCAACGTAAATTTACCAGAATGTTCTTCTACAAATTCAAGATCAACCGCGTGGAATACCCTGATCGGCTGAAGCACATGAAACTGCATTCGCTTAAAACAAGACGACTGGAAAATGACGAGATCACACTCTACAAAATTATGCACAACATGATAGACACATCCTTGGTTCACTCATTATCATATTTCAGGCAAAGGCGTCCATTACGACAGCTCCACCCGCGTGTTTTCTACCTACCCACAGTTTCATCGAATATCGAGGAAAATGAGCCTCTACATCGAATTCAGCTGAATCAACACAAACATTTCTCGGGTGTAAATTTATTCACGAATTCACTACACTCAATTAAGGTTGCTGTAAAAAATAAATTTGAATTCTAGACATGTCGGAATAATAGATCGGTAAATCGAGCATAATTTACGAATTTTGTAGGAAAAACCTAGAAATTTAACTATTAATTTTAACTCTTATTTTGAAAATTATGATTGTCTATTTGATTAGATTAAGTATGTTATTGGGAGCAGTCCTGTTTACTTGATCTTTAAATAAATAAATAAATAAATAAATCTCACTTCTCTACACTACATCTCACTACTCTACACTACATCTCACTACTCTACACTACACTGCATCTCACTACGCTACACTGCATCTCACTACGCTACACTGCATCTCACTACGCTACACTACATCTCACTACTCTACACTACATCTCACTACACTACACTACATTTCACTACACTGCATCTCACTACGCTACACTACATCTCACTACACTACATCTCACTACACTACACTACATCTCAATACTCTACACTGCATCTCACTACACTACACTACACTACATCTCACTACTCTACACTATATCTCACTACACGACACCATATCTCTCATTATACTACACTACATTTCATTGCAATACACTACATTACATCTCATTACACTACATCTGACTTTATTTCTCTTCTTTGCAACTTTAAAGTTTATTCGTCAACATTGGAACAAATTATACAACGGGGCATTTATACATTTTTAAAATTAATATCACAGATAGAAGATCTCATCCATTTTATCACAATCGCGAAAGGTACCCATGATTGCGGCAGCATTCCCTCTCTGAACTGCCATGCTCAACCTTTGTTGTAAATAGGATCTAGACCGTGGTTCGTTCGAATAAATCGCAATCTTTTTACTTAGGATCTTGAAAAACTGGAATGCCTCACTGCTCCACGACTCCATCGTTTCCACGGCGAAGGGAACAAAGTGGTAATTTTGGCTAATTAAAGATCGGTACTTTAATACTTTCTGTTGAGCCTGAGAAGTGATTCTGCTGCTCTACTCGAATTTTTTTTTTTTGGATAATTGCAAATTGCTGGGCGCTAATGTGTCGGTGCAAGTTGCGTCCCAAATTAATGTGCTGCCTCTTGACCAGGGGATTAATGACATACCATCTACACGCTTACCATCATCTCGTACGAGACCCACTGATTCCAACTTAGCGGACATGAGTGCTTGTTTGATAATGTTGTTGAGTTCAGTATGTCTTGTGTAACGACCAGCACTCTTGCGACGTTTTAACCCATGATGGCCCTTACTGTCAACTTGTGAACCGCAGCGGCATATATGTGGGGCGCAGATGTCGATTCCCAAGCTTAAGCCAATTATGATACGAAAAGAATTGTTGTCTAACAAAGTGCCGATGGACTTCGATGGTAGCGCTTGCAACCACGCGCCCGATTCCGGTCTCCGAATGGCCAAAATCCTAGCTTTGTCCTTGTCGCACTCGAACCTCAAGTCGTTTACCAATATTGTTACTGTCAGTTTGCTCCATTCCCATTGTAGTGTAGCTAAGTCTGGTTCAGGAAATTCCGGATGCAAACGTTTCCACACTTTCAGATCATCTTGATAATCTGCGATCTCCTCAACTTGCAGCGTGCGGTGATGTAACAAGGTACTAACAAATGGGGAAACTGCATTAACAGATGATAAAAAAGCGGGAATAGCGGTACCTTTAACTTTCCGAACTCCGAACTGCGATGTTTTTTTGAGAACAGAATCCTGCGTAAATAACAAGTGATTCAAAATTATAGCTCATGTTCTGTGAGAGGATGACTCTTGAACAAATAATAGATGAATCAGAATACAAAAAGTTTGAGTATAAAGGTCGAAAGTTGCTCTGAAAATTAATCGCATTCAAAGTTCGTTTGCGATGTTATTTCAGAGTAAGTTCGTACCTTCATATTTAAACTTTTTGAATTCTGATTCATCTATTATTCGTTTAGGAGTCACCCTCTCATAGAACATGAGCTATAATTCGAATAATTTGTTAGTTACGCAGGATTCTGCTATAAAAAAAAACATCGCAAGTTTGACAGTTCACATTTTTGCGACGTGCTCTTAAAGAAGAAATGTGACGCAAGCGCTTTCGTTTTAACTTACAAAGTAGTTAATATTGGTGGGTGTGCCACTTTCAATTTTCGTACGCATATTTTCCTCAGCGCTCGAAATTTTTCGCTCGTGTACTCCGAACCGAATATATCACTATATTAATTATTTGAAGTGTTAAGGGGATGCCTGACGAAAGGTAAAAGCTTGTCAATCAAGGCAACCTGGTGCTGAAATTCTTACTACGCCTAACTGGAAGAACAAGTTAGTGACACCATCGAAGTCAGCACCAGGCTGCGCACTTGATACCTAAAGCTGGAAATAAAGAAGGCAGCCTGGTGCTGAATATCTGTTTTTAGGAGTGACTTCTATACAGTGGCGTGACAGTCTTTTGTTCCGATCTTTGCAAGTAGTATTCAACGTGGAGTTAGCTGCAATTGTGACCGAAGCTAACTTCATTGCAAACGAAGTCAGATGAATTCATTTATAAATTTACCAAAATCAGCTGACTTCATTGAAAAGTAAAAAAAATCAGCTGATTTTTTTGCAATGAAGTTAGCTTCGGTTGCAACTTCAGCTATCTTCATGCTGAATATTACTTGCAAAGATCGAAACAATAGACTGTCACGCCCCTGGTTCTATATGTCGTGTAAGTTTTAATTCGACACCCAGCTGCTGCTGCTCCCTACATTCAAAGTGTCATAACTAAAGGACGCAGCCTGGTGCTGAGTTGAAACTTATGTGATTTATAGATCTTAGATCTAAAAACCGCCTACTTTTTCCCTACAAAAAAACTCGAATTAATTCTCGTGCACAATAGAACTTACATACACATTTTTCATGTAAAATTTTAATGCGGACGGTGAAAATCAGATTGTTCCGATTTTTTATATCGGGGCTCAAGTACGCAGCCTGGTGTCAAATTACACAATGTAATGTACTCGCTGCCACCTAGCGAAAAGTCTGCTAAAAGCAACCTCAAAAAAGTAGCGAACGAGGTGTACAGTGCCCTCCATTCCTTTTCATCCTAACATTTTAGATAACTTACCATCTTGATTTCCTTTGAACGTTCGTTTTGGTTTTTAATTAAACTTCACTTTCACCTTTCATATTCATCACCAAAGTTGATGCAAACAAACGCAATTACAAAATAAATATAAATTGAGAATAAATCTGGTTTGTCTTATTAGCAACACGCGAAATGCAAACAATTTGTCATTAAAAAAATACTGGTACGGGCCATCGGCCATCTAATCGTGATCTTGTAAGTTTAAGAACACATTTGACTCACAACAAAAAAGCAAAATTAACGCATTGAAAATGAAAAATAATAAAATTGATAAAAAACGTTGCCATATAAAGTCTTAAAATTGTAAATGATTGCGAAATGGTTCTTGTTTAGTTGTATGAAATCATAGACTTTGTAATAGGTATGTTCAGTGCAAACCTCCGACCTACCAATCCTTACGAGCAAAAATTATATAAAAAAAACTTTAATTTGTTGGCGACATACGTTTAGTCTATTTTGGCAGAACCGATTAACGTTTCAACATAGTAAAATTGTATAAATTTACTCGTGTAGTTTTTCACTTTTATTAAATAAATTTCAAACGAATCTTAACGAAAAAGTGAATGTAGGTCAACGCAAAACGTACAATACTGAATTTGAATTAGTGCGATGATTATCGTTATTATAATTCAAATTCAGTAGTTCAACAACAGCAGCTTCGTAATGGGCACTTTAAAGAAATTATTGTAATCATGTGATACAGTTAATTTAAGTATCCACTTCATCGTTATTTTTATCTTCACCAAAATTTATAATTTTTTTTTGTTATGAACTCTACCTCCTCTTACCATTTACAGAAAATTTCATTTTGTTATTTAACTATTTGATCCTATTGCTTTTTTTAATTGCCACATTTTTAATTAAATTCTTCATTTTTTTTTCTGCGAACTGCTTTGTTAAAGACAACAATAAATGCCAACGTGTAGCATAATCATAGGCTTTAGCTTTTTCAAAGAAATAAAGTCGAAAAAAAGTCATAGAAAATTCCTTAAGAGCACGTCGCAAAAACGTGAACTGTCAAACTTGCGATGTTTTTTTTAGAATAGAATCCTGCGAAAATCACAAATTATTTAAAATTGCAGCTCATGTACCATGAGAAGATGACTATTACGTATGATACCAGAATTCAAAAAGTTTAAGTTCGAAGGTATGTTATATATTTGCTCTGAAAAAACATCGCAAATGAACTTGGAAGGCGATGATTTTTTAGAGGAACTTTCGACCATACTCAAACATACTCAAACTTTTTTAATTCTGATTCATGTGTTATTCGTGTAAGAGTCATCCTCTTACAGTACATGGGATATAATTTTGAATAATTAGTTATTTACGCAGGATTCTGTTCTAAAAAAACATCGCAAATTTGACGGTTCAATTTTTGCGATGTGCTCTTAAATGTTCGTAAAATAGATTTTAAATGAAAAGATAATTTATAATTGAGTCTATTGGGATCGAAAGACCGTCTATTCAAAATGTCAAAATGACGTTTAAAACGTCAAAATGTAAAGAAAGCTTATAAAGAAATGATGAAGATAGTATAGAAACTCAAGTAGCAACAGCTTATTGAAGAACTTTGACGTTGTAAACGTCATTTTGACAGTTGGAATAGACCGACTGTTGACGCCAGTAGTCATTAGCACTCCTTAGTACTCAATTGATCGTGTCTTGTCCCCAAACCTCGAGTAGTGACACCTATGTTATTGTTGGAACTCGAATGAGTGTTTTCACTTAGAATTTCCAATATTAAGAAAAGAAAAGTAGTCCTAGGTACAAATCTAGTGATCTTTGCAAAATTTTGCGACTATAAATACGAGAACATTGTATGAAATGAATCAGAATAAATTCGTCTCTTTACCAGACAAGTAGTCTAAAGGGCGCATTTATTTCTCAAACGACTGACGGCTAACGAAGCCATCACAAACAAAGTCCACACATCTGGAAACTTTCTATTAAGCTGGTAGCTGTAGATCCAGTTTCAACAGTTATGTTCATAGTAAATTCGCCTCAACATAATCCTAGTCCCTTTTCTCTCGTCAACATAAAGCAAACGAAACGTCCCTAACTTAACGCAAGCTTGATAAACTGGGTAGTTAATTAACGCTATTCGATGCCCGTAAGAAAAACACAGTACATGCGACATCATTCTGCCTGTGAGCAGGAGTTTCTAGAGTAATTCTCTGCAGAGAGAAGAGACAGTATAGAAAATCAGTTCAGATCGGTTCTTACAGAGTACATCTCATTGTTCCTATTATGATGCTAACGCCGTATGTGGTAATTGTTTTACGTAGACCGTGTCATGACCGTGTCTTGTCACCGAACCTCAAGTGGTGACATCTATGTTTTTTTCATAGCTGAATTAACGTCTCAACAGAGAACTACTCCCTTTTCTAAAGTGGCGTCATCCATGCTTTCACAGCTGAATACGGACAAACATAAAACTAATGACACAATCTATTGACAAAAAAGTTCAAGAATTGTGTTGGCCGATTAGCACAAAATTTCAACAGCGAAAAAGTGCGACATGAGAAAAATTATGAGGCAATTTTTCCCTGTCGAATTTTAGAGCGAATCGACAAAATATGTGGAAGGTAAAATTCTTGTTTTCGAGCCTAAAAGTTTATTGATACGGCGCGTCGTGAGCTATACTTGCACGCAGTTATCTTTGTGCAACACGCATAAGACGGAAATGTTGTATTTTCTGACGTTTGTTTGAATATCGAAATATTTATTGAAAATATTGTTAAGTTTTTTCTGATTCTTGTTTTCGATTGAACTACACAACATTTCTACTCAACAGTCAAAAGATCATGTTCCTTTCATCAATCCGATAGTTGGAATGTTAATCTAAGAATGAAACAATATCGCTAAAGTGACGGAAAAATACAATGTATACAAGCGATGGTACGTACCCATTAAAATTCGAAACAATAGACATCAATAACTGACGAACCTCGTTAGTATTGATGTTGATGTAAAAGGAATGTTTGAATAATGTCCAATTTGTACCCTTCGACAAAGACAAATTTATGAACGAAATCATATCCCCGAAGGGTCACATTTCATGCACTGATCGAATTAAAGTCAGATCACGACGCCATGTCAGTGCAGAATAAAATACATATTTTTTTGCATGATGGGCACAAACACTGAATAAAATGAATTATTTATAGACGAAACGAAATATGCCTCACAAACAGCTTAGGAATTCAATTTAAATTGGTTATAGGTGACATATTGACCCGAGGGAGTTGGTTATCCAATATTGTAACGCCAGAGTCAACAATGCATTAAATATAAAATCTTCATGCATAACATGTTTGATCTCTTTTATCGTTTCATGGAATAATTTTCCATCGTATATTTATTCTGTCTACATGCATTATTATCATGAATACATCTCGGGTGTATGGTTGAGTACCTTCATTGAAAATTCACTTTCAGACTGCAGACACAATTCCAACCTACTCGAAATGAAATATCTGTAACTGAATATTCATTTATGAAAAATATGTGCAAATGAACAATAAACAAACGCCATGCAAAGTATTGGCAATATACCGACATTATCTGGTCTAACAGTCCATCAAAGGTGTCGAATGCAATTGTCTGGTCTGGTAGATCCGAAAATGACGTTTTATTTATCGCTAGGCGTAAGGCGTAAGTGAAACTGGCACATTTTGTTTGTTCTGTGTAAACTAAACAACTCGCAGAGTTTGAAACCTTTTTTCAATCAGTAGAAAAATAATTACATGCTCCACTTTAAGGTGTTAATAAGAATGTTACAACACAAGGGTGAATGAATAATGAGTAACCAGAATTAATTAGCAAAAATGATACATTTTCAGAATATTGACAGTGTATATTGACAATGTAAGTCCGAAAGATAACTGAAGACTTCTACTCTACCCTTAAGTATGTTCACGTACCGATACTATAAATAAGAGACTTCTGAGACTACGAGAACTTACAAAGAAAACGATTCGATTGTTCTACGAACAGGTCAGGTATCTGTCGACTTAAACTTAATGATTCGAAAAAAATCGAATATTGTATTTTGAGATTTCCATGATTGACCCCAGCGGGATAGTTGGTAATAGTAGCGGTCTTAATTATGTAACTGCCCAGGAATTTAAGAAAGAAATTTTTCAGCATGCAGCAGCAGAAAGTTGTTCAGCATGAAATGAGGAAAAACTTTTCTATTACCAAAGATCCCACTGAGGTAATGAGAACGAAGATTGCCATCAAACTAGCTGCTTTTGCATTAATTTTCTAATTTTACTCACGAGGAAGTTAAATTTTATTTGAAGACTTCATTTCTACTATAATTTGCTAATGTCAAACGTTTGTTGCTCAAACTAATCCAAACAGCATGAATGGGGCTATCGAGAAATTAATTAGTTTAATGTAAGTCCGTACTCAACTATGAAAGCATGGATGGCGCCACTAGAGAAAAAGTACTAGTTCTGTGTTTAGGCGTTAATTCAGCTATGAAAATAACATAGGTGCCACTACTTGAGGTGTACCCGTATTTCAACACATGATCTAGGTTCAAAGGAACCCAAATCTCCTTCTAGTGACAAAATGACACATATTACAGCCCGTTCAAAATGAAACTGGTACAAATTTTTTGTTTTAATTAAGGACGAAGCATCTTCAGCGGTTGTTCATAAGTTGCTAGAGATGACCGGGCCGCCCGAAACTCGACGAAAAGCCCGTACGGAACCCAAATCAATTTATTGGGGCGGAACGGATCGTGTTTTTGAATTTATTTTTTTGTTGAGTCGGGTTTTCATTTTTCATAAATCTATATCTCGTAGAATATTCACAAGTTAAATGTAAAAATTAAATGAACGTGATTTAGAAATGTTCAATCGTTTCGGGAAAAATATTTGTTTGAAAAATTCAGAGTCGTAAAATTTTTAGGCAAAGTGACAGGTTTGACTCCCCCCCCCCCATACATAACCTCAAAAATGTTTATTTTCTATTTTTTCATCAGAAATCGGTCGAAATCAATTGTAAACGTTTGTTTGATTAATAATTAGTGTTAATGAGTCTGGTCTGACGAAAAATTGATGAATTTTCTGCTGATCTTATAGCTCACTCTCAAATCGCTCTGAGACCAAAAGACAGTCAGGATCGAAATCATCAAGAAATTCATCAGAAATCATTCAAAATATATAATTATTGAGTCTAAGTGTCAAAATTTGATCTAAAAAAACATCGCATTGTATTATGCAGCCGACTACTTTGCGATGTTTTTTCAGATCAAATTTTGACACTAAGACTCAATAATTATTATATTCTGATTCAGACAATCTATAAAGGGATGTGTTATGCAAACAGTAGATGTTTTGGAATTTAAAATTGATGATCAATGCCTTAGAAATATGCAATGAAAAAACATCGCAAAACATAGAACTGTCAAAATATATGACACGCTCTTAAGAGCACGTTGCAAAAATGTGAACTATCAAATTTGCGATGTTTTTTTAGAATAGAATCCTGCGTGAGTAACAAATTATTCAAAATTATATCCCATGTACTGTAAGAGGATGACTCTTACACGAATAATACATGAATCAGAATTAAAAAAGTTTGAGTATATTTGAGTATGGTCGAAAGTCCCTCTAGAAAATCATCGCATTCCAAGTTCATTTGCGATGTTTTTTCAGTGCAAATTTGTACCTTCGTACTTAAACTTTTTGAATTTTGGTTCATTTATTATTTGGTTAAGAGTCATCCTCTCATAGTACATGAATTATTATTTTGAATAAGTTGTTATTTACGCAGGATTCTGTTCTGAAAAAACATCGCAAATTTGTACACATCGAAGTAATAGTCATCTTCTCACGGTACATGAGCTGTAATTTTAAACAATTTGTAATTTTCGCAGGATTCTATTCTAAAAAAACATCGCAAGTTTGACAGTTCACATTTTGCCAAATGTCCATCAAACGGTATAATGGTGACACCACATTCTAGGCACATTTTTTTAAACCGCAAGGCTATTTTGTGTACGTTTCTTCAAAAAATCTCTGTTGTCTTTGATTTATGCTCCAAATTGTGTTTTGCAGTTGTAGTTTTTCATTTAAACACATATTTTTGAACGGCTAAAACTGGGAGCAACTCTGGTGGAATGTATGTAGAAATATACCTACGAAATTATGTTCTTGCGATCGTATACTTCTGTCATTTACATTGCACAGGTATATTTTTTAGTTTATACCAGACTTTGTCCTATCCTCGTATCACTCGCTCGTATATTCCATAACTACACTGTCGTCATAAGGAAAAAAAATAGAGAAACTCAGCGAAGTTTTTCAACAAAATTCGCCGCAAAAAATTAAATTAGCGACAAAATAAAACAAAAGACTTTCGGCGATTGTTTTGTTTAATTTTGTCGCTAAATTTATTGTTTACAGTACATACAGCAGTACAGCTATCGGATAATTGACACCCACAGTAAAGTTACCGATAAGATGTTTTAATAGAGAGTTTGGGCAAACGACTTATAGAAGAAACTTACAACTTATACTTATAACTATAAGCTATAAGTAATAAATTATAAGTTATAAGTTAAAAATTATAAGTAAACTATAAGTTATAAGCAACCTATAAGTTATAAGTTATACGTTATAAGTACATAAACGAAAGAAGTTTAATATTTTCTTTCGTTTATTATTATTAGTCGTATGGTTACACTTTCCGTTACAAAATAGTCACAAATTACTGAATTTTATTTCGATCACCATCAGGCCAAGAATGTAGCTGGAGTCTGTTGACCATTATTGTTGTTGGGATCCATATAACTTGATGTAGATTGTAGGCTCTCGGAAAATGTTGTCGCTGTGAGATTCTTGCGAACAGGTACAGCGTCAAAGTGATGGTATTTTATGGCTCAAGGTCGTGAATCATATTCAAGACTTGAGACGTTATCACACCGGGCCAGAGGCAGCTACCATCTTCCAGTCAAGCAGTTGGTGCATTTTTTTGTTTAATCGAAAATATCTTCCACGATGTTTTCTCTTTCATATGTTGATTTCACTGCTGTTGTATTAGTGTTCATGCCAACATTCACTCAAAAGTAAGGTTATGTTAAAAATGATGATCATGCTCCAGCCGAAAATAACAAATTATCGCCAGTAGTTTATTATCTTCATGAAATTCGGTTGTAAGACACCCGAAATAACAAAGACATTTACTTTTCAATCAATACAAATTAGGTGATATCGTCAAAAACTTGAAAATTACTTAGGCGAACACGAAACACAACTCTTTTGTATCGACAGTTGACAGTTTGGACCTTTCGTTTATGTACTTGTAACTTATAGTTTACTTGTAACTTATAGTTTATCTATAACTTATTACTCATAATTTATGACTTATAACTTATAGTTTTAAGTATAAGTTATATGTTTTTGCTATAAGTCGTTTGGCCAAACTCTCTAAGTTCAATATGTCAGTGTACAAACGTAATGTGCTGTTCCCAGGCATAATTTTTTCGTTCTTTGCTTCACCTGTCTAGTTGTTAACTTTTCTCACGTTTATTTCTGTTGCATTTCTAATTCAGAAAATCACAGCTACCAAACTTTTTTATTGAAATGTCTCAACCAATCAGTTGAACCGTTCCAAAAATGGTTTTTTACTCCAATTAATGTCATCATGTATACAAGTACTTTGCCACTCTAACGTTCATTGTCTCGACTGATATAAAATCTATGAGTGGAATAAACAACAAGCATTTTCAGTTGTCACTCACAAAATTTTTATGATCGAATTTTAAGTTCGCATGTCGCAATTGTCTCATGCTTTCGCTGTAAAACAATTGACAAAATGTTGGCATTTAAAAATAATTCGCTTGCGGTGTCGCAACGTCTTTAGAAACCGGCTTTTGGCTTGTGATTGACAAAATATTTCGAGACATCCCTTTGATCTCTAATCTGTGACAAGTACATTGGTCTCCGGCATAATGTAAAATCGTTTTCATTTCGTTAAAGATCACAGCCTCGCTAATTCCCTGCGATTAATGTGATGTAATTTATTTTTGCTTCAGAATAAGGCAAACGAAAATAAATACAGAACAGAACACGTGTATCGAATATTTATTTTCTGTTTTAATGTGAATTCCTAACGAAATGGCCACAATGCGCTGAATTCAAAAATAATTGAAAATACTCATTGCATTTTTGAGTTTTATTTTCGTATTTATAAATTTCAATGTGTAAAAAAAAATTCTTTCAGATCTGATTCATGCTCCCAATGTTTTAGACTTTTAATTGTTCATTAAACCGGCCGTTAATTATATGCAAATTATTGTCTGCTACAATTGTCTCATCGCTGTCCTTGTACCGAATTGATTTTGGCTAATTACTTTTTATTTATGAGTACAAAATGTGCTTCGGAGATAAAGTCAAATCTGTGCACTGATTCATTATGTAAACCGTCTGCGGCTGTCGTTTTATGCGGGAGATATTGACGAAACATGTCAGGCATTTGCTATTCAACATTTTAATTTTTATATATTGACGTAATAACTGTTTTTGAAACAGTTCACGAGATTTAATGTCCCATTTTATGTGCATCGCAACGCAAACACGTAATCAGCATTTTGACTCGTAAAACGGCATGCTTGCGTATGTTGTGTTTTCGCTAAAGTGTTTTAGTGCTGTTTTAAAACAAATAAAATTTATTTAAGAGCGAAAATAGGTCGATAAGTACAAGAGGAATGGTTGGCGCTAGAGTTGTGTGCTGATCTCGCTGAAAAAATTGCATTGTAGATTCTTTGTCTTACCTGTAGCGGGTCTTTTTATCACCATGAAATATAATTTAAGAAACTTGTTGTATATTCGAACGAATGAAAAGAAGTGATGGCGCCACCGACAAATAAGCTTTGGTTCCATGTTGAACCGTATTCAAGTATGAAAATAAATAGACAAGTGGGTACTATTGCCTGATGAAAGGTGTTGCGAGTCACAATCTATCCTTTAGTGCGTCAACGGCTTATGTCAAAGTATAGTGATTTTCGTGACACTATGCATAAGCTGTCAAACTAATGATATTATTCGCCTGACAGCTTAATCATATAGTCATATAGTTTGTCATAAGCCGTTGACGCATTAAAGGGGTGGATTACCTGTTCCCGATGTAGTTTTCAGTCAGGGAGGGGCGTGACAGTCTTTTGTTTTGACCTTTACAAGTACAGATCTCCCGCGTTTTATGCGGTGTTTTCGTACCGCATATCTTCCAACCGCATAATTCGAGCTTGATACCGTTATCAATGTATGACCCGATGTGTAGTAACAGCAAATGAGTTTTCATGTCATAACGTCTGAATGGATGTAATCTCCGTGACGAAGTGGCAAAATTTCAGTACGCCATCTGACAGATTCCAAAGTAAACTCGTGTCAATGTAGCGAATATTGTTCTTCAGATACAGAAATACAATTTTTAGACAACTGCACGACCATTTCTATGCATTGGAGGCTGTTTATAAAGTATTTCACACTCCAAGGAAAAGGGGCTGTTCACAAATCCCGTCCGCATTTACTCCCATCAAAAATCCAAAATAAACAATAAGGTTATGTCAATTGCGCGTTTAAAAATTACTTTTAAACTCTATTGTTGTCTTTCTCGTGAAAATTTAGCGCACATCTGGTAACACATAACGCGCGACATCTGGACAAAACGACACCTGGACAAAAAATCCCGGACAAAACGACCCCTGGATGAAAAAACGCCGGACAAAAAAAACCCTGGACAAAATAACCCGGACAAAATAACCCGGACCAAATTACCCCCGGACAAAAAACCCAGAATTTGGAGAGAGAGCGATCGAAATTCGAACGCTTATCAATTCCAATAAACTCTAAGTAAGACGATAGATTATGTTTCCAATAAAAACAGCGCCGCGCCGCAGGCCAATAAATAAAAAAAAGCGGGGTCGAGGGACGGCAGCCCCCGCCTAAAAGGTGGTCAAGGGGGAAACATTCTTCCTTGCGGGGTTTAAGGGGTAGAGCCCCTAGCGGGGTTTTCAATAATTTACTCAAAGATAATTTTAACGTTTCATTACTTCTTGAAACCAGACACAATAACCCCTGGGGGTTATTTCTTCCGGGGTTATTTTGACCTAGAGCCATAACGCGCATATACCCGAAGTTACGTCGCATATTTCGAACCCGTCAAAACCGCATATAATCGATATAGTCGAGTCCACATATATCAAATACCGCATTAAACGCGGGAGATTTGTCATACTTAACGTGAAATTAGCTGCAGATGTGACCGAAGCTAACTTCGTTGCAAAAAATCAGCTGATTTAATTCATAAGAACAGACTTACGCTGTAAGGTAATAATTTGGGGTCACGTTTTTTCGCCGAATGTCGAATTTTAAACTAGTATAGCAAATGGATCTGGCTCACAACGTTATTGGTTAACAGTCTCCAAATTTACCAAAATCGGCTGACTTCATTGAAAAGTTCAAATATATATATCACTACAACCTCTCCTGAGGTAAGACTGCGTGAGGATGGCACTTGGTTCTTGATCAAATTTTGCACTCAGAGTGCAGTTAGTTGCAAGTTCAATAGACCGTGTCATGTCCGTGTCTTGTCACCCAATAGGTGGTGACATCTATGTTTTTTTCATAGCTGAATATAACGTCTCAACATGGAACTACTCCATTTTCTCAAGTGGCGTCATCCATGCTTTCATAGCTAAATACGGACAAACATAAATCTAATGACACAATCTATTTTCATTCATGAATTGGTTTCAGTTTGTTTCCATGAGTTAAATTTTACGATAGATTGTGTCATTAGTTTTATGTTTGTCCGTATTCAGTTATGAAAGCATGGATGACGCCACCTGAGAAAAGGGAGTAGTTCTATGTTGAGACGGTAATTCAGTTATGAAAAAAACATAGATGTCACCACTTGAGGTTTGGTGACATGACACGATCTATTGCAACTAACTTCACGATTTTATGAATGAAAAGTGAACTTGCAACCAACTTCACTCTGAATGCAGAATTTGCCATTTCTCAACCACCAAGTGCCATTACCGGACTCTGAGCAAATCCATCTTGAGAAATTTCCTTAATCTGACGTTGATATTTAGCTGACAGGTTCATTTAATAATAATAATTTGCCTTAACAACGCATGAAGGGTTAGGAGCTAGATCATTATTTACTAGTTTCGCTATTTTTTGTGGTTCTACTTTTTTGAGATCCTTTCACTACCAGAACGTTTTTACTGTTACCACTGGGGTAAGATGTGCGACAACACCCAGTGCCATCTATGAGATGTACAAGGAGCAAAACTAGTAGGAGTAGAATACCGGCACCTCGCGACAGTGCCTTTCACCGGTAAGCCGTACGATTACAATACACTCAACTTCACATGACTTGAACCGATTCCATAAGCTTTGTTTTGTTTACAAATCTAACAATCGGAACAAATCCGTCTGCGGTTGAGTTTCGAACCAACGCACTGGCAACTCAATCTCATAGTAGCGAGCAGACGCATTAACCACTACGCTATCGAGTTTTCAATTAAGTTTGACGTTATTTGGCTCTGGGGACCAAAAATCTGACTTAGTCATTTGCTTCCCGAGGGTAATACTTTAGCCCACGATTTGAAGACTTCGGGAGAAAAACAAGATAAAGCAATTGAAAGTGAACGTACTCTCATATGTTATGCATGGGAGCAGGTTCACTTTCAATTGCTTTATCTTCTTTTTCTCCCGAAGTTTTCATTTGTTAAAAAATAGTTGATTACAGTGGGTGTGCGGAAGTAAGTCATTACATGAGGGATCAATTTTGTGAAATGAGCCAAACTCAACAGGGTGTTTTTAAGCAAAAAGCTTTGAAAACTGTTTGTTGACGAGTTGCGAGTTGCTTAAAAATACACGAATGAGTTTACGAGCGTCACGAATTGATCCAGAATAAATGACTTACTAAGCACCCCCACTGTTTACTGCTTTAATCGGTGCCCCATCCGAAAACGCGTCATTACATGCAGATATCCATGTAATGAGAAGTTTCCGGTGGGGGCCCTAACATAAATGTAATGAATAATTTCCGTGGGGTGCACATATGCATGTAATGACAAGTTTTCGGTGGGACATCGATTAAAAGACTCTTCGGCCCGGGTATACAAAGTTTCTAAAGCTTTTGGGTCAATTTTCTCATGTATCATATATAATCACTCAATTCAAGTCATTTTTCAAGTGAAAGCTACCCGGTTTTCAGTCATGTATTACACAAAGATTCCAAGGCTTGTATTAATCATTAATTAGTACTCTCAATCTTAGTGTAAAATTGAGAAGATAAGCAAAAATACGTAAAATCACAAGTATACATATGGTATTTCTACAGCGCCAAATATTTGAGAAAATATCCCTAAAAGTCCCTGGGTACAGAGTTCTCTTCCCAATAATATCAAACCTTGGTTGTATGTGCCAGCATGCTACTTGAAAGGCATTTTTTCCCCAAAAACATGTTGGTCTTAACTTACAGTTGCAGAAAGGTGAAAATTTGGAGTCACAACAGGCCCATCTGAGGCTTAGGAGAGGTTCCACCCTCTCTAATCTAATCTAATCTAAGGTAAAAGCCATCATATCAAGCACCAAGCTAAAATTATGCTTGATGTACTGATTTTCATTTTCCTGTCTCTGTATACCAAGGGACTTATTTTAGTGATGAAAAGTGCGTACTTGACTGGTTGAAGGAAAAACTTCGCAGTCAATTGAGTAAGGATTCAGTTGTGTCGAATCCTATATAAAAATAGATGACGCCACCGACTGACAGGGGTACTTTAGTTTTATATTGATTCATATTCAGCTATGAAAAAACCAGATGACGCCACCGACAGGCGACTACTAATGCCTGATGAAAAGTGATAATAAGGCGAATTTCAATTCCGCTTCAGAAGAGTCTAGGCGCCGCACTCTTCTGCTTTGTGTATTGTTTGTTGATTTTCACGAAGAAATTTAATTTATTGAATTCCAAGCTACAAACTTGCCTGCTGTTTTATTTACGTGAACGAAAATATATTAAAATGTGTTAATTATGAACTAATTTATGTATTCAGTGCACTTTCCTAACGCTATTCTCTTTTATTTTATTTTTAGATGCAACTCAAAGGCATCGTATTTGCCGCGTCAATCACGTGAAAAACTCAATTCCGACCCGGATCATGGAAGCTACAAACTCACGCTAACATCGAACGAGGATTGCATCAACGAAAACGGTTACCTCGAAGACAACTTGCCACCCAAATGTAATAATCTTCCCGATGTGTTACCGGTCGGTGCTAAAATTCACTCTTCATCACCTCGCTATGGTTCCAACAACAACATCCATCCCAACTACATAAAATCCACCCCAAGTGCACCGGTTCACCATAATCCAATGAAATCTCTGTTCAATTTCAATCAAAATCGCAACAGCAGTCCCTCACCAACGTCTCCACCGTACAGTCGGAATCTGAACGAGTCAATCAGTCCCAAATATTTGTCGCAATCGAATGTTGATCTCAAAAAGACCCACATTCTTGCAAATTCTGATACAAACAAAATAGCATTTCTGGAGAATGATGCCGTCGATCTTACAGCAAACACACAAGCGGCAAGTCGTCAGTCACCGTATGCATTGCGTAATGAATTTGTCAATCGGAAAATTAGCTTTGACGATCGAACGAACACATCCAATCAGTTTATGCCAATGAACGTGAGTCGGTCGATGTCATTGACGCCAACGATTATTAAGGATGACAAATTGATTCGCAAGGACAGTCTGAAAGAAAATATCGACAAAATAACTCAACTGCAAAGTAAGCTTATGTCGGCGCACTTATCAGAAAGCGAGAAAAATATTGCAAATTTATGCCGAGATTTGAAAAATTTGGCCAACGAAAAACAGGAGAGTGATTTGATGATACCTGTGCATCAGACAGACGAACTGAAACAGAGCGAAACGACAGATGATGAAACGTTGGAAGCAAACATCACAAAAGCCGATTCTCCGGTACTTGTGACTGAAATATCTGAAACTACAATCACGCCGGTCGTACAGAATGGAGACGTTGACGTTGGTGTGCATATGATACAAAGGACTGAAATTGTGTTGAGACTTAATCCTCCGACATCCGAAGCGGCTTCACAAACCGATGGCTATGAATCCATGTCATCCGATTGTGAGGACTGTGACGACGATCACAACGAAAGCAACAAATTGAAACATGTAGAGGATTTGGACTGTGAAAAACTGTCTATGGACCTCATTAGCCAGTTGTCACCGACGGATCGTTTGCATCATATTTTTGGTAAGTCGATTTTTACTGTAAAGAAGTCTACTAATCCCACACGAAACCGTTAAAATGACGTCTACTCCGTCAACTCCTCTACTTCCTAAACTTAATCATTTACGTCCCTCTACTTGCCAAACGTAATCATTTACGTCATTTCTTAAAAAGCTGTAGGGCCTCAATAGAACGATCTGTGGCAGCCTTATTAAAGACAACAAATGTGTGAAGCTCTGCCCTAGGGTAGACTATCTCGAAGGCCTTTGGTGCTTTCAATGTACTGGTCCTATCAACAGCTAGGTTTTATTTCTAACCTGTGGTGCATTAAAGTGCACTGTAGTGCATAAAAGTGCACTGTGGTGCATTAAAGTACACTGTGGTGCATTAAGGTGCACTGAGGTATTTCCTGATTTTTGTTTTTTCTTATTTTAGGTTCCTGATTTTCGTTTCCTAATTCTCATTTCACTTTAATGCACCACAGTGCACTTTAATGCACCACAGTGTACTTTAATGCACCATAGTGCACTTTAATGTACCGCAGTGTACTTTAATGCACCACAGTGCACTTTTATGCACTACAGTGCACTTTAATGCACCTAGAATGTCCACCTGAATTAGGAAAGCAAAAATCAGGAATCCAGAAATCAGGAACCAAAAATCAGGGAATGAAAATCAGGAAACGAAAATCAGGAACCTAAAATAAGGAAAAACAAAAATCAGGAAATACCAAATGTAGGAAAAACCAAAATTAGGAAAAACGAAAATCAGGAAGGAAATAAATTTCATTTCATTTATTCTATAAAACATGCCATGGTTACCCTAATGCAACATAAATCAGGAAAAACATCAAAGTTTTCAATTCCTAAGTAGGTCGCAATCTCATTTTGGTATGTAGGGGTCTCTGCCCCTTAAACCACCGCGCCTGCGGCGAGCTACTCACGCCCTGCAGGCCTTCCGTGCATGGAGCTCTGCCCCAAGCCCCGCTAGGGGCTCTGTCCCTTAGACCCCGCAAGGGGGGATATTCCCCCTTGACCCCCCTACGCCCCTCGACCCCGCTTTTTTTAAGGATTTATCACGGCATGCAGCGCATTTGCTCAGAAATTATTTTCGTGCTTTTGGTTTATCCTGATTGCCGGATTCCTAATTTTGGTTTTTCCTAATTTTAGTTTTTCCTGATTTTTGTTTTTCCTTATTTTTGGCAAATAATTTTTTTCCTAATTTTCGGTTTCCTAATTTTTTTCCTAATTTTTGTTTTCCACCGATGCACTAAAGTGAATTAAAGTGCACTGTGGTGCATTAAAGTGAATTGCTTTGTGGTACATTAAAGTTCACTGTGGTGCATTAAAGTGTATTAAAGTGCACTGTGGTGCATTAAAGTGAAGTGGACTGTGCAACAAAGTGCATTGTGGTGCATTAAAGTGCACTGTGGTGCATTAAAACGCACTGTGGTGCATTGAACTGCAATAAAGTGCACTGTGGTACATTAAAGTGCACTGTGGTGCATTAAAGTGCACTGTGGTGCATTAAAGTGCACTGTGGTGCATTAAAGTGCACTGTGGTGCATTAAAGTGCACTGTGGTGCATTAAAGTGCACTGTGGTGCATTAAAGTGCACTGTGGTGCATTAAAGTGCACTGTGGTGCATTAAAGTGCGCTGTACAATGTTCTAGACTTTGTTTCACAATACAAAAATGAATTGAAAAGACGATGAGCACTTGAACTTCCACATAATTTTCATTTTCCACACAAAGTTGAACCAGCCTAACCGACATGTATCAAGGTGCATTTTGATGCATCAAGGTGCACCGTGGTGCACCAAGATGCACTGTGATGTATCAAGGTGGGTCGTGATGCATCAAGGTGGACTGGGGTGTATCGAGGTGCACCGAGGTGTATCAAGGTGCATCAAGGTGCACCGAGGTGTATCAAGGTCCATCAAGGTGCACCGAGGTGTATCAAGGTGCATCAAGGTGCACCGAGCTGCATCAATATGCACCGTGGTATATCAAAGTGCAACGACGTGTATCAAGGTGTACCGACATATATCAAGGTGCACCGAGGTGTGCCAATATGCGCTGAGTTGTATCAAGGTGAACTGAGGTGTATCAAGGTGAACCGAGGTGCATCAATTTGTGATGAGGTGCACCGATATAATATAGATCGAAGAACGTTGAATACACAACTTTTCTATTTGGGAGCTGTTTTCTCCCTGTTATACTTATCCACAAGCCTTGGAAGGACCAGGTTTACATGTAATGGTCAACTTCCTGTGTGGCTTGCGATTAAGTCCTTTGCCATTACTTGAGAGTTTGTTGTGAAGTTGTGTTTTTGCTCCCTCCCTTTCGCGGGAGAAAATCTTTTCTGGAATTTACGAACATTGTGTGTTATTTTCAATTTCCCGACCTTTCAGCTCCGAAATCCTTCAAATCTTCATCGGATTACGTAACTGGCTTATACAACCCGTACATCACACCTAGGATTATCAAAAAGGATGTCTCAACATCGACGCCAGAACGAAGTCCCAACGGTGTGAAAAGGTGAGTTTCCTTTTGCAATTCCAACGCAAAAACATTTTACGAGAAAAAATCTATCGCAGTCCATCCGCAACATCCGCATCACCCACCAATTATTTCACAATGCCTGAACCAGCTAAACAACCAAAGTCTAATGCACCGTTACGTTTTAATCGGGAAATTAAAACTCTCATCAATGGTGATAGCTGTGATCTGACAAAACAGAAGGAGGAGTTAGTGTCGCGCATTAGCAAAAAATTACTTGTATTGGCCAATGAACAAACTATAATAGCGGAAGAGAGTACAGCCAACGATATGCTGGGAAATGACGTTTCATTTATTGTGGAACAAAAGCTACGACCAACCGATGCGTCCAAATTCCGTACGTATGTGGATGATGTGGGACATATAACAATGTTGTTGTTGTCGTTGTCCGGACGATTGGCGAAAGCGGAAAATTCGTTGCCCAATGTTTGCGATGATGTGGAAAAGGTACGTTCGATGAGAACCAATTTTTTCGGTGAAGAAAATTGTGTGACGATTTTTCTCGAAATTTTCAGAGACAATTGGAAGCGAAACGCGATCGATTGGTTGAACAACTGGAGGAAGCTAAGAAATTGAAAGTGGACATCGATCGCAGAGGTAATTTGGTGGGCAAAACGTTGGAGAAACACTTATCAATCGAAGAGTACGCAGACTACGATTATTTCATAAACATGAAAGCTAAACTGATCGTCGACGCGCGTCAGATTGCCGATAAAATTAAGTTAGGTGATGAACAACTAAGTGCTCTTAAAGATACTTTGGTGCACAGCGAATGTTAAGCATTTATATATTTTTTTCTGAAAATTTTATTAATTATACTTTGCAATGGATTTACTATGGAAATGCAATTTAAGAGATTTAGAAAATGAGAAAGAATTGAGGACCCGAGATATCCTTTCATAATTTTTTTTAATTGAACTGGCTGTTGTTTTCATTAACTATTTTGTAATTAAGGAATTTCTTTTAATTTATTTTTTTTTTTCGGCTAAGTCGTATACGGTCTTGGGACATCCAAGTACGTGAAGTCAATCGATTAAACTATGGAATTCTGCGATTACCTTTAAGGTTTTGTTAAAATCGAGTGACTTAGTGCCGTATAACGCATAAAAAACTTAGCGAGGAGAGTTTGTGAGAGAAAATATATGAAAAACTCTCATCGGATTACGTCACTAAGTTTATTTATGCGTTGTAGGGCAGAGTGGTGGGCTAAGCTACAAAACTGATTTTCTGTTATTTTACGACGGTCCACGATAAAAAATTGCCGTCTTTTAAATTTAAGCCGCCGTGGGAGTTTCAAAACCGAAATGCTTCTTGGACATGACACTTCGAAAGACCTGAGAAAACCCCGTACACTGGAAACTCCATTGCCGTTATAAAGAAAAAAAAAACTTAGCGAAAATCAGCGAAGATTTTCGTTGAATTTCACTGAAAAAATCAAATTAGCGACAAAATTAAACAAAACAATCGACGAGAATGTTTTGTTTTATTTTGTCACTAATTAAATTTTTGTTGGCGAATTTCGTTGAAAATCTTTGCTGATTTTCTCTAAGTTTTTTTTTATTATCACGCGTGGATGAATGGATTGAAATTTTGTAGAGATGAGCGTCGCCGCTGGTCTGAAGGCCATTTTCAACGAAAAATGCGACATCTATCATCCTCGTAACGTCGATACCATGAACTAAAGATAGTCTGCTCCGAATGTCAAAGTTCTCGGGATTTTTGATATGAAAGTATTCATGTCCATCCTATTATCTCTTTCATACGTACCATCGAAGAATAGTAGGCCGTTCACTTTCATATGAAAATCCAAATGTCAAGTGTATAGAATGTGCTGCCATCTATTTGCGTTAAGAACTCCCTGACGCTCTTTCGAAAATGTGATGGAAACGTATTTTCTAGGTATTTCTATTAGAAATTCCTTGAAATTTACACTTCGATCCAAATTTCTAATTTTCCTAAAGTTCCGAAGGAAATGCTTTCTCAGAGGAGTTTTTGCTGAAGAACTTGTGATTGTCTTGTCACGACTAGTGGCACGTTTTAATGAATTTTGAATTCACGGCACCTCAACCGGTTGAGAAATAAAAGTGTTTTTAAAGTGGCGGATCACAGTGCCATTTTTCTCAATCTCCAAACAATCTGCCACCCGACGGACGCAGCAGCAGACGCTCTTTAAAGTTTCTTTTAGATTCCGTGCAGGGGCGTGAAAGTCTCTTGTAATACTCAACGTGAAGTTAACTACAGTTCCGACCAAAGCTGTGCAAGTGACATATGCGAAATTTTTCCGATTGGACAACCCGGAATTTCATTCATAAATCGAAAGTTGCCATATCTGAAAAATTTCGCGTATGTCACTTTCGCATTGCTATTGTTATGCACAGTAACTTCACTGCGAGAGCTGACTTTTGAACTTTTCAACGAAAGCACCTGATTTGCTTACAATGAAGTTAGCTTCGGTCGCAAATCGCAACTGCAGCTAACTTCACGTTGAGTATTGCTCATTGACGTGACAGTCTTTTGTTTTGATCTTCACAACTAATAATCAAAGCGAAAACATAACCAAAGATCCGTACGTATCAGAATAGATGTGACAAACAGAATAGATGTGGCAAATGGAAAAAATCTTGCAAAAAGACTCAAACGTATCTTAATATAGTAATAAGCAAACAATCCAACGTTTTAAGTTCTTTTATAACTATAAGAATTTCAAAGATCCACAGAAATTACCCAAGGTTATGTCAAACGCCCTACCGAAGTACATCTCAGATCATTCAAATCTAGAAATGGTTATATCCAAGGATTGGGCCATTTTCCCCTAAAACCCTGAAACACGAGTTCTCTAAAATTTTGTTCTATACAAATTTGCCTTTGGAAGCAACCTTCTACCTCTTACAGTTCTAGAGATATGGGTCATCCCTCCCAATTCTAGAAGGGGTCATATCCCAGGATTGTGGCATTTTTCCCCAAAACCTTGAGATACGTGTACCCTAAAATTTTATTCTCTACAACTTCGCCTTGGGAAGCATCTTTCTACCTCTTACAGTTCTAGAGATATGGGTCATCCCTCCCAATTCTAGAAGTGGTCATATCCCAGAATTGTGGCATTTTTCCCCAAAACCCGGAGAAACATGTTCGCTCAAATGTTATGCTCTACAACTTTGCCTTTGGAAGCAACCTTCTATCTCTTACAGTTCTAGAGATATGGATCACCCCTCCCAATTCTAGAAGTGGTCATATCCCAGGATTGGGGCATTTTCAACCAAAACCCTGAGACACGTGTACCCTAAAGTTTCATTCTCTACAACTTTGCTTTTGACAGTGAATTCCCATATTGCATAGTTAAGGAAATAAACACGAAAAACTGTTTTCGTATAAGGCCAAGAAACTCAATTTCGTCAATTCCATTGGTCCCGGTGCCCCGACCCCTGACCCGATTATTACAAACATTTTTCCAATTTTCTACCATCAAATCCTTTCATTTGACACCAACATGAGCAATTTCCGTTCTATGCTTGCTAAGATATTTGCTAAAAAGCTTCACCGACCCTCGAAAAAAGATGTTTTTGGTCACTTCCTCGACCATATCTCCGGAACCACCTAATCGGTTTTGCTCATCTTCGAACTTGAATCATGGGAGGCATGTATCCTTCAGAGAAAAAACGTTTTAGGGTGATCGGTGATGTGGAGACGGACGGACGGACAGACAGATATTTTTTTATTGCTGATTCGTCATATTTACACGATAATAAATGCATCCCCCCAACCGCCACCTCGATCTGCCCCATGTCACATTAAAATTGTTTGTAGTAAACGTATAGGACTTTCGTACTTCGTACGAGTACAATCAGCTGCAGTTGTGACCAAAGCTAACTTCATTGCAAACAAAATCAACTAATTTCATTCATAAATTTACCAAAATCAGCAGTCAAAAACTGTAGCTAACTTCACGTTGAATATTACTTGTAAAGATCATAACAAAAGAATGTCACGTCCTTGATGCCGTGGCATTGCAAAACGATGTCATAAACCAAGACGGCGGATCGGTGTACGCTTCTAATAGTAAAAATTTCTTTGTTTACATTAACTCTTGCATTTCAATGGAATATAGTTGAAATACACTGAGATCATAAATATGTAAACGGTTCCTAAACGAACGTTTCGTGTAACACCAGCTCTGTTTGGTGCAATTGAAACATTTCTCGACAACATTCAGAGGTGTGCGCCGATTGATGAAGAATTTAACGGAATTTGTGTTCGCCGCCGCTGCTGCTGGACCGTAATATCAGTGACTGAGTTGTGGCGGCTCACATCGTTTGAAGTGTTTGAGTGACGATGATTACATTCAGAACCTTTGAGGTAATTCCTAAACGGAATCCTACACTCTTAGCCGTGTGAATTGACCCAGACGTTAACGAAATTGAAATTAGAGATTAGAAAACGAAAAAATCAAAAAGAGATGGTGCTTCAAAGATTAAAACAAAAAATATTAAAACAAAATTTTCTGCTTTATTTTAATACAAAAAAAAAAAAATTAAGAAAAATTAGAAGAAAATGACGGAAGATTCTATTTTATGAAACGTATTGCAAGTGTAAAAGTAATTTTTAATTTAGCGTGCTTCATTATTAAAATTCTTGTGATTTGAATTTAAAAGAAAAATATTTAAAAAAAAAAAAACAAAAAAAAATTTACATTTAAGAAAAACTCAACAAAACAGAAAGAGTTCAATGTTAATAAATGAATAAAAAATTAAATTGACATTTTTTGTCTGATTTCCATTTTCCGTTCATTTCGCATGCCAAACGGATCGTTCCAGTATAAGTGCTGTGGGAAAGTCGACTTTTGTTTGGCCAAAGTTAGAACTCGCAGTTTGGAGTAAATTTCATCCCAATCCAAATAAGCGCCGATCAAGTGTCTGGTGTTATTCTTTTGATCTGTGTAGCCAGTTCTACCATGCAGGCAGCGTGTATTGTCAAAGGTAAGTATTTCACCTGAAGGCAAAAAGATCAAATGAGAATTTTTCGAAAGCAGATGCGAAAAAATTAGATAGAGGAAGTTAGAAGGAAAGTGTTAGTGTCAAATGGTGTGTTAAGCGTAATATAGTACTCCTTTATGTACCTTAGCCTCTGTCCACCTACTCCTACATCCTATCCTACCCGTGGTGACACCTGTTATAGTGAGCAACCCGCATGAACGATCAGGTAACCAACCTTGGTGTAGTAGTGTGGGTCACTTAGCATAAGGATGAGGGGGGCTGCCTTCGGGTAGTACCTAAACGGCACGTATAGGGAGGGCCGAAGGCAGCTAGGCGCTATCAAGATGGGATGGCGACTTAGTATGGTGGCGGATGATCTCAACAGCAAGAGCCAACGGCAGCATACACAGCCCTAGTCAGATGGGCTACCATCACCACCTGGTGACTTTCCTACGGGTCATCGGGAGAAGGAAAGTAGGTTGGGCGCTTGGCTAACTCCCAGACACCGTAAAAACAGTCTTGTTATGAATTCCCCAACACAGCCTCGGATCGGACAGGATAAACGGCAACGACTCAAGCATCGAGATGGCCTGGAAAGGACACCATGACCAGTAGCGACTATAAATTCTACTATAGTGGGAAGAGTAACGACAGTCCAAGAGAGTATGGAACAGGCTTCATGGTTCTCGGCAGAGCTAGAAACGCGGTGATTGGTTTCAGTCCTGTTGACGAGCGATTGTGCTCTCTACGGATAAGAGGAAAATTTTTCAATTACACTCTTATAAACTTTTATGCGCCTACGGAGGAAAGCGACAACGAGGCGAAGGAGCTATTCTACGAGAAACTGGTGGATGTATATGATGGAGCGCCGAAACGAGACATTAAAATTGTGCTTGGAGATTTTAATGCTAAGATAGGCCGCGAAGTATTTTATCGTCCCACACTCGGTAAACATAGCCTTCACGAAAACTCGAACGCGGGTGGTTGATTTTGCAGCATCAAGAAACATGGTTGTCAGCAGTACCTATTTCCAACATAAAGACATCCACAAAGCGACATGGGTATCACCGGATAAACGAACCAAAAACCAGATTGACCATATTTTGATAGATGAACGTCACTGTTCAAATATGTTGAATGTCAGAAGCTGTAGAGGACCGAATGTAGATTCCGATCACTACCTGGTGAGAGCGGCAGTTAGGTCTCGAATATCGGTTCAACACAATCGACAACCGGCATTGGAAAGGTGGGACGTGGAAAAACTACAGAACGTCGACATTAAACGTCAATATGTCGACAGGCTGGAGACGAATATTATTGCCGGAATGGTCAGCGAACAACGAAGCGTAGACGATGCGTGGAATCAAATTAGACGGAATGTAGAGAGCGCCGCAGCAGAGACAGTGGGAACGAGAACGGGAAATAAAAGAAATATCTGGTTGGACGATGAATGCCAGAAGGCCATGGACGACAAAAACGCAGCTCGCCTGAAAACTCTAAGTAGATTCACTCGAGCTGGCCAGGAAGAGTACCGTTCTAAAAGAAATTTCGAGAGAAAACTCTTCCGACGGAAAAAGCGACAGCGTGACAAGGAAGTTTTGATCGAAATTGAGAAGTTTGGCAATCGGAAGGAGACTCGGAACTTTTACCGGAAAGTGAACGAATCCAGGAACGGTTACAGTACAACCTTTGCTGTGTAAGGAAAAGCATGGATTGGTCTTAGCAGATGAGGAAAGGTGCATTGCGAGATGGGCTGAGTACTTTAAGGAACTGCTTAACCCGAACAGACCGCTCAACCGAGACGACGAAAACGACGAATTGCATTTCAGACTGCGCAACCATACATAGAAGAACCAACGATGCAAGAAGTTGAAGCTGAAATTTTAAAGCTCAAAAATTTCAAAGCCCCGGGGACTGACAACCTACCCGGTGAACTTTTCAAGAACGGCGGCAACGCGCTATGTATGGAGATGCACGAGCTCATCATACGCATCTGGAATGACGAGGAGTTACCGGAAGATTGGAAGACCAGCATACTTTGTCCCATATACAAAAAAAGGTGACAAATTGTAGTGTGGCAATTTTCGAGGAATCGCTCTGCTGAATATTGCTTACAAGATATTTGCAAATATTCTATATCAGCGCCTTCATCCATACACGGAATCTACGATAGGTGAATACCAAAGTGGTTTTCGTGTAGGTCGTTCAACATCGGACCATCTGTTTAATATCAGACAGATCTTGGAGAAGTGCAAGGAGTACAACATTGAAACACACCATTTGTTCGTTGACTTCAAGGCAGCCTATGACAGTGTTAGAAGAAGTAAGCTATGGAGAGTCATGGAGGAGTTTGGAATTCCCAACAAACTGATCTCGCCAACGAAGCTAACACTAAACGGAGCTAATAGCCGAGTAAGGATCCGCAATCAAATGTCAGAGACTTTCGACATTGAGGAAGGCCTACGTCAAGGAGATCCTCTTGCAACGCTGCTTTTCAATTTAACACTCGAAGCAGCTGTTCAAACCATGAACATAGACTCCAGCGGCACCATTTTCTCCAAGTCCAGTCAGTTGCTTGGTTTTGCAGATGACCTGGACATTATTGGCCGAAATATGGATGTTGTTAAAGATAAGTTTATGGCCTTGGAGAGGAAAGGTACCGACCTTGGGTTGAAGGTCAACGACGGAAAAACGGAATACATGATCATCCCACTTACGAATCGATATCGGGAAGATAACGTAACGATCGACACACACACATTCAAAATGGTCAATAAGTTCGTATACCTTGGATCAGAGCTGAACATAAACAACGACATTGCGGACGAAATAAAAAGGCGAGTAACTTTGGGCAACCGGAGTTATTACAGCCTGCTGAAAATTCTAACGTCCAAGTCAGTAAGCCGAAATTCAAAATGCGCACTTTATAAAATTGTGATCAGACCGGTAGTTACGTACGGTTCGGAGTCGTGGTGCTTGACACAGAAAAATGAACAATCTCTGCATACGTTCGAGCGAAAGGTACTGCGTACAATATTTGGACCACTATTTGACCGAAAACTGAACCGATGGCGCAGACGATATAATCACGAGCTCATAGAGCTTTTTGGAGAGCCCGACATAGTCAGAACAACAAAATAAATAGACTACGTTGGCTCGGTCACGTACAACGAATGAATGAACATCGTATTCCAAAAAAAATTCTGAAGTCCAAACCTGAAGGCAAAAGGAGTGCAGGGCGACCCAAGTCCAGGTGGAGCGACGCTGCTTTTGCCAACTTAAGAACTGTGGGAGTAACCAGCTGGGAGACGTTAGCTGCAGATAGGCCCGGTTGGAGAAGCTTGTTGGAGAAGGCCAAGACCCTTAATGGGTTGCCGGTAAAGTAAGTAAGTGTTAGTGGAAATTAAACTCAAACATCATTTGAAAAGATGCAATTTCTTCGAGATTTGACTTGTCAATTTATACCTAGGAAAAGACCGCTCACACTCTCGCAATGAACTCATGACATGCCTTTGTTCTTTCGTTATATTGTATGGGAGATGTGAGCTTTCGTCAATTTTAATGTTTTTAGATATTGGTACATTCGCTCTAAAGTTGGACCGTAATATAATTGCGCCATGTATTTCTTGACGGCGCAATTATATTACGGTCGAACTTTAGAGCGAATGCATAATAAAACTCTTCCTTGAATAATTGTTGAATATTTAGAGCGCGTTTAGAACGAAAATTCTTTCATCGAGTTTCGTTAAGTTAACGCTGTCACGTTTAACTATGAAGTTAGATTCCTCACGATCCTCACGTTGTAAAAACCTAAAATGGTCGTGAAGGGTTGACCGAATGTGAATACGAAAGTGAAACTTAATCTTATTTTTAATTTATGCTGACCTTAAGACGGACCTAGGGAACTAAGGAAAGGTTTCGGGCAAAAATGATCATCTCAATTTTCTCTACAACTTAACAAAAAACATTTTTTTTGTTAGGGTTGACTAGACATGCGCGTCGGTGTGAAATCGTTCGGCGGCGTCGTGAAGTGATCGGCGCACATGTGTAGGGTTGACCTTCTAATCTACCCAGTGTCCACTAGGGGCCCTAATAACAGGCAGGCATCGGCCCTAAATTTAATCTTGAATACTGTTAGGCCATTATAACCTCTCAAATAGAAAAAGAATGAAGCAAATCTGATAGAATCTACCCGATTTACAAAGAAAAATCACCTAAAGCCCAAGTAGAGTAATAAATAGCTGGGCTTTCATAGACCTATCCACAAAAAAAAGATTAAGAAAATCGGAAAAGATTTACTCGATTTATGTAGAAAAGACACAAAACCACTTAAGCGGACCCAGCGCGGACTCAGCCCAAAGATGAACAAATTCAATTCATAAAAAACTTTTCTATTACCATTGTATTATTTTAAAAAGATTTTAAAAAAATGTCAAGTTTTACTCTAGTTATCGCGGTGACAGACAGTCGGTCAAATTTTTTTTGTAGATTTGGCGTCCAAGGATCATGATGGATGCTTCTCTCCTACTCCCCTCCTCAAATCGATTTTTTACAAACATCGTGGTAAACCCAATAGACCCCTTTTCTAAGAACTTCGTTTTTTGGACAGGTCTGGAGACATACACTACGCGGACCAGTAGGAAAGAATACGTCCGTCACAAGGGTCGAATATAAATCATCACACATCACATCACACATTACGGTGTTTTGTCACCTAACCACAAATTTCTTTCATTTCGTAGAACAAAGTGCATCAAGCTGTATCAAGATGCATGAAGGTGCACCAAGGTGCATCAAGGTGCGCCTTGATGCACCAAAGAGCACCTAAGTGCACCAATTTGCACCAAAGTGCACCAAGGTGCATTAAGGTCCATCAAAGTACATTAAGGTGCACGTGCATAAAGGTGGATCAATTTGAACCAACGTGCATCAAGGTGCGGTGCACCTAAGTGCACCAAGGTCCATCAAGGTGGTTTTTGTTTCTTGGGTTTATGCGGGATGGGATAAAATTCAAAAACTTTTCTCGATTACTCAGCTATATTTCGAGTCATGTTTGGACTCATCATCAGGCTTTCAAAATAATAATAAAAATGGGCTAATAAATACATGTAAATATCACAGTCGGTTACATTAGAAATTGAGCTATGCTCTCTAAGACATTTAAGTTGTAAAAGTTGGACGTTACGATGATAAATTAATTAAAAAATGGGAAAACTAAAAGAAAACATTGTAAAATCGTCCTGAGGAGTTTAACTGGGTCTATCAAGGTGCACCAAGGTGCACGTACATAAAAGTGCATCAATTTGAACCAACGTGCATCAAGGTGCACCAAGGTGCATCTAGGTGCATCAAGGTGCACGTGCATAAAGGTGCATCAAGGTGCACGTGCATAAAGGTGCATCAACGTGCACGTGCATAAAGGTGCATCAAGTTGCACCAAGGTGCATACACGGACAAACTTTTCTTTTCTAACCCGTCACTCTAACGAGTAACGTGATAATGATGCAAAAAACGTGTGCTAGTGTGTGGTTTTCGCATGCGAGGGCAAAGTAGCAAGATGTATATATAGCATTATATGCTTTAATTAAATTATGAGTGAGAATAGCTTATCTATTACTCGGTTTTTCTTGATCGTGGAATTGCTTCAATTATATGCTTTATGCAATGTACATTGTACATATGGGTACGTATGTGTAGTCTGTACAGTGTACAGTGTAGACGTTGTGCGCAAATTGTATACACATTGTGTACGTACTTGTACATGTACATATATGCATTAGGTTTTAGAACACAAAAATAGATGATAGAAAAATCGTGTGTATGTTTTTGATACAAATGGGTGCCGTCCTATACACACCGTTCCCTCCCCACTCGCCGTCAGGATGGCCGCCCATAGCGATACATGTTACAGTGATTGCTAATCGATGGTAAGCCAATTCTAAACGATTCAAACCTAACTTTTTTTCCGAGACTCCGACGTTAGGCTAAGAGGCATGGCAACTCAGTTGTTTGAGGATTTTGTAAAAGAGGACATTCCTTCGAGAGATCGCATTTTTCTTCAATTATAAATCTCGATGTTTCAGTGTAAGATGTAGGTGGGTAGCCTCCGGCGGTGGTGAGATTGAAAGTGGTGTGGCTGGTTCGTGTAGTGGGGTTTCCACACCCATACCCCCGGCCCTCCGGCGGTGAGATTGTGAGTAATATGGTTGTTCCGTGTAGTGGGTGTTCCACTCCCACACCCCCGGGCCTTGGGCGGTGAGATTGTGAGCAGTGTAGTTGTTTCGTGTAGTGGGGGTTCCACACCCACACCCCCGGGCCTCCGGCGGTGAGATTGAGAATGGTATGGCTGGTTCGTGTAGTAGGGGTTCCACTCCCACACCCCCGCGCCTCCGGTAATGAGATTGACAATGGTGTGATTGATTAGTGTTACTATGATTTGAAAAAGCCCACACGTCGAACCTCCAAAGGTTTGAGAACTTTTCCTTATTTGAGTTGAAATTAACAGCATTGATGTTTATTTTCACTTTAGAACTGTTCTGAATGATTGATTGCATTGACAAAAAAGAAGGTAATTTTATCAAAATTGACAACCCAACTTTATCACCTCATAAATCAAAAAAGCTCCCATATTTTTTTACTTTTCCATACAATCAACAGGACTCGAATAGGTCTTTCGATTGATGGTAATTTGAAAAAAATCGGCGGAACAGTTTTTTGATAGCGACTATTTTATTTTCGGGCATCGTAGAAAAAAATTAGCACTTTGACGAATTTTCACTGCCAAACTATACCAGCGATTCTGCTATATGAGGTATCGTTTGAAAGGTTAGCTCACGCGCTGTATTCGAAAACTAATTGTGTTGGGAAAAATTGCACCCAGTGCAGAGGGTACCCGAAGAAGTGCTCCCGTTCTAAATTTTCATCAAGTAAACACACATAACATGAGCATACAATATAGACGAAAAAAAATTGCGCATCCATAGCCATTCGATAAAATTGGACTAAAACGACATTTGAAGCAAAAGAAGTGACTGAAAAAATTGTTTGCATTAAAGTTAATTGGGAAAAATGCAACATTTTGAGTAAAAACGATGTGAAACAGGTGGAGAAAAAATTCGCCGAGTATGTAAAAGTATTTGTCTAATGTGTAGCAACATTTTAAGTGAAAAAACAGATAGCAAATTTTCGAAAAATTCGGAAAATTGTTTTCGTCAGAGTTAATGGAAATGAGGCAAAATCGCTTCTTTTCATCGCTGTGTTGATGTAAAAATTGATTTTGGTGTAAAAATGCATTTCCCCATGTCGTTTTCGACCATAACACTCACAAATTAAGAAGAACGTTGAACACGCAAATTGATTGAAATCGCTTCTCGGGGCTCTTAGGGGCCGTTCATAAATTACGTAACGCTAAAATTGGCATTTTTTAGACCCCCCCTCCCCCCTGTAACGCTAGCGTAACGCAAGGTAAACTGAAACTGGCCCATTAGTAAACCGAGATCATGCTTGTCAGTAACTGCAAAAAAACTGAGCGGGTCGTATTGCACATTGACGGGGAAGAAATTACATCCACTCGCCAATTGAAATACCTTCGAGTTATGCCGGACGACCGCAGAAATTTTAATAGTCATGTGGACTACACGGGTGTCGGAGTCAGCGTGTGCGAGATTCCCCTTATAGGATGGAATTTCGTCCAGTGCGAGATTCCCTCCATGAGAAGAATCTCGCACAAGTAATATTTGTTGCGCTAGTTCTTAGAATTGACGTGCCAGTTACTGGAAGCGGTGCGCGAGTTTATAGAAGTGGTGCGCGAGTTTTCAGAAGTGGTGTGCGCAAAACTCGCACACCACTTCTACAAACTCTCACACCTCTTTTGAAAACTCGCACACCACTGATATTCTCCCCATGGAGGGAATCTCGCACTGTGCGAATGGAGAATCTGTTTAGGTAGTAAGTTTTACCTGGTTTCGTTTTGAACGTAACTGCCTCCTTGTGAATCAACTCAACGAATTTCGCTTTCGCTTTGTACCATTCGTCCACCTTGTCAATGGAAATAGAGAATCGACTGTCTCGTTGTGGTACACTGTAGTTGATCCCGTCGACGTTTCCTTCGTGATCCAAACTAAAAACAATTTACGAAATTTGTTCGAGCAATACGATCCAGAGGATGATGAAATTACCTGATAACTGGTGCTCTATGCACGCTGTAAAATTGATTTCCATCCTCTTCGCCAATGTCATACCAATCCACCAAAGTCGTTGTCAAAACCTCAAAATACTTTTCCCAGTCCAATTTCATTCTCTCTGCTATCAGGAAGCCATCGCTTAGTAAATTTGCGCCTCCACTCGATTTAGTTTGTGTCAAACAATGCAGGAGAATAACGCCTGGTTTGTATCCGTAGTAAGGAAGGTCTGTATGTAGCTGAAGTGGCGTTGAAAGGTACGCTACGTTTGATGTGTTTGGTTTGGCTTGGACGGTAAACTCTTCGCCGTAGTGGGTTTTACGAATAAACGCAACACGATTACTAAGCTTTCGGCATTCATGCTCTGAATGTGGTGTGTTTTCGATGATTGAAAATCCGTTTTTCGATAAAGATTGCAGCCATGATCTCAGAGCTATAAAGAGAAGGATGGCAAATGATTTAATAAATTTGTCTTTTCGAGGTAAATGAAAGGAGTAAAAAGAGTTCATTTCTAAACAGTAAATCTATTTTTGTATTCTGACGGGCACAAAATTAGGATTTCTTACATATTCTTTAAAGGGGACATGATTTTCGTATCTTTGGCGAGGCGTACAATCCTTTAGTACGTCAACGGCTTATGTCAAACTACAGTGATTTTCATGACGTGATGCTTAGTTTGACAGCTTATGTCAGCATCGTATCATGAAAATCACCATACTTTCACATAAAACGTTGACGCACTAAAGGCGTGGATTCCCGCAAAGAAACGCCGAAGTAAAATCTCCAAAATAAAAAAAGGTCGACAAAAACATCGCCAAAGTGCGAAGAAACACCTATAAAAATCGCCAAAAATGGAAAAAACGTGTGGTGGTGTTTCTTCACATTTTTGAAATTTTTCTTGGCGCTTCTTCTCAAGATTATCGATTTTTTTTGTGACGACTTATCATCAAGCCCGGAGCGGTAGCGGAGGGCGTGACGCAGTCCCCACACCCAAAAAAAAAATGTCCACAAACCCAAAAAAACTCCATACAAAAACCTTTGGGACAAGGAGCCATATATAGGCGAACTTTTGAGTTTACTCCCCTCGCCCCCCTCCCCCTCCACATTATTCTAAAAAAACTTTCAAACAAGCCCTCACTCATCAAAATCGGTTGAAAATTGGCTGAGATATCGAGGTTTGAAAATGACATTTTGAGGCTTGAAAATGACATGGAGAAATAATTTTTCTGTTGTTCTCATCATTATGGAAGCTTTTTTCTGATCTGTCGGTTTCTATCTATCTATCTATCTATCTATTAGAAATTTTCGATCTCGAGAAATAGACAGCCGATCTTCCTGAGATTTTCAGGAAACGTCAGTCTCGGCCCCAAATGAAAAATTTCCGGGAAAATTCTGGAAAAGCCGTGGCATGTGGAAAAGTGGTTTGAGGGTTATTTAGGAAATGCTCGGAGTTTTCGAATTTTAGCTCCAGAGTGACAATAGCTAGAGAGTTGGTTTCTTCGGGAAAGTTATAGAGTTTGGTCAGGAGAATTTTTTGGGATCTTAAGAAAATGGCTGCCAGCGGTCAAACTGGCGCCATCTTGAATTTTCCCAAGCAATAAATTAGGGTTTTTTTGGTTTTCGAATTTTAGCTTCGGAATGACAATACTTAGAGAGTAGGTTTCTTCGGGAAAGTTATAGAGATTGGTGCGGAGAATTTTTTTGAGATCCTAAGAAAATGGCTGCTAACTGTCAAAGTGACGCCATTTTGGAATTTTTGCTATCTTCTGAATTAGAATAGCTAGAGAGTTGGTTCCTTCGGGAAAGTTCGATAGATGACTTATGCATCATTTTGATGAATGGAAAGTGGGGCCGCCGCGGCGCGGAAGTTGGCCACATTGAGGCGCAAAATTTCGCTATCGCTATTCGCTATAGCGTTGCGATAGCGTTTCCATTTGTCAAATAGCGACAGCGATAGCTACTTTTTCGTTAGTTTCACGCTATCGCTATCGCTATTTTTCATATGTTTGAATATTACAAATTTCTTCGTTCTGCTATTGAAAAATCATTAGGAAACATTCCCGGAAGACACTACCTGCGTGTTTATAAAAAAAGGTACATTGCTTATATCGAAATGAGACCTTTCGAAGGTCCTCATCTGTCTCATTAATTGATTTCCACAGTGAGCATTCTCTATTTTAAGTGAACACTTAATCACGAAAGAACTTGAAATGAGACCATTCAACAGTCCTCATCGGTCTCAGTAATAGTTTTTCAAATTAAAATCTAAAAATATGAGAAGAAAAGAGGTGATCTCAGAAGTCTCAACACTTTCAATGCATCGAAATTATCTAAAATGAGAAGTCCTCAACGTGTACTTTAACTGAACTTTATTTTTTAATGGATCAAAATAAGGATTTTTTTAGACCAAGAAATACTTAAACTTGAGACCAATGCGAGGTCTTTTTTTAGTTTCATTTGAGACTTTTTTTTTGCTTGGGTGGTACCCCTTTGCGGTGTCTTAACATCCGTAAAGGTGACTTATCTATTGAGTAGTCAACACAACATTCTTCGACATAGACGACTTCTCTTGGCGTTACTTCTCACTTTGGTGATTTTTTCTGGTGATTCGAATCGCCGAAATGTGAAAAAACGTGTGAAGAAACGCCAACGTGTAAAGGAACGCTAAAATAGATTCTGTCGATTTGACTTTGGCGATACTTCACGGCTATACGCGCTCATATTTCCTTTATTTACGATACGTCTTTGACTTAGCGGGGACGTTATCAGATGAGAGATTTTCGAACATCTTCTCTCACAAATTCCCCTAGCTGAGTTTTTTATGCTTTGTATGGCAGCGCAGAACAAGAACACAGGTAGAAGAAGGATTAATCGACCCATTCCATATTACATTCAGAACGAGATGCGTCTATTCAGAAATTTGTCGTACAACGCATAAAAAACTCAGCGAGGAGAATTTGTGAGAGAAAATATATGAAAATCTCTCATCTGATAACGTCGCTATAGTACATTACATCACAAGGAGCTAAAACGGTGCATTTACATCCAGGTGGTGAAAAGGTCAAATCCGAGGGTGGAGCGCAGCGGAGCCCGAGGTGGACCTTTACACCACCGTGTTGTAAATGAGCACAGACGGACAAAATTCAGATTTCGAACAAAACATAAAACAAACTTAAGTTCAAAGTTCACATTATGATCACAGTAAGTATCACCTAAATTGTTTTCATAAGATCTGTTTTTTACTTCTGTCGAAATTGTCTTTATTGCTTTTTTTTCAATTCTTAGAATTGAGCAGATAATAATATCGACAATAGGTGTGTGTCCGCGCGTACCATTAAAAGTGAGACTAAAATGAATTTTTATTTTATATTATCTCGAACAAAATGAAATCTTATTTTGGTCATGTTGCAGGTGGGTAAAAAATGACGTATCAGACTGGGATAACAACGACAGGTGGATCAAAAACGACATTTCAGACAGTACAAAAAATGACATTAAAATGTGACTCGAAACAGGTTACTTTAGGATCTAAATTCGGTGAGAAAATCTGACGTTTTTGGTCCGTCTGCGCGAAACAGTTTTTTATGCGATGCAGGGCAGAAATCATTTCCGAATTTTTCAAATTTCAGTGATTTATAGAACGTGTTACATCTATTTTCGTCTAGAGATGAGCAAAAAAAATGTTCCGTCTGTCCGTCCCGTCCTTTTTTCTGAACGGTATACTGGTTCCGGAGTCGAAAAAGTGGCCAAAAACATGGTTTTCTGAGGGTCGGTGATGCTTTTCCGCAAACATCTCTGCAAGTATAGCACGGAAATCGTTCATTTTGGCATGAACAAAGCATAAATGAAAGTATTTGATCTCAAAGAACTAGGAAAATTTTTTCGCGGAAATCAGCTCAGTGTAGTGGTCTGGAAATGGAGGTTTACTATCGTAAGCAAAGTTGTACAGAATACGATTTTAGAGAACACATGTCTCAGGGTTTCGGGAAATAATGGCCTAATACTGGGATATGAAGACCTCTATAATTAGTAGGGATGACTCATATCTCTAGAACTATAGCAGTTGGAAAGTTGCCCCCAAAAACAAAGTTGTAGAGAATGAAATTTTGGAGAATACGTTTTTCAGGGTATTACGGAAAAATAGCCCAATCCTTGGATATGACCACTTCTAGAATTGGGAGGAAAAACTCATATCTCTAGAACTATGGCAGTTAGAACGTTGCTTTCAAAGGCAAAGTGGGTGAGAATTACATTTTAGAGAAAGTAGTTTCAGTGTTTTTTTGTTGCTTCCGTTTGTAATATGGTGTAAAGGGAAAACACTTCGTCCAACGATATTAATGGTCTCAGATGTCAAGAGACGTACTTCGGTAGGGCTTTTGTCATTACCTTGGTAATTTTCTGTGGATCTCTTAAATTGTTATAGTTTGTTACCGAAATGCGCAATATACAAATCTGTGATCAGACCGGTGGTTACGTATGGTTCGGAGTCGTGGTGCTTGACACAAAGACACGAACAATCGCTACACACGTTCGAAAGAAAAGTACTGCGGACAATATTTGGACCAGTATTCGATCAAAGGCAGAACCGATGGCGCAGACGATTCAATCATGAGCTGAGTCAGCTTTATAGAGAGCCGGACATAGTCAGAACTACCAAAATAAACCGACTGCGTTGGCTCGGTCATGTACAACGAATGGAAGATCATCATATTCCGAAAAAAATCCTTAAAACCAGACCGGAGGGCAAGAGAGGTGCAGGGCGTCCAAAATCCAGATGGTATGACGCAGCTCTTGCCGACTTAAAAACTGTGGGTGTATCCAGCTGGGAGACGTTAGCTGCGGATAGGTTCGGTTGGAGAAGCATGTTGCAGAAGGCCAAGACCCTTAATGGGTTGTAGTGCCGGTTAAGTAAGTAATTCCCTACTTTTAATGCAAAAAAGTCTGAAAAATACCCCAATTTCCGTGAGAAAATATGTTTGTGCGTTAAATATTATTCATGTGGATTCTTCAACGCGCTCAATGTGCTTCATGAGGACCTGGTCTGGTCGTCAATCATTCTTGTATAGATTTATTTACAGTTATTTTTACGGATATTTACCAGAGGAATTCTAAGTTGGCACCTCTGTGCCTGGCACAGCGGTGCCAACTTAGCATTTCTCTGCTATTTACAATTCTATCGAGGATTCAGCGGCCTGTCGAGTCGAATTCTATTCAGCTACGAAAAAAAAGGATGGCGCTATCGGCAGGAATACTTTAGTTTTATATTGATTCTTATTCAACTATGAAAATAACTAGATGACGCCACCGACAGGCGGCTACTATTCCCTGATGAAAAGTGATGCAAGCCACGCTCTATTTGAAAGATCGTTATCCGACACCTCACTGCGAAAGAATCGGTGTCTAGCGGAAAAATATTCAAATGCCCTTTTGACGTAGAAAGTGGAGCCATGGCAGAGATAGTGGCGAAAATATTAACTAGTAAAATGCAATTTCAGCAAAGAAAGTGCTTCCATCTCTTGAAATGATTTTTGTCCAATGAGCACAAGCACGCTAATTTCGCTGAGTCCTCTCATTTCGTCTGCCTAATTTAACGAGAGGATTCGCTGAATTTCTTCACATTTTCTTATTCACGCTGTATGAAAAATGGCGTCTATCAATCGGACCGGTAACGCAAACAAAATAACGTACAGCGGAAAGTTTGAAACTATGGTGCTTCTTCATTGAATTGCTCTCATTAAAATGATCTATTAACAATGTAAATATGTAAATAGCAATATAAAGTTCAACCTCGGGTTCAACCTTTATCTGTAATGATCTAACAAACGCTCGGTTTATAGAAATATTGTCAATTGTATCATTGCTACTGTATGTCCTATGTGATTGCCCTATCCATGAACTTGTGGCATGCAATGTTAAAAATCGTTATTCACATAGAAATAATTAACAATCTTTTTCCTAAATCCATATGCATACAAAATTGATGTGTGTGTATACGTGACAGTAAACATGACAAAAATATTCGATTAGGTCGGACATATACAACACACCACACGGACTGTCGTCTCTCTTTTTGTTGATATTCAAGTCAATATAAACGCTTAAATTATTGTTTTGTTTACTATAAAATATCGTATTCGTGAGAGTCTAAAAATGAATTTTTTCTTAAACCAGATTGTGTTGTTTACTGTGAAGTCACCTTCAAAAACTGTTTTTTAGACCCATAATGCATTCGCAAGGTTTTTCGTTTTAGCACACACATAGCGGACATTACAGTCCTGAGGAAACGATTAAACAGAGTCGTAAATAGTTGGAAGATCCAACAGACGAGAGTTTTGTCACTCATACCACAGCAACAAAGTTATTTTGATTTTCTGTCCTTACCTTCATTTTCATGAATCAGATCTTGAAATTGATATCGGTCCAGGACTTGACTGTATCCATCCTTATTCCACAACGTCTTCTTCGGTCGATAGAAGGTGTCCAAATATTCTCTTCGATTTGCATATTCAAAACTTCGTTCCTTCAACCAGTTCAAACTATGCACGGAACGATGATCGTCGCTCCACTTAATAGTTAATTCAGCTGCCAAGTCGTTGAACTTAATTGAAAACATGTTTTTGTTTTTATTACGCATTTGATTTTCGTTTGAAGTGACCTTCATATGATAGCGACAGAAGAACGATAATTTATCTAACGATAAAGTGCATTTTCTACAGTTTTAAACCAGAAGATAAAATTGCTAATCGATTTTTAGACCCGTGCGAAATCAAAGTGTTGCGCTGAGTTAGTACAACAATATTGATAATCAGCATTTTCTGTCAAGAGAAAGGCTTAGTTCGAAGATGGATAGAATCACTGATAGCAACTGAGGTATATTGGGCTTAACATCTAAGAAAAATTTTCACAAATATTTAGTTTTTAAAATCGCACACCGGCCATAGAAAAAAAAATTTAGAGAAAATTAGAGCGAAGATTTAACGAAATTCGCTGAAATTTAGCGAAAAAGTTGAACAAAAGATTCTCGGCGATTGTTCAATTTTGTCGCTAATTTGATTTTTTCGGCGAAATTCATACAAAATTTTCGCTGATTTCCTCTAAGTTTTTATTCCTCATGACGGCAGTATACAACCACTTTGCCATCATAATGAAAAAAAAAACTTAGCGAAAATCAGCGAAGATTTTTAACGAAATTCTCTAAAAAAAATCAAATCAGCGACAAGGTTGAACAAAAGATTCTCGGCGATTGTTCAATTTTGTCACTAATTTGATTTTTTCGGCGAAATTGGATGAACATTTTCGCTGATTTTCTCTAAGTTTTTTTCCTTATGACGGCAGTATATAACCACTTTGCCATCATAATGAAAAAAAAAAAAACTTAGCGAAAATCAGTGAAGATTTTTAACGAAATTCTCTGAAAAAAATCAAATTAGCGACAAAGTTGAACAAAAGATGATTGTTCAATTTTGTCGCTAATTTGATTTTTTCGGCGAAATTCGATGAACATTTTTGCTGATTTTCCCTAAGTTTTTTTCCTTATGACGGCAATATACAACTACTTTGCCATAAAAAGGAAAAAAAAAAACTTAGCGAAAATCAGCGAAGATTTTTAACGAAACTCTCTGAAAAAAATCAAATTAGCGACAAAGTTCAACAAAAGATTCTCGACTATTGTTTTGTTTAATTTTCTCGATAATTTGATTTTTTCGGCGAAATTCGATGAAAATTTTCGTTGATTTTTGAAGTTTTTTTTTATCATTACAGCAGTATACAACTACTTTGCCATCACAATGAAAAAAAAAACTTAGACAAAATCAGCGAAAATTTTTAACGAAATTAGCTGAAAAAAATCAAGTTAGCGACAAAGTTGAACATTGTTTAATTTTGTCGCTAATTTGATTTTTTCGGCAAAATTCGTTGAAAATTTTCGCTGATTTTCTATAAGTTTTTTTTCCAGAAAACTGATTTGGTGTTCAGGGTTCCAAGCGCTTAGTGAGACGTTGGCTTATAGAACAAAGTCTACAAAATTTCATGATAAAGTGCATAAACAACATAAAAAACTTTTATGCGTTGTAGGGCAGTGCAGCACACAATTTTTCGTTGCTTTACTTATCATTTCGTCAAGATATGGTATACTGTCATGACTGTGACAGAAGCCGACGCACCGCACTGTAGGTCAAACATCTACACCATTTTCGCTCTTCTAAAAATTCTTTACTGGGCGCAGTGGTGCCAACTTATTATTTCTCTGATGTACACGACTTTATTAGAGGATTCCACTCCAAAAAAGTACTCCGTTTAGCGCTCCGTTAAGAATTTTAATTGGCTGACAAAATCACGGGACGAATTTCAACCAATTAAAATTCTGAACAGAGCGCTAGACAGAGTACTTTTTTTGAGTGGAAACGCAAACTCTTGGTTCGACACATTTAATTTTTTTTTCAAAGTTTAAAGCTTTAAAAAAATTGTAAATATTCGGAAGGTTTAAAATTGTTAATTTCTATACTGTACAGGTTTCTGAAATCTAAGAATTTGTTGATCGCACGGGTCTCTGGTAAATGTCTTCAGGCGATTGCGACACAATTTTTTTCCGTTTTTTTTTAATTCATTATCACAGCAAGTGTTTACATTCGAATTGGACCGGCGCCCATTGTGATTAAATTATGTAAACAACAAAGATAAACAACTTACCGAAATGTCTTTGATTTTAACATTTACATCAAATTTACTCCAATCAACAATTCGACTCATTGAACCGCTATGAAAACATTTGTCACACTGGCAATTGTCCCTTAACCAAATTATCGGATATTTTAAACTTTTATTTTCATCGCATTTTAACACCACAAATTTGTCATCATTTACAACATTTATCTTCGTCAAATATTCACCGCCTTGCGAAAAAGTTCGGTTGAATCTGTTCACAACAACCGGTAAGTATTTTGAACAACCGGTAAATAACTCAACAAATGTTTTGGTCTTCAACATTTTTTATTTGTTTTCTCTTCTTCGTTTCTTTGTGATTCGTTTGAATGATTTCAACAGACTGACGCACTAAAGCAGAAACACTGAATTTATTCTATCTGGCCGCAACATTTTCATATTCTCCTTATCAGAAGAACTAATGTGTTATTTTTAACGATGTGAATATATTGTACGAATGTGTCGCTGACTTGTTTACTTTTGATTCCAATTAATAAAACGAGCAACACAGTCATTATCTCAACGCTCTTTCCTTGAAAGAAACGATCGCACGAGATCCGTTCAACTCTTTTAATGTCCTCGTTCTGCGGCACTGTTTTCCCCAACTTGATCACACTTTGTACAAACCGTCGACTATTACGTTAAAATCCTAGTGTCTGAGAAAGTTTAAAGTAAACCAACACTTTTCATAACTAGTGATGAAATACCGCGACTTTATCTTTCGGAATACCTTAAAAGCTCATATTGTTCGGTTGATGATGGTAGAATAGAATGGATAAGTTGTTAGAAAAGATATGTTTTTAGGTGAGTCTCTTGTTCCTACCAACAATTAATTAAAGTCTCATACAGACAGATGGCATGAAGAAGAAGATTAAATATGTCGACATATCTCGGAAGGGAGTATCTTGCAGTGTTGTCGGGAGAGGGTAAACCTAGACAAGACGGACATATTTTGTTCAGCCGAAGGCTTACAAGCTCTGATCTTGTCGGCAAAGTGAGGATCTTCGGGAAGGACGTTGAAATTAATCCTCAGGTGAAATATCTGGGGGTGGTGCTAGACCACAAACTGAACTGTATTGGCCATGTAGAGGATAAGGCTCAAAATGTTCTGGATTTGCAGCAGCGCCATCGGAAGGAGCTGGGGCCTATCCTCAAATGCTATGGATGTACAAAGCGGTAGTAAGGCCCATGATAAGTCATGGAGCGTCGCAGAGCCTAAAATAACATACATTGGAGGAGGAAAAATGCACCAGACGCCCACTGAAGTCCTCCAACGCCCTTCTTGTCCTCCCCAGCCTCTTTTTACAAATTCTACGCAGGTATCGATGAAGAATATAAAAATCGCATAAAAAACCTCTGAATGTGGAGAATGGTCGTCCAGTCGAACACTTCTTGGTGCTACCTTAGTAGCGACAAATATAGGGTGGGTTCACTACATCGTTGAATAAGTAACCTGAAAACTGTGGCGCGACGATCCTGGCAATCACCGATGATTCACCGAGAAATCATAGATAATTCACTGGGAAATCACTGATGATTCACCGTGAATCACCGATTATTCACAGAGGAATCACTGATTATTCACCGTGAAATCACAAATTATTCACAGAGGAACCACTGATGATTCACCGATTATTCACAGAGGAATCACCGATGATTCTACAGTCAATCATTGGTGATTTATTGGTGAAAGATCAGTGAGTCGTAGGTGATTCCCTGTTAAATCATTGATGATTCCACTGTGAATCATCTGTGATTCACCTGTGATTCACCTGTGAATCAGTGGTAATTCCACTGTGAATCATGGGAGATTCCACTGTTATTCCATGGTGAATCATCGCTAATTCTACAGTGAATCATCGGCGATTCATTGGTGAATGATCGTTGATTCCCCGGTAAATCATCGGTGAATTCACGGCAAATTATCGGTGATTTCACGGTAAATTATTGGTGATTCCGCAGTAAATCATCGGTGATTCCACTGTGAATCATCGCTGATTCCACTGTAAATCATCACGGATTCCACTCTATCGCCGAAACTATTTTTGAGAAAACATTTTTCCATTTTTTTTAAAATTTTTTCAAATTTGTTCCAAAAAATATTTCAGAAAAACTTTGTAAAAATTTGAGAAAATTTGGGAAAATGTTTTCTCAAAAATAGTCCCTGCTCTATCACCACTTTCCTATACCCATGACACAGGTTTATTAATCGTATCGGAACAGCATCTTTTGCCGAGTGTTCTAATAGTGTAGTATCTAGGATAGCGGGAAGTTTTTCGTCCGAAAAATCGAATACCAGGAGATCCACTTGTAACCAGTAAAAAAATTACAATTGAGAGGAAAGAAGGACAAGGAAGAATTAGTTGTGCTTGCAAACAGGAAATGGCTGAAAACGGGAGATAACGGAAAAGCGGGAAATGATTCAGAAACGCGAAGTGGATTCTCTACACTGCGCTTGAGTTCGAAATCTCAAAGGATTTAGTTACGCTCGCGATTTCTTCAAAAATATTCGTGGGTTCATAATCAAAATTTTTTTTCGCTCGCTACGGTCGCGCTTTTTTACTTCTTCACACTATGCTTGAGTTAGAAATCTCAAAAAATTTTGCTGGCTGTTTTTTTCCACAATTTTTTCACCTTCAAATTTCGACTTCAAATTGACTCATGGGCCAGCTGTTGCTACATTTTCTACAAAGAAGGAGAAGCAATTACACCCTGCTAATTCGAACTTGTGTAAAGAATGCGATTTTGTGCGAAACGAGAGTATGAAGTGAAGAGAGTCATATGTTTTATATTAATAAATTCGTAGTATGGTGGCCAAGGCTTAACGTATAGGCGGCGAGAAAAGGATGAAAGAAATTCAAAGGTTTGTGTGTGTATGTGCCGTGAAGACGACAATAACGGCGGCCCTGGAGGTGCTACTGGCAGTGCCACCTATCGACATAATATTAAAGACGAAGACTTTCGCAACAGCAGAGAGGCTGACACAAAGTGGCTGCTGGTCTCCAGGTTTCAACATCGGGCATGGGAAGATCGAAAATATGATATAAGGGTGATAAGGGTCGCGGGATTCTATGACACAGAAACTGAGTTTCGAAAGAAATTTTGAAGCATTTTTCTCGAACAGGGATGAGTGGGCGAATGGGTGACCAACTATGCTACCAGATAGTGAATGACGGGTCGAAGGGACTGGAACCGGACTATGTGACCTGAGAACGGATATCGACACCTGGATTCACCTGAGAAAATTATCCAGCATCTTCCAGGCGGAAACTTCAGTAACTTTTTGGCTGCTCGAGAAATTCTGCCAAGGTCTGAATGGTGAGGACTGATCGTGTGTACGGATAGTGAATCAGGAATAAAAGTGCTGATATCGCCCGTGGTGACTTCTAGATTGGTAGAAGAATGTGAAGGCTATACTTGAACCAGATAGGGGTGAGAAGTAGAGTCAAACTGGCTTTGGTACCCGGACACTCCCTCCGGAGTAGACCGTAATGAGAAGGCTGATGAGCTGACCAAAACCGGCTCAATGACAATCATATACGGGCCTGAACATCCCCATCCCGAATTTGCTTTGCGCGAAAGCGGTGAAGGACTGTGTGAAGACGGAGTATAGAAAAAGCTGGACAGCGTACGAAGGAGGAATACAAACCAAGCATTTCTTCCCTACTCCGAACGAGAAGTGGACTAGGGAGCTCCTGACGATGGTCGGGATCGCATAAGGAGGGAGGTTAGTGCAACCTTTGGACATTGCGGACTCAACAAGCACCTAACGAAGATGAGGATTGCAGGTGCCCCTAATGTTACTGTGGCTTGGAAGGGGAAACGGGCTTTCACGTAAAATTCCATCAGCTAAGATACAGGACGCTAGGGAGTTATGTCGTACACCCTTCGAAAGTAGCCGAACTAGGACCTATCACATTAGACAAGTTGCTGGTCGGCACGCGGAGGTTTTCGTGATTTTTAAATGAGCAAAGGGAAAAGGAATAAAGAATCACAAAATCTGTGTTCCAGATCATGAAAGTGATCGTCCCAAACTGATCAAATTTTAAAAAAATCTTGCAGTTTGACCGGGGAGCTACTGGAATAGGTTTCTGATTTAAGTTATATGGAAATTTTTTTTTTAAGAGTTGGGAAGTTAGTTAGAGAATACGAGGAAAGGAGAAAATTTGAAACGCGGTGACCAGTCAGTTGAGGTCACACCTGTTCAACAAGATGGAATTAAGTAGCGACGTAGATTTTGTTTTAGATTTTTATCAGTTTGGGACGATCACTTTTGTGGTCTAGAACACAGATCTTGTGACCCTTTGTTCCTTTTTCCCTCTCATCATTTAAAAAATCATGGAAACCTTTGCGTACCGACCAGGAACATGTCTATTACGATAGGCCCTAGCTCGGCCACTTTCGAAGGGTGCACGACTTAGTCGCGTATTGTCCTGTGTCTTAGCTAATGGAATTTAGGGCATTCATATATAACGTGAAAGCCCGTTTCCTCTTCCAAGCCACAGGAACAGTCTTGGTCACCAGAAATTCTCATCTTCGTCAGGTGCTTGTTGAGTCCGCAATGCCCAGTCGTCGCACTAACCACACTTCTTATGCGATACCGGCCCATCGTCAGGAGCTCTCCAGTCCATTTCTCGTTCGGAAAGGGGAAGAAATGCTTGGTATGCACTCCTCCTTCGTACGCTGTCCAGCTTTTTCTATGCTCCGCGCTCACCCAGTCCTTCACCGCTTTCGCACAAAGCGAATTCGGGATGGGGATGTGAGGTTCGGGTCCGTATGAGATTGCCGTTGAGCCGGTTTTTGCCAGCCCATCAGCCTTCTCATTACCGTTCAATCCGGAGTGACCAGGCACCCAAATTGCTCAGCCCTATCTGGTTCAAGTAGCCTTTACATTCTTCTACCAATTTAGAAGTCACAATGGGTGATATCAGCGCTTTTATTGCTGATTCACTATCAGTGCACACGATCACGTCTTCACCATTCAGTCCTTCTGGCAGAATTTCTCGAGCTCCCAAGAGAGCTGCCTGGAAGATGCTGGATAGACTTCCCAGGTGAATCCAGTTGCCGGTATCCGTCCTAGGGTCATATACCCCGGCTCCGGTCCCTTCACCTTTCTTCGACCCGTCTGTGAATCTGACCCATTCACTTTCGGGTAGCGTAAGTGGCCACCCGTTCGCCCACTCATCAATGCTTCAAAATGTAGCGACGTACAGTTTCTAGCTATTCAGGCCAGCGATTCTGTATGCCAGTGAAAGTTGGTGGGTTTCGGGTGTTCACGACCCGTTCTTGATATGAGAGTTCTTAGGAGTTTCGCGATGGTCAACCGTAGAGAGCAATGGAATAATATTTGATGTAAACTTGGTGGTTTTTTCAGTAGAAGAGGAGAAAAGGAGTTCTATGGGTCGGATGACCAATACGAGGAAAATCGCATGGGTTGTCGACCAGGAGGCATCCTATTCTCAATTATTTTCCCACATTGCAGACAGTTAGTGTTGCCTTATGAGAATACACATTATAGTTTTTAGTTATCTAGAACGATGATCTTGAACTTATCCCTATAGGGAAAATTTACTTATCTCGATACATCTATCGGCTAAGGCCTACCGCCTACCCCACCCGTTAAAATAACAATTACAGCAAGAGGTGCATTCAACACTCAGTTTACTCAAAACAACAATCTTCACAAAAAGAAAGGAAAGTACAGTGTAAAAACTGAAAGTACAGAAAAATTATTTCGAAGTTGAGTTTACCATTTACGACGCAATTTTTTAAAAACAACGTAACTTTGATCCGACGTTTTTGTTTTGTGCGTATCGAAGCTGAATGCGTCACCCTCTTTGATTTCACAGCCTTCGTAACTGGGGAATCGTGTTGCGTCACCCCAATTCATTTCTCAACCTTTGCTAGTCAACGAAAAGGCTTGCGTCACACCTTCACTTTAAATTGCTTTGACCGATCACGTCATTTCCCACAAAAAAAAACTCTGAAACACGTGTTCGCTAAAATTAAATTCTCTACAACTTTGCCTTTTACCATTTCAAGTCTTTTTCTAATAAATTATAAGAACGTCAATGCTAGTATATTATATATTTATGAGGGCATATATTTAATCGCATAATCATACTCGGAGCGGTAGCAGAAAGCGTGACGCAGTTCCTCCCCACCAAAAAAACCATAGAAAACTCATACAAAACCTTTGGGGGACCAGGAACATATATGGCTGATTCCAAGTAATGTATGAATTTTCTATCTCTTTCACTCTTCAATATTGGGACTATATTTGTCTCTTTCACTCTGCATCGCTTGAATGAGTCTCAAAAATGTAACGTGGACAGTAACGTTTTTTGTTTCATTTACTAATGGCTTACACTTAAAGAAAGAAAGAGAAGCAGATAAAAATATGTGCCGTGGACAGTAATAGAAATAGCCATATAGGCGAACTTTTGAAATTGAAACCCTCTCCCCTAACATTATTACGTAGCAGCAGCTTTCAAACGTGCCCGCAATCATCAAAATCGGTTGGAAATTGGCTGAGATATCGCATTTCAAAGTTCACGAACTTTCATAATGACTTGCACCAAAACCGGTTTTTCTCAAGAACATTCTTCGAATTTCTCTGTATGTGATTATAATCATCATCATCGTCGTGAACTAGCCAGCCAATCTTCCTAAAAATTTTACTGAATGTCAGACTCGGCCCGAAAAATTACCCAATCCTGGTATATGACCACTTCTAGAAGTGGGCAGGTTGACCCAGATCTTCAGAACTATGATAGTTAGAAATTTGGTTCCAAGGACAAAGTTGTAGAGAATTAAATTTCAACGGACACGTGTTTCATGGTTTTTGGGAAATTATGGCCTAAAAGCCACTTCTAGAATTGGGAGGGTTTCTCCAGCACTTTTCAACTTCCATCTGGTTTTTTTAATATTTTCCGGTTATTCTCGATGTCAGTGAGGTCATGCAATGGAGCTTCCTAGGTTTATGAGATTCTTATCGATTCTTATGAATTTCTTTAGCACCTTTCAACTTCCATCGAGTTTTTTGATATTTTCGGTCATTCTCGACATGAGTGAGGTATTCAAATTGACCAAAATTGTGAGCGGTTTGGCAAGAGATAAACTTAAAAAAGTTCTGAAATCCGCCAAAAAACCACTTAAAATGGGAGTGTGATGCAAGTCTTTATGTCTGCTTACAAAAGTTTCGAAATCAAAAAAGGGTGACGACGCATTAAGCATCTAAGGTAAAACGATTTTCTTCCAGTTACAAAAGTTCTGAAATCAGAGGTGGGTGACGCATTAAGCTTCGATACGCAAAAAAGTTAAAGCGAAGTTACGTTGTATTTTTAAAAAATTGCGCCACAAATGCCAGAACCAATTTTTCTATGCTTTCAGATTTCACACTGCAAAAATTTGACTTTGATTTCTCTCCGCGTGTGAAAACTGAAAGCGTTGAAAAATTATTACGGTGGTGGGTCTGGCATTTGTGACGCAATTTTTTAAAATACAACGTAACTTCGCTTTAATTTTTTTTGCGTATCGAAGCTTAATGCGTCACCCACCTCTGATTTCAGAACTTTTGTAACAGGAAGAAAATCGTTTTACCTTAGATGCTTAATGCGTCACCCTTTTTTGATTTCGAAACTTTTTTTGGTTGCAGACATAAAGACTTGCATCACACTTCCACTTTAAGTGGCTTTTTGGCGGATCTATTTTATTTGCCACATCTCTTCTGATACGTTGGTTATGTTGTCACTCTTCAATAACATACTGAACTGACACTGCGCTATTGACGAGTTTCCATTCCAAAGAGAGCTTGATAATCAAATGTGGTCCTTTTTTCTCGTTTATTTTTGGTGGTCAGATGACGCTTAAAAATTAACGTCTACGCAATGAAAGAGTCAAAAATTTGTTTTTTATATTTTTGAACTTCATACGAAACGATCAAAACTTTTTCGAAAACTTTAGCGCTTGAAGAAATGTACCAGAAAATGTACTAAATTTAACGATTGGCAACATAATAAAAAAAAAATTGTAGAAATACAAAGGATTCAGACAGTGGGAGGAGCGAGGGGTGACGCACTTCTGCGGGTTATGGAATAAATGGAATAAATGGGAATAAATGGAATAAATGGAATAAATGGTAATAACTGGAATAAATATTGGAATAAATGGAATAAATATTGGAATAAATGGAAGAAATATTGGAATAAATGGAATAAATGATAATTTTTTCAAATTCGTCAAAACCTCCAAATAGACTCGATTTTGATGGCAACGCACACAACAAACCATACTTATGTGTCAAAAAGTAAAAAAACCCACTTTTGAAGACTTAAAAGAATTTTTGTTGAAGAATGGAATAAATGGAATAAATAAATTTATTCCATTTATTCCCAAAAAAATAAAATTCAATCTCAAGATGGTTTAAATGCTTTATAATTTGTGCAAACCTTTTTTTGAACTTATTTGTCTAACTTGTGATGTGTTTGGTTCAGATATTTCGCAAAAACACCAAAAAAATTTTTAGGAATAAATGGAATAAATGAAGTGCGCCACCCCTCGGGGAGGAGTCTCGGGATTGAGAACAAATTTCTTTTCGATAAGTTCTTAAGCAAATCTCATTTTTTTCAACTTCCATTTGAAAATATAATTGTAAAACGACCCCAGTCTATTCTTTTGCAAAAGATGTCCAAAATCTCTCAAATTATTCTAAAGAGCTTGTCCAAATAATCCAATTTTTCTGATTAATTTGAACAAAGTGTTATATTTTTGTGTAAAATTTGTCCAAATTGGTTTTTCTTTTTCAAATTGGTCCGATTGTTTTTTCAAAATATTTCGAAATTGTCCAATTTTTTTTTTTTTTTTGTAAAAGCGGGATATCAGTCGTAATTATATCATTTCAAAGTTTTTATTCGAAATTCTCTTCTTTTCGACCATTAGAGCGCCGAATCTATTTCAAGGCAGGGCTAGCCGCCTACTACGCTGGTTCGGGCACGTGCAAAGTATAAAGGGTATAAATAACAGGCTGCCAAAGAGCGGGAAAAATGGCGATTTCCGTGTTCATAAGTCTAGTACCGTTGAAACGTTTTTGACATAAGTCCTGAAATTTCGGTGCAAATTACTCTATAGTAATGACAGATTACAGGAAAAGTATAAAAAAAATTTGACATTTTGAAAAGTGAAGAATCCCGCTCCAGTTTTGACTAATTTCTCAATATTATACCATATTATGCCATCTGTTATTATGCTAGAGTAATTACAGCAAAATTTCAGAACTTATGTCAAAAATATTTCAACGGTACTAGATTTATGAACACGGGGATAGCCGTTTTTCCCACATGTGGCGAAGGGTTTTTTTTAGATTTATCAGCTTGGGACGATCGTTTTACCAATCTTGAAACACAGATCTGACGATCCTTTGTTCCTTTCCCGTTCATCATTTAAATCAGCTTCCCCACTCAAGTTAGTTAAACCTCCCGGTCGTCTCCAGGAACCTGCTAAAAGTAGCTGGTTCTAGGTTAGCAACTTCGGACGGTCTTACAACATACCCTCCCAGCAGCCTGCGCCTCAGTTGGAAGAAACTGGGACATTCACATAATACATGAAATCCCGTTTCTTCCTCTAAGCCGCACGCACACATAGAGGTCGTCGACAGCCTAAGCTTTTTATGGCGTAGGGGTACACCATGGAAAAGATTTAGAATTAAATCAGATTTGGGAGTTAGAGGAATTTCTCTAGATGAACAAACCATCTCCTTAGTGTGGAGTCCATGATCCCTAGGATGGTGTGGTCATAAAGACCCCACACCGAAAAGATGAAGTTTGATGATGATGATGAGGGCAAGGAAAGAGGTTGTGCTTACTGTTTTCCATCCTACCGCATTTGTCACGCTCTCTACGTTTATTTCTGCGATAAATTTCATATGATTTACCCAAATGATAACCCAAACTTAATTTTAATAGGCCCTGAGTTATCTGAGTAGATAACGGTACGAGTGGTGGTAGCTTCAAGTTACCTTTTTGGCATACGTTAGGAAATAGGAAGTGAAATCGTGCTGATCTCACGTGTTACTACTCGAAAAGTCCAACGCTCCAGTTGCACATTTTTGTGTTAGTTATACATTCATTTTTTCTGTAATATTCCAAAGATAGAGCCATTCAAGTTATACGTGTTTTACGTTTAATTTGTTGTTGAAAATGTGGTTTTATATTTGCTCGATAATAAATGATGTTGTTGGCGCAATTAATCTTTAGTTTAGGAAGAAGAGTTTCAGAAAATGATCAGTAGGGTAGATGTGGCCCCGTGAAGGTATGTTATCTTTTACATGACAATTACGGTGATTTAGATAGACATAATTGTTGGGGAATGTGAATTGAAAGTTCGGATGTTGTGTGAAACTTTTCTGTCGACAATGGGGCAATGAGAATGCTGTTGAGCTGGCCAGAACCGGCTCGACGGCTATCACATTCGGACCGGAACTCACTTTATACGAAAGTGATAAAGGATTGGGTGAAAGCGGAACACGGTAAGAGCTGGACAGCGTATGACGGAGGAGTGCACACCAAGTGCTTCATCCTCACTCCGAACGAGAGATGGACAAAAGAGCTTCTGACGATGAGTCGGGACCGAGTGAGGAGGATCGTTGGAGAGGTGACCGGCCATTGCGGACTCAACAAGCACCTCACGAAAATGAAGATTCTAGGTGACCCGGAGCGCTCCTGTGGCTTACAAGAGGAAACGGGTTTCACCTTATATGCGAATTCCCCAAGTTCGTTCAGCTGCGGCATAGGACACTCGGCGACGATGTCATCCACCCTTGTAGGCTGAACTAGGACCAATGACATTAGACAAGTTCCTGGTCGGCACGCGAAGGTTCTCTTGATTTTGACATGATGAACGGGATTGGGAACAAAGGGTCAAGAGATCTGTGTTCCAAATCGAAAAATCGATCGTCCCAAACTCATAAATTCTAAAAAAACCAGTCTATTCGAAGGGGACGAGTAGGGGAAGAGTAGAGGGAGCATCGATCATGGTCCTTAGAAACCAAATCAGCAAAAAAAAAAATTTTGTCCGTCCATCCGTAAACAAGATAACTTGAGAAAAACTTTACCGATTTTCAAAATCTTTTTTCCCCTGAAAGACAGTACCAAACGTGGGTTTGGTATTGCAGATGGGCAGTGAAAATTTATCGGGAAGTATGCATTAAGCGAAAAATCTGAGGATTATGACAAATAACAAATAACATTGGACCAAGCGAATAAACATTTACAGTGTCGGAGTACCAATGCCGAATTTACGGCCAATTTCGCAAGTCGGTTCCAAATTAAACGTACACTGGACCAAAAAACCCAGACCGAAAAAACCAACAGACTAAAAACTTGTCTATCGCGACGATAGTTGAAAAAAGTTTGGACGAATGGACAAGACTGAAGAGTGACATTTCCTCGAATTTGATGCGACGAAAAAAATCGAGTGCTGCCAAAGACGTGGAGAGACGATCCGATTAAAATAAGTCCAAGCAAAATTAAGCGAGGGTATATCAGTGGAGCTATTCGGATTATGACTTCCAACGATATGATTGAGGCTATAAACAGCGAAACATACCAGAAGCTGCTCGACAAACACCCAGAATCCCTTTGCTTGTCGTACGGCTCACAAACGTGTAATTTTCTTTTATCTAAGATCATCACCGAAATATGCTTACAGCATTGACATTGACAACCGATTCATTGCAATAAAACATTGTTAGGTTAGTCGACGTAGTTTGAATTAGGGATGAGTGGGTCGAAACCGAATTTCTCAAAACCCGAAACTCGCAACCCGAAAATTTTCGAAATCCGACCCGGACCGAACCCGACCCGATCAAAATTCTCAAAACCCGAAACCCGCAACCCACAAATTTTCGAAACACGACCCGGACCGAGCCCGACCCGAATAAATTTTTGGAAACCCGAAGCCCGCAACCTCACGATTTTTCAAAACCTAACCCGACCTGAACCCAAACAAAACCGCTACATAGGAATTTGTGTTTATTTTTTATCCGATAATAGAAATATGTTCAGTTTATATTACCACACGGGTGAGGTCGAAATGTCATTGCTGTAAAGTTGTGATACTCTCCCCAACTCAAAAAAACATTATTTTGTCCATTTTCGTCAAATACCGGTCGGAATCATTTGTAAACGTTAAGCTATGCATTTTTTGGTGATTTTGAAGCTTATTGTCAGAGCTCTGGTTGACTAGTTTGACCATAAATTAGTTTAAAAATCACCAGAAAATGCATCCGTTCGGACTAGGTTCGCTTTCACTTATTATCAATTAACTTAACATTCACAATTGATTCATTTTAAAGCATCATACAAAGTACTTCGCAAAGTAAAAGTCAGCAAAAAGAAATTAGAGCGCTCTACTGAAATCAATTTGGTTGTATGAATTGAGTATTCTCAACCTAGCAATTACTGAAAGTCCCGATTTGTTTGAGCCAAGTTCACTGCTTTGCAAAATACGAAATGTATATAAACGATTGGGACCCGAAAAAAATTATACGGAAACCCGACCCGATCCAATTTGTCAAAACCCGCAACCCGAAATTTTCGAAACAACCTAACCCGGACCGAACGCGACCCGATCAAAATTTTCGGAGCCCGAAACCCGTGAACCAGAAACTCGGGAACCCGATGAGAACAGCTCGGGTTCGGGTTCGGGCCGGACTCGGGTTTTTCGAAGTTTCGGGCGACCCGCTTATCTCTAGTTTGGATATTTTCAAAATTTCTTTTTGTAGTAATATTATCGAACCCGAATCGTACACCTAAATACGATAAAACCACGATAAAAGGTACACCCAAAAGCCTCCCGACCAGAAATTGCAAAACCCGACCGAAAGTCGGCTCGGGTTTGGTCAGGTTTTTTTCTAATTTCGGGCAACCCGCTCACCTCTATTGTGATTCACAATCCTCTTCACATCAAATTATATTTTGAAATTATTCTTCACTTTTAAAATGTGTTTACTGTAACAAATTTGGTTCACTTAGATCAATTTCTTTACACCCTGTGTTCTAAACCTAAATGTGACGCAATGAACACAATCTTTTGTTGCTTTGTTTGGGTTGTTTGCCGGTATACTTCACATCCACATCCATCACATTGCATTTCGTCGCGCCAAATAGAAGAAAAAATGATATCGTTCTAGTTTATAGGTATGTATTCTGCGTACGTCTTTGAATTTTTCTACCAGTTTCTTAAACATCTAATTTTGCACAGTTCATTACGATTATTGCATGCACATTTTGTATTAGACCCATAGAATTGGTTCTCTTCGCATTATTTTAACAAGATAGGTGAAACAAATGTTTCATAGAATCTTTAAATTCCACCATCTCGTTGAATATTTCTATTTTCGTGACAATATATTTTCATTTTCTTCCCAATAATTTTCAATGATTAATTTGTTGAATATACGAGGGTTCAAAATAAAACATAGCCCGTGAACATTACTTTCATGGGCACGCTGTAGCAATGAGCGCACAAGTCTTACACCCCAAAAGATTCCCAAGAAATTTTTTCGTAGACTGAGGAACCATATATGCAGCAACTTTTTGACTTCCCGGATTATGCGCAAAATTTTGGGCCTGAGAGCATTTTTGCTCATTAAATTCGGTTCGGTCGATTAGAAGATATGAATTTTTGAGATTTCCATTTTCTCATGAGTGAAAATCGGATATTTTTAACTGACCGCTTTTGCAAACCTTCTTAGGGGCCAGTCAAATAGTGCGAACGCATCTAAGGGGGGAGGGGGTTTTTTCGAAAAGCGTTCAAAAGCGTGCGAGGGAGGAGGGGGGTATCATCCGAAAACGTGCGCACTCTTGTGATCTTTGCTCTGTTTAGGCTTATTTTCCTTTTAATTAGCAAAGGGCAAGGTGGGATGATACAAGTAAAGTGAAAAAAGCATTAACATAGCCATTCTTTGAATTCGGATTGAAGGGATTCGTACGTATTAGAATAGATGCGGCAAACAGAGTTGATGTTACGAAAAGACTGGAACGTATTTAAGTCAATATTGCGTTTGAAAGTTTGAACGACTCATAAAAATTACCCAAGGTAATGTTGAAAGCCCTCCCGAAGTACGTTTAAAATTTAATTCTCTAAAACTTTGTCTTTGGAAGCAACTTTCTAACTGCCATAGCTCTAGAGATAGGAGTCATCCCTCTGAACTGTAGAAGTGGCTGAATCCCATGATTGGGACATTTCTCGGGGAAACCCTGAAACGCGTGTTCGCTAAAATTTAATTCTCTACAACTTTGTCTTTGGAAGCAACTTTCTAACTGTCATAGTTCTTGAGATATGACTCATCCTTCCAAATTCTAGAAGTGGCTGAATGTCGGGATTGGGACGTTTCTGAGGAAACACTGAAACGCGTGTTCACTAAAATTTAATTCTCTACAACTTTGTCTTTGGAAGCAACTTTCTAACTGCCATAGTTCTAGAGGTAGGAGTCATCCCTCTGAACTCTAGAAGTGGCTGAATCCCAGGATTGGGACATTCCTCGGGGAAACCCTGAAACGCGTGTTTGCTAAAATTTGATTCTCTACAACTTTGTCTTTGGAAGCAACTTTCTAACTGCCATAGTTCTAGAGATAGGAGTCATCCCTTTGAACTCTAGAAGTGGCTGAATCCCAGGATTGGGACATTTCTCGGGGAAACCTTGAAACAAGTGTTCGCTAAAATTTAATTCTCTACAACTTTGTCTTTGGAAGCAACTTTCTAACTGCCATAGTTCTAGAGGTAGGAGTCATTCCTCGGAACTCTAGAAGTGGCTGAATCCCAGGATTGGGACATTCCTCGGGGAAACCCTGAAACGCGTGTTCAATAAAATTTAATTCTCTACAACTTTGTCTTTGGAAGCAACTTTCTAACTGTCATAGTTCTTGAGATATGACTCATCCTTCCAAATTCTAGAAGTGGCTGAATGTCGGGATTGGGACGTTTCTGAGGAAACACTGAAACGCGTGTTCACTAAAATTTAATTCTCTACAACTTTGTCTTTGGAAGAAACTTTCTAACTGACATAGTTCTAGAGGTAGGAGTCATTCCTCTGAACTCTAGCGAATCAGTGCCTATTCGACCTCTTCTTTAATTCAAACGGTCACTTGATTCGACCAGTGAAAACACCTTTGTTCGAGATGTTGAATCCCGAACAAAGAGTATTTTCACTCTATCAAGTGAAGAAAATCGAAGTGCTCCGAATAATTTAATTAAATGAAAATGGTCAAGTGACCCTAGACTTAAGGCCCATAACTGGTGTGCTAATATATAGTCTACATTTAGGCGCTCAAATAATATACTTTCGCTGATATCCGTGGACAAAGACGCAGTTTCAAAAAAGTAAGTCAGCATTTCCCTTCCTAAATATGTTGCCGTTAAACAGCGACTAAATTTATTTGTTGGGATTGAACCTTGTCTCAGAACGACGAGTTTTTGTGCAAATTTTACGATTTTTTTCACCGTTCTCAGAGTAGGTAGGATCCCAAGAAATAAGTTTAGTTGCTATTAAAAGTCAACATATTTGGGAAGGGAAATGCTGACTTACTTTTTTGAAACTGTGTCTTTGTCCATGGATATCAGCGAAAATATAATATTTGAGCGCCTAAAGGTAGACTATATTTTAGGACACAAGTTATGGTCCTTAAGTATAATTACAAGGATTTTACAGCGAATTAAATCAGAATAAATACAAACGTTAAACGGGCAACATGCCCTAAATAAAGTATTTCATTCTCGTAAAATCACTGGCACCTGAGTGTTGGGGAGAATATCCCTCCAGTGAATTAGAAAGGTCACATAAAATTCGAATTAATCCTACAGCTGGTAGTTGTAGGCTCTGGATACAACATCTATACTTACAAAAATATATTTTTGCATCAAATAGAATTTTGTACTTCTGCGCAGCTTTTTAACACTGCAAAAACTTGCGCAGAAGTACAAAATTCTATTTGATGCAAAAATATATTTCCGTAAGTGTAAATATATCTTTATAATTTTTTGAATAAATGTTTTTGAAAGCAAATTGGATCTGAAAAATAAATTTTGGTGTCGGAGACGGGAATCGAACCACGTCACATCTTCGCTCTCCGGGCGATGCTCTAACCACTTGAGCTCCGGCACATTTCATTTTTCAGATACAATTTTACCCCGTTCATTTTTGAATTATATGTAGAACACCTATATCAACAAGGCAATTGCCATAGTATGGTAATTTTTATGTCCAAACTAAAACTACTGATACTACTTTTTTGCATTAATAGGTGTCCCCACTGTTCGATGCTTTCAATAACATTTCACATCTCCTTTGACCGTACAAATGAGTTGATAACTCAGCAATACAACATTATCTCCGCTAACGTATTCGAGTCATCGTATTACGGAGTGCGATATGCATTGGTCTATTAGCATGGATTTATGTCGTTCAATCGCATAATATTTGTACGGCCTTTTACGAAATGTAACATTACTTGTCATGATTTTCTGGAATTTTATGTGGCTTTTCGTGATTTTCTCTGACTTTACTAACTTTTCGTGACTTTCTATGACTCTTTGTGATTTTATGTGACTTTTTGTGATTTTGGACGACTTTCCAGAACTTTCGTGCATGACTTTTCGTGACTTCATGTGATTCTTCGCGATTTTCTGACTTTCCGGCTCACTGTTTAACTTTCCGGATGACTTTGTAACTTTCAGGATTTAATGTTATTTTTCTGCGGTGGTCTACGACTTTACGGAGCTGTTTCCACCTCGGTAAAAACCTTGACGACAGACATACATACACAAATTCCGTTTTAGTTCCAGAGGCTAGAAGTTTGGTGACTGGTGCATTTTTGAATTGTGTGGACAAGCATATATAAGGTTGATGCACAGTTTTCGCCTAAAGCGGAAAAACATTCACAGATCAAGCTTTCGCCTAGTCGTTTACTTCAGTGCAGTCCGTAAAGGAAGTTGGTACTGTTAGAATAGTGTCGGCGCATTATTTCCTCGACCTGTTGACAAACGCGTTATTTGAAAATATTCAGTCATTTAATGGAAATATTTCTGTGCCTATCTATCAAAACAATGTGTTGAGAGTATCAAGACGTCTTATTGAGTTGATTGAGAAGGAATTGGTTGAATAATGTTAAATTGATATTAAAATCGTAACTCAAGTATTTTTATTTAAAAGACCTTCTTTCGTATGAAAAGACAAAAATTTTTACAGGTTGCTGACTTTTCTGACTTTGCTGACATTCTGATCCTACTACAAATTTTAAATAATCCTGAAATAATCCCAATAATCCCAAAAAATCCCAAATAATCCCAATAATCCCAAAATAATCCCAATAATCCCAAAATAATCCCAATAATCCCAAACAATCCTTAGGAAGAAAATAATTTACCCCTCGGCCCTATCCAAAAACAAATTTTTTTGCTATGTTGCAGAGCAAATTGAGGGAAACATTTTGTATATGGAAGTATGTGTCCGAGGCATTTCCGGTGCTAAGGTCTGCCCTAGACAAAAAAATGGGTTTTTCCTATGTTGTAGAAAAAATTGAGATGAATATTTTTGCCTGTTTGGGAGTCAATTTTGTACTTTCGGAAGGCCTCTTTTACGCAGTTTCTTCGGACGGATTTTCAATATTGCTCTTTCGGCAATTTCCAATACAACTTAGTGTGGACGTAATTTCTAACACTTAAGAGTTAAGGCAATATTGTCTTAAATACGTTCGAGTCTTTTCGTAACATCAGCTCTGTTTGCCACATCTATTCTGACTAGTAAATACCCCCGCCCCTAAGGGCTACGCGGACATTAAGCATTCTTGTCCGCTAGGTCGGAGATTTGCGACTTTAATACTAAAATGTATGCAAGGGTGTGCAATTTTCTCCGTACTACCGTTTCCCCGTACAAACGTTACCACCGTGCTACTTTTTCTCCGTACAACCGTTTCTCCCTTCCTACAATTTCCTCCTCACTATTGTTTTAGGCAGTTTCGCGAGTTGTAGACCGAACGAAGTGTCGCATGTAAAAAATATTTGAATACGCCACTTTATAAACGAACATAGAATTTTAATTGTAACACACAACAGAATGCGTGTAGTAAACATGCCCCTCACTCAGAACTCTTCAAGCAGGTCGGACGTATGTTGGTTCACGCTGAAAATTTGTGACCGACAATTTACAAACAAACAGACAGACAAACAGACAAACTTTTGACTTTTATTATTAGTAATATACGTACGGGTCCTTTCATATGTTTCAATTACCTTTCAGGGAAAAAAAGTTTTACTTAATTTTTCGCAGTGACAGACGGACAAACTGACATTTTTTTATTGTAAAGACTTGCGCCACACCTCCTCTGTAAGACGGTTTTTTGTGCTTTCAACTGCAGTAACAAGATCATTCGTTTTGTTTTCAGAATTTTAATTTGTTTATTATGGATCGAACTGGACGCTTTCACTTGAAAGAGGGGGAGAAACATTATCGTGTGGCGATTTTTTCTCATGATCCTCACAAAACTAGAACTCAAGTGTATTGCATTACTGCACTACAACTGATTGACGCAGCAAATAAAAATATTCAAGTCATTTTTCTTGTGCCTACCCAAACTTTTGCTGATGAATTATTAGCTCTTTGTCAAGAATTGGCGAAGAAACGGAAACTAAATCAACTCGAAATCAGATGCGGAAGACCCGAAGCTGGAAAGTTAAATTCAAAATGTAAGTTCAGTTCGAAGTAACATTTGTTTTGAAATATTTATATTCCTAATGATTCCTTCAGGCCAAATGATTATCGGAACACCAACAACCATTTCTACTCTTATGAAAGATGGTATAATTAATGCAACGAAGTGTAAATTATTGATACTTGATGCTTTGAGAGAAATGTTTTTGCCGTCGTTTGATGATGCGGTTGAAATGATAATCAACAAAATACCAAATTTTTCATATATTTTTCTGTATTCGTCATCGTTCCCATTAACCGTAGAAGAATTTTTGAAATTGCCGCGCCTTTGCCAAATAGCAGCGAACGAGTGTAGTAAATGCATAGTTACGAAAGAATTTGCAGGGAAAGTGCTAAGAGAAAAACATGATCTAAATGCGGAATTGAAAGAATGTAAACTTAAAATTGCTAAACTGGAGAGTGAAGCTTCAAACGATGTACATACAATGATTAAACTGGAGAGTGAAGTTGAAAAGAGTAAACCTACAATTACTGAACTGAAGAATGAAGCTAGAAAGAACAAACTTAAAATTACTGAACTAGAGGATTACATTAGGGAGTTGACTGACTGTAATGAAGACTATCAAGATAGTCTTAGGATATGCTTGATAAGAATCAAAAAATTGAATAAAATCAAAGAATTATCAAATAAGTCAAAAAAATGACTTCAAGTGTAAATATTCGCATAGATTTGTGACAAATTTATATTTTATAAAGGATTGAGATTGTGTGCGTGAGACTGTTTTTTCAATTACTAATTATAAAAGTCAAAAGTTTGTCTGTTTGTTTGTCTGTCTGTAAATTGTCGGTCACAAATTTTCAGCGTGAACCAACATGTGTCCGACCTGCTTGAAGAGTTCCGAGGAACTGAAGCAAAGTGTCGTTTTGCATTGCCTTTTATAAGCCGAAAGCCAAAGAAAAGGCAATGCAATAGTAGATTCTTTTTGCATTGCCTCCTATGAGTCAAAAAAAGGCAATGTAAAAGAAGATTCCCATGTGAATCTATCTACGTCCGACCTGCTTGAAGAGTTCCGAGGAACTAAACTGTTTTGCATTGCCTTTTTTAACCCAAAAAAGCAATGCAAGCCTAACTTCGAATGGCAAGAGAAATCAACAAGGGGAACCTAGAGATAGAGAACGAGAGACCTTCTTTGTTAGAAGGTCGGGACCGAAAAATAAAGCGCCCTTATTGTGGGAACACTCTCCCTTATAAGAACAGTATCACCAACCGGGGATACTTTCAAGCGTATTGAGCAGAGGTATTCATACATTTAAAACTGCGTATATTCTGTGAAGTATAACATTTATATTTTATTTTATATTAATATTTTGAAATTATCAGCTTAAAATTCTTCCATTCTAAAATGCGTTTACTGCAACAAATTTGGTTCACTTCGATCAATTTCTCTACACCCTGTGTTCTAAACCTAAATGTGACGCAATGAACACAATCTTTTGTTGCTTTGTTTGGGTTGTTTGCCGGTATACTTCACATCCACATCCATCACATTGCATTTCGTCGCGCCAAATAGAAGAAAAAATGTTATCGTTCTAGTCGTCCTAGTTTATAGGTATGTATTCTGCGTACGTCTTTGAATTTTTATATCCAGTTTCTTAAACATCCAATTTTGTACAGTTCACGTTTGATATTAGACCCATGGAATTGGTTCACTTGGCATTATTTTAACAAGATAGGTGAAACAAAGGTTTCATAGAATCTTTAAATTCCACCATCTCGTTGAATATTTCTATTTTCGTGACAATATATTTTCATTTTCTTCCAAACAATTTTCAATGATTGATTCATATACGCGGCTTCAAAATAAAACATAGCTGCAATCATTAACTTCATGGGCGTGCGGTAGCAATGCGCCCATGACGCAAGTCTTACACGCCAAAAGATTCCCAAGAAATTTTTTCGTAGTCTGAGGAACTGACTTCCCGGATTCTACGCAAAATTTTGGGCCTTTGAGCATTTTTGCTTATCAAATTCGGTTCGGTCGATCAGCAGATGTGAATTTTTGAAATTTCCATTTTCCCATGAGTGAAAATCATGCTCGGAGCGGTTGCGGAGAGCGTGACGCAGTCCCCACACCCCAAAAAAAACGTCCACAAACCCAAAAAACTCCATACAAAAATCTTTGGGACAAGGCACGATGTATAGGCGAACCTTCGAGTTTTTTCCTCTCGCCCCCCTCCCCCTCCAAATTATTTTTAACAAAACGAGCCCACACTCATCAAAATCGGTTGAAAACGAGCCGAGATATCGCCAATCAAAGATGACCAATTTCGATATATTAATGGTAAAATTATCTAAGAAAATAATCAAAATTTTATTCCTGTGTTGTGTGTCAACGATCTATCTATCTATCTCGAGAACCGCCCGAGCGATTTCCTCAAAATTTTCAGGGAACGTCAGTCTCGGCCCCAAATGAAAAATTTCATATGCCGCTTTTCCGGGAAAATTCTGGAAAAGCCGTGGCATGTGGAAAAGAGGTCAAAGTGGTAATGCACGGAGTTTTCGAATTTAAGCTCCGAAGTGACGATAGCTAGAGAGTTGGTTTCTTCGGAAAAGTTATAGAGTTTGGTCAGGAGAATTTTTTGGGATCTTAAGAAAATGGCTGCCAGCAGTCAAACTGGCGCCATCTTGAATTTTCCCAAGCAATAAATTGAGTTTTTTTCGTTTTCGAATTTTAGATTCGGAATGACAATACTTAGAGAGTTGTTTTTTTCGGGAAAGTTATAGAGTTTGATCAGCAGAATTTTTTGGGATTTTCAGAAATCTGCCAAAGTGACGCGATCTTGGATTTTTGTTAGGTATAAATTATGCTTCTTTAGGTTTTCGAATTTTAGCTCCGGAATGACACTACAGCCGGTTCAATCCTTTTTTACCTAGTTTTGAAGAAATAGATGACAGCTTCACTTTCAAGCGTACCCAGCAAATTGAGTTATTCCCAAATCATAGATTTTTTGCGCTAAATTTGAATGCACGATAGAAATTTCAAATTTTTCGCCGGGAGTTTAGGGAAACGTGAACATTGCATAGAAAAATTTGATTTTACCAGAAATCACGATAATAGGATGAAAGTTGGTATTTTATTTAATTAATTCAAAAGTTATTGTGCATTTCAAAATAAGTGATTTTGCAATACAAACAATTAATGTTATGAATTAAAAGCTTTTTTTTAGTCAAAAACAATTCTAAAAGGTAATTTAGGGGTCGTACACATATGACGTCACGCTTGCTATAAAATCCACAAAGTCTATAACTCCAAACTGGTAAGAGATTTTGCTTATAGTACTCCGGCTGCCCCCCCCCCCAAATACACCCCCTATTTGGGGGGGGGGGGTAGCCAGAGTCCTATAAACAGAATTTGCTGTCTTGACTAAGTTATGACCGTTTTATGGATACTCATTTTTTATAGCAAACGTGACGTCATATGTGCACGACCCTTTAGTACATAATTCTTAACGAAATTTTAATATTTTTCGATCAATATAACTGACCTTTTACCTCAAAAGAATTCTCCCTCATTACTTGTAAGGTTGAAATTTAAAGCACTGCTTTAAGTAAGAACGAAAGCTTCCGAAAATCGGTACAAATTTACGTAAAATGTTAGTTTTGTAATTTTTTCTGGTTTTTCCTCTTTTTAACAATTTTTGCATATTATTATTTTCACATATCTTTAAATGGTACTATTCACACAAAGAATAGCAATTCTGAGGAAAATTTCGAAATGTGTCAGTAAAAGCTCATGCCAGGAAAGTTTTACAATGATCCTGATCCCAGCGAATTTGAAGAAAAAAGTCACATTTGCGCAGATGTGATTGGCACATTCGTCTATGGAAAGCAGGTGTATTCAGTGGTATAGGTCACATCTCGGCACATTTATACCTAAAGTTTTGAGATGTGCACTCACCCGTTCAAAAAGTTTTGTAGAAAAACGAAATGTGCTGGGAGTTGCGGGAATTGTGAAAATTGTGTCCTGTAAATTTGTGCAAGTCGCTGTAACTGAACCCAACCTTTCACATACATTTCCAAATTTATGTTTCGTGTATTTTACGTAAGGCCGTTTAGGCTCAAAAAGAATTTCGTCGACGTATTAAGTGATCCGTATTTTTTATGTTTTTTTTTTCAATTTACGTACGTTTTTATATATTTTCTTAAGTACTGAGCTATATTTCTTGCACATCTGTCACATTTGTTGTGCCAGTCTGCTTTTTTTATCGAAGAAGTCGTTCTGAATCGAGAAATGTGGACATATGTTTTCACATTTTCACATTTGTTTTCACATATGTGAGTCATATTTGCCTCGCAAATGTGAAATTTTATTTTTTTCAAGTGGTACATTTGTCGTTCCCGTCGCACATTTCCTCACATCTCTTGCACATCTGAAAACTTTGTGTCGAAATGTGCCGAAATGTCTATAACACCATAATACACAGGTTAGGGAAGTGGTCACATTTGCCAGTCACAGTTCGGCGAATTTGCCGGAGGTGTTGGAGAACACTTTTTTTCGGAAAGAAAATTTTTTTTCTAGAAAATTTTTTTTCGAAGAAAATTTTTTTCAAAGAAAAATTTTTAAGGAGAAAAATTTTTTTGCAGAAGTTTTCTGGAGAAAATTTTTTTTGGAGAAAAATTTTTTCAGAGAAAAATTTTTTTTTGTAGAAAATTTTTTTGGATAAAATTTTTTTTCGGAGAAAAACTTTTTTGGAGAAATTTTTTTTGGAGAAAACTGTTTTTTGGAGAAAAATTTTTTCAGAGAACATCTTTTTTGTAGAAAATTTGGATGAAGGAAAAATTTTGTTTGTAGAAAATTTTTTTGGAGAAAATTTTTTTTTGGAACAAATTTTTTTTCGTAGAAAACTTTGGAGAAATTTTTTTTGTTCAGAAAATTTTTTTCGAAGACAAAGTTTTTTTCGGAGAAATTTTTTTTCTAAGAAAAAATTTTTTTTTGAGAAAATTTTTTTTCGGAGAAAATTTTTTTCAAAAAATAGAAATTTTTTCAACAACTGAAAACTTCCAAAACAACTGATATCACAAGAGAGAGTAGAGTGTGACGCAGTCCGGAAGTCCGCTTCCAAAATTAATGATATCTCTTGAGGTAACGCTATTGCAGATAATACGCAGAAGTTTGTTTGAATGGAACCTTGTGTTCAAAGTTTTAATTTCCTGAACAATTAGAGCGCTGTTTTCAAAACAAAATTACGTTGTGTTAAAAAAATTGCGTCACAAATGCTGGATCCATCAGCGGAGTAATTTTTCAATACTTTCAGTTTTTACACGCAAAAATTTAAATTTACTCTAAACAATCTACGGCAATACGAAAAAGTCAAATTTTTGCAGTGCGAAAACTGAAAGTGCAGAAAAATTATTTCGTCGTTGGGTCCGGCATTTGTGACGCAATTTTTTCAACACAACGTAATTTTGTTTTAAAAAAAGCGCTGTAATTTTTTCAGGAAATTAAAACTTTGAACACAAGATTCCATTCAAACAAACTTCTGAGTATTATCAGCGATAGCGTCACCTCAAGCGATATCACTAATTTTGGAAGCAGACTTACGGACTGCGTCACACTCTACCTTTAAAGAGGTTTTTGTTGTGATCGGATATTTTTAAATGACCGCTTTTCCAAACCTTCTTAGGGGCCATTCAAATAGTGCGCACGCATATAAGGGGGAAGGAGAGGGGCGGGGGGTTCGAAAAGCGTGCTAAGGGGGAGGGGGTATCATCCGAAAACGTGCGCGGTCTTGTGACATTTGATCTGTTTAGGTTTATTTTCCTTTTAATTAGCAAAGGGACAAGATGGGATGATACAAGTAAAGTGAAAAAAGCATTAACATAGCCATTCTTCGAATTCGGATTGAATTCTAAGCCGAGAATGAGGTTCTTGGAAAATTGTGGTCCTAAAATATTGTCCATTTCTTTAATTGTGTCAATAATATACTTACGCTCGTCATTTTTCTCATCTCCATACTTTTAATGGGCACTAATGAGATTTTCCATCGCGTCGTTGACTATGTGAAATTTTGAAAGGTTAACCACAACACATCGAAACATGCGAAGCAGCATGTACTATGCCAATCCCGAAAGACTTGCGCCACACCTCCTCTGTAAGAGGGTTTTTTGTGCTTTCAACTGCAGTAACAAGATCATTCGTTTTGTTTTCAGAATTTTAATTTGTTTATTATGAATCAAATTGGAAAATTTCATTTGGTAGAGGGGAAGAAATTTTATCTTGTGTCGATTCTTTGTCATGATCCTGAGAAAGACAAAGTTGAAACTGAAGCGTATTGCGTGGTTGCACTAAAACACATTGACAAAGCAAATAAAGACATTCAAACCATTGTTCTTGTGCCTACTCAAACTTTTGCTGATGAATTATTAGCTATTTGTCAAGAATTGGCGAAGGAACGGAAACTAAATCATCTCAAAATCAGATGCGGAAGACCCGAAGCTGGAAAGGCAAATTCAAAATGTAAGTTCAGTTCGAAGTAACATTTGTTTTGAAATATTGATATTCATAATGATTCCTTCAGGCCAAATGATTATCGGAACACCAACAACCATTTCTACTCTTATGAAAGATGGTATGATTAATGCAACGAAGTGTAGATTCTTGGTACTTGATGCTATGAGAGAAATGTTTTTGCCGTCGTTTGATGATGCGGTTGAAATGATAATCAACAAAATGCCAACTTTTTCCATTATTTTTCTGAATTCGTCATCGTTCCCATTAACCGTAGAAGAATTTTTGAAATTGCCGCGCCTTTGCCAAATAGCAGCGAACGAGTGTAGTAAATGCATAGTTACGAAAGAATTTGCAGGGAAAGTGCTAAGAGAAAAACATGATCTAGATGCGGAATTGAAAGAATGTAAACTTAAAATTGCTAAACTGGAGAGTGAAGCTTCAAACGATGTACATACAATGATTAAACTGGAGAGTGAAGTTGAAAAGAGTAAACCTACAATTACTGAACTGAAGAATGAAGCTAGAAAGAACAAACTTAAAATTACTGAACTAGAGGATTACATTAGGGAGTTGACTGACTGTAATGAAGACTATCAAGATAGTCTTAGGATATGCTTGATAAGAATCAAAGAATTGAATAAAATCAAAGAATTATCAAATAAGTCAAAAATATGACTTCACGTGTAAATATTCGCATAGATTTATGACAAATTTATATTTTATAAAGGATTGAGATTGTGTGTGTGAGACTATTTTTTCAATTTTCATTATATACAGTTAAGTTTTTATTTCCCCCTTTTGCGACATACCCCCCGGAAAATATTTTTCTAGGATTCTACGGAAAATTCTTTTCACTTATTCAGTTCATTCAGTTCAAAATGATCATTTTCAATACAAAAGTGCATTTTCATAGAATCAAAAGTTAAGAAAACGTTATTTCGTTAGTTGCTGGTTTCCATTGACACTTGTATGAAAAATGACTTTTTTGGCTAGTGTTCGAAAACGGCTAGATAACTTTTCTTAAAATTTTGTAGGGACCTTCGGCTATGCATTCTACGCCGCTAACTTGTCAAAAGTTTGTCTGTCTGTAAGTTGTCGGTCACAAATTTTCAGCGTGAACCAACATATGTCCGACCTGCTTGAAGAGTTCCGAGGAATTGAAGCAAAGTGTCGTTTCGCACTGCCTTTTATAAGCCGAAAACCAAAGAAAAGGCAATGCAATAGCAGATTCCCATGTGAATCTACATACGTCCGACTAGCTTGAAGAGTTCCGATGAACTAAAGCAAAGTGTCGTTTTGCATTGCCTACTATGAGTCAAAAAAAGGCAATGCAAAAGAATACTCCCATGTGAATCTATCTACGTCCGACCCAGGCCCGGACTGGCCATACTGGGCGATCGGGCGATGCCCGAAGCGCCTCACGGTCTTGGCGCCCCTCACACGGTCAAGCGCCCTTCTAAAAAAAATGTGTTATAAATTCGCAACCGACGTCAATTCTTGAATTTTGACGAATATTCAAATATTACAAGAGATATTACTTGTGTCGGTGATAAACTTGATGAATTTCTTCCTTGCCGATACATTTCATTACAGCCCGCAAATGAAGAAAAAACCAATGTCTATGCTCTAATTTTAAAAATTTTCTCTTGCGGCGCTATAGTCATTCAATTATTGTATTAATAATCTTACATACAGAGATTTTAAGCTTAAAAATTTCGCTGAAATTAGACGTTAACATATGCGAAGTGAAATACGAAAATGGAATGTAAGGAGACCAAAAACTAAAAATTTATGAAGAACGTTCAAAAAAAATTCGCTCGCGTCTTTGCAGAAATTGTATTCAGCCTAATAATCAAATCTATGGCGCTTAAAAAATGTAACTGTGTAATGTCTAACTAAAACGGAGTTATGATAAAAGACTGTCACAACGTCAAATTTAAAGAAAAATTTAAATGAAGTACTCGAATGATTTACATTCTTAAAATTATGAAAGCTCGACATGACTATTTTTTTGGGTGATCACATGCACCTTTTAATACGCACTTCGGGTGTGCGCCCGATACTTGCGCCTTTAATCTCAATTTCGGCGCCTTTTAGTCTCATCGCCCGATGCGCCTTTTGGTAGCCAGTCCGGCCCTGGTCCGACCTGCTTGAAGAGTTCCGAGGAACTAAACTGTTTTTCATTGCCTTTTTTAACCCAAAAAAGCAATGCACACCTAACTTCGAATGGCAAAAGAAATCAACAAGGGGAACCTAGAGATAGAGAACGAGGGACCTTCTTTGTTAGAAGGTCGGGACCGAAAAATAAAGCGCCCTTATTGTGGGAGCACTCTCCCTTATAGGAACAGTATCACCAACCGGCGATACTTTCAAGCGTATTGAACAGAGGTATTCATACATTTGAAACTGAGTATATTCTGTGAAGTATAACATTTATACAATGCTTTTACAAATTTAGAATAGTAGATTACAGTGGGGGATGCGGAAATATGTCATTACATGAGGGATTAATTTTGTGAAATGAGCCAAACTCAAGAGGGTGTTTTTAAGCAAAAAGCTTTGAAAACTGTTTTTTTTTGACGAGTGTAGAATTTGTATCCCAAGCCGAAGGCGAGGTATACAACTACAAGAGTCAAAAAACAGTTTTTAAAGCGAGTTGCTCAAAAATACACGAATTTGTTTGCGAGTGTCACGAAATTTACTCGGTGTCTCAACCGAAAACGCGTCATTACATGCAGATATACATGTAATGAGAAGTTTCCGGTGGGGGCTACATGTAATGAATAGCATAATAGCATGTAATGAATAATTTCCGTGGGGTGCACATATACATGTAATGACAAGTTTTCGGTGGGACAACGAGTAAAAATTTATACTTCGTTATTTTCTTATGAGAAATTCGTTCAAGTGATTTCAGGGAGAATAGAATAAACGAAAAAACTGTTTTATACACGTGGTTTCATTTAGTAATATTCTCAATGTATTTAGGAGGAGCATGTTTAGTACACGCATTCTGTTGTGTGTTACAATAATAGTATACTATAATACAAGGGGTATAATCATGTAATTATAGTCGACGTTGGCAAAAGTTCGAGGGGCGTCAGCCCCGAAAATTTTTACCCGCCGAGACTATAATTACGCGATTGTTCCCCTTGTATTATACGATACTTTATCACATTTGAGTCTATAATTGCCAATTATGCACAAAAAAGGTAATTACAAAATTAACATAAATCAAAAATTTCGTATAAAAACACTCATCGAATTTGTTGCAAAAAATGTCGTCTAGATTGATTTTTCGATTTAGTATGCGGTTGTCATAACAACACACGTTTTATTCTCATTTTTTAGAGAACCGGGTTATAACAGCATCATTACAACCCTACTTACTTTTAACAAGAAAGTCGACTATAATATGCCGATTATAGCCCTATTATTAGGGTAATAATTGGCTTATTATAGGATCGAATGTGATAAAAAGTCTATGTGCGTTTATTAAGTGGCGTATTTAAATAATTTTTTTTATTTGTATGAAACGAAGTTATGTGTCGTATTCAAATATTTTCTTTGTAAGGAATTATTTGTATGGAACGAAATGATGTGCCGTATTGGTTTTCTTTGTAAATGTTTTTGGTTGATGTTAGATCTTTGGTTTCTTCGGTAAAGTCTTAGAGTTCTGTTAGTAAAAGTCACCAGTATTGGTGAAAATGTTGGGCAGTTGGACATTGGGTCAATTTTTATGCTTTTAGAAATATCTTGGAATGTATGGGAGTTGGGCGATAGGTTTCTTTGGCAAAGCCTCAGAGTTTTGTGAGTAGAAGTCACCAGTATTGGTGGAAATGTCGGGCTGTTGGACATTGGGTCAATATCTTGGAATGTATGGGTGGTAGACCATAGGTTTCTTTGGCAAAGTCTTAGAATTTTGTTAGAAAAAGTCACCAGTATTGGTGGGGCAGCTCGGGGAAAGAAGCAGTACGGGGGTAACCGGTTGCATGGAGAAATGGTAGTACGGGGAAAACAGTAGTAGGAGAAAATGGTATTACGGGAGAAACGGTTGTACGCGAAACAGTAGTACGGTGGAAACTGTTGTACGGGGAAAACAGTAGAGCGGGGGAAACGGTTGTGCGGGGGAAATGTTAGTACGGGGAAATGGTAGAACGGGGAAAATAATAGTGAGGAGGAAATTGTAGGACGGGAGAAACGGTTGTACGGGGAAATAGTAGCACGGTGATAACGTTTGTACGGGGAAGCGGTAGTATGGAGAAAATTGCACACCCTTGCATACATTTTAGTATTAAAGTTGCAAATCTCATACCTAGCCGACAGGAATGCTTAATGTGCGCGTATCCCTTAGGGGCGAGGTATTTACTAGTGGGTCTAGAAAGGGTGAAAATTGAAAATCGGCCAAAAGTCAGTCAAGTGGTTGTCTTAGAGATTTGGTCGGGGAAGCAAAGTCTTAGAGTTTTCGATGGCCTACAACTTTGTACAAGAAAACTTTTTGATCCGACTTCATGCGGAGGAGCTAGGCAGCGAAAATTGTTAAAATTTTGGGGTTTCCTCACTTTGTTGTTCCCTAGCTTGTTGTTGGACAAAGTAGAGATAATTTTTGAGTGCCAATCGATAGTGGAGGCTTGGAGCAACAAAATTGCTGAGCAATGTTGGGCGAAAAAGTTTCATACTCCCGAGCTAAAGGTCATTATTTGGCGATTTTTTCCAGGGCTGGAGCACTTATTAACCTATATTTCGGCCGGTAGTTGCCGGAATGAGGCCAGTGATGTGTCAAATGAAAGGTTCTGACAGTGTAAAGTTAACGGAATCAAATTTGAGAAAATCGGTGGATCGGTTCGGTGTCCAGGGTCGATCAAAGGAAGCAAAAATGGACAAAAATTTGCTCCGCTGCCCGAAAATTACTGAAAAATTAATTTTTGATATGTTGTCGGTTATTGTGCAAAACGTCGAGAAAACATGTTCCGGGGTTGGTTATTAATCTGAAATAAGGGAGTTACGGGTAAAAAACGGGTCAAAATTGAAAATCTGCCGAAAGTGAGATACAGCGTTGGTTTCTTCGACAAAGTTTCAGAATTCTGTTAGTAGAATCGATGACAAATGGCCAAAATTGGAAAAATTTGTGTCAAATCAGTTTTCAAACGTATTTCCGTATGTATGGGAGATACGGCGTTCGTTTCTTCGAAAATGTCGGACAGTTGGACATGTGGTCAATTTTGATGGTTTAAGAAGTTCGGGACGTGCAAGGTATAAGAGATAGACCATCGGTTTCTTTAACAAAGTGTAGAGTAGAATACGTAGCAATTGCAACGCTGAATACGGTGACCGTTGAACAAGGTGAACGTTGCATACGGTGAACGTGGAATATGGGGAACGTTGAATACGGGGAAAGTGGAATACGGGGAAGATGGAATACGGAGGAAGTGGAGTTATTTTACGACAAAAAAGTGTTTTGATTTATAGTGTTATTAGCGATAATATCAACGAAGTGATACACAGTGTGTGACGTCATTTGTGAATGAACCCCCACAAATATTTGATTTTGGTCAAAATCTGACGTTCATAAAGGTAAAGGTAAGCGATAATTTTATTAGGGCGAAAGAGAAATAAAATTAACTTTTCGGACGCAATTACCTGATCCAAAATTAAAATTAAAAAGCCGCACTCTTGACTCATTAGCCATTTGAATTCATGTTCATTCTTTACATGAAGTTTTCATGTAATTGGTTTCTGTAGTAGTTGTAATGTTTATAGTTGAAGCTACTCACACACTACGAAAACAAATATGAACCAATACTCACAATCGGTATTGCATTTCAATATGTGCTGTTTCAAAAAAGAAAAAAATGCGCGCTTTTAGTTTTTTAAGGACGTTTTGTCAAAAAAAAATGTGACAAGGTTTTTTAATGTGAACGATGGAATTAGAATTTTTTACCCCCCCCCCTTTTTTCGCATAGAAAAGTGTTCAAAACGTTCTAAATTTGCATATAAAACTCAAATTCTTCACGCTTTTTTTGGTAGACACCCCCCCCCCCCTCCGTAGAGTTCACCGTCTTAGATTTATCAGGGTGGGATGGGCCATTTCTGGCTCCTAAAACACAGATCTATTGATCCTTTGTTTTCTTCCCGTTCATCATGTAAATCATTTAAAACCTTCCGGTTCTCACCAAGAACCTATCTAGAGCGATAGGTCCTAGGTCTGAGATATCGGAGGGTCGAATCACATAACCACCCAATGTCATGCTCCTTAGCAGGTGGAACTTCGGGCAATCGCATATTACGTGGACGCCCGTTTCCTCCTCCAAGCCGCAGTCACATCTTGGATCAGCCAAAATGGTCATTTTGGCCAAGTGCTTGTTTAATCCACAGTGACCTGTAATGGCTTCCACTACTCTCCTAATGCCACTACGGTCCATTCTGAGAAGTTCCTTGGCCCACTTCACGTCAGGCGCCGGGAAGAAGAGCTTTGTGTGCTTTCCTCTGCCGTATACGCACCAACTCTTTGCGGACTCAGCCCGCACCCAGTCACTGGTGCCACCGCCCTTTCACACAAAGAAGGTGGGATCGGAATGTGGGGCTCTGGGCCCTCGATCGCAGATGCTGAACCCTGTCTGGCTAGCTCGTCTGCTCTCTCATAACAGTCTACACCAGTGTGCCCAGGGACCCAGACGATCGTGATCTGATTTCTCAGTCCCAATTCATCACTCCTATCAACGTCGCAAACGTCTCTGCTTGGAGGACGCTTGCTAACTTTCCCAAATGGAGACTGTCGCAGTTCGCCGGTTCCTGCGAATAGATCCCGGCTCCCGCTCTTCCTCAGTTTTCGACCCATCCGTAAAGCTCACCAATCCATCAGCCGATAGGCAGGTCGGCCAGCCAATCCGCTGTGAACAGCTCCTTTTCGCATATCCAGCTGCAGATCATGTCTCAGGGCAGTTATACAGACTTCTTCAGCTGAAAATAGTCAAGAAAAAGTGTCAAACACTGACCTTTCTTACAAAAGTTGTTCCAGACCGGTGCAACAGCCTTTAACCGGGGAGGTCTTTAAATGGTCTTATAGTAGGGGAACTATACAAGCAGCAAAGCGTTCCCGAAGTTTTCACTTAAAATGACTAATAACTCAGGAGTGGGGGAAGGCTCCAAGGAATCCAATGATGAAAAACCTTTGTATCATTGGAGCTTACCATCCCATAAAAGTTCATTTGATTTCATTTCGTTTTACACGAGTTATAGCCAAAAAACCATTTTTATCACCCCCTGACATGCACTTACTTAGAGCACCGTAACTCCCTCGAGATGTCAAATTTTCCAAAAATGAGAAGTTACTTTCCTTACTATAGGACATGTTGTCCCAAAACTGTACGAAATCGTTCGAAGTTTTCGCAAAATCACTCTTAACTCTTAAGTGTTTGAAATTACATCCACAAATTGGATTGGAAATTGTCGAAAGGGCAATATGGAAAAACCCGTTCGAAGCAACGGCGAAAAACCTCTCCATATCCATAAAAAAGTACAAAGTTTGAAAAAAAAAATATTTTTGTACTAGGGCCGATCTTCGAATCGACCTAAAGCATTTAGGAAAAGGCCTCTGACCTATACTTCCATTCGCTTCGTGAATAAAGAAATATTCACGAAAAATCACCAACTATTGTTTAGGGTCGCGTAGTGTGAGTTGGACCGACACTAAGGAAGGTAGTCGAAGGTGCCACGAAGTGTTCCGAAGGTAGTCGAAGTTGCCAGGAAGTTTTCCGAAGGTAGCCGAAGGTGCCACGAAGTGTTCCGAAGGTAGCCGAAGGTGACACGAAGTGTTCCGAAGGTGACACGAAGTATTCTGAAGGTGACACGAAGTGTTCTGAAGGTGACACGAAGTGATCCGAAGGTGACACGAAGTGTTCCGAAGGTGACACAAAGTGTTCCGAAGGTGACACGAAGTGTTCCGAAGGTGACACGAAGTGTTCCGAAGGTGACACGAAGTGTTCCGAAGGTGCTACGAATTGTTCCGAAGGTGCTACGAAGTGTTCCTAAGGTGACACGAAGTGTTCCGAAGGTGACACAAAGTGTTCCGAAGGTAACCGAAGATGCTACGAAATGTTCCGAAGTGAATGAATTTTAGTTAAAACACCTGAAAACTTCCAATACGACTGTTATCACAACATTTTATTCAAGGAAATTTCTGAGTATTTCAGCGAAAGCGTTACCTCGAACGATTTCATTAATTGTGGAAGTATACTTTAACGACTGCGTCACACTTGACCTTTAGGAGATTTTTCTTTCCGCAATAAAGATTTGCGCTACCTCCTAGTAATACTTACCTTGATTCATATATAGGCGTTGATAAATGCAGCTACTACAAGATGACCGAAAGAGCCACATTTACTCCAGGAAATGAATCTTACTTGGGTAATCGAAAATCAATCAAACACTTTACAATGCTGCTACGTCGTCGGACGATCATTGTTTTAATCGACTGTATAGTAAATGTCGTGTACCTTATGGATGGACATAAAAATTGAAAAAATAGTCTTGCAGTGAAGTTTATTACGCCCAATCTCAATCTATAAAATATACATTTGTCATAAATAATATACGAATAGTTACATGTGGAACGCGGACATGACTCTTTTCACTTATTTGATGAATCGAATTCCATCAATTTTTCGATTTCCTTCAGGCATTTCTGAAGATTTCGATGAAAGATTTCATTAAAATTCACTAACTTTTTAGCCTTACCCTCTAGTTCAATAATTTCAAGTTTACTGTTTTCAACTTCCTTCTGCAGTTTAGTAATTGTACGTTTTCTGTTTTCAGCTTCGCTCTCCAATTTAGTCAGTTTAGGTTTATCTTTTCCAGCTTCACTCTCCAGTTTAGTTTTTTTAACTTTACATTCTTTCAATTCTTTAACGACTTCAAATTTTTCTCTTAGCATTTTCCCTGTAAATTCTTTCGTAGCCATGCAGTTAGTACACTCGTTCGTTGCTATTCGGCAAAGGCGCGGCAATTTCAAAAATTCTTTTACGTTTAATGGGAAAGTTGACGAAAACAGGAGAATGTCAGATTTATTTGGCATTTGGTTGATTATTTTTTCAGCCACATCATTAAGCGACGGCCAAAACTTTTCTTTCACAGCATCAAGTACCAACAATTTACACTTCGTTGCAGCAATGATACCATCGATCATAAGAGTAGAAATGGATGTTGATGTTCCGATAATAATTTGGCCTGAAGGAATATCATTATAATAATAACAATAATAATAATCTGCCTTAACAACCCATGAAGGGCTAGGGGCTAGATCATTATTTAATAGTTTCGCTACTTTTGTGGTTCTACTGTTTGAGATCCTTTCATTACCGGAAAGGTTTTACTGTGCCAGTGGTAAGCTGTGCGACAAACCCAGTGCCATCTATGAGATGTACTAGGAACAAAACTGATAGGAGTAGAATACTGGCACCTCCCAACCATGCCTTTCACCGGTAAGCCGTATGATGGCGCTACACTCAACTCAACATGACTTGAACCGATTCAATCAAATCTAACCAATCGGAACAAATCCGTCTGCGGTTGAGTTTCGAACCAACGAACACACTGGCAACTCGATCTCATAGTAGCAAGCAGACGTGTTGACCACTACGCTATCGAGTTGTTTAGGGAAGGAATATCAATATTTCAAAACAAATTTCACTTCGAACTGGACTTACATTTTGAATTTGACTTTCCAGCTTCGGGTTTTCCGCATCTGATTTTGAGATGATTCTGTTTCACTTCCTTCGCCATTTGTCGACAAAAAGTTAATAATTTATCAGCAATAGTTTGGGTAGGCACAAGAACAATGGCTTGAATGTCTTTATTTGCTGCGTCAATGTATGCTAGTGCAGTACTGCAATACATTTTAGTACCAACTTCGTGTTCGTCAGGATGATGAGAAAAAACCGTCACCCGATATCTTTTCTCCCCCCCTTTCAGTTGAAATTGTGCTTTATGTTCCATAATAAACATATTAAAATTCTGAAAACAAAACGAATGATCTTGTTACTGCAGTTGAAAGCACAAAAAACCTACTTACAGAGGAGGTGTGACGCAAGTACTTATGTTTGCTTATAAAAGTTCTGAAATCAGAGAAGGGTGACACATTAATCGTCTAAGGTAAAACTATTTTTTTTCAGTTACAAAAGTTCTGAAAACATCGGACAAAGGTGAGCATTCAGCTTCGATACGCAAAAAAAAATTTAAGGCGAAGTTAAGCGTTGATTATATCAATTTGGGTGACGCTTGCAGCTCCGGAACGCAAAAAAATTCTTTTGAAATATTTTCATTTTTGATTAAAAAAATGCGTCACAAATTCCGGACCCGCCAATGTAATAATTTTTCTACGCTTTCAGCTTTCATACGCAGAAATTTGATTTCCTGTACAAAAATACGTCATACATCCCATAAAGTCAAATTTTTGCATTGTGAAAGCTGAAAGAACAGAAAAACTATTACACTGGGGGGTCCGGAATTTGTGACGCATTTTTTTAATCAAAAGTGAAAATATTTCAGTAGAATTTTGTGCGTTCCGAAGCTGCAAGCGTCACCCAAATTGATATCAGTTGTTTTGGAAGAAGGGACGAGGACTTGCGCCACGTTTCCCTTTTAAAAAGGGTTTTTGTTGTGATTGTAATGTTTTGCATTATTTTGAGCCGCCGCTGCCGCCGAACCAAAGCGAGGCGGCTAGCACTTACATTGGCGAGAATGATCCCCTTAACCTGCTCTACAACATATCAAAAGTTTTTTTTTGAGTCCCCGCCTATTTCCCGCCATTTTGGCGGTCACCCTGATACCCTACACACCCAACCCAACAGCTTTCCCTTTGACACCAAACCTCTATCTCGAACACACAACCATTGCCTCATACAAAATGTGCTATCAAACACACTACACACACAAACACATACATATAGGCTTTATATGGCGCCTTCTAAGAGCCCTGGCGCCCAAACGAGGCCGTTTCCCCCCCCCCCCCTTCCTTTTTTAAAATCTCATATGACGTAGAATGCCCACCCGAAGGTCCCTGCAAAATTTCAAGAAAAGTTATCGAGCCGTTTTCGAGCACGATCCAAAAAAGTCGGTTTTCATACAAATGGCCCTGGAACTAACCCACTAACTAACTAACTAACCCACTAACTAACGTAGGATGTTTGCATTAACTTTGACTTCTATGAAACAGCCCTTTTTGTATAGGAAATGATCATTTTCTAAAGGTCGTACCTTCGGATCCACCGAACCGATTTTAATGAGGGAAAAGACACTTCGCCTTAAAATTTTCCGTAGAATCCAGGAAAAATATTTTTCGGGGGTACGTCGCAAGGGGGGGGGAAGTCAAAACCTAGCTGTATATATGGTATAAAATTTTTCCGATTTTTTTTGTTCGTATGGGGACTTGCGTCACGGGCGCATCGCTACCGCTATCGATTTTCTTCGCATTCTACATGCGTATATTCGCAAATGAACAGACCAATACTACAAGTTTGAGTGCGAAGTCGAGGGCAAAAAAACAACAAATGCAAATGGTGGGACATGATCTATTTGTATTTGCGCAAATGCCATGCAAGTGGCTATATTAGGAAACAGTAGTAAAAATGTTATGCGAATAGGTAAATATCGTGCAAATAAATGCAAATGCGTGTAAATGTCATGTAAATGCGTACGAATGTTATGTAAATGCGTACGAATGTCACGTAAGTGCCAGTGTCAATGTGTGAAAAGTCAAGTAAATGTGCGTAAATCGCACCAACTTTTCACCAATGGAGCACATATGCATCTCATGTGGTATGGACACGTTGGATATCTAATTTTATGTATCTTTCGCAGGAGGGGGTACCGGCCTCGTTTGGGCGCCAGGGCTCTTAGAAGGCGCCATATAAAGCCCATGTAAAAGAATGTTTTGTATGTGGGTGTGAGTGTATTCAAAGCATGGGTCAAATATGAGTAAAATTTTTGGACTGTGTTAGGATGAAGATATATGTTTGGTGTCAAAGGAAAAGTTTATGGGTTGGGTGTGTAGTGTGTCAGGGTGACCAACAAAATGGCCGACTGTGGTATGGGACGGACATAGTGGGAAAATCATTTTTTTTAACTTTTTTTTGTTGAAGATAATGTTACGTGTCAAAGGAAAAATTTTTTCGCCGGAATTTTTTTTCGCCGAATTTTTTTCGCTGAAAATTTTTTTTTGCCGGAATTTTTTTTTCGCCGGAATTTTTTTCGCCGAATTTTTTTCGCTGAAATTTTTTTTTTCGCTGAATTTTTCTTTTTTTCGCTGAAAATTTATTTCGCCTAAATTTTTTTCGCAGAAAATGTTTTTTCACTGAAAAATTTTTTTCGCCGGAATTTTTTTCCGCCGGAATTTTTTTTTTTGTAAATTTTTTTCGCTAGAAATTTTTTTTCGGCGGATTTTTTTTTTGCCGAATTTTTTCTGCAAATTTTTTTTCGCTGAAAATTTTTTTTCACTGAAAATTGAATGTTTCGTGTCAAAGGAATTTTTTTTTCGACTAAGTTATTAGAACGAAGTTTTTTCGTTAAAATAATATTTGTTTCAGGAACTAGGTCGCGAATATCTGAATTACCAGGTCCAGGTGAGAACCCAAAAAATCTTGCGAAAAACGATCATATCTCAATGTTTTGCCACCACTCACTAGATAAGGAGCTATAAACGTTTTATCAACTTCAAGCATTTTGGAACCAATTCCTTCATTCCTTCCACCTCAACATACTACATGTTATAAGAATGCATTTAGTTGCATAGATGTTCAAACATTCATCAACAGATGTTCCTTATTATTCCTTATTAGCTCCTTCCCTCCACAAGACAAAAATCCGCGTCTTCTGCAACTTTGTGGAGAATTAAGTGTAGAACAATCTCTAGAAGAAAATTTTCTTGTAAAAATAAAAGTTTAAAAGTTTTTTGAATTTAAAGAAGGTAAAACAAACAGTTATTTCGTAAAAACAGGAAAAACTGTTAGGAAAATGAAAAATTCGGAAAATCTTTGTACTGTAAAAAAAACTTCGGACTTTCATTAGAGCACCACATTACAGAAATCGGTTAAAGGGTCTCCACTCAACAAATAGTCTAAGTAATGCCTGCACCGGAAACTTCTTGAAGGAGGAGGGGGGGAAGTAGCGCGAGGATCAACTTAAGAATTCATTTCCAGCTTTGCCCTACTATCCACTTTCATATAAAATTAGTTCAAGCCGTAGTTTCGTGGGTGACGAAACAGGAAAAATTTTGGACTCTTCTTCGGTCACTCTTTCTCATATGAAAATTACTAATTATTTGCGTTGTATAAATGTTATACTTCACAGAATTTACTCAGTTTCAAATGTATAAATACCTCTGTTCAATTCGCATGAAGGCATCGCCGGTTGGCGATGTCCAGCGCTAATCGTCGTTGAAAAACGATGCTAGGTGCGGATGGCGATACTGTTCTTATATGGGAGAAATTACCCATAATGAAGGCGCGCATTATTTTTGAAGAGGACTGCATCATTGCGTTCGCGGTACTCTAACAAAAGGAACGTCTTTCGTTCTCTGCCTCTAGGTTCCCCTTGTTGATTTCTCTTGCCATTCGAAGTTAGGTTTGCATTGCTTTTTTGGGTTATAAAAGGCAAAACAGTTTAGTTCATCGGAAATCTTCAAGCAGGTCGGACGTAGATAGATTCACATGGGAATCTTCTTTTGCATTGCCTTTTTTTGACTCATAGAAGGCAATGCAAAACAACACTTTGCTCTAGTTCATCGGAACTCTTCAAGCAGGTCGGACGTATGTAGATTCACATGGGAATCTACTATTGCATTGACTTTTCTTTGGCTTTCGGCTTATAAAAGGCAATGCAAAACGCCACTTTGCTTCAGTTTCTCGGAACTCTTCAAGCAGGTCGGACGTATGTTGGTTCAAGCTGAAAATTTGTGACCGACAATTTACAAACAGACAAACTTTTGACTTTTATAATTAGTAAAAATAATTATATTTAATTCCAAAGTTTTCTTTTGTTATTGCCTCGGTTATCGATGTCACTAAACTCAGAAAACAGAGATATTAAAATATACGTAAATCGAGAGAATATTTGAAAATTGATAATGCAAATAGCATGTAAGTGTATGTAAATGACATGCAAATGTAAATGCCAGTGCAAATAATGAGATTGTTAGGAAATTAGGAAATGTAAATGGAAAGGCTTCAGTGCTAATACAATGCAAATGTAAATGGTGGGACACAATTTTCTCTTGTTGTTTCCTCGTTCGAAGCATGGTTATGTTTCGCGCGAAAGAAAATCGGAAGCTGTGGAACATATTCGCATTTTTTTATTTCCAAATTTTGACATTTCGGGCTAATATTTTTGTAACGTGCGATTTTTTCTTTTTTTGGCAATTATTTCACTACTTTAGATTTATTTGATAAATTTTTAATAAAAAACACAACTAGAGATAGTTTATCATCGATTGGCATGTGCCGGACACTTTAGTTTTCCTTTAGTGTGTCAGAATATGCGAATTTGCAAACAAAAAATCGCATCGGGCACAAGTGTAATAATTTTTCAACACTTTCACTTTTCACTTGTTTCACTTTCAACGCTGGGTGATATCAGCACTTTTGTACGTTACAAATACACAAAACCTACAAGGTGAAAATTGCTAGAAAAAGCCTTCTTCATCACAAAACCCTAGGAAGCCTTATTGGATGATCTCGTTCATGCCGAGAATAGCCGAAAAATATAAAAAGTCCTGATGGAAGTTGAAGAGTGCTAAAGAAATCCACAATAATCCCTTAAACCTAGGAAGCCCCTTTGGGTGAGGTCATCCATGTCGAGAATAACAGAAAAATATCGAAAAACCTAATGGAAGTGTAAAAGTGCTATAGAAACCCTTCCAATTCTAGAAGTGGCTGCATCCTGACATTCGACAATTTTTCCAAAAACGCGTGTTCGCTAAAATTTAATTCTCTACAACTTTGCCTTTTCAAGCAACCTTCTAACCAAGGCTGGCATGAGCGCCGCTCATTTTTCAATGAAGTGAGCGGAAACAGGAGCGCCGCTCATATTTAGTGCTCGCGCTCATAACTTTCATAGTTTTTTAAAACGCTTTGTAAGTAATTGAAGTTAAATACGCCTGAAATCCTTATAAAAATTTCACGGTTATATCCATTCAAAGGTATAAAAATGCAGACCAAGGTCTATACTTGACGTTACATGCATTTCCGATTTTCCAAACGATGAAGCGTGGGCAACAATTCAGTTTTCAAGTCTGCACTGAGTGTACATTGTTGCCAACGTGAGTATACAGTATACACGCAACTGGAAATAATGAGTGTGCGAAATAGCACTTATTCACTTCGTTCGAAAAAAAAACGATTTTGCACTAAAAAAAATGTTTGCTCTTTACGATATTAACTTTTTCTAAAAATGTTTTCACAACACATAATTCAAAAGACTTAGTAGCATCTAGCCTTGTTCTATAGCTGAATTCAAAGTGTCTACGCATGAATTCATGACCGAGATATGGGCAATCGAATTATGGTTTACTTTTCACCTGACGCTCTGATCGTCTAGATGACCTCTGATTCGACAGCCTTTTTATCAAAGATGCATTTGGAAACTTTTTAGGGTTGTGCGGGTGCCCCAACCTTTTCGACAAGCTAATCATTCCATACATTTTTGAACCGGTCAGTCAAATAGGCACTATTAATAGGATGAAAATGACAACGAAGTGAACGTCATACTAAACTTTCTGTTGCAATATTTACTTATTGTCAAATTTCAGCTTTTTTGCAGTTCTGCCAATACAAGCTTTATGAAAACAACTGAAAGGCAGCAAATAAATTTAAAAGCATTTGACCGTAAAAGTTTCCTCTAATCATTCTTTTATCCGAAAATAGAAAGAAACATTAAATTTTGAAATTAAAGAGCTTACTTTTTTGAGTAATTTGTAAGTTTAATTGGGAGCGCAATGTGCGGGAGCGCCGCTCTAATTTTAGAGATTGAGCTCGAGTGCCGCTCAAAGTTTTCATGAGCGCTGCCAGCCTTGCTTCTAACTCTTATAGTTTTAGAGTTTTTGAGTCATCCTGACTGTGTCTGGAGGCATCAAAATCCCAGGAATAGTCAGTTTTTTAAGGAAAAGCAAAATAGTCGGAGCCGCTTTCGAGATCCTAAAAAGTAACAAAGTTAGAGGCTTGCAAAATTGGCCAGTTAAAAATATCCGATAAATGAAGACTTCGGGAGAAAAACAAGATAAAGCAATTGAAAGTCAACGTACTCTGATATATTATACATGGGAGCAGGTTCACTTTCAATAGCTTTATCTTGTTTTTCTCCCGAGGTCTTCAAATATTTCATATCTCCAGATAGATTGAACCGATTTTGTTGAGCAAAAAGACCTTTTGCCCTAAAATTTTGCGTAGAATCGGGGAAAAATGTTTTCAGAGAAGGTATGTCGCAAGGAGGGAAGCCAAAAAGTTGCTATATATATGGTTCCTCAGTCCACGAAAAAAATTCTTGGGAATCTTTTGGCGTGTAAGACTTGCGTCATGGGCGCATTGCTACCGCACGCCCATGAAAGTAATGTTTGCAGCTATGTTATGTTTTGAAGCCGCGTATATCAATTAATCATTGAAAATTATTGGGAAGAAAATGAAAATATATTGTCACAAAAATAGAAATATTCAACGAGAGGGTGGAATTTTAAGATTCTATGAAACCTTTGTTTCACCTATCTTGTTAAAATAATGCGAACAGAACCAATTCTATGGGTCTAATACAAAACGTGCATGCAATAATTGTAATGAACTGTGCAAAATTAGATGTTTAAGAAACTGGATATAAAAATTCAAAGACGTACGCAGAATACATACCTATAAACTAGAACGACTAGAACGACGACAACGAAATGCAATGTAATGGATGAGGATGTGAAGTATACCGGCAAACAACCCAAACAAAACAACAAAAGATTGTGTTCATTGCGTCACATTTTGGTGTAGAACACAGGGTGTAGAGAAACTGATCTAAGTGAACCAAATTTGTTACAGTGAACGCATTTTAGAAGGGAAGAATTTAAGCTGATAATTTCAAAATGCAATTTGATGTCTCAAATAAATGTTTTTGATATTTTGCATTTTTTCGATTTGTATTTTTGAAAAATATTTCGACATCTCAAAAAGAGGATTGTGAAACACAATAGAGGTGAGCGGATTACCCGAAATTAGAAAAAGACCCGCCAAAACCCGAGAGCGAACTACTTTTTATGGGTTTGGGTTTAGGAAATCCCGGTCTCTCGGGTTTTAAAATTTCTGGTCGGTGTACATACCTTTTATCGGGTGCACGATTCGGGTTCATTAATGCTACAAAAAGAAAAATTCAAACCGACTTTCCCCTTGCAAAATTGGCCGAGAATTCGGCATTGGTACTCCAACACTGGTACGGTGTTTATTCGTTTGGTCCAATGTTATCTGTTCTTTGTCATAAACCTCAGATTTTTCGCTTATTGGATGCTTCCCTTTTGACTTCGGGATTGAATTTGGGCGGCCAAACAAATATTGTTAAACACAATCCCACAATAGTCGTTTATTCGTTTATAAGATTGATTCACTTAGGAATCAGTTTCTTCTACACTTTTTCAATTCATCTAGCAAAATGTACTAGGAATTGACTACAGTAGGAGAATCATAAAATTGTGCAACTTTTTATTTCAGGAGTAAATTTTACTAGTGAAATGAAAATTTGCACAATCTTATGAATCCGTAACTGTAATATTTAATTTTTTTTGAACCGAAGAACCGGTACTTGAAAAATATGGTAACCGGTTCTGCGTTCCCCAGTTCACGTGGCTTCTATATCAGTTACATGCTGAGTATATAATGACAGTCTTCAACAAAAAATTAACACAAATTGAAGCAAATATGAAATGCGAAATGTTTGGTAGTGTTGGTAAATTACGTGAAATTTATGTGGATTGCGTATTTTTAGCAGAACAAATCAGCGTGAATTGTGAATGAACAATCAACTGAACTGATTGTGACAGCTCAAACCAATTTTTTAGTGCACATTCACAAAGTTCGCTCACTAATTCTGTATTTCGAACACCAATTCCGTAGTTCACACACAAATTATATGATTCGCACACCAAATCTGCAGTTCGCACACCAAATCTATAGTTCACACAACATGTCTATAGTATGCACACAGAATCCATAGTTCGCACACGACATCTATGGTTCGCACACCAGGTCTACAGTTCGCAGGCCAAATCCGCAGTTCGCACCCCATTTCTATATTCCAAACACAAGTAATTTAATTTGTGCGAAAGTCACCTTCTACGGAGAGAATTCCGCACTGTGCGAAATTCCAAACCCGTGGGGAATTTCGCACACATCTTTATCAAAGTGTGCAAAATTACCCGTACTCCACTTTTTCGTGTCGCCAGCGTTTGATATATTTGAAGAATATCTGCCTCGGAGTGCAAATTGCACGGCAAAATGTCAATTAATCACTTTGTGAGTAAACGATGGCTTTTTACCGCGATTCTATTGTATTGAACATTTCTTGACCTGTGGCAAGGTAGTCTGATTCATTCCGAATTACTTGATACAGCTGGCGCGCCATGGCGTTTTTCTTATTTTAAGCATATGTCGATGTCGTAGGTAAACCTAGAGAAAAGTTTTCTGTCACAGAGCGCCGCCGATTTCCAGCCGCCGTTCAAGCCGCCAGCCGTTAGGTTCCTCAAAAGTTGGCTTAAGGAGTCAACGAAAACTGTTTACGAGCATGAAATTTCGATAAGAGAAATGAGCTTCTTTGTCTCTTAATTGTCGTGTGCCCGGGTCAAAACTAAAACGCTGACAAAAAATTTGTAAGAATGGTAAAGCATTTTAACTCTAGGAATCTGATCACCAAAAAAATATACTTTTGAGCTCGCAAAACTTGAATGGAACTATCAGCAATTATAGAAAATGTCCGTCCGTCCGTCTCAACTTTTTTTTTCAAACGGCTCGACCGATAACCCCAAGCCCCTGAAAGGTACATGCCTCCCATGATTCCAAAGGCAAAGTTCAAGAGAATAAAATTTTAGAGAACACGCGTCTCAGGCTTTTAAGGAAAAATTGCCTAATCCCGTGATTTAGTCATTTCTAGAACTGGGAGGTATGACTCATATCTCTCGATCTATGGCAGTTAGAAAGTTGATTCCAAAGGCAAAGTTGGAGAGAATACAATTCTAGAACACAAGTGTTTCAGGGTTTTAAAGAAAAATTACTAAATCCCGGAATAAAGCAACTTCTAGATTTGTGAGGGATGACGCATATCTCTAGATCTGAGGCAGTTAGAAATTTGTTTCTAAAGGCCAACTTGGCGACATTTATATTTTAGAGTGAAAAGTTTCACGATTTCTTGGAGAAACTACGTTGATCCTTTTTATGATATGTATGGTATGGTCATCAAAATTAATGGTCTCAGACATACTTCGGTAGGGCCTTTGACATTACCTTGGGCGATTTCTGTATGATGTATCTTTGAATTCACAACAAAAACCCATTTTTGAAGGGAAACGTGACGCAAGTCCTCGTCCCTTCTTCCAAAACAACTGATGTCAATTTGGGTGACGCTTGCAGCTTCGGGACGCACAAAATTCTTTTGAAATATTTTCACTTCTGAGTAAAAAAATGCGTCACAAATGCCGGACCCGCCAATGTAATAATTTTTCTACACTTTCAGCTTTCATGCGCAGAAGTTTGATTTACTGTACAAAAATACGCCATACATCCCATAAAGTCAAATTTTTGCATTGTGAAAGCTGAAAGAACAGAAAAACTATAACACTGGGGGGTCCGGCATTTGTGACACATTTTTTTACTCAGAAGTGAAAATATTTCAAAAGAATTTTGTGCGTTCCGAAGGGACGAAGACCAGCGTTACGTTTCGCTTTTAAAAAGGGTTTTCGTTGTGATATTAGTTGTTTTGGAAGAAGAGACGAAGACTTGCGTCACGTTTCCCTTTAAAAAGGGTTTTCGTTGTGATTGTAATGTTTTGCATTATTTTGAGCCGCCGCTGCCGCCAAAGCGTAGCACGGCGGCTACTACTTCCATGGGCGAAATGATCCCCTCAACTTTCTCTACAACATATCAAAGGTTTTTTTGAGTCCCCGCCTATTTTCCGCAATTTTGGCGGTCACCCTGATACACTACACACCCAACCCAACAACTTTCCCTTTGACATCAAACCTCTATCTCGAACACACAACCATTGCCTTATACAAAATGTGCTATCATACACACTACACTACACACACAAACACATACGTATGGGCTTTATATGGTGTCTTCAACAAACACACACAGTTAAATAAGATGTATTGTATGGTAAGCAAAAGAGGTCAAATTGCATCATTTTAAATATGAGCCAATAAACGAAACTAAGTAACTAACACAAAGCAATGTCATGTCCGATTTATTCGGAGATGTTAAAAAGAGAGGACGGGACGTACACTACATCTAACGATGAAGTGGTGGAAGGTAAGCCAGCTGAAATGATCGAACCGCAACCAGCCCGGACGCTTAGCGCGACCGATTGGAATCTAGTGGAAACGATCGTCACGAACAAGAAGCTTGAATGGGCAATCAACTCTTTCAAGCCGTATAAGTCGCCCGGGAGGGAAGGTATCTATCCGATAGTGATGCAGAAAGGTTCAAGTTTTATAATGAAGCCGACGAAAAAGATTTTGCAAGCAGTTCTGGCTATGGGCTACATACCAGAGACTTAGAAGGAGGTTTTAGTTAAGTTTATACCCAGGTTTAGGCCAGTTTTAGCCAGGTCGTGTTACGTACGATAAAGCGAGCTTGTATAGACCGATAAGCCTCACGTCTTTCGTGATGAAAACTCGAAAGAATGTGCGATAGATACGTGCGAGACGTCATTTTGAAGTCAAAGCCGTTACATAAGAACCAGCGTGCCTATCAATCAGGCAAATCAGTAGACTCAGCTCTACATCAGGTGGTTTTCAATATAGAAAAATCAATGGAATTCGGTGAAAAAACTCTGGAGAACAGAAGGATGTCCGCAGGGCGGAGTCTTACCGCCAATTCTCTGGAACATGACGGTGGACAACTTGCTGACGAAGCTGAACGAATTAGGACATTTAGCAGTTGGCTTTGCCGACGATATCGCTATCCTAATATCGGGTGCTTTCGAGGAAGTTTTGTGTTCACTGATGAATAAAGCGTTTCGGGTAGTAGAAGAGTGGTGTAGAACGTTAGGTCTGTCATTAAACCCAGACAAGACCGGACTCATTCTCTTTACTAGGAAACGGAAGTTAGTTCCAATGCGAATGCCAATACTTTTCGGAACTGTTCTCAAGCTGACAGACAAGGTCAAGTACCTTGGAGTCGTTCTAGACAGTGAACTGGATTGGAAAGAGCATGTGGAAGAGAGAGTCAGGAAAGCGCTGAGAATTTTCAGGACGTGTCGCACCGCGTTTGGCAAAAAGTGGGGTCTCAGGCCACCCGTTCTGTATTGGATGTATAAAGCCATAGTAAGGCCCATACTAACTTACGGATCTATGGTATGGGCACCACATGCTGAATTAGGCGCTACGAAAAAGAAAGTCGATAGCATACAGAGGCTAGCATGCCTGAGCATAACTGGAGTTGTGGCATCGACGATGGAGATACTACTGTTACTACGGCCGCTGGACCTGTTATTAAAACAGGAAGCCAAATGATAGAGTATAGACTGTACAAAGGTGGAAATTGGATTGCACATAATCGAAATTTTGGTCATGCAAGTATTCTCTCGGAACTCAAAGAGGAGTTCAGCGAGGTAGATATGCTAGAAGACTATATGAGAGCGCGTTTCTGCTTCGAAAGAAGTTTCGAGACGCGCCTGCCAAAGAGGTCTGAATGGGATTTAGGGACACCTCCAGCAGAGGCGGATGTCGCGATTTACACAGACAGATCGAAGACAGATGAAGGAACGGGCGGAGGTGTGCGCTCAGTCTACTTGGAATACGATGTATCCATGGCTCTGGGTTCATACACCAACGTTTTTCAGTCAGAGATAGTCGCCATCTGTGAAAGTTCAGATATGATGCAACGAGATGGCATCAGAAATAAGAAAATTTTGATCTGTTCAGACAGTGAATCGTCCATAAAGGCGCTGTCATCGGTCAAGATTTCGTCGAAACTGGTTCATCAGTGCTTCGAGACTCTGGAAACTCTGTCAAGAGACAATAAAGTCACATTGACAAGGGGACCAAGTCACTCAGGAGTGCAGGGGAACGAAAAAGCTGATCAGTTGGCCAGAGAGGGAAGCTTTCATTGGGCCAGAGCCTGCTGTCAGCAGACATGCTGGCTTACAGGAGAAGAATCGTAAGATTGTGCAACGTTTCGTTTTAGCTCGTTTCACCGAAAAACCGAGTTTTACATGCACAAAATGCAAGCTAATGCGTGAAAAAAGAGATAAAAGAGAAATAAGAAAGATGCACAAGCTTGTGATTCTCTTCCTGTAATTAAGTCCTTAGTGAAGGCGAAAATGAATCGGTGCCACCAGGATAGATGGGAAACGCTCCCAGCCTGTAGGCAATCTAAAGAATTTTTGATCGGATGTAATGCCGAAAACACAAAATTTCTGTTGAGCTTCAACAGGAGTGAATTAAGCAAACTTGTAGGAATCTTAACAGGTCACAACAGTTTGAATTACCATCTCAGCAAGATGGGAATCATTGCAGATCCGACATGCAGTGGCTGTGGACTAGAATCACAAACGGCAAGACATTTCGTATGCACTTGTCCGGCTATAAAAGGTCTCAGAACGAAGCTCTTAGGAGACTTCTATCTGACCCCCGAAGAGCAGCTGAAACTGAAATTAGTCGACGTGCTCTCCTTTATCACACGGAACAGGAGACTGAGGGAACCCGAAAGGGGAGTTTAAACTTAATAGAGAAGGAGATGCAGCACAATAGGCCCAAAAGATTCTCATCGATTGTTTTCTTTAATTTTGTCGCCAATTTAATTTTTTCGGCGAAATTCGTTGAAAGTCTTCGCTGATTTTCTCTAATTTTTTTTTCTTATGACCGCAGACTTAGCTCTACTGGAACAGTGGACATCTTTATCTAAGGGAACAAAATAAGGCACCATGTCAGCCAATCGTTTTTCTGAAATTGCCGTGAACCTCGGCGTTGGGTCTAATCGACACTCTTCAGAGGATTTTTAGATAATAAACCAAAGAATCATTTGTTTTAGTTTAACAAATCGGCTGGACGCAAAGTTAGATGTTACAGCGTTTACGCCGACAAGTTTTTGCCTTTTTATTTATAACTGAAGAAAAATGTCGACGTAAGCTCAATAACTTTTTGTTTGACCGAAAGGATAAAAGTTAGGAAAAGAAAGCTTTTCTGAAAAAAAAACACTCGATATATTGAAGACTGTTTTACTTGAGATTAAAATCCAATTATCATGGAATCGATATTGGTCCTTGACCGTTCATGTCCGGTAGTCAGAAGAGTAGTGAAAACACTCAATTTAATGAAAAGATTTCCTACTAAGTAAAAATAAATTTAAATAAACTTTAAGTGAGTAGCGAATCGAATGTCTTTGGATGTAATTGATACCCTTTTTGCATGAATTGCTAAAAGATTAGCTAATTTCAATACTCCTACCAAATAGGATTCAGCAGCTTCCTGAAAGAAAAGATTGACTATCGAAATTTGCACTTAAATTCGTAGGAATTGGTTTTACTTGCAATCCTTCCATAGCTGCATGCTGATAGCGAAAATGTTTCGCGTTGGGGAGTCGTTCGGTTATTTCACGTATCAAACGATGAAATGGTGCTTTTGGTATGATAAGCTTCGTGGAATTTTGATAGTAGCGTATTTCCCTTAATGCTACAACTCCACGTCGATGGCTTTTTGGGTGCATTGTTATTCCTTGTTTTGTACGATCCAAGGTTTTGAGGTATGACTTTGTCGTACTCTTCCGCGCTTTATTTATTTCCAGTTTTGTTAGATCCAAGTTTGATAAACTGCCTTTCGTCGTACTTTTTCTGGCTTTGTTTATGCTTAGCCTTCTGATATTCAACTTAAATAAACTGCCTAATGTCGTGCTCTTTCTGGCCATCGGTTTTTTATAGCCATCCGGATTGGGAACATTTAATGGTGCCATTTCGATTTGATCCCAAACAATAAAAACGTAGACGTTAACAAACACAAAAAAAACTACAACAAAGACTTGAAAAAACTAATTGAGCGTCCGCCAAAAACATTGAACGAAAAATGCCAGCCAATTTGCGATATTTGTGCAAATGAGCGACATACATTAGCTAATGAGAGAACTAAAAAAATCAATTAAGAAAACAATAGCCGTGAAACGGGCTATTCACAAAGTACGTGCGCTCCAATGGGAGGGTTGTCAGAAAGCGTACGAAAAAGTGCATTGGGGGAGCGGGGTTCAAACAAAAGCGTACGTACTCCATCTAAGATTTTTTTTTATTTATGAATTGTTGATGAATTACGTCAAATAAACAAAATTGCAGTCAAAGTAATATAAATCACAACAAAGACCTCTTAAAAGGTAGAGTGTGACGCAGTCCGTAAGTCCGCTTCCAAATTCAATGATATCGCTTGAGGTGACGCTATCGCTGATAATACGCAGACGTTTGTTTGAATGGAACCTTGTGTTGAAAGTTTTGATTTCCTGAAAAAACTACAGCGCTTTTTTCAAAACAAAATTACGTTGTGTTAAAAAATTGCGTCACAAATGCCGTACTCAACGACGAAATAATTTTTCAACATTTTCAGTTTTTACACGAAAAATTTAAATTTACCCCAAACAATCTACGCAATAAGAAACAAAAGTCAAATTTTTGCAGCGCAAAAACTGAAAGTACAGAAAAATTATTTCGTCGTTGGGTCCGGCATTTGTGACGCAATTTTTTTAACACAACGTAATTTTGTTTCAAAAAAACAAACTTCTGCTTATTATCTGCGATAGCGTCACCTCAAGCGATATCATTAATTTTGGAAGCGAACTTTCGCACTGCGTCACACTTTACCTTTTAAGAGGTTTTTGTTGTGATATCAGTCGTTTTGGAAGTTTCAGTTGTTGAAAAAATTTATATTCTTTGGAAAACTTTCCTCCGAAAAAAAATTGTCTCCGAAAAAAAGTTTCTCCAAAAAAATTTTTCTCTAACAAAAAGTTTTCTCAGAAATAAATTTTCTCCAACAAAAGTTTTTATTCAAAAAGAATGTTCTCAGAAAAAAAATTTCTCCAAAAAAAATAATTTCCTTAAAATTTTCTCCATCTTCGCCTACCATCGGAACACTTCGTATCACCTTCGGCTACCTTCGGAACACTTCTTGTCACTTTAGGCTATCTGCGGAACACTTCGCGTCTTCGGCTGCTTTCGAAACACTTCGTGTCACCTTCGGCTGCCTTCGGAACGCTTAGTGTAACTTTCGCCTACCTTCGAAGCACTTCGTGTCACCTACGGCTACCATCAGAACTCTTATAAACGAAAATCCAAGATGGCACCGCTATGACAGCTGGCAGCCATCTTCTTATACCAAAAAATTCTCCTGGTGAAACTCTATAACTTTCTAGAAGAAACCATCTCTCTAAGTAGTGTGATTCCGGAGATAAAATTCGAAAACTGAAAAAGTATAAACGAAAATCCAAGATGGCGCCACTATGACAGCTGGCAGCCATTTTCTAATGATACCAAAAAAATTCGAAAACTCCGAGCATTACCTAAAAAACCCTTAAAATTGACCACTTTTCCACATTTCCAGAAATTTTCCGGAAAAGCGACATATGAAATTTTTCATTTTGGGCCGAGAATGACGCTCCTTGAAAATTTCAGGAAGATCGGCTATCTAGTTCTCGAGATCGAAAATTATTAATAGATAGAACATAGATATAAATAGATATATAAATAGAACATAGAAACCGACAGATGAGAAAAAAAGTTTTCATAATGATGAGAAGAATAGAAAAACTGATTCTCCATACAAAAATGTCATTTTCTCAGCTAATTTTCAACCGATTTTGATGAGTCTGGGTTCGTTGAAAAGCTGCTGCGACGTTGTTTTTTTTTTAAATAATTTGAAGGGGGAGAGGGGCGAGGGGAAAAAACTCCTTGTTCCAAAGGTTTTTGTATGGAGTTTTTTGGGCTTGTGGACGTTTTTTTTTGGGTGTGGGCCTCCGCTACCGCTGCTGGCATGATTAAGGACTGGAATGAAATGCATCTGGAAAATTCAAAACAAAGTAGCTTCTTCAGTAGATGAGATAAATTCACGGCTTCCTGTTTCACAGATACAGTGAATCTTTAAAAATGTTTTATAGTGAAAGAAAACCGCATTTCAATTATTTTGGAGTTCATCGCGAAGTTTTCCGCGCACCGTCCATCCTGAGCTCCTGTTAAATATATTTCGTCACTTTCGAACAGATCTCGAAATAAGATTTTCGTCACATTAACAAGCGAATCTAAAGCGAAGACTGAATCTAGAAAACGTTCATACAATTTCTAAGATAGCTGACTTCCCCAACTACCTTCTGGTCAGATATTAGAATTAATAAAAGACCTAAGAATTGTGCCGGCCAATCGAGCGTTATTGGGACCATGTGAAAGAAATTGTACGGAAAACAGGAAACACTGCGAAAAATATTCAAGACTTCAGAAATTGGATCGCTGCAAGCGAGTGACGAAACATATTGTCCAAGAGCTCATGAAGGACGTGCGCGACGAATTCCAAAATAAGTGAAATGCAATTTTCTTTCACTGCAAAACATTTTTATAAGTTCAATGTATCTGTGAAATAGGAATCCGTGAGTTTATTTCATCTACTGAAGAAGCAATATTTTTGGATTTTACAAACGCGTTTCATGTCAGTCCTTAATACAGTTAGAAGGAGTAGCTTTATGAATAATCCATTCGTAGCTAGAGGTGTGCGCTACCGAGTTTAGCCGGCTGGAGGTTCTCAGCTGAGCGCCGCCGCCGAAGACGGAAAATGTCATCAGCCGCGGCCAGCCGGCGACGGTTTTCATCGGCTTGAAAATTAGGTAAATTTTGTCAAATGCCTCCTGCAACATTTGAGAATGAAAGCAAATGCCAACAGTTATAACAGGTTTCTGAATTTAAATATGCAGTGGCCACTTTTTCGGAGGATGGTAAGTTAGTTAGGGAATTTAGGGGAAAGAGAAAAATGGGAAACGCGGTTGCCAGTCAGTTGAGGTCGTATATGTTCAACAAGAAGGGTTCAAGTAGTGGCACAAAGTTAGTTATTTACAGTTCAATCTTCAGGCCAACGATTTTATATGGTAGTGAAAGTTGGGTGGACTGCGGATACATTCTGCATGACCTGGTGGTTTCTGATATGAGGGCTCTTAGGAGCATAGCGAGGGTGAATCGGAGGGAGCAGTGGGACAATCATACCCGTATCAGGGACGATGACATCAGGGAAAATTTAGAGGTTACGTCAGTGGAACAGGAGGCAAGGGTTAGTCGTCTGCGACATGGGCATGGTCAGAGGATGGAAAATAGCAAGCTGCCTAAGAGGATATTCAATGCTCAGGTCCCGGGTGAGCGCCCTAGGGGTAGGCCAAGGAGAAGGTTTACAGATTTAAATGAGATTTAGAAGTAAGAGGACTTTCTCTGGGCGAAAAAACTAGGACAGGAGGGTATGAAGAAGGGTAGTACACGATCACCGGGCGTAAAGACCTCACACCGAAAAGTACAAATGCTCTATAGGGTTTGATAATGATGATGATGATTCATAGCAGAATTAAACCCTTCTTCAGTTGTATACCATCACTTTTTCATAGCTGAGTACTAGGACGTATCGAATTTCACCCATTTTAAAACTTGTGATAGCCTGGGTGTGAAAAATGTAGAGCATCAAAAACTGAGTCGGAATATGTGGTTAGGCGGGCCGGACGGCTCTGACAAGACCGGTTCAGTGGTTCAGTTGACAATATCTCTGTGAAACACCATCCGTTTTTAAAAGTGATGTTCTAGCAAAATGTAGAGCATTAAAAATGCTACAAAACTGTCGAAGATCCCGACCGTCCAGGTAGCGGAGTTAGCGAGTTGGCCTAATACCCAAGGTTTCAAACTTTTGTGTGTATTTCTGGACAGGCAGGTGGCAATTAGTGGCTTAGGATATGGGATTATAGAGTAGGGCAAGGCCTACAACTATGCCCAAGGCTCCCGGTCTGGCGTTTTATCCTTGACATTACTTTCACTATACATTGTATGGGCTATATGAGTCTACCTACGGCATCTCAGATGACTTTAATTGCACTGCAATCGGTGCTGGAGGTCCGAGGTCATCTCGGGCAGTAAGTTTACACAACATTCCATGGCACTGTTCCACTGTCATTTTTTTTCGCCCAAATGTCATATTTAAAAAGTGAGACAGCAACTGTATGTGGCTTACAACCTTATAACGTAAGTATGTTCATTGCTGACGCCATTAACTTGTCCTCAATTTTTTCTAAATTCTTTACACTTTGAAATTAGTGTACTGACACTTTGGCAGTGAAAAGTGTGTTACTAGATTTTGAATGCTTCGGGGCCAAAATCGAGGGCACTTTTGTAAATTCTCTTTGGATTTTCGACCTTCGCATGAAAAAATTTTTGAGTATCTGTTTTGGACGACTCATCTTAGGCATTTTCCGCATGTAGACCTCGGTCTACAACTCGCGAAATTGCCTAAAATCAATTGTCCAAAACAGACACACAAATGACTCGCGTCCGCGTGATCACTCCGTTTTGCCACTGTTTACTGAAACCACGTCTCTTTTCTATTGTTCAAACAGTAAACGGAGCCAAAACACTGAATGGTCTTTTTGTAAATGCAAACCCATGGTAAAGCTAGAATTGGCTAACTAACCTCCTCCCCCGTTCCCCTCATCGTGAAAGACATAATTCAACGTACTTAATGCTTTGAATGACATACTTTCGCTAGTTCATGGTGTGATGCCACATTGAGGGGAGGGTTCGAGCTAGTGTGACACATACGTGAGAGGGCAGGGGGGGGGGTTCGAAAAAGGCCAATTTTCGCGTGACATACTTTATGAACGGCCTGTGGGCACTGTCGGTTTATCTGAGAAAATATAATCGCTTACCGATGCGAGTGGCGAGCTGTGCGATCAACTCAGCACAATCTATGTTCTGGGAAGACAATATTTGAGAGCCAAATTGACTTAAAAATTTCTATTCATTCAACGTTCGGTTGTTTATATCAAACAGCTCCACTTGTTTTACAAAATTTATGTAAGCCGGAAACTAACGCGCAAAAATCTTAGTAAAACTGCTCCACTTCAAAGCGAATTTCAATTGAACTTTTGACTGCGATAAGATTTGGCTAAATGTTTTATTTTTTGTGAATAATCTGTTCATCCACTCGTTTTTGTTTACAAAAAGTGATTTAATTGCAGATGCCGATGTCGATAGCAGAATTGTTATGGCACCAGCGTGAAAAAATGAAGAAAAAAGAACGGAACAAACAAAATTAGTTATTTTTTTGCTTTATGAAACCTCCCGCTAGTAGCTGAGAACCACGCTGGGTGCAAAACGGTTAGGAAATATATCCCGGGTCATTATTTAAATTTACTTTTCGAATCGACGCGACGTCAACTTCATTCTTAAGACATTTACACTCGTTCGTGTATTTCGTGTAACATTAGAGCCCCTAAATTTCCCCTGATGTCGTCGTTGCTGATCCAGGTTATGCATTTTATAAAATTTAACTAGTCGAACCCCCGCCCCTAGGGGCTACGCAGGCTTTATCATTTTCGCTTGTTGTCTATTCAGATAGCCGAAGGAAATAATTTTTCGTTTTAAATAATGATGCGTAATGTTGAAGGTCGTTATATCACTTCGTTGATACTACCGCTAATAATAATAAAATCCAAATGGGCGAGAAAGGCACTATAAATCAAAACACTTTCTTTGTCGCAAAATGACTCCACTTCCCCCGTATTCCATGTCCCCCGTATTCCACTTCCCCCGTTTTCCACGTTTACCGTATTCCACATTCACCGTAATCAACGTACACCGTATTCTAAGTTCCCCGTATTCCACTTCCCACGTATTCCACTTCCTCCGTGTTCCACGTTCCCCGTATTCCACTTCCTCCTAATTCCACCTCTCCCCTATTCCACGTTGACCGTATGCAACGTTCCCCGTATTCAATTTAATTTTCCCCGTATTCCACGTTCCCTGTATTACACTTCCCCCGTATTGCACTTCCCCCGTATTCAACGTTCACCGTATTCAACGTTCCCCGTATTACACTTCTTCCGTATTCCACTTTCCCTGTATTCCTCTTCGCACGTATTCCACTTCGCACGTATTCCACGTTCACCGTATGAAACGTTCTCCGCATTCAACTTTCCCCCGTATTCCAACTTCACCGTATACCACTTCCCCCGTATTCAACTTTCCCCGTATTCAACGTTCCCCGTATTCCACTTTCCCCGTATTCAACGTTCCCCGTATTCAACGTTCCCCATATTCCACATTCACCGTATGCAACGTTCACCTTGTTCAACGGTCACCGTATTCAGCGTTGCACTTGCTACTTATTCTACTCTGACACTTTGCTAAAGAAACCGATGGTCTATCTCTTATACCTTGCACGCCGCGAACTTCTAGAGCCATCAAAATTGACCACATGTCCAACTGTCCGACATTTTCGAAGAAACCAATGCCGTATCTCCCATACATACGGAAATACGTTTAAAAATTGATTTGACACAAATTTTTCCAATTTTGGCCATTTGTCACCGATTCTACTAACAGAACTCTGAAACTTTGTCGAAGAAACCAACGCCATATTTCACTTTTGGCCGATTATGAATTTAGACCCGTTTTTTACCCATAACTCCCTTATTTCAAAACAATATCCCACCCTGAAACATGTTTTTTCGACGTTTTGCACTTTTCACTTTTTTAGGCACCCATTCTCGGCACCACTAGCATGGGCAGTTGTGTTTTGTGTGTGTAACGTGTGTAATGTGTGTGAATGATATAATAATTCATAATATAATTGGTGGGAAATTTTGCTCAATGTGTCGATGTCATAATAATATAGACTGGGTTTACGTAACCGTCAAATGAAGGAAAAGAGAATGAAAAATACGTAATTTGTTTGTAGGATGCACATCGACACCGTAACATACACAACTCACGTTGATTTTTTCTCCTGAAAATACGTAATCGACAAAAATTTTACGTAATTTACCAACATTAATAAACATTTCGCATCTCACTTTTGCTTCAATTTGTGTTAATTTTTTGACTTTGACTTGAATCACCGAAAAAAAGCAACGAATTTTTTTGAATAGTCTAGTTGTCATGAAGATCGCAAATTTTGAAAATTCGGAGGTTTTAAAAGATAAAATTTCGGAGGTCTCCAAATTTTTTGTTCTCTCCGGAAGTTTAAACTTCGGAGGAGGTTGACAAAACGCCAAATTTGTTTATTATTAAAAATGAATTGCGTGTGCCAACAAACAAAAAGTGTTTATTAAGTCCGAAGGTGTCCTAGATCCTCTTTGGAGGTCTACGAAACGCCGAATTTTCTTGTCCTTTGACGGAAACTGCCACCCCTCGACCCAGTTTTTTATTGAAACATTAGTTTCATGGCCTCGGTGCTGACAATTTAACGGTTATTTTGAATATAAACGTTTTCATTTACGACACTGTCTTTCCCGAATCTAGGACTTAATAGCCCCGGACTTAATAAACCCGAAAAAAATTGGGTCAAGGGGCGGCAGTTCCCGTCAAAGGACAAGGGAGAAAATTCGGCGTTTCGTAAGCCTCCAAACCTCCGTAAAGAACAAAAAATTCGGCGTTTCGTAAAACTCTAAACAAAAAATCCTCTGAAAAAACAAGACATGACAACTAGACTAAAAAATTTCGGTGGTTTTTTTCGATGTTTATAGTATTATATAGTATATAGTATATATGTAGTATTATTTATTTTATAGTATGCCATTGATCTTTTGTCTCCTAAAAATTACGTAATTTCCTCGCTCGCTTCACTAACGTAGTTAGACTTGTACGAAGAAAGAAATTAGGTTGAGGTGGATTAGGACTAATTTCTTATTGTATAGTGATTTATTATCAAAAAAGATCGATCATGTCCTTATCCGTTTTTTACCACTTTTTCGAAAGTTTTCAACCAATTTTGCCCAAATTCAATCCCGTAATCAATTTTCTGATCATCTTTCAGGAAAGAAAAAATTTTTGAAAATCGGATAAGTGCTCGGGCTTTTCCAGATTTCGTTTCAAAAATCGTTTTCACCACACACACACACATGTTGCTTTCGTTTCAAAAGTCGTTTTCACCACGCATACATAGCTGAGGTGAAAACTATTTTTGACACGAAATCTGGAATAGTCCGAGCTCATAAGATTTACCCGATTTATGCAGTCAAAATAAATCCGATTTAAATCAAATGGTTCAGATCGAAATCCGTTCTTCACAGTAATTTTTTATTGGGAGTTCAGTTTCGTCTGAATTTGTCTGACTAAGAAAAAACACGTTGGGCCCTAGTAGAGTCCAAAAGCCCAAAAATGAAAAAAGTTTCTTCCATAAAATGTCAAACAGGCCTTTCAAACAAAAAACAAAATTATGAAAATCGGAAGATTTACACGAGCTATGCACAAAAAACCAAAAACCACTTAAACGGCCCTAGCTCATTGGGCCTCTTCTCCGTTCTTTCAGATTTGACACGAAAAAAAATGAAGTTTTGCGTGACGTGTGGAGTACGGGTAGCCAAATTTTTGGCGTGCGAAACCTGAAAGCGCAGAAAAATTATTACGTTGGGAGGGTCCGGCATTTGTGACGCATTTTTTTAAACAAAAGTGAAAATATTTCAAAAGAATTTCCGAAGCTTCAAGCGTCGCGTCACCCAGTTGTTTTGGAAGAAGGGATGAAGACTTGCGTCACGTTTCCCTTTTAAAAAAAGTTTTTGTTGTGATATCAGTAGTTTTGGAAGTAAAGAGAAATAATTATTTGGATTACAAGGGATGAAAGTATGAAAATTCAACCCTGTGCGAGAATTGCTGCCTGCGCCGATTTTCGCATTGTGTATTTTTACTTTCGCATTATCTAAGTTGACTTTCGTATTATGTAGGTAAGCTAACAACACATAAGTTGAATTTTTTTATTTTCGGTTTTCAAATGAGGCCCGAAATTACAATTTTCGATGTTCGAGTGATGAAAACAATTTTTGAGAAAAAAATTTCCGACAAAACAAAGTTTCGGCGTAAAAAAATTTGCGGCGTAAAAAAATTTCTGTTGAAAAAAAATTTCCGGCGAAAATAATTCATCCCCTCAACTTCCTCTACAACATATCAAAAGTTTTTTTTAGAGCCGCCGCCAAGCCGAAGCGCGGCGGCTACAACTTCCATGGGCGAAAATAATTCCTTCAACTTTCTCTAGTTTTTTTGAGCCGCCGCCGCCGCCAAACCGAAGCGCGGCGCCTACTACTTCCATGGGCGAAAATGATCACCTCAACTTCCTCTACAACATATCAAAACAAATTTCCCCTTGACACCAAACCTCTATCTCGAACACCGCATCTTGTCTTATACAAAATGTGCTACCATACACATTGCACACACAAACACATACATATGGGCTTTATATGGCGTCTACTAAGAGCCCTGGCGTCGCAAACAAGGGCGGTACCCTCCATTTTTTTAAATCTCATATGGCCCAGAATGCCCATCGGAAGACCCCTACAATATTTCAAGAAAAGTAGTTATCGAGCCGTTCTCCAGAAAATTCCAAAAGAGTCGTTTTTCATACAAATGCCAATGGAAATCACTAACTAACAAAGTAACTAACTAATTAACTAAGCAACGTAGGATATTTGCATTAACTTTGGCTTCTATGAAAAAGCACATTTTCTATGGAAAATGACGATTTTCTAAAGGTCATAACTTCGGATACACTGGACCGATTTTAATGAGTAAAATGTCGATTTCAATCAAAATTTTACGTAGAATTTTAAATGTGGGTTTTCCCTGACCGTAGTATACAAATTCGAGTTGGATATTGTTCCTCTATTTGCCGGTACGTAGAATCCGAAAAACTAGGTCTCAAGGGGGGAACGACGCAAGGGAAAAAAGTCAAAACTTAGCTGTATCTGGGAGATTCCATTGTTGCCCCTCAAAATATAAGACGCACAGAAAAAACTTGATGGTGCCCATCCAATGATTCGAAAAAGCAATAAACTTTGTAGAATTTCCGAGAAATCTTTGTTGCCTTCATTACACTTCATCTCCCACCGTCTCCGCTGTCTACGAAAAAATGTTTCCTAATTTTTCGATCATATGGAGACTTGCGTCACGGGCGCATTGCTACCGCGCGCCCATGATTTCCCTCAAAAATGGTCTTTTGTTATTTTTCTGTATCTCTTATAGTAAAACGTCCACATCAAATTGCACTGTAATTTTCCTTTCCCTGTTCAACAATTAATCTATTTTCACGCTTCGAGAATAGACCGAATTTCAATAGAAAAACATTTTTACTTTACGACATAATTATAACATCAGCCCGAGGCGCTGAATAAATGCGGTCCTGATTTTTGCCAAAATAAAAATAAATACTTACCCGACTTACCCACATTACCGTGGATTGTATCACACATAACACACACAAACAGTCACACAACATACATACCACACAAAATTGCATCAATTGCATTCACCCATTTGACGTTGCCAACTTCATTTCACATCAGTTGTCAAACATTGGCGCTTTAAAATTTTTATCTGAACCGTGAAATGTTTAGAATTTGACTTTAAATTATTTAATTTCTTAAATAATGAACGATGTAATAAGACTTCACGAACGGCAGAGTGGAAATCGTAAGTATCTGTTGGTTGAAAGAGTGGCTTTTTTCGCTGTAGAAATCTACACTCAGTGCATGCGTTAGTTTAGTTCATAAAGAGCTCAATGACCATATAAATGCTTGATTCCTTCGGTTATTTTGATTTATTTCGCAACATCGACTAATAATTGTAAATAAAGATCGATCAGCAATAATTTCGATTGCTTTGCGAACGATTTCGATGACTGAAACTGAAAGATTTCTAATTTTTCCACATTGTTGTGACACATGAAAGTGGCAAACAATTGGAGGGAATTTTCAGTGTGGAAAATTTTGTTTCAAATGAAAAAAAATTGTTAATTTTTCCAGTTCGTTCAAGCAACTATGATGTTGCGTTGAGACGCTTTCGCGTCCACGAGAGTGACGGATGGAAGGGAATCGCTCCACCAATGATCGCTGATATCAATCCGGAGCCACCGATTTTCTCGTCGAAATTCGCCAATTTCGGTCAAAACAAACACATTCTAGCGATTTCCAATGAGGATGGAATGGTAAGAACATTTATTACGTCTATCAGCAAAACGTGTTTGAAATGACGACGGATTTCTTTTCCGGTAGATTGCACTGCAGGACACAAATTTAAGGAAAAGTGCTCCAGAGAGCGAGAAAATGCTAAATGGACAACAATGTCACAACAACGCTGTTTTTGATTTAGAATGGATGCCTGGAGACATGAAATTTGTATCAGCCTCAGGTAAGATGTTAATAGTGCTATTCGAACCTTGAGTCCAATTCCGAGTCAGTCAGACATTCAGAATGAATAGATTTTTCGAAAGGTTTTTGCGGATGAGCTATAGATGGCTTTGTCACATTCGTCTACTCCAAATTGATGTTTTCCAATGCTTTCGGGCCATGTGGTCATGCACATGCTTCGACATTGGTTCGTTTGGAGAAATTCTCTCATTTCTCATAGTGTTGCCTGATGAAAACCAACTTGGCGTCATAATCGGACATTCTTAGGAAAAAACGAAAGAATCACAAATAACCTTCGTCGAAGGAAGGAAATCGGAAAAGTTCTGCTATCTCTACCGTCCAGTCATATGGACAAAAAACTGAGAGAAAATCAGTGAATATTTTCAACCAAATTCGCCGAAAAGAATGAAATTAGCGCCAAAATCAACAAAACATTCCCGGCGATTTTTTTTATTGTATTTTGTCGCTAATTTTATTTTTTTCGGCGAAATTCGTTGAAAACCTTCGCTGATTTTCTATGAGTTTTTTTCCTGAATGAGTGGAAATGCACACACATCTAATTTTTTTCGTTCTGATCCGTCGCTCAAATTCTCACAGCATATTAGTGCCATGTGCTGGTCATGTAATAGACAAAATTCAACTTCGTGTTTACTCTGCAGATGCAGATATTATAGGAAAGTAGTGCCTAGTCCGGTAAATTCCAGACTGAATTCTCGTTTATGATATTTTTCCTAAGGGCGCACTCTCGATCAGGCTCAGCCTGCCTTGGAGCTCCTCAAAGTATAGAACTGGTTTTTCACCTTAATCTTCGACCAAAATTCTCGCTTCTTCTATGGTCAGCTTCTTCCGAAACTTTCCCAAGTTTTTCCATCTTTTATGGGTAAAAGATTGTTCCTTTTAAATGAACCGGACGCTTCAAACTTCCAAAACATGGTAAAGGATTGTCGCTAGAAGACTAAAACTTCAGTTTCTGGCATTGAATCTTTACATGAATTACGGTAGCGCTGTATAGCGTCGCCATTTTTTTACGCAATCGGCGCCTAAGGTTCATATTAGCAAAAAATTTGGCAACAAGCCGAGGGGTTATCCACTTCATTATTTTTGGTACAGGCTGATGGAATTTTTGGAATTTCGATGGAATTTTTGGAATTTCTGTAAAATTATTAGAACTTCTGTGGAATTATTGGAACTTCTGTGGAATTTTTGTAATTTCTGGAATTTTCGGAACGTCTGAATTTCGGAAATTTTATGGAATTTCGGGAATTTTTGGAATTTCTGAACTCCGGCATTTCGATGTTTTTGGAATTTCTGTGAAATTTTTGGAATTTCTTGAATTTTTGGAATTTCTGAATTTCAATGGAATTGGAATTTCTGAACTCCGGAATTTCGATGAAGTTTTTGGAATTTCTGTGTAGTTTTTGGAATTTCTTGAATTTTTCGAATTTTCGGAACGTCTGAATTTCGGAAATTTTATGGAGTTTCGGAAATTTTATGGAATTTCGGGAATTTTTGGAATTTCGATGCAACTTTTGGAATTTCGATGGAATTTTTGTGGAATTTTTGGTACAAGTTTTTGACTAGTGGATACCAGCAACAAGTCTAACATCCACTTACTTACTTACTTATCAGCCTTACTAACGCAAGCGGGTTTTGGCTGAGTCTACAACGTTTCTCCATCTGGAGCGATCCTGGGCCAGACTTCTCCACTGCCCAACGTCCATCCGAGGCTCTTGTTGTAGAGTTTCTTGAACAGCGAATTTTTTACGAGGAAGAGGCGTTAACACTTCGATCAACCTACTGGTCCGTTTCCCCAACAACCTGTAGGCAAGTCGTCAGGTAGCATTCTTCAGTTTAGCACAAAACTCCGAAGAGAGATAGATGAGGTCCCGGTCTCTACGACTTGGACGTAAAAAGAGCACTTAGATTTATTTTTGTTTAGATTTATCAGGTTGGGACGACCCACTACTGGGTCATGAAACACAGATCTACTGATCCTTTGTTCCTTTCCCGTTCATCACGTAAATCCTTCGAACCTACCAGTACCAGCAAGGAACTTGTCGAGGACAATTGGTCCTAGCTTTAGTACATCCAGAGGCCTGATCACATGACCACCCAGAGTCCTGAGTCTCAGTTGAGAAAACTTTGGACACTCGCAAATTACGTGATATCCGGCTTCGTTCCCGAGACCACAGGTACATTCAGGATCGCTGACGATTTCCATCTTTGACAAATGACTGCTTAGCCGGTAATCGCTCCCACTACTCTTCTTATGCGACTCCGGTCCATGTTCAGCAGTGCATTTGTTCACTTGCAATCGGGCATTGGTAGGAACTGCCTTGTTGCCTTGCCCCACCATATTCACGCCAACGCTTTATTCCCTCTGAACGCACCCATTCCTTTACAGCCTTGTCACATTCTGACTGTGATATAGGAATGAACGGTTCGGGTCCACATTGAGCAGATGTAGCCCCCAGCTTTGCCAGTTCATCCGCTCTCTCACTTCCATCTATTCCAGAGTGCCCCGGCACCCAAGCAACCGTCACCCGATTACTCTGGCCCAGCTGGTTCAGTGTGCTTTTGAACTCCTTCATTAATTTGAATGTGGTTACAGGCGACATTATCGCTCTGATCATTTCTTCGCTATCGGAAAGGATTGTGATTCTTTCGCCTACCGTTTCCGGTCTCAATGCACTTCGCAATCCTTCCATCGCTGCGAACGTTTCTGCCTGAAGTATACTGGCGAAATTTCCTTAGTGGAAGCTCTCTTCTGTCATAGGTTCCAGGGTTAATACCCCAGCCCCCACTCCATTAGAGTTTTTTGATCCATCAGTGAAGCAAATGAGTCCATCCGTGGACAGACTATCTGGCCAACCTCTCAGCCATTCTAGTCTATCCGGTATGACAGCCTCGTAGTGCTTCACAAAGGCAATTTCCGGTTTTATCCGGTCCCTGGGCATGTTAAAAATAGGGTTGGCTATTGCCCCCCTGATTTTTCCATGACTCGTGTTAAAGTTCCTCATCCAGAGATCATTAAGTAAGAGTCTGTCCGCAGTTGTGAATGCTCTCGCCTTGATGATCGTTTGGATGGGTGCAATATTCAGCAGCGCTTCCATGGCTATCGTTGCTGTTGTTTTCATAGCTCCGGTCATGCATATGCATACCAGTCTTTGAATTTCGCTCAACTCCTTCCTCGCGATCTCTACTTCGAGCCTAGGCCACCAAACGACACAGCCGTGGGTGATCATAGGTCTCACTACTGCTTCATAAATCCACAGTATGACCTTGGATGGAAGGCCCCAATTTTTACCAAAGGCATTTCTACATATCCAGAACGCTGTCAGAGCCTTACTAGCTCTGTCTCTCACATGCTCGGTCCAGTATAGTTTGCTGTCGAGCGTTACTCCCAAGTACTTCACCTTGTTTCCAGGAGTGATGGTTTCTCCAAACATCCTGAATTTCCCAATAAGTTCATGACCCTTTCGTCTTCTGCTGAAGAGAACTATATCAGTTTTATCTGGGTTGACTTTAAGGCCTTAAATAGCACTTAATAGGTAGACAGTTACACATCTGGTATATGACGCCGAGTTCCCACACCTCCGCTCCATATACAATGGAAACTGGTCGTATAGACTATTTCTGAGTTACACATGACGTTCAAACGTCACAGAGTTTGTTTGTAGTTGAACGAGCACTGGCGTCATAAGGAAAAAAATAAAAAAACTATGAGAAAATCAGCGTAGATTTTCAACGAATTTCGCCGAAATAAATCAAATTAGCGACAAAATTAAACAAAAAATTCCCGGCGATTGTTTTGTTAATTTTGTCGTTAATTTGATTTTTTTCGGCGAATTTCATTGAAAATATTCGCTGATTTTTTCTTAGTTTTTTTTTCCTTATGACGCATGACGGCAGAGAGCACACATGACGTTCAAACTTCAAAGTTTTTGTTTGTAGTTGGACGACCACTGCCGTCATAAAGAAAAAAAATTTAGAGAAAATCAGCGTAGATTTTCAACGAATTTCGCCGAAAAAGAATAAAATTAACGACAAAACTAAAGGAAACACGCGCAGAGAATCCTTTGTTTGTCGCTAATTTGATTTTTTTGGCGAATTTCGTTGACAATATTCGCTACTTTTCTTGATTTTTTCCATATGACGGCAGTGCAGCAAGCCTCGGCATTGTGTCTATCCCACTGCGCGGCGATTCCCAAGGGAAGCGTGTCTTATCCAGTTTTATCTATGCTGCTGTCGTAAAGAACAAAAACTTAGATAAAATCAGCGAATATTTTCAACGAAATTCGGCGACAAAATCAACTTAGCGACAAAATTCAACAAAAGATTACCGTCGATTATGCCCTACAGCGCATAAAAAACTTAGCGAAGTTATCAGATGAGAGATTTTCATATATTTTCTCTCACAAAATCTCGTCGCTAAATTTTTTATGCGTTGTACAGCAGCATTGTTTTGTTTAATTTTGTCGCTCTATTGATTTTATTCGGCTTATTTCGTTGAAAATATTCGCTGATTTATTCTTAGCTTTTTTTCCTTATGACGGCAGAGAGTACACATGGCATTAAAATGTCAAGGTTTTTTGTAGTTGGATGACATAAAGAACAAAGATTTAGAGAAAATCAGCCTAGATTTTTACCGAATTTCGCCGAAAAAAATCAAATTAGCGACAAAATTAAACAGAAAAACCGCCGAGAATCTTTTGTTCAATTTTGTCAATAATTGGATTCTTTCAGCGAATTTCGTTGAAAGTATTCGCTGATTTTCTTTAAGTTTTTTTTCTTTATAACGTGACGTTCAAACTTTAAAGTGTTTGTTTCCCGGCGATTGTTTTGTTTAATTTTGTCGCTAATTTGATTCTTTTCGGCGAATTTCATTGAAAATATTCGCTGATTTTTTCTTAGTTTTTTTCATATGATGTATGACGGCAGAGAATACACATGACGTCCAAACGTCAAAGATTTAGAGAAAGTCAGCGTAATTTTTCACCGAATTTCACCGAAAAAAATTAAAGGAAACAATCGCCGAGAATCTTTTGTTTAATTTTGTCGCTAATTTGATTTTTTTGGCGAATTTCGTTGAAAATATTCGCTGATTTTCTCGATTTTTTCCTTATGACGGCAGCGCAGCAGGCTTCGGCCCATTGGTCTATCTTACGGCGACCCCCAAGTGAAGTCTGTCTTATCTGTACAACTGCTGTCATAGAGAACAAAAACTTAGATAAAATCGGCAAATATTTTCGACGAAATTTGTCGAAAAAATCAAATTAGCGACAAAATTAAACAAAAGATTCCTGGCGATTGTCTTGTTTGATTTTGTCGCTAATTTGATTTTATTCGCTAAATTTCGTTGAAAATATTCGCTGATTTTTTCTAAGTTTTTTTTTCCTTATGACGGCAGAGAGTACACATGACGTTCAAACGTCAAAGTTTTCGTTTTTAGTTGAACGAGCACTGCCGTAGATTTTTAACGAATTTCGCCGAAAAAATCAAATGAGCGAGGGAATTAAACGAAACAATCGCCGAGAATCTTGTCGCTAATTCATTTTTTTCGGCGAATTTCGTTGAAAATCTTCGTTACTTTTCTCTAAGTATTATGTCAAATCTGTGCAGAGGTGTGAAGTGGTGAATTCCTCTATTGCCTTCCTTTTGTTAAATTTAACGTTTCACAGTTGTGCTCCACTGCGTCGAACGAAGTTTTCTGTTTGAAAAACGTCAAAGTCATCAACTATTTTTTGACATCAAAATTTTAACAGTCTAGTAAAGACAGTTGTTCCACCTAGGGTGGCACTCGCACGGAGGCCTCTGTTTGGGCCCATTGTGCTACTATTATTATCTCGTTTACTCTGTTACCATGCTGTCAAATCTACCTGAACTAGCTACTTTGTAGTTTAGGACATTCTGTGGGTGTAGACAACTAACTAGGTCGTACTTTATTGTGTATCCTCCTCCTCCTTCTTGCGGTGATGAACGCTGGGCAGTAACAAAGAAAGTGCTCTGCCGGGTCCATGGGGTCCCCACATTGGTCACAGCTTGGGTCTGTTCGCTTTCCGATGTAGTTAAGTGATTGTTGAATCCGAAATGTCCTGTTGTGGTGCCAGTGAAATTCTTAAGCCTCGTGCGGCTGACATTGATGAGATATTTGGATGTCTTTCTGTTGATTCTAATGCATTTTTTTGCTTAACGACAGCCCTGGGTGTTGTTCCAGTAGGATTTTGCTTTGTTATCTCTGCGCTACAGTATAATGTTTCTAATCTTAGTGAAGGATGTGGTCATAGCATGTTCTGGACCTTGTAGTTTCCTGCAGGCTCCTCTCTTCGCCAGTGTGTCAGCGGTGTCATTACCTACGATTTTTGAATGGCTGGGTACCCATATCAATTTCACTCTATTTGACAATGCGACTTTGTTGAGGGCTTCATAGCATTCCAGAGCCAGTGCTGATCTAAACGTGTTAGCTGACAAGGTCTTTGAAGCTCCTTGGCTGTCTGAACAGAAACAGATAAATATTGACTCTTCGATGATGCGATTCTCTTTGACTATATGGCAGCTTTCCAGGATCGATCTTACTTCGGCTAATAACATAAATGTTGAGGTGCCTAGAGGAATCGTCGACGTCAAGTCTAATAGAATCTCTAAGTGTAAACGTCATTTCAACATTTCGAGTAAACCGACTTTTCGCCAAATTTTTCCATAAAATGACGGCTGCAGCTGCATAGGTTTATAGAAAAAGGACAGGAAGAACTGAATTTAGGTATTTTGGGGGTAAGAACCGCTTACCTAATTTTTGGTTTTATGAACATAGCTCCGTCACTGACTAACGTCATTCACTTGTTTAATTTTAGCGAATTATACGAAAAACACCCCTACAAGACTAACCTCTAACGGCTTTGTTCTAATTTGTTTTATTCAGGTGATCATTCAGCTAAACTATGGGACGTGCGTGATTCAAATTTCGTTGAATCTCGTGTTTTCAAAGGACATAGCCGATCAGTGAAAACGGCTGCATTTCGTAAGACAGATTCGGCCGTATTTGCCACAGGTGGAAGGGACGGTGCAATTTACATTTGGGATACTCGAACCAATTGTCACGTTGGTTCGATGTCCCGAGCGGATAACTGTATTTTAAGTGGACATGCTGGCGGTCCGGGTACACCTCAATCACACAGAAGACGACCAGCGACGAGAATGACACCGAAATTGCCACCAAATATATCAACAAACAGCATCACCGGTTTGGTGTTTCAGGTAAGGAAACCATGCGATCAAAACGAACGTTTCGAGTTTATCGATTGCCATTATTGACAGGATGACTATTCGTTGATATCGTGTGGAGCTGGAGATGGAATAATTAAAGTTTGGGACCTTCGACGAAATTATGGAATCAAAAAAGAGCCACAACCGAAATACAGCATCTCATATCCGGGCACATCCGCACTGAAAGGCTACTCGAATCTATTGATTGACCACACGGGCCTCCGATTGTATGTGAATTGCTTAGACAATAACATTTACTGCTACAATTTGGCGACATACTCACCCAACCCGATAATGCAGTACGTAGGCTTAGTCAACAAATCATTTTATATCAAGTCGAGTTTGAGCCCAGACGGACAATATTTACTAAGTGGAAGCAGTGAGGAAAAGGCGTACATATGGAACGTAAATAATTCTCAGCCATTGGTGGCACTTTGTGGCCATCGTGCGGAAGTGACATGCGTTGCATGGAGCCATACGAAAGACTTACGAGTGGTGACTTGCAGTGAAGATGCAAGGCATAGGGTGTGGAGAGTCGGACCGGAATTCATTGGCAGTGATCAAAGCGAACTTTATCCGGGCTATGCGGAAGGTTGTAAAGAATACATGGGAAATAAGTTGAAAGTTCGACTCAAGGGACTGCTGAACACACCCAGATCCCTCAAACGACTCATGGAACGAAATGAAACCACTCCCAGTACAGCCGAAAGTTGCGGCACTAAGCGGAGTTTCCACGAAATGACTGAAGATTTGCACTGCTACGAAGCCAGTGAACCGAAGCGACAACACATTGAAACTAAAGGTCGAAGACTTTTCAGTCCGGCGTCTACATCAACCAGTTCTAGTCGTTCGAACGAAGTTGGTTTTTCGACGAATTTAGCTTCAATTTTGGAAGAAATTGACCCACAGTCCGAATTGCACACACATTTACGGTCGCCCAACAAATACGAAAGTTCGCCCACAAAACAGAATCCTAAAATCTTATTGTCACCACTCAGCGAGCGACTTAATCGAAATTTGTTGTCACCAGATATGTCAAGTTCGTCCGGACAACATCGATCAACGGAATCGACAATAGTATTTTCGCCGACACTAAATCTGCCAAATTATGTCATCAATGGTGAGGCACCTCATTTAATAGCCCAGTCACCCAAACGTAAACTAAAAGAAAATGTAAAAAGCGACTGGCTGACGACAATGCGAAAGCAAAAGTTGATGAACTCTCGTCAAATTACTGCTAAATTAAGTGATGCAACGCAAAGTAGTCAAGAGGTGTCTGCGGATGAGAGTATATTGTCACCGCGAGCGGTTAAATCGTCGGAACACAGTCCACGTGTCTATGCCATACCAAAAAGACGAACGTCACGGTGTGGATCGAACGAATCAGCGGCACCACGAACACCAACCAGTCGACGCAATTCGATTTTAAACTTTTTTTCAGTTATGCAAAGTCCTAATCAAAGCACATCTCGCATTAAAAGTTAGTGTTAACATACAAAATGCATTGACGTTTTTATTGAATTCTCCAGATGTAGCACCTTGCGACAAAGCAACAGATTTCTCCAAAGATATGTTTCCGTTGCATGCAGTTGAAAAAGTTGGTGATGGTGAAATGAAAGTAAAGAAAGCGGATCGAGGGGCTGGAATTCCCGCGGTGGTGGAAGAGAAGCAACCTACCGCCTGATGCGTGTGGAAATTATAATTTTTCCCCGGTATCCAAATTCGATTTCCCGATTTTTCTCTGTATCCGCTAAAACTTCGCTGAATTTCCCGTTTTTGAAAAAAAAGTTTCCCGATTTAGGTGTTACGTGGACGTTACTTTTCTACTTTAGTTGCAGATTATGGTATCAGTGCAAAGGGCACGACAGATAACCGTTCAAATTACACGAGCGTAGCGAGCGATTTTTTTTAAGGCGTTTCTTCCAATCACAAGAAAACCTCTTAAAACGTAAAGTGTGACGCAGTCCCTAATGTCCACTTCCAAAATTAGTAATATCGTTTGAGGTGACGCTATCGCTGATAATACGCAGAAATTTGTTTGAATTAAATGTTAGTTTGTGGTCAAAGTTTTATTTGTTGAAAAAAATTGCATCACTTTTTTCTAAAACATAATTACGTTGTGTTCAAAAAATTGCGTCACAAATGCCAGACGAACCAGCGTAGTCAGCGTAAATTTTTCTCCGAAAAAAAATTGTCTCCGAAAAAAATTTTCTTCAAAAAAATTTTTCTTCGAAAAAAATTTTTCTCCAAAAAAAGTTTTCTCCAAAAAAAATTTTCCTTAATAAAATTTTCTCCAAAAAAATTTTTTTTCCGAAAAAAAATTGTTCTCCAACACCTTCTGCTACCATCTCAACACTTAGTATCACCTTCGCCTGCCTTCGGAACACTTCGTGTCACCATCGGCTACCTTCAGAACACTTCGCGTCACATTCGACTACCTTGGGAACACTTCGTGTCACCTTCGGCTACCTTCGGAACACTTCGTGTCACCTTCGGCTACCTTTGGAACACTTCGTGTCACCTTGGGCTGCCTTTGGAACACTTCGTGTCACCTTCGGCTACCTTTGGAACACTTAGTGTCACCTTCGGAACACTTCGTGTCACCTTCGGAACACTTTGTGTCACCTTCGGCACCTTCGAAACACTTCATGTAACCTTTGGCTGCCTACGGAACACTTCGGCTACCTTCGGACCACTTCGTGTTCCCTTCACCTACCTTTGGAACACTTCGTGTCACCTTCAGCTACCTTCGAAACACTTCATGTCACCTTCGGCTACCTTCGGAACACTTCGTGTCACCAATTCTTCTCAATGATTCATGTAACTTTCCTGAAGACACCAACTGTCTAGGTATTCTTATTCAGAATATAGCAAAAAATCCAAGATGGCGTCGCTTTGACAGTTGGCAGCCATTTTCTTAAAATGCTAAAAAATTCTCCTGACCAAACTCTATAACTTTCCCAAAGAAGCCAACTCTCTAGCTATTGTCACTCCGGAGCTAAAATTCGGAAACTCCGGGCATTACCTAAAAAACCCTCAAAATTGACCACTTTTTCACATGCCACGGCTTTTCCAGAATTTTCCCGGAAGAGACTGACGTTCACTGAAAAATTTCAGGAAGATCGGCTGTCTAGTTCTTGAGATCGAAAATTATTAATAGATAGAACATAGATAGATAGATAGATACATAGATAGATAGATACATAGATAGATAGAAACCGACAGATCAGAAAAAAAGTTTTCATAATGGTGAGAACAATAGAAAAATCCATTGGCCATACAAAAATGTCATTTTTAAACCTCGATATCTCAGCCAACAGCCAATTTTCAACCGATTTTGATGAGTATGGGCTCGTTGGAAAGCTGCGACGTAGTATTTTTTAAAATAATTTGGAGGGGGAGAGGGGCGAGCGGAAAAAACTTAAAAGTTCGCCTGTATATGGCTGCTTGTCCCAAAGGTTTTTGTATGGCGTTTTTTGAGTTTGTGGACTTCTTTTTTGGGGTGTGGGGACCGCGTCACGCCCTCCGCTACCGCTGCGGGCATGATTCTTCTGCTTGATGCGTGGAAGTGCATCGCTCGTCTTAAACGTTTTTAATTTCCTTAAATATATTTCAACAACAGAACAATTTCTCAGAATTTAGTTGGAAAAGGCGCTAACTTAATTGTGAACATGAAAGATAGCGCCACAGGTGAAAATTTCATTTTTATTTCCGAATATCAATAGATTTACCCGAAAATCTGATTTTTACATGGCGGACTGAACAGAGATAATCCGGGCCTCGTAGAATAAAAATCTACAACGAGATCAAATATAAATTATTAATAATTCTTATGAAAACGCGAGCGAAGCGGGCGAACTTTTTATCATATAAGTGTACCATTTTTGCTGTCTCATTCGCTCACAGATTAACATCGTCGCGTTTTGGCGAAATTCAGCTGGGCGTACTTTTGAATATTTGATGAAGTAGGTTAACACCGTTATTAGTGTCGTTTTCAAAGATTTCGGCAAAAAAAAGTTTTCGGAATTTTTCAGTCTTTCAGCTTTTCCACTTAATAAACACTTCAAAACGCATAATTTTTTCGACCAATGTGTTTGCTCACTTAATCTTTACCTGAATAATCAATTTAAATGACAGAAAACATTTTCTACGAGTCAGAAATGGATAAAAACTTTTTGAGTTGATACATTTGCAAATATTTGTAAACGTCAAAAGTCAACAAAGATGGCGGCCATTTTTATTTGCAATCGTCAACTCAAAATTTTGTGTATCAATTTCTGACTTTTAGAAAATGTTTTCTGTCATTTAAATTGATTACTCAGTTAAAGATTAAGTGAGCAAACACATTGGTCGAAAAAATTATGCGTTTTGAAGAGTTTTTTAAGTGGAATAGATGAAAGACTAACTGTTGCATTTCTAGCAAATGTAAATGTTTTCTCCAAAAGTGTTTCCGCAATTTTGTTTGGGAATAGGTTAAGTATGTAATGACGACATAAGCATTCGTTTTCATTTAAGGCTTTAAGAGAAAAACGTTACAGAAAATTGCGACTTTTTCCATACAAATTTTCATTAGTTTAGAAGATTCCGACAGACGGCTCTTTTGTAAGCAGTGTGCACTCTTAAAGGTTTTTGAAAACTTCATAAATTCTGTTTTCTGAAGCGAAGTTACAGCCAAAATTTTTAGTTTCGAAAATTACCACCAGGTACACAATAACCCTCATTTTATGCGGTGTGAATAACAAAAGAACCCTGAAGCAGGTGTTCTCTACAGTTTTGCCTTTGGAAACAACTTTCTAACTGCCATAGTTCTAGAGTTATGAGTCATCTCTCCTCATTCTAGAAGTGGTCATATCACAGGATTGGAGCATTTCTCCTTAAAACCTTGAAACACGTGTTCTCTAAAATTGTATTCTCCATAACTTTGCCTTTGACAGTAAATCTCCATATTGCATAGTTGAGCAAATATAGACGAAATATAGACGTACATGGCCAAGAAACTCAATTTCGTCCATTACTTTGGTCCCAGTGCCCAGACCACTGACCCAGTTTCCACCAAAAATTTTTCCCAGTTTGGTGAGATCAGACACCAAAATGAACAATACGTGCTGAGATATTTGCGAAAAACTTTCAACGACCCTCGAAAAACCATTTTCTTGGTTACTTTCCCGACCGGAGCCACTTGACCGATTTTGTTCAATTTCGAACTTGAATCATGGGACATAATGTACCTTTCAGGTAAAAAATAGGTTTAGGGTGATCGGTGCAGAAATGACGGAACCAAATGTACAACTAAGTACGCAAGTGACAGAACCTACATTACAGTAGTACAACAGGATTCTGTTATCAAGCTCAAGAATAACAAGGCCCCTGGGTCAGACAACTTACCTGGTGAACTATTTAAATATGGAGGTGATGCGCTGTGAGCTGATTGAGAAGATTTGGGAAAGTGAAGAAACGCCGGAAGAGTGGGGGCTCGGAATCATTTGTCCTGTGTACAAGATGGGTGACAAATTGGAATGTAGCAACTATAGAGGAATCAATTTGTTGAACTCCGCATACAAAATATTTGCGGATATTTTACGTCAACGTCTCATGGAGTACTCTGAGCAGACCAGTTATTCAGCATCAGGCAAATCATGGAGAAATGCAGGGAGAAATGCAGGGAGTTCAATGTTGCTTTACACCATTTGTTTGTTGACTTTGAAACAAAGTTTTACGGAGAAAGCTATGAAGTGCAATGGCGCAGCTTGATTACCCCAAAAAACTTATCAACTTGTCACATGTGAGAGCAAGGACCAGAATTCGTAACAACCTCTCTGACGTTTTTGAAGCTCTGGAAGGACTGAGACAGGGCGACGGACTAGCAGCTCTATTCTTCAACATTGTTCTTGAGAAGGTGATACGAGAAAGCAACGTGGAAACCAGACGAACAATCTTCAGAAAGCTGAGTCAGTTGTTAGGCTACACTGACGACCTAGACTTAATTCGACGGAGCGTTGATATTGTTAAAGAGAATTTCACGAAGATTGAGGAGAAGAGTGCTGAGTTCGGTCTAAAAGTCAGTGAGAAAAAGGCCAAGTACATGACGACTTCATTGTCTGGTGACAGACCAACGAACCATACGCTAGAGGTAAACGGAAAACACTTCGAAACTGTAGATAGCTTTATTTACCTTGGGTCGCAGGTGGGGAAATACGTAGAAGGGTGAATTGTATAGATCGCTGGTACGACCAGTTGTAGCATATGGGTCGGAAGCTTGGTGCATGACACAGCGAGATGAAAACATACTTTTGATGCTTGAAAGAAGGATTCTTCGCTCAATATTTGGAGGAGTGATCGAGGAAGGATATTAGTGACGAAGAATGAACCACGAGCTATATCAGCTTTACGACGAGCCCGACATAGTCAAATACATCAAAATCAATCACCTGCGGTGGCTCGGTCATGTACAATTAATGGAAGAAGAACGTATACCCCTGAAGCTGCTAAACACTAACTCCGATGGTAACCGCAAACAAGGAAGACCAAAAACGAGATGGAATGATGCAGTTGAGTCGAATCTGAAAGCACTAGGAGTAAGCGATTGGAGGAGCGATTGGAGGACTGGCGCGGAATAGGTCCGGTTGGAGGAGAATGCTGCAGGTGGCCAAAACCAATAACAGGTTGTAGGGCCCAATTAAGTAAGAAAGTAAGTAGATCGGTGCAGCCGTTTAGAAACAAATGACGGGACGGACAGACGGACATTTTTTTTCACTGATTCGTCTTCTCTCCCGCCTCAATCTACCCCATGTTCCAATAAAATTATTTGTAGTAAACGTATAGGATCTTTGTACATCGTACGGGTCCAATCAGTCGCCCACTCAATTGTTGGAATTTGAAAAACGCATTTCATTACTTTTTTTGCTCGTAACATGACGGATTTCTTCCTTCATATATCAATGTCATTAGCAAACATTTCCTAAAGAGTAGGGGCCATCCATAAATGACGTCCGGTTATTTTGACAGTTTTTGGACCCCTCCTACCCTCCTGTCCGAATTCGAACGGTTTTCCTGTACCCCTTTGTCTGATTTCATTAACCCCCCCCCCCTCCCTTCCAATAAAAGATTGAGTTAAGAAAATTATTATTGTTGAATAAATAGCAATATTTTAGGTACATTTCTCTTCCCACACACTATCGAAAGTGATCTGTCAAAAAAACTACAGGAATACTATTTTCGAAATCTATGTTTCTTTCGCGACAGACAACTTCGAGCATGCTCTGTGGTGCGTCTATGTCTCGCTCATCTATCCATTCCACATCTTCGAAGCCGTCGGAGTTTGAAATAACAACCATCATCTCGTTAGCTCGTCGAGCAGCGATTCGCAAGCTTTCATGTGCAGGACGACTTGATTAATTGTTGAGAAGTGTTTTCCACATTTGCTACAGATTCGTTTATCCAAAGAAGTCCGACGGACAATACAAATCGTATGGTATCGATTGGTAATTTATTCTATCATTATTCTATCAGGTGCACTGGACGTCACGTTTCTCATACACCCCCCTCCCCCCCCGTCCCAATCCGTCCGGTTTTGCCATACCCCCTCCCCCTTTACGACCGGACGTCATTTATGGATGACCCCTTAGTACATTTAGAACCATTAGAACATCTTCGTTGCTTCTATTTGCATTCGCGCCAACTTCATTGTGATAAAATAATAGTTCCACACGAAATAGGTGCACATTTTACGGTGTACTAAAAGTCCATCCAAACGATGGTGTGGTCAACGCTGGTCACTTATACGCCTAACTCCATTTTTTGTGAGTCACACGTTATGTTCTCATAAACTCATTTTCTTATCGATTCGAATGCAAAGACAACAAGGTAGATTTCATAATCACAATCGTATATAATTTTCCCTTTTTCAAACAATACTCTCTTTTTATCAATATGTTATCACTCGAGTCTTATTTATTTTCTAAAATCACAAATTATAATTAAGTTAATTTGTTTTCTGTGTATTAGTCACAATAGCTTTTTAAATTTTCGTAATTAAGTTTTAGTAAAATTCAATTCTGCATAAGCTTTTCTCTTGTTTTTGTGTTTTTTTTATTTTTTTCAATATTTAATTTACTTACGGGTTAATGATTTAGCTGTTAAAATTTATCTGGAAATTTATGTTTTTCTTTAATTTCTGCAGAAATACTTATTTTGCAACGGTGGTGTGTTTAACGGTGTGTGTGAGTCTACTCGTTTAGTGAGCCGGTCGTGCGGGCTTCTGTCAAAGACAAAGTGTATGACAAACATTCCATTTTTCGTCGTTTCATTTGTCATAAAAGGTTTATACTTTGACGTAAGCTAACGCCGCGCCGCACTAAAAGCGTGGGTTTCTATTCGTTTATTCGTCTGTTCTTGTTTTACATTTTAATGAACGAAGAAACGCTAGTTTAATGTTTTTATAAAATGTTTCTATAAATCGTTCCCTTTATCGACTATTGGTTTTGAATGCAGAAATTGTTAACAAAATAATTGTTTTATGGAATTGCGCTTTTTCTTTAAAAATTTATCGAATTCGGTGCTAGATGATGAAAAGTGCTGCCGAATGGATCGTGACATATTAAGCCGTTCCAGGTCATGGAATAATTCATCCAAGCTTGGGACTCAATAACCTACCTTCACCTTTTTATTTCTTGTCAGGAATAAGTGAACACATTCCTTAAGAATCGTGTAGGAATGTCTCATGTGATGCAAAATGACGGAAGAAAAAGCGTTCACATATCTCCCTGGGTCCGGGTAAAAATGAACTAACTCCACACATTTTATTGTGTCTTAAAGAGACTCTCATTATTGGTCTCGCATTGTCATCGAACCTCAAGTTATTCTCATAGCTGAATTTACGCCCTAACGTAGAACTAGTCCGTTTTCTCCAGTGGCGCCATCCATGCTTTCAAAGCTGAATACGGACTAGCCTTAAACTAATTCCTTACTCAATACCTACAAAATATAGAATTTCTCCGAACCAACCTATGTCGTAGTATGATCATGGTAACATAACCCGAAAGCATAGAGCGTGGTTCGCATCACTTTTCATCAGGCAATAGTAGTCGCCTGTCGGTGGCATCATCCGGTTATTTTCATAGCTGAATACTAAAGTACCCCTGACGGTGGCGCCATTTTCTTAGCTGAATATGATTCGACGCACAACTGAATCCTCAGTATATTGGAAAAAATCAATTTGGTATAGACAAAGGTAGATGAATGTAGCAAAGCCATCAAGTTCAAAATTTTTAAAAGTTTTTAAAAGTTCCTTAGCGCGGTTGTGGCAGCCGAAAAACACTCGATTTGCTTGCATTATTACAGAAAGCATGACCTTGGCGGGTGATAGGGTTGAGTATGATAGGGTGGCTTATCACTCGAAGACTCCGGCTCACTGACCAAAGACCTGTTTGACAGTGAGCCTTACGGAAGAAGTAGACATTTGCAGAAGTTACTGATCATGTGCCGTGACGCAAGTCTTATAAGAAAACAGATACTTCCAATATTGACGTGAGATTCAAAAAATTCTTAAAATTAAGTTGAAAACGATTTTTGAATTTCGTTTGCAATGCAAAGTTAAAGTCCCCAGCTCACGTTTGGATTCCAATATACAAAATCGTCCGATTTTCTATAGACCTCAAGTGGTGACATCTATGTTTTTTTCATAGCTGAATTAACGTCTCAACATAGTAACTACTCCCTTTTCTCAAGTGGCGTCATCCATGCTGAATGCTGACAAACATAAAACTAATTACACAATCTATTAGCTCCACATTATTCACTACCAAGGTACACCCACAACTGTGTGCGGCTGCTCATACTTCTACTCGTTGCATAGTCATCTCTAACAGTTCTATACTACACGAACTAATCAATGGCGCATCTCCTGAGTCGAGAGTCGGCTGAATAAAGATGCGCTTCTCGATTCTTTTGGAAGATATTTGTAACGGCTCACACATCTGTTAGAGCAACATTACATTGCAGCACAAGTTAACACCGAAATCGATTCATTTTCACACTGTACCGGAATAACGAATTGTGAAAATTTATGTCAAATTTATTGTTTCTGTATTTTCAAACTTCCTTTCTTTTGGCAAAGATCTTCCTAATAAAAACTTAATACTATGAAGGCACATCTACATCTTTTAAATTTAAAAAAAAATAATTTTGGATATAAAATGACAATTCAATAACATTGGCATAACTTTCTAACTACAGACGAAAATTGGTGCAGGACTTTTGATAAAATTCAATTGTTTTTCCGATTAGTAAAAAATATGGCCAATTACAACTTAACGGAAAATATCACGTGATTTTGGATCGGAATTTTCTAATAAAAAATCAATTTTACAAATTTTTAAGAATAGAGGGGAGCGTAGTAGGTCTCTTAAATTAACATTCAGTAAAATTTAAATTACAAAAATTGCAAGTAACTTAAAGCGAAGCGATTCTTAATTTTGTGTCAAGGTTAGAGTCAGATGTTTGAAGTAAAATTAAGAAAAAGACTTGAACGGCTAATTCTTAAAAATATTAACTTGGCCAACAAGTTTATAGTTAAACTCTCGAGAGGAGGCGTCTTTCGTAAATAGACCGTGTCATGTCCGTGTCTTGTCACCGAACCTCAAGTGCTGACATCTATTTTTTTTGGAGTTCAATTGACGCCTCAACACAGAACTACTCTCTTTTCTCAAGTGGCGCCATCCATGTTTTCATAGCTGAATACGGACAAACATAAAACTAATGACACAATCTATGGGTAAACATGAAAACCATCTACAAAATGGTCACCGCGGCTAAAACTTGGCTTAAAAATGGCGACTCGTAACGTTGTCGGCGGCTCATGTTTGGTATTTAGGCCATTCCAAGAAAACTTCGTTGAATGAATTGTTGGTTGACATTGACACTTGTGTAGTTAAAACGATGACGTAACGTTTGTTCAACATGCCGTCGAGAATGACATGTCCGAAAAAAAAAGTTTCCTCAAGTCGATTCCCACCTCAAAAAAATATTTGAAAGAAAATTGTCTTCGTTTTTTTTAAATATATGTACTTTAAACCGAGGGGTTATCCACTGGTCAAAAATTTGTACCAAAAATTCCAATTCCATAAAAAAATTCCAAGAAAGTCCAAAAATTCCGTCGAAATTCCAAAAATTCCAGCGAAATTCAAAAAATTCCATGAAAATTCTAATAATTTCCGAAATTTAGATGTTCCGAAAATTCCAGAAATTCCACAAAAATTCAAGAAATTACACAGAAATTCAAAAATTCCAAAAATTCTACAGAAATTCCATTAATTCCAAAAATTCCACAGAAATTCCAAAAGTTCCACAGAAATTCCAGAAATTCCAAAAACTCCACAGAAATTCCAAAAATTTAACAGAAATTCCAAAAATTTCAAAAATTTTGCAGAAATTCAAAAATTTCACAGAAATTCCAAAAATTCCACAGAAATTCCAAAAATTCCGCAGAAGTTCCATCGAAATTCCAAAAATTTCATCGAATTTCCGGAGTTCAGAAATTCCAAAAATTCCACTGAAATTCCAAAAATTCCACTAAGATTTCAAAAATTCATATAATTTCAGAAATTCCATTTTGATTCCATCAGCCTGTGCAAAAAAAATGAAGTGGATAACCCCTCGCTTTAAAGCGCCGTCAGCACCACCTATTTCGCTCAATGCTTCCAAATTTACTTTTTCCATAAAGGCTGATCTATAACCTTTCCAACGATTCCCCGCACGATGAATTTGATGGAGAACTGAGTTTCATTCGATTGATTTTCCACAGTATGAAGTAAGCGTTTTTTTTGGGAACATTCAAAATAAAATATTATGAAGAAAATTCCTATAACAAAAATTGTATGGAAGTCAACGATGTATGAATGTGATGGCATCGTGCGGTGTATCGTTGGAAAGGTAATAGATCAGCCTTTAGTCCGGGGGTAAAACGGCTTGACACTTTTGTTTTGAATCGCGTTCAATCTTCTCTCTGTTTACGTGACAGTTCTTTTGTTCTATTCGACAACTTTCATGCAAACGGAGACAAAACGGAGCACTTTTTCTAGTGGAAACCAGTTATCACGGTAAAAATAAATTTGGGAGCATTGATCGTGTCTTGTACATGAACTTCAAGTAGTGACACCTATGTTACTTTCATAGCTGAATTTACGCCTCAACATAGTACTAGTCCCTTTTCTCTAGTGGCGACATCCAAGCTTTCATAGTTGAATACGGACTATCTCTATACTAATTACTTAATCAACTGGACAAAATAGGTGGCGCTGACTACGCTTTTTAAAAATACAAAAGTTGGAAAATGGAGCATTTGATTTTTACCACATTCCCACTTTTCTTTCAAAAAAAATTACAAAAAAGTTTGGCGTTTTTAGACCAAACAATACTTTTGGTGTGATTGCGGAATCGACTTGAGAAAGCTTTTTCTTCGGCCATACCTACGACAAATGAACCAGCTAGACTTGACCTTATGTCTTTTAGTGGTGATTCAATAGGCAGTTCTTAACGAAAATAGATGGCAGCACATTCTATGCACTTGACATTTGAAACAGACTAACTTATTAGAGAATGTTGACATTTGGAACAGACACAGTGTGCGTCATTAGGAAAATTATAGAAAATCAGCGAAGATTTGCAACGAATATCGTCGAAAAAATCAAATTAGCGACAAAATTACATGACGGCTGTAGGCCATTCTTAACGAAAAGTACGACATCTGTCAACCACATAACGTCGATATCATGAACCAAAGATAGTTTGTTCCAAATGACAAAATTCTCTAATAAATTAGTCTGTTTCAGATGTCAAGTGCATAGAAAGTCGATTTATCGATTTTACACACTGTGTGACGGCAGATCTCAGTCGAAAAACGTGTAGATGGGAGTGTTCTATTGCAAATTATTTAGTGCCACAAAATTTAAACGTTTGCTGAATAGGTAAGTGCTCTCTAATTCTCTCGCTGTTAACTAAAATTAATAGATCAATGACACTTATACGCGATAAGTTTGTAAGCTACATAATTTGCTGTCAATGTGTTTTCGCCCAAATGTCAAATTTGTTGGTATATTTTGAAAGGAGCCGCCATATTTCCGTCTCAAGAGTAACAAAAACTATTTTTGAACGCAAACTTAATATTTTCGGTCAGCCATACAAGAATGTAGAATAAATTTTTAAAGTTAAAGACTAAGGTGTCTAGTAGTCATGTGAAGGGAAGACAGTTTGATTACATCAACTAAAATTAAAAGTAGATTCTTCATTTCGACGATTTCTTTTAGTTATCACAAAATTTTGGTTAACTTTCTTTGCTTCGCACTTGTTTGATTTGTCGGTAAACTGAGAGAAATCGTCATCACAACGTTTTGCTATGGTCGAATATAAATGTTTTTATTGCCTACCCCATCCGAAAGTTGAGCATTATTTGTATGTTTACTCCCTACGAAAACCATGCATTACATGTAGGGTCTTTATGTTTTTACTGGTGAAGTAAAACTTTTGTTTTCAATAGTGAGGTAAAATTTTTGAAATGCTCAACTTTAGGATGGGTAGGCAATCAAACATCATACATTGGACCTTGCTACATAATTCATTACTTCGGACAAAATTTTGAGACCTCGCAAACGCACGAATGTTTCTTTGAGCAACAAGCTTTAAAAGCGTTTCGTGAAGTTGCGTGCCTCGCTTTCGGCTAGGATATGCAACCTCTACACTCGTTAAAGTAACGTTTTCAAACCTTGTTGCTCAAAAAAACACCCGTGAGTTTGTACTCATTGAGTTTGTTGGGATCAAAAGTCAGTCTATTCCAACTGTCAAAGTGACGTTTTGAACGTCAAATCTATAAAGTAAACAATGAGTTCAAGAATGCAAGACAAAAGTTTATTTATTTTATCTAAATAATTGACATTAAAAACGTCATTGTGACAGTTGAAATAGATCGACTTTGGATTCCAAAACACTCAATGTAATGAATTAATTTCGCAGGGTCCGATGTAGTATACTATGTCTTTATGTCCAATTGAGATTGACTATACAGGAAACTTTCATGTCTTTCCACAAAATAGAGAGAAAATTGGCGTCGTTCCAATGGGTTAGTGACGCAATCTAAACAAAAATAATTTGCCCAGATAATAAAATTGAAATTCTAGGCTCTAATACTGTGTTGCTGGCCTTAAATGCAACCTACGCCCTTTCTCACCTTCATTCATCAATTCATACCGTTTTAAGTTCTAAAATGGGCGAACAAATCTGCGGATTAAGGTAAAAATATTACAAATTTTTGACTTTTTGAAAAATTAAAAAGTTTAGTACAACTGGAAAACTTGTATTATTATAGAGGTCAAAATTTAGTACCTCAAAAATGTACTAATTGACCGTCTCAAACTTCGGACATGTCAATTCATACAAAATATTATATGGCCTGTTACCACTGACGCCATGACCGCCGTTGGGTTAGGTTTTGATTAAAACGATTTAAAAAGTGAGTTAATGCCCGTTCACCCGTGACAGCTTATTGTCCAATAATGTAAGCATTCGATTTTCGAATCGACATCACGTTCTGCATGACCGATGAAAGAAATCTATCAGTCATGCAACGTGAAGTTACAAAGACGTCTAATGTGTGTAAAGGTCCTTGAAGTTGGGTTTCCTTATTATTTTGTACCGAATTTTCAGAATAATATTGAAAAATGCATGTAAATATACGACCAACCTTACACTTCATATACACGCGTGTTTATGATATGCATGCAGTGTGACGAAACAGGTTAAATTTGTGCGTTTTTTGAGTCACTCTTTAGCTTTTTCCGTCTACTTGGATAGAATGAGTCGTTTCACACAGAGAAGATTCAATTTCGAAAATTCGCCATTTTTCAATTTTGACCATCGTGTGATAGACAGTAATAGACATTATCTATTCAATTTTCGAATCGACGCCAACTTCATGTTAACCAAATGCGATTGATCCAGGGGCGTGACAGTCTTTTGTTTCGATTTTTGCAAGTAATATTCAGCATGAAGTTAGCTGCAGTTGCAACCGAAGCTAACTTCATTGCAAGGAAATCAGCTGTTTTTTGAACTTTTCAATGAAATCAACTGATTTTGGTAAATTTATTAATGAAATCAGCTGACTTTGTTTGCAATGAAGTTAGCTTCGGTCACAACTGCAGCTAGCTTCACGTTGCAAAGATCGGAATAAAAAACTGTCACGCCCCAGGATTTATCCGATTGATCATGTATTGTCCTCGAACTTGAAGTAGCGACACCTATGTTATTTTACATGCTTCACATCGGAGCCGAAAGTAAAAATGTCTATTTTGTCAAATTTAACATTTTTCTACTTTCGACTCTATTATGAAGCAAGTAAAATTTAAAACGTCGCTCAGAAAAGCACTTTCGGCTCTTGTCCTTTTGACTTAAATAACAATTCATCACACCAACAACGAAAATCGTAATTTTCACTTCCCAAATGGGAGTCGCAAATGAAATTATTGCAGATCCTCAGTTAACCAAGAGAGACGAAAATATTTTTAGTTCTCAAAAGAGAGCCAAAATTAACTGATGTATACAACATGAGAAGTGTATGATCGTCTCTAATGTTATAGATGATGGGATCAGTTACTTGTTATTGATGGCGCTACTGTCAGTCGGAGACACTCTTTATATCTTTATAGCTATAGAAAATGAAGAGATGGCGACACCGTTTGTCAGTGACTATTTTTGACTATAAATCGTGTCTTGTCCCCGAACCTAAAGTGGTAAAGGACATGTAAAATGTTGAAGGAACACGGAAAGACCTGGTAGGCTCAAAAATGGTAAGATAAGATAGCATAAAGGGACACCAGGTACCAGGTAATTAAATTAAATTGAATTAAATGAAAGATTTACCAATATCAAACCAATTAAGGCAGTTGGTCCGACTGTTAGTTCTCACTGTACCAACATGACAGATGGCGCCACAGCGCGGTCTGTATGGCAAGTGAGCAGCGTCCTGTTCCACTAAAACAGGCACTCCAGACGCAAATCCTGACTAGGAGAGACTTAGGAGTCAACGATAACCAACAAAGAATGTCGCTTCTCTTAAATACGACCGCATCTCTAAGAATGTCTCTGACTGGGATCGGCGAGATTCACAGAGTTTCTCATGTGAAGTCTGAGGGGTCGTTCATAAAGTATGATAATAATAATAATCTGCCTTAACATCCCATGAAGGGTTAGTGGCTAGATCATTGTTTACTAGTTTCGCTACTTTTGTGGTTCTACTTTTTTTTGAGATCCTTTCATTACCGCAACATTTTTACAGAGCCAGTGGTAAGCTTTGTCGAGCAGCTATGAGATGTACTAGGAGCAAAACTAGTAGGAGCAGAATACCGGCACCTCCCAACAATGTGTTTCACCGGTAAGCCGTATGATGGCGCTACACTCAACTTCACATGACTTGAACCGATTCAATCAAATCTAAAAATCGGAACAAATCCGTCTGCGGTTGAGTTTCGAACCAACACACTGGCAACTCGATCTCATAGTAGGTCATAGTATGGTTAACTACTAGGCAGTCGAGTTGCTAACTCGTTACTCATAAAGTATGTCACGCAAAAATCGATGTTTTTGAGACCCCCTCCTCCCATGTCACACTTGTGTCACATGAGCTCGAGCCCCCACCCCCTTCGGGTGAAGGTCATATAAAGTCCGAAAACGTCAAGTTGTCTTATTTGTGCGAATCGTGCAATAGTATAAGAGTGGTGTCACTACATTCAAGTCCGAAACACAGCCTGGCACCAAAAAGTGATTTAAGTGAAAATAGTAGGTTGTAGCGAGTAGCTCATGGCAAAAGACTTATCAACTTGACATCAGGCTGAGTACTTTGTTTCTTTGAGCCATAAAAAAGGCGGCACCCTCCTGGTGCCGAAACTTTGAGTATACACTATGACGGCAATGCAAGAAATATGTGAATTGAAAAGTTTTGAAATCAGCGTAAAATATGACGTCGACAATAAATTCAAGTTGGATGGAGATACGATTTCACTTTTTTGTGCCTGACGAAGCAAACAGGTTAGAGTGGCCTGCAGTTTTTGGACATCTTCTTCAACCTTTTTGGTCCATCTACAACGAAATGGCTGATGCAATAACCGTGTTACTCTCTTTTAGGAACCGAAAATACTTTCGGCCCTCTTTTAGAGAATCGAAATATTGTTCGTATCTCTTGGCTTAGTGAGGTTCTCAATTTTTTTTCGACTAGCATTTGAGAAGTGAAAATTACGATTTTCATTGTTGGGGTGTTGAAAATTACGATTTTCGTTGATGTCGTGATGAAAACGGGGCGCGCAACAATTCTCCCACAGGTTTGAATTTTTATACTTTCATCCCCTGTGATCCAAATAATTATTTCTTAGCTGAAGTTAAGCCTCAACATAGAACTAGTTCCTAGCGCCATCCATGCTTTGACATTAAACTAATTCTTTGTTCAATCGTTTTCAATTTTCAAAACAAGAATAATAATAATAATCTGCCTTACAACCCATGAAGGGTTAGAGGCTAGATCACTATTTACTAGATCACTATTTACTAGTTTCGCTATTTGTGGTTCTACTTTTTGAGATCCTTTCATTACCGGAAAGTTTTACTGTGCCAGTGGTAAGCTGTGCGACAAACCCAGTGCCATCTATGAGATATAACTAGGAGCGAAATTAGTAGGAGTAGAATACCGGTTCTCCCAACAATGCTTTTTCCGGTAAGCCGTACGATGGCACTACACTCAACTTCACTCGACTTGAACGATTCAATCAGTTTTGTTTTGTTTACAAATCTAACAATCGGTACAAATCCGTCTGCGGTTGAGTTGCTAATGTCAAAACTGCAGCTGTTTTGTGTAGCATTCTGTTCAACGTGAAGATAGCAATTGTTGTGAAAATGGATATCGACTACATCCACTTGGCTTCGATTCGAAAAGCGAATGCTGACATTTGGACAATGAACTGATACCTCCGTGACGCTTAGACCTTTTTCTTTTAATGAACCGTAAAAAATCTCTCAACGAAGGTGCACATACAATGACACGACATGTTGTAAAAACAAAATGACGGAAAACAGACGAGAAATCTAATTTCCGCGTAATACTTTTTTCGTCACAGCCCATAATTTCCAATTACGATTTTCTTCCATCAAATGAAAAAACATAAACGATGCGGAAGAAAATCCAACTATATAGTCAATTACAAGCTTTTTCTATCTTGTAACACAATCAAAATGTTGAATTAAATGCATCACACAAAATGTTCTAACTAAATCTTTATAGTTATTTACAAACATGGTAACAATATAAATCGCTAATGTCTCAAATTATAAATGTAATTTGCTTCCATTACATGTGAAAATGACGGCACGCCGAAAACTATCTGTAAATATTACCTTTGCGCTAGTGCGCCGGTAAAACGTTAAAAACAATAAAATAATAAAATATTTTGATACTGAAAATAAACTAAAAATCATTTGCGTATCCACTAGATACAATTTTTAAAATTTTTCTTCGCTCGTCGTACGCGAAAATACTTATCCGGCTTTGGACAGAAGGCTTTTGTATTCGTCACGAATTCATAAGCTTTACGTATATCACTGGCGGTAAATTCATGTTTTGTTACCATTCCTTTCAGCTCGCACATGTTCTTGTACGATTGATAACTGAATAACTGATGATTTCGTGGTTTTATGTTTGCTGATTTTGCACAGATTCCTAGAAACACAAAGAAAAATATGTGAAAATGAAAGTAAAGTCGGTCTATCGTCGTCATTCTTTACAGACAGTTAAGTACCTTTCGGGGTGTGAGGTCTTTGTTAAAATGATAACTTAACTGTGTGAGTACATAGTGTTTGGTGACGTGACAAATCAAGCGCATTTATTATCGTCGTATTTGTTATTGTCTGCTTTTTATATTCGTCGCATTTATTTTCGTTCACTTTTTTGTACATGGATGATTTTGTAACGCGTAATGCAACGTTGAACATAACGAGACGAAGCCGAGTGAGACAAGGTTACGAACGTGTACCAAAAAATTCCACTTTCATCACGCCTGCAGCGGGCTATATTATACCCTGCAGGCGGCCTTACGTGCATGGAATTCTGCCCCTTTACACCTCACAAGGGGATATTACCTCATATCCCCCACACACAAGAAAGAATAAAATTGAAGGAATCAAAATACCAGTAATAAAAGGGACTCCCATCAAGTTTGTCCACATACTAAAACACTTAGGCGTTATCCTGGATAGCAGGCTATATTGGTACGAAAACCTAGACGAGCGGCTGCAAAAAGCTACTATCGCTTTGTGACAATGCAGAAGAGCGTACGGTAAAACTTGGGGTCTCTCCCCTAAAGTGATGTTCTGGATCTACACGACCATCATTAGACCTATCCTTACCTATGCTTCCTTTATCTGGAACCATATATGCAGGAACAGGCAAGTTCAAATCAAGCTCGAGAAATTCCAAAGCATGGCATGCAATGCCATAACAGGATGCTGGAAGTCGACTCCTACAGCAGCTATGGAGGTCATGCTGAACTTGATTCCGCTCCACATTGTCATAGAAACAGAGGCGATTAGCACACTCAGCAGACTATTTAAGCAGTGTAATATAAGAGAAACTGAGCATTCCAAAATATGGTTCTCAACACTAATGAATAGAAATAGAATGGCTAGGAGGAAGCATAAAACCGAGCGGTATTGTATTACATACGGACGGCTCTTTTATTAAAGAAGGAGCGGGAGTAGGCGTTTACTATGAAAATCCAGAGATCGAGAAATCAATCCCGCTAAGAGCATAGTCATCGATCTTCGTAGCTGAAATCAGAGCAATCATAGAAGGCAGCCACTCGATCTGCGACTCCATACCAGGCGCACAAGAGGTAACGCTATGCACAGACAGCCAAACGGGGATTAAGGCTGTAGTATCAAACTGCTTCAAATAAGCATTAACCTTGGAACGTCAGGAAAAACTCGATAGATTGACGTCAACTCATAGAATCAAACTGATGTGGGTTCCAGGGTACGAAGGAATCGAAGGCAATGAAAAAGCTGACGAACTAGCCAGGAAAGGCGCGCTAAACCAGCTAATTGGACCGGAACCATCAATGGGTACTCCACACTCGCACTCAAGAAGTATTGCTAACACAATAAAAACTAAGAATTTTGGTAACTACTGGCTCAAAATCTCCAAATGCCGGCAGGTAAAGAACTGTATAAGGATAATCAGTAAGAATTCAAAATTTCTTCTAAATATCAGCCGCACAACATTAAAAATTTTCACCGGGGTGACTACTGGACATTATGGTTTCAACAGGCACCTTACCACAATTGGAAAACGAACGGATCGAGGCTGCGATCTGTGTGGATACCACACAGATGCAGCCGAACATTACCTATGCTATTGCCCGGCCTTTATCACAAATAGAAGAATACATCTGGGAGGATATATCTCCAAATACCACATGATCAAATACTTGAAACCAAAGCACATCCTTAACATCATCTGCAGATCTAGCAACACTGTAAGGTTCATCAAATTGTGGTGCTCTGTATTTTTCTAACTGAAAATAAGTTATCAGTGTAAAAGTGTATCAGTGTAAGTGTACGATATTTTATTTCAATTTTGGGTACTGATTTGAAAAATAGTGAAATTTTGGTAATATTATGCTCTCTATAAGCTAAATTTGTCATTTTCTTCCGCTGCTGCTATGAATCAAATCAAAGGCCTTACTTCTTTACCAACGTTAAACGTTTTCTTTTTTGGGCGCGCTGTCATTTATAATTGTACAATGATATTGTGTATTGATTTGTACTTTGAATATCTGCACGGTTGAATCTTATCTAAGAATTTTATTTCTTTTTTTTTTTACTTTAAATCCGTATAAAAAACCCTCTTAACGATTCAACAAATAAATAAAATGGGAGATGAGTCCGATATTGACATTAATTCCGGATTGGAAGACGAGCTGCTAAAGGATGATGAGAATGTTGCTGGTGATAGTTTGGCTAAATTGAATGTTGAATTGGCAAAGGGTGAAATGTTGTCTTTGCTGAAAGAGATTCGTAAATCTCAATCATCGCAATGTACAAAAAAAGACCTGCTTGAACATAGTAAAACTATTAATAAGAAGTTTGGTGTAATGGATAGAAAGGTGACATCAAATACCTCGGCCATAAATTCAAACACGTCTCGAATAGATTCAATTGAAGCGGCATTGGAAATAAGCAAACATGAATCTGAACTAGCCAAGCAAAATGTCATTTCCAAAAATTTGAGCATAATGGGAGTTCCGGCTGTTGACAATGAGGACCTGCGATCTCTAGCGCTGAAAATATTTTCGCTTGTTGGTTGTTCAGTGACTAGTGCTGATATTTTTGGGTGCTATAGGTTGAAACGTGCCAATGTTTTTACCAATATTTTTATAGTCAAGATCAATGATTATTCGGTTAAACACCAAATTCTTAAATCGAGAATTAACACTCATATACGGTTGAATGACGTCATAAGCTCTAACTCACCTGTTGAAAACAGTTTGATCTTTATTAACAATCACGTTACTCCATACTTTGGTAAGCTGTTGGCGGAAGGTCGCACGGCGATGAAAAGTAAACAAGTTCATTCTGTATGGTTAAGTAAAAATGGTTGTCACCTTCGACTTGAACCCAATGGACCTGATTATTTGTATCGTAGTGTCAATGAGTTTAATGAACTAATTTCAAGTAAAAGACAACGTCCAACAACGAAGAAGCCTGCATCAAAGCAAAAGAAGCGTGCGAAGCCAGATGACACTGAAATTTCACCCAACAATGCTCATAAGACTAAGAAGAAGTAAACTGTGATGAACTTAGTGGCGGCGGAAGAAATTAGAGAATTTATCACAAAAATTTTTGAACTATTTTTCTTGTCTAATTATTGATATCTTTTTTTATTTTATTTTTCTATTTTTTCAATCCTCAACATAAAGTGCTTTAAGCATATTTTTTCAAAACTATTATTCTATTTTTTTTTTTTTTTACATTTTAATTAAATCAAAATCAATCTATAAAACTCTTTTCTATTTTGTTTAAAAACTAAAGACCAAAAACCTAAAACCAAAAAAAAAAAAAACTATAATTTCTTAACTGAAAACCCAAATTTTTCAAATATTATCAAGCAACTTAAAACCAAACTTAAAACCGAGCAGTAACTAAATAGGCTTCTGCCTCTTTAGCTCTGCTATTCGAATTAGTTTTGTCCGGTGAGTTGAAATAGTATATTATGGAGCGAAGGTCAAGTTTAAAAATATACTATCAAAACACTAATGGTTTGAGAATGAAAACGAAAGACTTTCGTACTGAACTTATCACTTACTCATATGATGCAATCTTGTTATGTGAGACCGGACTTAATGATTGTTTCTATGATAGCGAATTTTTTTGACAACCGCTATGTTGTTTACAGGATTGATAGGAATAGGCAGTTGACGGGGTTATCTAAAGGTGGCGGCTGTTTACTTGCTGTCAAAAGCTCGTTATCTTCAATGAGAATGCCAGACTGGGAGCTAAGTAAGGAAGATGTATGGGTGTCAATTCACCATGACGATGGTTCTAGAACTAATATTAACGTTAGATACATAGAGATTGGAAGTAAATTGGAGGCATATTTAACGCATTTCAAAAGAATCAGCGACATTGTTACCAAGGCGGATGTGAAGGACTCTTTCATACTGATAGGCGATTACAATATGGGGGATAGTGTGCTATGGTCAAATGATTCGAGCGTTTATAAAGCTGTGTTAAATGACCACACATTGTTCGATAAGCGCATACCTTGTGAGCTCTTTAACTTGCAAGCGTTATGTAGCTTAAATCAATATAACTTGATCCCCAATGGAAAAGGTAGAATGCTCGACCTGGTTCTCTCAGACATAGACCAGAATAAAATTCGTGTGGTAGGCTGTCAGAGCCCACTCGTCTATGAAGACACTCATCATCCGGCATTAGTCATTGAGGTTGATGTGAGCCCTTTAAGTTATGTTCTTGAAGATAGGCCAGCTAAGACTAATTTCTTTAAGGCGAACTATGAGGGGTTAAATCTCCAATTTTTGCAAATTGAGTGGGAAGTTGAATTGAGAGGCTTAGACATAAACGGAGCAGTAGCCAGGTTTTATGAGATCATTGAAACTTTCATAGATGAAATTCCCAAAGTTACGACCTCGACTAAAAATTACCCAGTCTATTTTACGGCTAAACTTATAAGAATGATTAAAAAGAAGGCTCGAGCTAGAGCTGCAATGAATAAGTGTAATAATGGTTCTAATCGAAAAAAATTTGCTGATCTGAGAAAAAATGTTAAAAGGGAAATAAAGAACTGTTTTTCTAACTATGTCGATGATTGTGAGGTGAAGATAAAAACTAATACGAAGTGCTTCTTTGTCTTCACTAAATCATTAAGGAAAACAAACTCCTTATTGAACAACATGAAATTTGGCAATGTTACTGCAAATGGTAGGTCATCAATATGTGAGTTGTTTGCTAACTTTTTTACATCTGTTTATGATGAGCAAACAGAAGATGTGAGGAATGTCCTGGAGCCGATTACTGACTTGAATGATGGTATGGATATTTTGATTACCGTTGAAGAAGTTCAAACAGTTCTGAAAAGTTTTGATAAAAACAAGGTATCTAGTCCGGATGCCATTCCTATGATCTTCTACATGAACTTAGCTACATCATTAGCCAAGCCGTTGAGTATATTGTTCAACAAATCTTTGAGTGAAAAATGTTTTCCTGATGTATGGAAAAAAGCTTTCTCACGCCGATTTTTAAGGATGGTGACAAACACGATGTATCAAATTATAGAGCTATTTCAATTATCTGTGCAATATCCAAAATTTTCGAAAGGTTACTGTTTGATAAGTTGTTTATCCGATTCAAGGATAAAATTGAAACTTCACAGCACGGTTTTTTTGCAAAACGGTCAACCTTGTCTAATCTGATGGGGTTTGTTACTTCTGTGTCTAAGGCTATGGCGAACGCTGGGCAAGTTGATGTTTTATATACTGACTTCTCGAAAGCATTTGACAGGATACGGCACGATCTTTTGCTTATGAAGCTAAGGAAGTTCGGATTCAGTGAATCACTAGTCCACTGGTTCGCCTTATATCTGTTAAATCGTTCACAATTTGTCGCCATTGGAGGGGGTCTCTCCAAAGAAATTAAGCCAAGATCAGGTGTCCCTCAAGGTTCTGTCCTCGGTCCGTTCCTATTTATTATTTTTATTAATGATCTACTTACATTGCTTCCTTTGTCCTTTGGATTTGCGGATGATTTGAAATTTGATTGAAGGTAACTAATGGAGCAGATTGTTATCGTTTTCAGCTTAAAATTAACGAATTGTATAATTGGTGTAAGACTAATAAACTTGATCTGAACATAAAGAAATGTGCCATTATGTCCTTCACACATAAAACGGATTCTAAGAAATTGGACTATTTATATACAATTGGCAATACCATCCTAGATAGAGTAGCATCCAAGAAGGATTTGGGAGTCATAATGGATGACAAGCTTTCCTTCAATGAGCATGTACGCGCAACCACTCGAAAGGCCTATCAGATGCTATCTTTCGTTGTGGAAAATATTTTAAAAATCCCGATAGTTTAGTTGTACTATATAATTCGCTCGTTCGTAATAGATTGGAATACTGTTCCACAATTTGGAATCCATTTTATGATAAATACAATGACATGATAGAAAGAGTTCAACGTAAATTCACACGGATGTACTACTACAAATTTGGATTAATCAAACCGGAATACCCGCACCGTCTGGAGTACCTAAAAATGCACTCTTTAAAATCGAGAAGATTTATGAATGATGAGATAGCGCTCTACAAGATCGTGCATAATTTAATGGACACACCTTTATACAGCTCATTGTCATACTACAACCCAACTAAACCGACTCGTTTACACCATCATCGAACATTTTACCCACCGAACATAACAACGAACGTTGAGTTTGATGCACCAATCAACCGTCTTCAAGAACATCACGATAAATTCTTCTCGGATATTAATTTATGGGTTGGTTCACTTCAAAACTTCAAAACTCGAATAAAAGAGAAAATAAGTTGTCAATTGTTTCCATTTAGGATGTCAAACTAAAGAAATTGAATCAAAGGACTGATAACGCTTTTGCTGATTATGATTAGGATGTTTAATTATAATTATATACTTTTTTTTATTTTTTATTTGTAATTGTAACTATTTACTTTTAGATTGGATATGTTATTGGGAGATAATCCTGTTTATTCGATCGTTAAATAAATAAATAAATCATCGCTAGTACGAAAGGATTTGAAGTAACAGCAACGGGTTAACCACACAGCTAGCACAATGGGCCCGAACGGAGGCCCCCGTGCGATTCTTACTCAGGTAAGATGGTTGTTTTTAATAATAAGAAAAAATCCCCCTATAACCGCTTTTTTTTAAATTTTACTCACGGCGTACGGCGCTACTTTTTCAACTTCCACAACAAATAGTAGATTTCATAACTAGGGAAGGAAATAGAAAATTCCTTAACAAGAGTAAAGTTTGCGACCAGAGCTGAATAAATTGTAACGAGGGTGAATTTGCGCCCCGAGCGTAGCGATGATTCCTTCCTCCCTGTCGAGCCAAGGGAGATATAGAAGGGAACATTACATAGTCACGATGAATTTTATAAAAAAATTTTTTGGCTTCTAGGGACCACCTACCTAGGCACATATAAAAAAATCTGCTGGAAGATGCGTGCGATTTCAGCAGACGGTTTAAAAAAAAAAATGCTTCTTCGCATAAAAAATGTTCCAGTGTGCCATACTTTGATGACTGAATACGAAGCATAACCAACTTCATGTGAATTTATTTTCTCACCTCATTTGGAGGTGCGAAAACATTTTCGCACCTCGTTTTATTTTCGCACCTCCAAATGAGAGGCGAAAATATACTTTTCGCGCAGACGGACAAAAAACGTCAGATTTCCTCACAATATTGAGACCGTAAAGTAGGCTTGTTCGGTACACTTTTGAACAATAACTTTTTTTGCCACCTGTCGTTTTCGACCCAGGACCGAAAAGTCTTTTTTGCCCAGTTGAATTTACTGATTTAGACCACGGTGTGGAAAAGGTCTTTCCTCGGGCTCCGCTGCGCTCCGCCCTCGGATTCGACCTTTTCACAACCTGGGTCTAAATACACCGTTTTAGCTCCTTGTGATGTAATGTACTATTTTGCAACGCACAATCGATTTTCGACTGTTTTCAATGTTGTTCACGATGCGGTAACGCGATCAAAATCGAAACAGTTTCCAATTTTTTTAAGAGTGTGATGGGAAGTGAAACAAATTTACACCTTGTAACGATATGACTTTTGAAATTTGATACATGTGCTGAAATGTACCCCTCCGTTGCTATGATACGACGTTACAATATCGTATGTGTGTATTGCAATCTGATCAAAAATTGTTTGTACACTGTAAAATATAATGGTTTCTGTGGAGTGAATTTTTTAAGTTTGGTTGTTATTTTCTTCTCAATCGATTTGTTTGTTGCAAAAAGCAGTGTGTCCACCTCGTTGCGATACTTGATTTTTTCAGTATACGTCCTAAATATTGTCCAACTCGCCTTTGGCTCGTATGGACAATATTAGGACTGACGCTGAAAAAATCAACGTATCGCAACATGGTC
>CM055404.1:138398093-138446485 GCA_029228625.1 Pseudolycoriella hygida
TGCTTAAATGTGTTAAGTTATCTACAATAATTGTAATAGTGATAAAAAGTGTGAATCTTTTTCGGGAGAAAATATGAATTTTCGCCAAACAAATGTGAAAAGTTATGAATTAAACTCGGGCAAAAATAGAAAATTCTGAACTCGGTTAAAGTCTGTACGAGAGAGTAAAGTTTGTGGCCCTCGCAGAGAAAATTGCAACGATAGTGAAGTTTGTGACCAGAGCGCAGCGAGTGCCGCAATTCACTCGAGTTGTGCTTGTCATGAAAATAACTATACAATTTTTGTCGTAAAGCTAGTTCCTTGACACCCGAGTCGACATTATTATCATTTTCAAAATGGATTATTTATCTCAATTTTTTATGGTGATGCCAAAATGGCTACGTTTTTACATGTACAAACAGTAAAAAGATAATATTTTTTTCATGCCTCGGGGCCAAAATCGAAGGAAATTTTATAAATTTCTCTCGATTTTGAACCTCTGCATGAAAATTTGTTTGTGTATCTGTTTTGGACGACTCATTTTAGGCACTTTTGCATGTAGACCTCGCTTTGCTCGGTCTACAACACGCGAAATTGCCTAAAATCAGTCGTCAAAAACAGACACACAAATAACTATTTCTTTTCATATGTTATTATGCGAAAATATTGCTATTTTGGCAACACCATGAAAAATTGAGTTGGAAGTGTTCTAGGCCCGGATCTCCTCACAAACGCTATTAGGTCAAAGACTTGATATAACAGCTGGGTTCCCCAGATAGACTAAAAATGTGAGCAAATGGTTCAACATGATTTTTGAATGAAGGGATTCAAACGGGATTCAATGGTCGGCTTGGGATTCAAGCTCCTCACTCGCCAAAATAAAAATGTCCAAACCATATTGTAATATACTATTTCGGCCCACCTCATTTTCAGTCCTGATCTGAAAAATGATGTTCAAACGTATGCGTAAAACACGTCTTTTCGGATGCGAACTCGGTTAGGAAATTTGGCATTTTTGGCCGTCTGCGGGAAGTTTTTAATTTCGACCACGGTGGTGAAAGGTCAGAGGGCAAAGCGTAGCGGTCGAAATTAAAAACTTTTGCTTCTACTGATATAATATGCTATTTTTTGCGCACAAATTTAGGCTATAATTTGCCAAGGGTCAATAACTCTTAATCAAAATTTGAGAGTCATTTTTCGTTCATAGGAATTCGGAAGATCTGCGAAGCTGTGTCATGGGAGGCATTTACAATCGACTTTATCCATTTCGCTAAATCTTACGTCAATATGTCATGCTTTTAACAAAAATCGGAAAAAACAATAAATTCCGAAAATGAAACGTTGCATCTACTTTTATTATTGAATAACGGGGGGACATGAGAATCCAGACAATCCAAACCTAGTTTTTAAATGTAAAATAAAATATGTGCAGGGGACCCGTACGTATCAGAATAACTGTGACAAAATGATTCCAGCGTATCAAAGTAAATGTTGCCTTAACTCTTAAGTCATATCGCGAAATCTTCGGATGTCACGGTTTTAGACGATTTATGGCTCATTCAACGAATCGAATCGACTGTGGAGAGGAAAACCCTATATCAGTTTTGTGAAATTCATCTTCAATTCGAAGCAAGTGGCTATGAAGTAAGTACGTGTCAGAGGGTGGAAAAAGTTGTTTTTTGTCTATACCTCGTATGAGACGCAATGGAAACAAATAATATTTAGCAAGATTATGAACCTCCATAATACGAACATTTTTTGATTCTGACCCCTCCCCCACTCCCACCTGTTTGGAGTTATTAGTCATTTTAGGTCAATTCTTTGGATTATTTTTGCCGCTTGCAGCAGCGGTGTGCTGTGAAACTGATTATATGGGTAGTTCGTACACCTAGCCTAGTAAGAATATCTGCAATCATATGAAGGGACCCTTACTTATCAGAATAGATGCGGCAAACAGAGTTGATGTTACGAAAAGACTAGAACGTATTTAAGGAAATATTGCCTTAACTCATAAGTATGTGCAATTACGTCCTCATCAAATTGGATTGGAAATTGCCGAAAGGGTCCGAAGAAACGGCGCAAAAGATAAGCCCAAAATTTGAACCGACCTAAAGCGCTTAGCAGCGGCCTCTCACCCATACCTCCGTGGATAAAAAAGTTCGCCTCTTTTTTCTCTACAACACTGTACAAAAAGCCCCATTATCAAAGGAGTATTCACGAAAAAACACCAAATATCGTGTTGGATCGCGTAGCATAAGTTGGACCCACACTAAGGACGCTATAGCCGGAACCACTCGACAGGTTTTCACTATTTTCAATTTGGTTATTTTCTGATGTTCACATCTTTCATTCGAAACCTTGAAGAGCGATTTCTGTTGTGATTTCGCAGCGATTTTAATGAAAAAGTTCCACCAATCTTCAAAAAAGCACGTTTTTCACCACTTTTTCTACCGTAACTTCGAAAGTTCTCAACCGATTTTGCCCAAATTCATTTTCATAATCAATTTCCTGATTATCTTTCAGGTAAAAAAAAAAGATTTTGAAAATCGGATAAGATTTACTCAATTTATGTAGAAAAAACACGTTGGGCCCTAGTAGAGATTCAGTTTTAGGGCCCTGGCTGAGTCCAAAAGCTCAAAATCAAAAAAGTTTCACCGTTTATTCGAACGGGTTTTTCAAGATTGCCCTCTCGGCAATTTCCAATACAACTTAATGTGGACGCAATTTCATACACTAAAGAGTTAAGGCAATATTTACTTAAATACGTTCGAGTCTCTTCGTAACATTAACTCTGTTTGCCGTATCTATTCTGATACGTACGGGTCCCTTCATATGTTTTATTGCTGATTCGTCATCCAAGGACCATGATCGATGCTCCCCTTCTACTCCTAGATCGAAATTCGACTGGATACAAAGTAAACCCATAAGAACCCTTTTCGAAGAACTTCGAGAACACGAATATTTACATATTTTCTTTCTACACATTAACTTCCATCTCTGTAATAATCGTAGTGCTGAATGAGTGCTGCTTCCGGCAAATTGTTTTTTATTATCGTGTTTTGAGTGTTAATTTTGATAAGATTTTTTTAAAGAATGTGAGTGCAGTGGCGTATAGTCTTTCCATTTAAATTCTAATTAATCATTCAGTTTTCAAGATGTTCCCCACAATGAAAAATTTGTTCCAAGGGGAAAAAAACCCAAACCTAACCGAAGATCATTCGGAGATAACTTTCTTCAATTTGTTTTGCGATAAATGGGAATCCCACAACACACTCTAGTTGTTTTCGATGTTTTGCTACGACAATAACACTGATAAAGAGATTTTAGTTGGTTTGTGTGGCGCATAAGTAGAGGTAAAAATTACAACGCAAACACAGTTGAGTTTTACGCGCTTAGAGAAGAATTTAGCTTTGCTCTTTGCTATTAAACGATTAAATCAAAATAAAAAAGTGAAAATAGATTTACGGAAGAATGTGTGGAATTTGTGGACGTGTTTCCTGGACGAATGAATCGTCGGATATAAATGCCAAAACGTTGGTGCAACAAATGACTTCTCAATTGACACATCGTGGTCCTGACGATCAAAACATGTGGTCGTCTACAGACAACACCTGCACGTTTGGGCATTCTAGACTTATTGTTGTGGACCCGGAAGGTATGTTGAGTGGACGTTTTGCTCAAAGGATAATTAAATGACACTTTAGGTGGGAAGCAGCCGATGTCACTCACGGACTCTGATGGCAAAGAGTACATCATGATATACAACGGAGAATTATACAACACCGAAGAATTGCGATCCGAACTGCAAAAACGTGGACACATTTTTAATTCATATTCCGACACTGAAGTTCTTCTCCGTTCATTTATGGTAACATTCTTCACGTTGACTCCATTTAACGTTAAGTCAAACTCAAACCATTCTACAGACTTGGAAGGAGAAATGCTTGGACAAACTAGTGGGAATGTACGCTTTCGCCATTTGGTATGAAGAAGAACTTTTCCTCGCTCGAGATCAGTTGGGAGTAAAGCCGTTATTTTATTCGTCTCTGAAAGACAGCAAGAATCAAAGCGAGTTCGTGTTCGCGAGTGAAATGTCCGCATTACTCTGCCATCCGGCCATTCGCTCTGACGTTCCCTTATCAAGACTTGAAACGATGGTGGCGCTAATGATCGTACGAATGCCCGGCAATGTTCCGTTTGCCAATGTTGAAGAATTAATGCCAGGACATTTTATTAAGGTAAGGGAACCGAATAGACCTTTGCGCCACGTAAACGAAGAAACGCCGAGCCTCCTGTCAAGTTCTCTGATGAGTTAGCCGGTGTTCTTTCGGGGCAAATAACGTACTTTCGCTAACAACACAAACAAAAATTCAGGTGAACGCTGAAGGAATGTCCATCACGAAATATTGGGATCTGTCTGTACCATCTTCCTCGTACCGAAATTCCGATATGAACGAAGCCGCCGAAGATGTCCACAACTTACTTCGAGAAGCTGTTTCCAGTCAAATTGTGTCTGACGTTCCCTTCGGTTGCTTACTTAGTGGTGGAATAGATTCGACAGCAGTGACTCATTTCCTCAGCAGCTGCATTGAGAAACGTTTGACTACACCAAACACCCTTAATCCCAGCGTTTTACATACATTTTCTTTACAACTTCCTGAGTACCAACAACATTTTCAGGTTGGAATACCAGCACAGATTTCGAACACCGAAGTGGGAACGTTGATTTTCTCGTTTCTTTGCAGAGTACAGCCACTCGACGAACTAACGACGAAGTTTACGCCAAATTAGTTTCGGAAAAATATGCAACTCGACACCATTGGATATCGAACAAATGCTCGAACACAGCAAGTTTGACTGAGGAGGTTGCAGACGCCAAATGTCACCCAATTTTCGGAGATTTCGATTCTTCACTATTTATGATGTTTAAAGAGATCAAGGACAAAGGTGAGGCCACAATGTTGTTATCAGGAGAGGGATCCGATGAAGTTTTTGGTGGCTATCACCACATCCACTGGGAGAAATTAGTGATTCCCGGAGGTGGACTTTCAGCGTTTTACCAATCATTACTCCGCGACGAGTGGAAGTATAAATTTGATTTGGTCGGAGCAGTTCAGAAATATTACCAACGAGTGGTTTTGAATTGTCCATACTTTGAAGAAGAGTCGGATGATGATAAGGAGTACAGGCGACGAATTTATTTTCATATCAAAGCTTTCATACCCGCATTATTAGAACGAAAGGTTTGAGTACCACAAAACGAGGAAAATGAGTCGCTCCTCACACAGTTTTCTAATTCATTTTAGGATCTTTTAAGTATGGCATCAAGCATCGAAGTTCGAGTTCCATTCACAGACCATCGTCTGGTTCAATATGTATTTGCTCTACCGAAAACGTACAACTACAACAATGGCGTGGAAAAGAACATGTTGAGAAAAGCTATGGAGAGAGAAGCGAAGTTTCCGAAAGAAATTTTGGAAAGAGAAAAGGTAAAACAAAGTTACAAGTCACGAAGACTTTTAAGAAAAGTTTTCATTCTTCAGGTTCCGTTTCCTGTATCTATTGATCCTCAAACGGAACGGGATGGCCAAGCGTTAGTTTACAATCTACTGAACAGCGAAGAAGACGAACCTATCTTTGGTATTTTTGACAAAACTAAGGTAGAACTGGCCTCAAAGAAAGGTTTCAAGAGTAAGCTTCTTCCCCCGATGATGCCTGTAAATGGCGTACAAACGAATTTGTATTCTTTCAATCACTGGCTTAAGAAATATAAAGTGAAGATTGTTTGAAGTAAAATTTCGTGTTTTTGAACTTGTTCCCATTCGTGGGTAAATGTCCCCTGGATATTCAAAGGTTATCGCACCCGCTGCATTCAAAAAATAACGAGCTTTGTGTGTGTGTTTCAACGCCCTCTGTGCGTGTTTCAACGCCCTCTGTGCGTTGTTCAACGCCCTCTGTGCGTGTTTCAACGCCCTCTGTGCGTTGTTCAACGCCATCTGTGCGTTGTTCAACGCCCTCTGTGCGTTGTTCAACGCCCTCTGTGCGTTGTTCAACGCCCTCTGTGCGTTGTTCAACGCCCTCTGTGCGTTGTTCAACGCCCTCTGTGCGTTGTTCAACGCCCTCTGTGCATTGTTCAACGCCCTCTGTGCGTTGTTCAACGCCCTCTGTGCGTTGTTCAACGCCCTCTGTGCGTTGTTCAACGCCCTCTGTGCGTTGTTCAACGCCCTCTGTGCGTTGTTCAACGCACTCTGTGCGTTGTTCAACGCCTTCTGTGCGTTGTTCAACGCCCTCTGTGCGTTGTTCAACGCCTTCTGTGCGTTGTTCAACGCCTTCTGTGCGTTGTTCAACGCCTTCTCTGCGTTGTTCAACGCCTTCTGTGCGTTGTTCAACGCCTTCTGTGCGTTGTTCAACGCCTTCTGTGCGTTGTTCAACGCCTTCTGTGCGTTGTTCAACGCCATCTGTGCGTTGTTCAACGCCCTCTGTGCGTTGTTCAACACCCTCCGTGCGTTGTTACCAACCAAATCGTTTCATTAAAAAAAAACTTTACTAAAACTTACCAGTCAAATAAACATCTTCCAAATGGAACAGTGGCGTCGACAATGACGTTCTATACAACTTTTCCACAACGTCCATTGACATGACATAACCAGTTCCCGATAAATATGCCGGATAAATATTACCGCTGTACATGTACATCGGCGTGTACCATTTGCTGCTAATATTTGCGATTGGTTTCGAATTACAGAAACGTAGGCCGAGCAATAAATCTTTGTATTGGGTTAATCGATTGCTACCCAGTTTCGCTTGAATGCTGTGCTGATCGTATTCTTGAATCGTTGCATTGTAAACAGGAACTGTTCCACCAAGTAAAATGTGCAGAAGATTTGGAATATTTACGAATGTGTCATCATCACATTTCATTAGGAATTTAGCTGGAAAATAATTTGAATTATTTAATGGAGTGAGCGTAGAGAAAATCGATTTAAACGGTGGGATGGGGGCTACGGATTACGGTCGTACCAGCGGTAAGCATTGAGACGGACTACCACCGGATATTGGTTATGATAAGAGATAAACGTGTGTACCTAGTAGTGACTATACCGCATGGTGCCCATGGACGCCCAATTAGCGTAATTCAAAACTCTACCCAAAATCGAAATCCCGCTTGCAAGTGCATTGCTTCACTCCGGGTAGAGGCCGAGACCTATCTTGATCTCTATACTGCTTTGTTGGATTGGCGCAGTCGGCGGTTAACACAACAGCCTCCACGTTACAGTGAGATCGTAATAGGCACTTTAACCATGTTGGGGACAAGCATCGATGTTATTGATACTTTAGGGCACTCCAATTCCGTGGTACCGATATTAGACCCTCTGGTGGGGCTCGTAGCCACGAATGAGTGCTGCAGTTGCAATCCGACACTGCTGGGCCTACTCGGGTACGTGAAAGTCGCAACTCTCCAATGGCCCTTCTGGTATTGTCTGGGTTGTTCCAGAAACATTACTCAGATGTGGTTCATACAGCACTCTCCACTCATCAATCAGCATCCACACTTATCACGAATTAAGCTTGATGGAGCCAAGGCCCCACAACAATCAATGCAGGCGGGCTTTTGTTGGCACAATACCCTTTGCCCTGCGCAATTACAGCTCGCGTTCAAGACCAGTTACCGCGCTAAATGATGGCAGAGACAACTTATACAATAATATACAGCTCTGTCACCGGAAACAGTCGTCCGTAAGGAAAATAGTAAAATAGAGTGGTAATCTTGGACTTGTAACCTGCGTAGTAACCTGACTAAATTACAACCGCGCGGCCTCATGAGTTTGGAATTGGGGTACGCTCAATTAGCGCGGGCATATCAAGTAGATCAGCAGAATTCTTTACCACAGAAATAAAGAGCTGAGAATTGCTTTCAATCGAGCTAAACCAAAGCGAGGGTTCACCACCAACACAGTAGACAATAATAACACGAATAGCACTATTGACGATAGGAGAGCACTAAGACGTATTGCACAAAGGAACTATAGCAAAGCACAACGAAATAAACAAAGATCGCTGCTTAAGTAGGCGTACAAGTCAATTAGCTCGTCGACAGCGACAGCTTATTTAGTTAAGTCTATGGCCAAAGATCCGCACTGCGCAATCGGAACGCTAAAACTCCCATCTGGTGAATATACAGATGACGCAGCTTCAACGCTGGAACATTTACAGACTTTCACTTTCCGGGTTTCCAGTCTAAATAATACAGCAGCACTGCCGGCCAACATTCTCTCCTTTGGAGACAGAAATGCAGCTAGAAAAATTGTCTCAAAAGACAGAATAAAATGGGCAATAGAGTCTTTCATTGCAATCAAATCTCCAGGCGAAGATGACATTGTCCCCATAATGCTTCAAGAAAGCCTCCACCTAACAATAGACGTGTTTTATGAGTTATTCATGGCGAGCATCAGCTTAATCCACATTCCAGTAATCTGGAGGGGTGTTAGACTAGTTTTTATTCCAAAACTCGGCCAGCTAGTTTACACTTTAGCCAAATCGTTCCGCCCAATCAGCCTTACCTCTTTCCTTCTCAAAACCTTGGAAAAACTAGTGGATAGATACCTCAGAGACGGAGCACTAGAAAAGCACAAATTTCATGCTAACCAACACGCCTACCAATCACAAAAATCGGCCGAAAGTGCACAACATCAACAAGTAGTCAGAGCTGAAAATGGATTAGAAAATGATCAGTTTGCACTATGCGGCCTCATCGACTTATCAAATGCCTTTAGCAACATGACATTCACATCGATAACTAACTCATGCGTCGACCACGGCGTTGACAGCACCACCACAAGCCGGATATTTGCTATGCTAAGTAGCAGAATAGTTTCAGCGCAGCGCGCATCTTATCCATTCGCATCGTTGTACGCACTTGTAAGGGATGCCCACCACTGTTATACATCATGGTGAAGGACAGACTACTGAAAATTCTGAACGAATCAGGTTATTTCTCCCAAAGTTTCGCCGATGACGTGTCGTCCTACTTGTGGGACTGTTCGTCAGTGCTCTATGTGAACTTATGCAATCGGCATTCAAACTGATTGAAGACTATTCACTAGAAAAAAGACTGGCTTCAAAGCACCGCTAATATTCGGGAAAGCAATTGATCTCTCTCCATGGGCAAAAATTCTGGCCATAATATTAGATCCCAAATTAAAGTGGACACTCCTCATCGACCACCATATCCGCAAGGCGCTAGCTACTCTGTGGATGTGCCGTAGCACCCGTAGCACCTTTGGCAAAAACTGGGGCCCCTAAAGTTTTGACTTGGATATACTTGGCCATAGTTAGATCAATGATATCTTACGCTTCTTTATCTTTGGTGGCCACGGTGTCACATCGGAACTGTTCAGAAACAACTCGCCAAAATCCAGAGACTAGCACTAATAAGCATTACCGGCGCCATGAAATCAATTCCTACAGCGGCTCTTGAAGCGCTACTTAATGTTAAACCACTCCACATTTACGTCGAAGCAATGGCTAGAGCCACATGTCTTAGGCTACATCAATCTTCTCTATTAGTTAGGCGCCACGCAGGTCATGCCAAACTCTGGAATATCTTCTGAATGTCCAACTTTCGAAATGCCTCATGACGCGACATGGCCTACTTATTGTTTTGGCAACGCTTTTAAGACAGAATTTCCATCAAGAGCTGACTGGAAAGAAAACAAAGCGATTACGAACGGCAATGCCCTCATCTGGCACTCAGACGGTTCCAGATTTAATAACCGTTCCGGTTCTGGCATTGACTGCCACCGAACCCAAACTGATAAATCATTTTCGCTCGGCCTTTATACACACATCTTTCAGGCAGAAACATTTGGATTTGCCCAATGTAGCAAACAAACACTAGCGAACAATCTCCTGAACCAAACGATGGTAATTTGCTCAGATAGCGAGAGTACACTAAAAGCTATCAGCGCACATAAGATCAAATCTTCCACAGTGCTGCAGTGCTCAAAGGTAACTCTGTTGCTCCTCGGACATGTGAGTCCTCGGACATAGGGAAATCCAGGGTAACGAAACCGCGGACAGTCCAGCAAAATCAGGCGTTGAGAAATCCTTCACGAGTCCCGAACCGTGTCTCAAAGTACCACATTCCCATTTCAAGGGATAAATAAATTAGAGGAAAAACTCAAAATTCAAAAAGCACTGGCATTCCATTGACCATGCGAGACTATCGAAGAATTGTATCATCATCAACGGTAAAAACTCCAAATATTTTCTCTCCCTTAGCAGAAGGAACATAAAGCGTTCAGCTCTACCTATCACGACAGTTTTGCGTTCACTGTCGCAAGTCCAAGGTCGAAACCGAGATACTGTCATCTATCTACTTCTTTCTCTCCGACCTGGTTGCCCAGGAAGTATAAAGGGGCGTAGTCGCATAAAGTCAATTCTGTCTGCTGTGTCCTAGTTCACTATCTATCACAACCCCCACGTTGCAGCGCCAATAGGCACCTCAACTAGCGTGGGGCTGTATGCAGTTGTTAGAGATGAGCGGGTTGCCCGAAACTTCGAAAACCCGAACCCGAATTTTTTTTTTCGGGTTCATGGGTTTCAATCGGGTCGGGTTCGGTCCGGGCCGGGTTGTTGTATCATTTCATTCGGGTCCCGATCCTTTATTGACTTTTTATATTTTACAAAATTCGTCTAAATTTTATCATCTTACATTACACGAATTTTGTTTTAGTCTAAGGTCCGTGAAGAATGCGGACGTCGGGCCTTGAAATAATTTTTGTTTCGAAGTAATTTGGGTTGTGAGTTTCGAAAAACTTGAGTGCCTGGTTCGGCCGGGTCGGGTTTGGAAACAGTTCGGGTTTCGGGTCTCGAAAATTTTGTCGGGCGGGTTCGGTCCGAGTCGGGTTTTGATACAGTTCGGGTTTCGGGTTTCGAAAATTTTAATCGGATCGGGTTCGGTCCGGGTCGGGTTTACAAACAAATCGGGTTTCGAAAACTTTTATCGGGTCGGGTTCGGTCCGGGTCGGCTTTCGAAAAATGGTCAACTCGCTCATCTCTAATCGTTAGTCTTCTTAGTTAATAATTTTCTTCTCTCTGTCATAAGGAAAAAAACTTAAAGAAAACCAGAGAAATATTTCAACAAAATCAAACGGAACAATCGTCGCCGCTGATTTTCTCTTAGTTTTTTTCTTTATGACGGCAGATATTTCAGCTGGTTTGACCAGCTGAGGCAATCATACACAGAAACATAGAAACAATTGTAATTGTTAAGTCAAGAAATTTGGCAACAGTGAAAACACACATAAAGTCTAATAAAGCGGATACGCAATAGCTCATCATCCTAATTTTTGAGTGAAGAGTGAAGATTCAGTTGTGTGTCGAATCCTAAAAAATGGATGGCGCCACCGACAGGCGGCTACTATAGACCGTGTCATGTCCATATGTTTTGTCACCGAACCTCAAGTGGTGACATCTATGTGTTTTTCATAGCTGAATTAACATCTCAGCGTAGAACTACTTCCTTTTCTCAAGTGGATTTCATAGCTGAATACGGACAAACATAAAACTAATGACACAATAATCTATACATTGTCTGTATTCAGCTATAGATTATTGTGTCATTAGTTTTGTGTTTGTCCGTATTCAGCTATGAAAGCATGGATGACGCCACATGAGAAAAGGGAGTAGTTTGGTGACAAGACAAGGTCTATAGATTGTGTCATTAGTTTTATGTTTGTCCGTATCCAGCTATAAAAACATGGATGACACCACTTGAGAAACGGGAGTAGTTCTAAGTTGAGATGTTAATTGAGCTATTAAAAAAGCGTAGATGTCACCACTTGAGGTTCGGTGACATCACAAGCAAATGACACGGTCTATTGCCTGATGAAAAGTGATGCAAACGAGTTTATCTAGCGCATCATCTGGTGATCAGCTCCTGCAGAATTGAATGGGTAAATGTAATTGTATGAAATCGATTGATTAAACGGCTAAAAGATGGCACCATGGTGGCATCTAGAAATCTTTTGTCCTAAACTGACAAACCTAAAGTCTGGACTCAATGGAATCAGATAAATTTGGGACTTTTGTTAAGATCGGCATTGAGTTTCATAAAATGGTCGACGTCTAGGGCTATTGCTAGTACTTTCGTTCCAGTTGTATTTTGGCTTAAGTGTAACAAATTTGACTTACTTTTATGTTGACAGTTTTTGTTCACCCATTTCAACATCATGACTGTTTTCAATGTAAGATTATTGTATGTATCGAGGAAACTCTCCTGTATCACATCGCCGTACGTTTCACTTTCGGTGTTAATTTTAAGTTGCGTCTCGTTGCTAGGTGTCTGTCCCACCAAAAACAAAATCTTAACCGCAAAGTCCTGATGTCGATAATCGCTTCGATTCTCTGAAATGCTGTAATTTCTCCAATCCTTGTACTTGATATTCAAATATGTGCCGCTGAACAGTTTGTGCATTTTAGCAAAGAACGAATAATTGAATTCGGTCAAATTTCCCCATGTTTCTCGAATCGCTTGCCTGCGAATGAATTTTCTAGCTAAATGTTCTCAAGTGTTAGAATGTACTTTTCTCACCGTGTGTCGTGATTGACAGCTGATGAACACACAACGACCAATACGAAAAGTTTGTCGCTACACACATTTGGTGGTTCAATTAGTGTTGTATTAACGGACGGGAAAATATAACTCGCTGTATCACGTGTGGTATTCCGATCCCACCCACTGATTGAAACTAAAATTACGTGTCAAAATAAGATTTTCGCAATCTAAAAATGAAATCTTATTTCCGGTTGACTCACCAGCTCTAGATGGCGAATTACTGGTGTACACATTGTACAGGAAGATGTACAACGAGACCAAAATGCACATTAAAACAATCCCAAGCGTAGGACATGCATTGCAGTTTTTCTTTTCCTTTCTCCTGATTTTATGGTGGAATTCGTCGTTCACTCCAATAAGTCTATTATTCTCATTACTGTCCAAATAGTCGCCATCCTCGTCGTCGGTGTATAAAATTATTTCATCGTTGAATTGAATCCTTCTGTTGCTCATCTCATAGTGTTTGATGTAGCATTTCGCTTATTTCACCAATAATATTGATGGCCTACTACACAATTTTCAACTCAAGGACGATCTGTAAACGGGACGACGGACGGATGAACGAATTATGCTTCGCACTTCCTTAAAAATTACACTTACAGGCACTTTCTATTCACACATTGTCAGTCAAATGTTTGCCGTTTATTTAACTAAAATTTTTTGAATGAAATTAGGCATTTAGAACGTTTTTCTAACAAATTTCAACCGCACATCGCAAATAACTTGCAAATGCAGCGCGATGAAACGTCACAATTGTCATTGTTTACGTATGTGTGTGTGCAAAAAAAAAGTTTTTGTGACGTTCGTGAGAGGTGACTTCTGTTTTCTGCGCGTTTAGCGTTCTTTATAGTCTTCGAACTTTGCAAATAGGCTCCACCTGTTGAATGGGTCAGATCCCCTCACTGTTTTTGTTTATACGAATAAAACCTGAACGTTTCGAATGTTTCTCGTTGAGTTGTTTCGAATTTTAAGCCTCAACGAAACAAAAGAGCATCATAAAGGATGTTGATTTAACTTCTCCTGTGACCAACTCAATGAGAACAGTTGACGTGAAGACTTTGTCAATGATGGTAACCGTGTCCTGATTCCTTGAAAATGTTTAGAGTAATTCTGTGTTTAGTACCCTGAAATACATCATCAGTGATGGGTCCACTATATGGCTAACGATTTCTTATATTAGCTCGACCACCGCCGCTCGATCTATGTGGTCGGACTAATTACTTTATTGAATAATGCGTAACATAGACGATGTTTGACTAACTACTAGATCCATTCACATTCAAATTTTATCTACAATTTACCTCGGTTAGTCAACAGTTACCTGCATCCATTCGAGTTATACTGGAGTTAAACTCGAGTTAAACTGGACACTTTAAATGATTCTCTCAGTCATTCAATGTTAGTGTGAAAATGACAAACATAGTAGATTGTCCAGTTTCATAATGAAAAGGTCCTGTATACTTACCAGGTTTCCACTCGCCTACCTCACATGTGTCATATTCAGCAGGACAATCACAAAGTACGCACGCTAAAAAAGCAGTTTTTTGGCCTCGTCTCCTCCATCGAAGGTAGGTTTGGACACATTAGGTTGTAATGCAACACGCTTTTTGGCCGGACTCCCAAATGTTACATGTTTTCCTGTTCTTTCAGATTTGACACGAAAAAAAAAAATTAAGTTTTGCGTGATGTGTGGAGTACGGGCAGCGTGCAAAATCTGAAAGCGCAGAAAAATTATTACGTTAAGAGGGTCTGGCATTTGTGACGCACTTTTTTAATCAAAAGTGAAAAAAAGAATTTTTTGCGTTCCGAAGCTGTAAGTGTCACCCCAATTGATGTCAGTTGTTTTGGAAGAAGGGACGAGGACTTGCGTCATGTTTCACTTTCAAAAAGGGTTTTTGTTGTGATATCAGTAGTTTTGGAAGAAAAGAGAAAACAAATTTTGGAAATAAAATTTCCGGCGAAAAAAATTTCAAGCGAAAAAAATTTTCGACGAAAAAAAATTTCCGACGAATAAAATTTCCTGCGAAAAAAAAATTTTCGGCGAAAAAATTTCGGCGAAAAAAAATTTCCGGCCAAAAAATTCCAGCGTAAAAAAATTTTGGCGAAAAAAATTTGGCGAAAGAAAATTTCGGCGAAAAAAAATTTCCGGCGAAAAAAAATTTCCGGCGAAAAAAAATCCTTTGAAACGTCATATATCTTCAACAAAAAAAATTTAAAAAAAAATCAATTTTCCCCCTAAAACCGTCGAATACCACCGTCGGCCATTTTGTTGGTCACCCTGACACACTACACACCCAACCCAACAACTTTTCTTTGACACCAAACATCCATCTCCAACTAAAAAAAAAAATTATTTTCACTCCCACTCACACACACATACAAAGCATTCTTTTTTATGGGCTTTATATGGCGCCTTCTAAGAGCCCTGGCGCCCAAACGAGATCGGTACCCCCCAATTTTTAAATCTCATATGGCGTAGAGCGTTCACCCGAAGGTCCCTGCAAAATTTGAAGACAAGTTGTCGAGCCGTTTTCGAGCACGAGCGCAAAAAGTCAGTTTTCATACAAATGGCTCTGGAACAAACTAACTAACCTACTTACTAACTAACTCACTAACTTAACGTAGGATGATTAACTTTAGCTTCTATGAAATAGCACATTTTGTATGGAAAATAACGGATTTCTAAAGGTCATATCTTCGGATCCACTGGACCGATTTTAATGAGTAAAATGTCGATTTCAATCAAAATTTTACGTACTAGGTCTCAAGGAAGTACGACGCAAGGGAAAAAGGCAAAACTTAGCAAAACTTCCGTCATCTACGAAAAAATTTTTTTTTAATTTTTTGTACGTATGTGGACTTGCGTCATGGGCGTATTCTACCACGCACCCATGATATTCCGGGATGGGATAATGGGGTAATTTTTCCTTAAAACTCTGAAACACGTGAAAAATTTTATTCTCTACGACTTTTCTTTTCCCTTCTGATTCAAGGATTGGGAAATTTTTCGGAGAAATCCTGAGACACTTGTTCACTAAAATTGATTCCTCTACAAGTTTGTCTTTGGAAGCAACTTTCTAACTGTCATAGCTCTACCAGATATGGGTCATCCTTCGCAATTCTAGAAGTGGTCATATCTTAGGAATTGGTTATTTTTCCCTAAAACCCTGAAACACGTCTTCTCTAAAATTTTATTCTCTACAACTTTGTCTTTGTTAGCAAGTTTCTAACTTCGATAGATCTAGAGATATAAGTCATTCCTTCTATTCTGGAATTCTAGAATTGAATGAATCCCGAGGATTGGAACATTTTTCGGGGAAACCCTCTGACACGTGTTCACTAAAATTTAATTTTTTACAACTTTTCTTTTGGAAGCAACTTTCTAATTGCCCTAGTTCTAGAGATATGAGTCATCCCTTAAAATTCTAGAAGTGACTGAACCCCAATGATATTCTCTACAACTTTCCCTTTGGAAGCAACTTTCTAACTCTCATAATTCTAGAGATATGGGTCATCCCGCCCAATACTAGAAGTGGTAATCCTGGCAATCCTGGGCCATTTTCCCTAAAACCCTGAAACACATGTTCTTTAAAATTTTATTCTTTACAACTTTGCCTTTGACGGTAAATCTCCATATTGCATAGTTGAGCAAATATAGACGAAAAACCATATGCTTTCGTATACTGCCAAGAAACTCAATTTCGTCCATTCCATTGGTTCCAGTACCCAGACCACCGACCCAATTTCCACAAAAAAATGTTCCTAGTTTTTTTACTATCAAATGCTTTCATTTGACACTAAAATGAAAAATTCCCGTGCAATAATTGCTGAGATATTTGCAAAAAAGTTTCACCGACCCTCTAAAAACCATGTGTTTGGACATTTTTTCGACCATATCTCCGAAACAACTTGACCGACTTTACTCAATTTTGAACTTGAATCATGGAACATACAGGGAAAACAAATTTAGAGCGATCGGTATAGCCGTTTAGAAAAAAATGACGGGACGGACAAACGGACATTTTTTTGATCATTCTTCTCTAGACAATATTAAATGCTTCCGCCTCGATCTACCCCATGTTCGAAAAAGCGTGTGAATGGTCTTTACCTTGAGTTAACAAAATCCACAATCCAATCGCGTTATATGAACATTTAATGTCGTAAGACCCGTGACTTACAGTCAAGAGAATTATTAAAAGTGACTAACGCTCTCATTAACGGTTTAATTTGCATTGCTTTATGTTGTATGGAAATTTCGAAATTGTCCGTTTTATAGTGAACTATTGCGTTACATGACTGTTGCTTCAAATGATGATATCAAATCAACCAAAACATTTTCGAGACATGCAGCAGAAACATTTTTCGATTAAAAAACGATTTTATGACTTAGTTGCTCACTTAATTTCAGAATTATTTGTGATAAGAATTGGAATATTAGATAAGAAACTTTTGTCGCACATATGCAAATTATGGCCGTTATCAGGGTCAGAAGTATTGTATTGTAATTTTATTCGCAAACCAAAAAGAATCGTGCTTCGTTTCCCAACGAAGCGGTATTCGCTTTTTCATTACCTTAGACATTTTCGCTTAAAATGCACAATTTTATAATAAGAAAAAATGTTCATAATTATTCAGGTTTTTACCGATTTTAGCTCAAAACTTCCCAAATGTACGTTCGCTCTATAAAATGAAAAGTATCTATCGTCCTCCTCACAAATGAGCTACTAGCGTTCGGATGAGTGGACAAAATAGCCCCTGAAACAAAAGTAACCCCACCGCACAGTGTGACATTTCTTTCGGGCACTACACCTTTTTTTTCGCCGAAATTTTTTTTCGATGAAAATTTTTTTCGCTGAAAATTTTTCTTCGCCAGAAAGTTCCGGCGAAAATTTTTTTATGCTGAAAATTTTTTTCGCGGAAAATTTTTTTTCGCTGAAAATTTTTTTTTGCGCTAAAAATTTTTTCGCCAAAATTTTTTGGGCGGACATTTTTTTAGCTGTATTTTTTTTTTTTCGCTCAAATTTTTTTTCGCGGAATTTTTTTTTCGCTGAAAATTTCTTTCGCTAAATTTTTTTCGCCGAATTTTTTTTTTGTGAAAATTTTTTTTGTCCGGAAATTTTTTTAGATTTTTTTCGCTCAAATTTTTTTTCGCTAAAAATTTATTGATCGGAAATATTTTTCGTTGAAAATTTTTTTTCGCTGAAAATTTTTCTTCGGCAGAAATTTTTTTCGCTAAAAACTTTTTTTGCCGGAAATTTTTTCTCCAAAATTTATTTTTTCTTTTCTTTCAAAATTACTGATATCACAACAAAAACCCTTTTTAAAAGGGAAATGTGACGCAAGTCCTCGTCTCTTCTTCGAAAAGAACTGATATCAATTTGGGTGGCGCTTACAGCTTCGGAACGCAAAAAATATTTTCATTTTCGATTAAAGAAATGCGTCACAAATGCCCAACGTAATAAATTATCTGCGCTTTCAGATTTCGCACGCCAAAAATTTGGCTACCCGTTCTCCACACATCATGCAAAACTTAATTTTTGTTCGTGTCAAATCTGATAGAACAGAAAAACTGTAACATTGGGGGGACCAGCATTTGTGACGCATTTCTTTAATCAAAAATGAAAATATTTCAAAAGATTTTTTTTGCGTTCGGAAGCTGTAAGCGTCACCCAAATTGATATCAGTTGTTTTGGCATCTTCCCGCTCTTCATTGAGTTCTAGAGCTTGAAATACAGAGAGCAGCTGAGGTCTAGTGACGAGTTGAAAAAAATTGCGCCATAAAACATTAGGTAGTGGTCCAGTGGTACAAAGTGGAACCAAAAATATAAAATGTCTTCCACACATGCGGCGCGGCGTGAAGATTTTCTTATTTTGTAAAAGAAGGAAGTGGAGTTAATAGGTTTTGATACTGTTGCAACGTCAGTGTGGATGTGTATATTCAAAGTCTTAACTTTTTGGTCTAAGACTTTCCAAAATAACTTCCAACCACTTAATAGGAATTCGTCCCAAAATAATACAACCCATCTTTGGAAGTAGCTTCATCGTTACGTATACCGCCCCGTCTCCTTCTGAGCATTATCTAACGGTACCCACATAGGAGCTGTCCATATATTACGCAAAAAATGGATTTTCTGAAGCCCTACCCTCTTCCTGTCACACGCTATCCTCGAGCCCCCCTCGTTACGTAATTTAATGACGGCCGGTTCCTTCTCCTCCCTAACTTTCTATTCGACATCGCGAGTCAAATTACTTCAGTTCACACAATCGTAAAATCTGTGTGAAATGGCGAATTTCTCTATTGTCTTCGCTTTGTTTAATTTGACATTTTCACAGTTGTGCTGCACTACACTGCCCTGCAACGCATAAAAAACCTAGCGACGTTATCAGATGAGAGACTTTCACATATTTTCTCTCACAAATCCTCGTCCCTAGGTTTTTTATGAGTTGTACGGCACATCTGTAACACAAATTGCTCGTGTCCCAAAATGCATAACAAATTTCTGCCTTAGGTTCTTTACGACAGTCGTCAATATTCTTTTATTTGTTAACTTCATCTGTTTGTAAAAGATGAATGTTTTTAAACTCAATATGTTTTCATTCGCCATCATCATGATGTGTCATCATGTCATTTGCGGAAGAAGAATAGGAAGATACTTACAACTGTGTCGTTCTCATTTCACCTGTGAATTCATTATTCAACTCACACATTCTTGAGGCGAGTTTTCGTTTAAATTAAAAAAAACTCTGCCATAAATGCAACGAGTGTCATTTGAACTGAGTTGTTCTGGGAGAAGGACTTGCGTCGCATCTCCGATTTTAAAGTTGTTTTTGAGTGATTTCAATTTTACAAAGCATTTTCAAGTTCGTAAAAACTGTACACGATCCAATTCATCACGATTTGGCAATAATTTTTCACTGGCGAAACTATAAATAGGGTCGTTTGCACATAATCCGTACACATCACTTTAAGCCGCTAGATTTTTCTTCTGCGATGCTTTCGCTAATACTAATTATTGCAATAAGTGCAGTTTTTGTGGAATGTACCGTTCCGTGGGCTAGTAAACATAGTATACATACTCTAAAAATGTTTTCATTTTAAAAATCAACTAAATATTCTCAACTTAGGTCATATGTGCGATGCCGCGGATTCAGGACCTGGATACTGTTCTCCAGAAGCTGCTATTCTCAAACACAAACGTGAGGAAATCCTTTACGTCGTATGCATTTCGCTACAATCTTCTAAGCCTGATTATCTAAGTGTTGTGGATGTAAATCCCAAAAGTGCAACATATAGCAAAGTCATTTCCAGACTATACATGCCTAAGCAGAAGGTCAAGGACGAGCTGCACCACTTCGGATGGAATACTTGTAAGCCGTTTTCTTTTCATAAGTAAGAGAAAGCCCGCGTGTAAGACAAAAACGGCGCAGATATGTCCAAATTGCAGCAAACTTCAAGTTGAATAGGTTGCTATTCACGATGAAGTTAGTTGCAATTTTGACAGTTCTATACGGGTTTCACAACTTGCAGTGAAATGGTGTTGCTGGTATATGGCCAATTTCATCGGTATGTTAAGGGGGAATGTTATCTTTATTTCATTCACTCTTAGTACTCTCTCCATAATAAATTGAGATAAAACACAGCGTTCTCTTTTAACAACACATTCTACCCTGCGTTACCATTACGAATTTGCTTGAGTTATCATTATTTTATGCAAAGTGGTATATTTTTCATGTTAAGTGAGTGAAACGACATTTGGGGTACACCCAAATTCTATAGCGTTTATATAATCAATAAAGTAAAAATACCGATGGAATGGTCCATAGGTCCATATATTGTGACGCAAACAAAGCAAATGGTAACATTGGTAGCGTGAAATTGAAATGGTTATCTTCAGTTAAAGTTTTTGTTCTGTTTTTTGAAGTATTTTTTTTAAAATTAAGGAATACTCAAAACGACAAAATTCACTAAAATTACATCAAAAATTCAAAAATAACAAAATATTTTTCCAAACATATAATGACAGCGGTATCTTGTTTGTTTACATTCCAGTATTTGGCTAATTCCATCGGTACCGTTACCTCGGTAACGAATTTCATCTCTTTCACTCTTTCAATGAGATTTATATTAACATGAGACAAAACACATTCGTTCCCCAGGCGACAATGTATGGGTTACCGATGGAAATAGCTGCATACCGAGGGTACTTTCATGATTTTGGCAAGTTGTGTGAGTTAGCGTCGATTTCAAAAATAGATATTGAAACCCCACCCGGGGAACAGTTAGTTCATTGATGAAAATGTAGAATTTAATTTTGAAATCGTCGCAAACTTTACGCTAAACGAATGTAATTGTTTTACTTTATCATAACAGAATACACGTAGAACTGTCAGTTTCACGTTAAACAGAATGACACTAACACCGAAACGTACCTGCAATTTTGACTTGACATTTGTATGAATTCTTCAGTTTAAAAAATTGAAACTCTTGTTTTCACTAGTGAAGTAAGATTCTTTTCGTCACTAGTGATGTATAGGGTTCGGAACAGATCATTATATCTGTTTGGTTTCAGATTAATCTGAAAAATTTTCACCTAGAATCTGATATGATCTCATTTGATCTGAATTCAACAGATCTCAATTCGATCTGAAATCTGAGAGATATCTGAACAGATATCTGAATGGCATTTCGATAGAACTAAAACAATTTCTTGTGGTAGAAATTATAATAAAGGTATTGAGGCTACATTAAGACGCATTGAGACTCAAGACCCAGAAGTGAGTACCTCAGGGTGTGGGATGAAGTGGAAGTGTGTGTGATGAAGTGGGAGGTGTGTGGGATGAGCTGAAAAGTGTAAGGGGTGAAGTGGAAAGTGTTTGGGATGAAGTGGAAAGTGTGTGGGGTGAAGTGGAAAGTGTGTGGTATGAAGTGGGATGTGTGTAAGATGAAGTGGAAAGTGTGTGGGATGACGCGAAAAGTGTATGGGACCTGTGGAAAGTGTGTGGGATGAAGTGACAACTCATCCCACAAAATTCCAACTTCATTACACACAATTCTCAAATTTAATCTGAAGTCAATCTGAAAAAAATCTCTGATCTGAAAATTCAGATTTTCCTTTTTTCAGGGATTCAGATCACATAAAAGCCATCTGTTCCAAACCCTATGAACTTGTGTTTTCACTAGTGAAGTAAAACTTTTGTTTTAACTAGTGAAGTAAAACTCTTCTATTCACTAGTGAAGTAAAAGCTTGTGTTTTCACTAGTGAAGTGAAACTTTTCTTATGAAACTTTCGGATGGATAGGCAGTAAAACAATAGGAACATGGTGGAAGGTGTACTGGATGAGATACAGTGTGGTTTCAGGCCTTTGAGGAGGTGTCAGGATCAGGTTTTCGGTCTCTTATACCTCGGGACTTATACCTATGCTTCATCGACTTGGAGAAGGGATTCGACCGGGTACCAAGGCAGAAGATGTTCGGGCTTCGTAGCGAGTACGGTATCAATGGGGGTATGCGTGTCGTTAAGAGAATATACTCAGGCAGAAGGGCCGCGGTAAGAATAGATGGCGAAATTAGCGAGTCTTTCGATTTTCATGAGGACGCTCCTCTCTCCCCGCTTCTGTTCATAATTTTCATGGATAAAATTATTAAGCAGACCAACTTGCAGGGAAAGGTTGAGGTAATAATGAAAATGCTGGCCTATGCGGATGACTTGATTCTGCTGACAGATAATCCTAGGTATGTGAGGAGTACGACATAAAGATAAGTGTGGTGAGAAAAACTAAAATTATGCGTGTCAGCAAATCTCGCAAGGGGATTGCCGGCAGTTTGAATGGGGAGGAGCTGGAGCAGGTTTCTAAACAATTTTTTCAGAGGATGACAAGTTAGTTAAGGAATTTGGAAAAAGGAGGAAAATGGGAAACGAGTTAGCCAGTCAATTAAGGTAGCAACAAGAAGGAATAAAATTGATAGTGAAACAAAGTTAGCTATCCACAGGACAATTTTCAGGCCGACAATTATATACGGTTGTGAGAGTTGGGTGGACTGCGGGTATCTCGGGCATGAGGGCATGAGGGTGAATCGGAGGGAGCAGTGCGATAATCACATTAGGAACGACGACATTAGGGAAAACTTCGGGGTTTCGTCAGTCGATTAGGAGGCAAAGGCTAGTCGTTTGCGCTGGTTCGGGCACGTTCAAAGGATGGGTAACAACACGCTACCAAAAAGGATCTTAGATGCACAGGTCTCGGGGGCTAGGGCTAGAGTAGACCAAGAAGAAGTTAGAACACTCTCTCGGGGTGAACAAACCACCTCTTTGGCGGACGATAAGAGGACATGGAGAGGAGCGGTACGCATTCATAGGGTTGTATCATAAAGCCCTCACACCATAAGGTAAATAATGATCAACAAAGTTTGATCATGATGATAATGAGGCAATAGAACATTATACATTGGACCCTGCTACATAATTCATTACTTCTCAGAAACAATTTTAAGAACTCGCAAAGTCCCTCGTGCTAATTTGAGCAACACCCTTTGGAAACTGTTATTTGACTCGTGCAGTTGTATATCTCGCCTTCGGCTCGGATATGCAAGTGATATACTCGTCAAAAAACGTTTTCAAAGCTTGTTGCTCAAAAAAACACTCGTAAGTTTACCATTATTTAGCATGAAGTTAATATCTGAACGTTGACTTCCATCACAGTAATCTATCTATCAACATCCTATGGATTATCAACCTACCAAATTCCTAGAAATTTCACGCAAAAGCGGTCAGTTTTTCAAGAAATGTGATAGAAACGTCATACTTACAGCTAACTTCATTCCTGAAATTTTGACGTTTCCACTCATATTTTTTTTTTCCTTTTGGGAACAAAGACATTGGTCGCATGCGAAGCTAGCGTCGATTCGTAAATTGATTGCCGACATTTACCTGCCTGGGAGTAATAACTACTGTACTTATAGGTAGCAGTTGTCACCACGATAAAAAGATGAAGCGCAACAAACTCATATTCCCTTGCCTGAATAGCGACAGGATTTACATCGTTGACACCACCAATGAAAGAAAACCCAAGCATCACAAAACGATTGAACCAGAGCAGCTCTACGCATTAGGGTTGTCTTCACCTCACACTACGCATTGTCTACCTACGGGAGAAATTATGATTTCCACAATGGGAGACGGTCCCGACGGTAATTCTAAAGGACAATTTCTAATGCTTGATGGGAAGAACAATTTTAAAGTCAAAGGTCAGTTGAGATGAAACAAATAGTTTTTCTTGGGTGAACTACGAATTCTTTCCTTAGGTACATGGTCAGATCACGATACGAAATACGGCTACGACTTCTGGTATCAGCCATACTTTGATATAATGGTGTCATCTGAATGGGGAGCACCTAAGGCCTTCAAGACCGGCCTTAACCTAACCCAATTGAACGACTACTACGGGCACAGTTTGAATTTTTGGTCGTGGAAGCAAAAGAAACTCATCAAAACGATTGATCTCGGTACAACTAGCGGTTGGCTTCCACTCGAGACACGATTCCTGCACAATCCCAAAGAACATCACGGCTACGTTGGTTGCGCACTGTCCTCGACAATTTTCCACATTAATTACAAATCCAAAACGTGGACCGCTAAGAAAGTTATTTCGGTGCCGACTAAAACTGTAAAGAATTGGTGGGTGGGGCTGGATGAGATGCCGGGTGTCATCACAGACATTTTGATTTCAATGGACGATAAGTATTTGTACCTGAGCAACTGGGTCCATGGAGACATTCGTCAGTATGACATCAGCAAGCGAGATAAACCGAAACTTGTTGGACAAGTTTTTGTTGGAGGTTCCATTGTTAGAGGAGGTCCAGTAAAGGTTGTAAAGGACAAAGAATTGAAAAGTCAGCCGAAAGCTCTCTATGTTAAAGGTAAAAAGATTGAAGGAGGTCCGCAAATGTTGCAACTAAGTCTGGATGGCAAGCGTCTTTATGTGACAACTTCACTATTTTCCAACTGGGACAAACAATTCTACCCGGAACTCATGAAGAAAGGAGCATGTTTGCTTCAGATTGACGTGAATACTGTGAAAGGTGGACTGAGGATTAATGAAAACTTTTTGGTTGATTATGGAGCTGAGCCGAAAGGTCCCGTGTTGGCTCATGAAATCCATTACCCAGGGGGAGATTGTTCTTCCGATATTTTTATAGCACATGACTAATAAATGTGTTTGGTAAATTATAACTCGACAAGTTTCTTTCATCATACAGCAGTAAGATTCAGATATAGCACTTTGCAAAGTACATCCGTCCCACAGCGCACGCTTTTTTGTAAACGCTCTCTTTGCATAACAAGTGTATGGAAAGTTTTAAGAAAAATTGTAGAAAGAGTGCCAGCATAAACGTAATAGCAGTAAAACAAGTAGCTGAAGCATTAGTCAGAGGTGCTGTATAATGGAAGCGATCAACATACCCTAGAAGAATTTCTATTGTTTTCATGATGTTGAAGTAATTAAGATTGTAGAGTCTCTCGAAGCAAAGATTTCCGGGATAGTAGGATTTCTTATAAGTTCTAGGAAATCATAATTCTATACGTTGATTTTCGGACCCATACGAATGACGAAGTTCTTTGAAAATGCGTCTATCATGGGCACGCGGTAGCGATGCGCCCGTGACGCAAGTCCACACACGAACAAAAAATTAAGAAAATTTTATTTCGAAGACTGCGGAACCATATATACAGCTAAGTTTTGACTTCCCCCCCTTGCGACGTGCCCCCCGTAAAATATTTTTCCTGGATTCTACGGAAAATTCTAAGGCGAAGTGTCTTTTCACTCATTAAAAGCGGTTCGGTGGATCCGAAGATACGACCTTTAGAAAATGATCATTTCCTATACAAAAAGGGCTGTTTCATAGAAGCCAAGAAGGGATGAGTACTTGCGTCACGTTTCCCTTTTAAAAGGGGTTTTTGTTGTGATTGTAATGTTTTGCATTATTTTGAGCCGCCGCTGCCGCCGAACCGAAGCGCGGCGGCTAGTACTTGCTGCAACAGATTCGTATCGACTGATGCCGCATACAAACCTAACACATTCTCTAAATGGTTTCAGTAGAACATTCCTTGTCGAGATGATTACCTTTCCCATCACTTGCGAACAATATATGAAGTGAGGCACTAGAAGTGACTTTACTAACAGCAGTCGTACCTGACGACTGAGGTAATATGCATGTGGCCACAAGCATCGCAGTCAGCCAAATATCTTTGCAGCAGCAGCACGAGCATGAGCATGCCAGTTTAACTCAGAGTCAATAATCAAACCAAGGTCCTTAACACTGTCCGCATAGACTAAAGTGGCTGCATTGAATACTATGTTCGGAAAAGTTGAGGCCCAGCTTTCGGTTGATATCCTTATATCCTTAGTCTTTCCCCTATTAAGTAATAGACCATTGATCCCAGCCCAGAAAGATATTGCTTGTAAATCGGCCGAAAGCTTTCTAATATCGTCATCAATAAAGTCTTTTCGGATAGATCGATACAACTGTACATCGTCCGCAGACATGTGTATTTTCGAATGCGACACCACATCAGGTAGGTCATTGATATATATGCTAAAAAGGAGAGGACCAAGTATCATGCCTTGCGGAACACCTACAGTGACAGATAACGGACTTGATAAATGTCCATTAATAAGCACACGTTGTTGCCTTCCGAACAAGTAGTCCTTTACTAGGGATAAGGCAGAAGACGAAAATTTAAATTTATTTGATAACTTCGCAAGCAAAAGGTTGTGGTTAACGGAGTCGAAAGCCTTAGAGAAATCTAATAACAGCAGTATTGTGGCCATGTCTTTATCCATGTTCATCCTAAAATCTTCCGTTACTACAATTAAAGCCGTAGCAGTACTGCGCTTCGCCCTAAACCCAGACTGGTGTTCATACAAAAGCTTGTTCTCCTCAAAGAAATCTGTAACCTGTCTCTTCATAAGTCTTTCTAGCGCTTTAGATACCGATGACAGCAAGCTAATAGGACGGTAATATCCAAGCAACCAAGAGCGTGTGCCCTTATGTCGTGGAATAACCTTAGAGCACTTCCACTGCTGAGGAAAACTAGAAGAGGTCAGCACAAAGTTAAAAACATGCGTAATAACTGGTAGAATGGCAGGCAGCAGCAGCTTAACGAAGGAAATAGGGATGCCATCGATACCCTCTGAATTTGACTTGATGTCATTAATGGCCTTAAACACTTCCAGTTCTGTTACGTTCCGAAATGCAAAGGTGCATTGGTCATTGGCGGTAGTGCTAGACGGAATGGGTAACATAGGAGAAGACGATACATTAATAAAATCAGAGTATGTCCCCCTCGTGAAATGCTCGTTCAACTCATCCGCAGTAAATGTAGGCAGCTCAAAGCCAGAGTCCAACAGCAGTCCCAGTCCCCTCATGCAACTCCATAGCCTCCTCGTCGAGCGAATTGCACTAAACTTTCGTGAAAAGAATTTGCGCTTTGCTGCCTTAATGCATTGCCTACATCTATTTCTCAGTTTCTTAAAGAGGGCGAAGTTCTCATCAGATCGTTGATTTTGCCAATCCGAGTAGGCCAAGTCCCTGTCATCCATTGCTTTGCTGACCTCAGAGTTAAACCATGGGGCATCGAACTCTTTAGTTTCAACGTACTCTAAGGGGGCATGGGCATCCAGCAATCCCAACACTGAATCCCTAAAGCCTTCTGTCATCACTTTAATATCAGCGGTTTTGAGAGTAGCCATCCACCATCAAAGCGTCCGCGATTAGACTTTCCACGTTATGAATTATATCTGACTGAAGTTGAATTTTTCGAATCATGGAACGAATGTAGACATGGACCGAATTTGACGAAACATGCGAAACATTCCTTCACAAGGCTTCCTTGTTTATATGGTATGAAGGAATAATTTTCATCTGCACTGCCTTTAAAAGCTTCACCAACGTATCCCCATTCAACTCAACACAAGTATAGCAATTCAGGCTGATGAAACTTTCTCTTAAAGTGTGTTCTTTTGAATTTAACAACCAAGAACGCCACATTCTATAAAAAAATGGCGTACCAGATTTTATAGACGCGTTTAGCGGGATTCACCGAATAATTAAGCGCCTTCAAAAACATTGCCGTTCCTTCAGAATCTGGTACGTATTCGAGAAGACAAGAAATTACTTTTGGAGAGCAAGTTTTCTCAACAGACAAAAAATTTTGACGATCTTTCGGATTCACCACATTAGGTGTCAATAAATGACGGTCTTTTGAGACATTGTCGATGAAATAATTCAAATGAGTACATGAGATGATTTTAGTTCCAATTGGTGTTAATCTGGAGACTTTAGTGAAGCGATTTCTTGTCTTGGTGACGGAGGAACTTGATTTTTTAATTTTTGACATATCAAACCATGTTTCTCCTTTCTCAGATGAACTTCGTACAGTTTTGTAAGGGGCTGTCCCTAAATTACGTAACACTATAGGGGGGGGGGGGGTACAAGAATTTGTTACATATTGTTACGGGTTTTAGGGGGGTTTGTAAAAATGTTACGTAACAAACACTTTTATAACCAAAAACTTATATTTTTCATTGAATTAATTTCAAATCGCATACTTACTTTACTTAAGCCGTTGTACAGCCGTTTTTAACAACAGCAGTACGCCATCTCTCGATTCTCGGCGACAACTTTCCAATTTCGAATCCCCAATTCACGAAGGTCTCCTTCCACGCAGTCAATCCATCTCTTCTTCGGTCTTCCCCTGGGTCGTGCACCATCAAATTGACTCACGAAAACTTTCTTTGCCACTCTGTCATCGTTCATGCGGATCACATGACCCGCCCATCTCAGTCGTGCTGATTTTATAACACCAACAATGTTTTCGGCACCCACCTTGACCGGTCCACAGATTGAGCGTTGAATTTTCCTTTCAAAACATCTCAGCCTGTTTTCTTGGTTTACTGTCAAGGTCCAGGTCTCGCTGGCGTAAGTTGCAACGCTCCTGACCAGAGTTTTGTAAAGTCGATATTTCGTGGCAGTGTTCAGTAGATTGCTCCTGAAGAGATGTTTCAACGCATAATAGCACCTACTCGCTTGCACCGTTCGGGTCTTCAGCTCTTCATCTATATCGTTAGCGACATGGACGATGGAACCAAGATATTTGAAAGATTGTACAACTTCAAAGTTGTACTCGTTCATGGTCATGTTTTGTCCGATCCTGGATCCGTGACTCCTGTCGAGTGCGAGGTATTTGGTTTTGTCTTCATTTATAACCAATCCAACTTTTTTGGCCTCCTCGTCCATTTCCACCAGACTTTCCTTTACCTTGATCGTTCCTCTTCCCAAGAGGTCGGTATCGTCCGCGAATGCTGTCAATTGCTTGGATGTATTGAAAATAGTTCCATTCCAATTGATTGACAGAGCTCTAGCTACTTTCTCTAATGCAAAATTAAAGAAAAGAGTAGATAAGCGGTCTCCTTGTCTAAATCCAGTATTGATGGGGAAGGGGTCAGACAGCATGTTTTGTATCAAAATCTTGCATCTCGTGTCTGTTAACGTCGCCTTTGAAAGTCTTATCAGCTTCATTGGTATTCCAAACTCCTCCAATATGGTAAAAAAAGCGTTTCTGTCGAGCGAATCATACGCCTGTTTAAAATCCACAAAAAGCTGATGGATCGTAACATTGAATTCATACGCTTTCTCCATTATCTGCCTTATGGTGAATATTTGGTCTATGGTCGACCTGCCCTCACGAAAACCACCCTGATACTCTCCAATTATTTCTTCTGCATAAACTGCTAGTCGATTGTACAGAAATCGTATACTAGAAACTTTTTTGCATCAATGCAATTGTATCAAGTTATCTTTCTCTATTTTTGACAAATCCTAAGATAGCACGTTACGTCCTAAGATTTGTTGTTTTTGTTAAAAAATAAATTCCTCAATTTTGTTACGTAACAGGGGGGGGGGGGGTTCGAGCGATTGTTACAGTGTGTGACAACGAGGAGGGGGTAAGTGGCAAACAGAACAAAATTATAATCTAAAAATCCTGGTAAAAATCATATTGATTCAATGGAGTCAATTAAATCCATTAAATCTCATTAAATCAATTAAATCTTCTGAGCTCGGAAGTGAGTGACCCCTCGGTTTTCTTACTAATTAGAAACTTTTAAGGGGGATAGAGCTAAAGGAATCTAAATTTTTGAAAAATAAAACAGCTCTAATGACACACAACCGACGAAACTCTTCAGAGCGATGGTGGGGAGGCCAAATTCGACTTTTAAAATTTTTCAAATGTATTTTCGGAATCGTGGGGACCCCTAGATCTTATTTCTTGCACCACCACCCTAGTAAACGTATAGGACCTTTGCACTTCGTACGGGTCCAAAAATATGAAGTAAATACAAATTATAATCATATGTTGTTGCCCAATCCTTACTTCACTTCTCATGTTGCTTCTTCTAAAGGTCACTGTGCAATGTGTGATATTTCCTCATCTGTTATCCTTTATAGACACAACGTTAAAACAAATCCTGGGAATTTCTTAGTTTAGCTAAATTTTTTTCTGAATTTATTTCGCTCTTTCTACTTTATAATTCCGTATCCCTAAGCAGCCGTTTAGCCCACTTTTTTGGTTCAACCAATCAGCATCATTTAATTGAGTGATAAAAATTAAGTGCGCGACAAAAACAATTAAAAAAGCAACCAAACACACACAATTATCACATAATTTTGAAAGAGTTATATTGCAATAAGATATAGGCAACGCCTGACGACGTAGAATTATCTTGGTTAAGTTCATTCATATGAAAAGAAAATTGTATGCTGCAGAAAAATATTTTGTTTCTAAACGTGAGTAGTTAGGGTGTTGTTGTCTCACTACATTTTGAGCTAAACTAATCTATAAAGTGTTTCTCAATAAAACGAAATTCGAACGTTTAGTATTTCGGTATGTTTAAGACACGGAATAGATGATCGAAGACCTAACCGTAGAAAAAATGAGTCTGTTTCTCTGTTCCATAAAATCGCATGCCATTAGTGTGAGAGGAAATCACATTGGTGGTGAATTATCGAAAATATTACCATATGATGTGAATTCCAGTACATTCAGGTGTTGCAGGCAACAAATCAGCTTTCAAATTGACAAGAGTAGATAAGAAGACCGCTTTTGATGGAAGTTGAAGTCGTGAAAGCCACTGAAGATTATGGGAAAATAGTATCTCCTAAGACAGGGGCATCTTGACGTAGTAGGAATACTAACAGAACATAACACACTGCGAAGTGTGCCAAAGTACAGCGCCGTACCCAAACGACCAATTTTCTCTTGTAGTTGTTTCTTACACGACAGGTAGCAAATGGAGTGACCAACCCTCCTCCAGTGTACGGGCCATTCACAAAGTACGCACGCTATTAAGGAGAGAGAGAAGGAGGGGTTCGAAAAAAGCGTGCTGCCATATGAAAATATGCATGCAAGGGGAAAATGGGGGGGGGGGATTAAAAACTGTTTTTTTTAGCGTGCGTACTTAATGAATGGCCCCTAGATGGTGGATTGAACGGTGAGCAGCTGAAACAAATTTGAGGAGGGGAAAAGAATCAGGAAACGGCTTGTCACTTTAGGTTAAGTAAGGAAGAGTTAAGTAGCGGCACTATTTAGGACAACGATCACAAAGAGAGTTCACTAGAATCACCACTACGGTGATGTTCAATACCCGCTCCTCCTCTGCACACGTAAAAATTTATGGAAAAAAATTGTGAAATGTATGGATGGCCCCTAATGGTTCGTAGAAGCAAAGCAATCGTAGTGTAGTGAGCATTCCAGCGATGAGTATGTTAGAGAAAATTTTTTGGTACAAACAAAGGATGGATGATCACACTCTCACACAAAGAGGATCTTGAATGCACATGTCCCGTGCGTTCGGCCAAACCGGGGGTAGACCAAAGAGAAGGTTTATAAATTTCAGGGGATTTTTCCTTGGCAGTGAAAGGGTGGCGCAGAGAAGAATGTGACAGACCTCACATCGAAAGATGCCAAAGGGTCTACAAAACGATGATTATGTTATCGTGGAGTATTGGCCTTGTGCCATCAAAAAAAGCAGTCAATAAATTATCATGTTAAAAGACTGCGTTAGTTTTTGAATTGACTTGTTTTATGCGACATCGGATTCTGGTAAGGATGGAAATATGAAAATATGGATTTCGTCATGAAATTACCTACATTTTGAAAAAAGCTAACGCCGCACTATACAGAGAGATTTTACGAAGTGCGCATCATACATCGCATCTATGCAGATATACATATAATGCCGATACAACGTAAGTTGTGAGTGTCAACTAAATAACGAAGTCAATAGGTGGAACGGTGGAACAATATGGCGTTGATTAACGATTATATGATACCCATTTTCCCCCATGACTCAAAAATTTCTTAGAATTGGGAGTAATTCATTCCAGAAACTAGAAGCTTATCTGCAAATAACTTGAAACCGTATAAGCGGATTATCGAATGACATTCATTAATGCTGGAAGCGGAAATAAAAATCCTTCGAAAGTCTGACGTCATTTTAGAAGGTTCTTGAGAGTGTGACGTCATTCTGTCATTATAAAGAAAAAAAACTTGAAGAAAATCAACGAAGATTTTCAAGGAAATTGGGCGAAAAAATTCAAATTAGCGATAAAATTAAACAAAAGATTCTCGGCGATTGTTTTGCTTAATTTTGTCGTTAATTTGATTTTTTTTCGGCGAAATTTGTTTACAAATTTTATTTGATTTTCTCCCTCTCTGACGACAGATTTTTGAACGGCATCTTTGACTTGAGCCGACGACGCTCTAGACGCGTCACTTTTTGTCTATTAGTAATTTTTTGAAGTATTCAATTGAACATAAAATGCACTACACTACCATACAAAGCATAAAAAACTCTGCGAGGAGAATTTGTGAGAGAAAATATATGAAAATCTGTCATCTGACCACGCCGCTAAGTTTTTTATGCATTAACTAAACTTAGCGACGTTATCAGGAGAGAGATTTTCATATATTTTCTCTCACAAATTCTCCTCGAGAGAAAATATATGAAAATCTGTCATCTGACCACGCCGCTAAGTTTTTTATGCATTAACTAAACTTAGCGACGTTATCAGGAGAGAGATTTTCATATATTTTCTCTCACAAATTCTCCTCGAGAGAAAATATATGAAAATCTGTCATCTGACCACGCCGCTAAGTTTTTTATGCATTAACTAAACTTAGCGACGTTATCAGGAGAGATGTTTTCATATATTTTCTCTCACAAATTCTTCTCGCTGAGTTTTTAATGCTTTGTATGGCAGGGCAGTGCAGCTCTACGACAATGGAAATAGTAGTGTTATAGCATTTGTGTTACGCAAGTGTCACTTCCAATATTGTGAAATGGACAAATTGAGAACACTTTTCTGGCATTATTAGTTCTTCAAGAAAACGTCGTCTTCACGATTTTCGTCCCTTTTAACCGTTTTCAGTACACTGCTATGTCTCAGCCGCCTAGACATTTTATTTTGAGCTCCTCGACATTTTCCCAGACCATGAAATGAATCCACGGAACACTTATTTATCATCATTAATAAGACTTCAAGCCTTTATAATGACTTAATATCTCTTTAATAAATTGCATTTTTTACATAATCTTTAGGTTTAATATTAAAATAATGGACGAAATTTTTGGACAGGCGAACTTTGTTGATCCTATAAGCTTTTCACTACATTGTACTCCCAATTAACCAAATTCTTCCGCGGAAAGTCGTTCTATCAAAGCTTCTTTTGTTCAATGTCCGAACGACTTTCCGTGAAAGAATTTGGTTAATTGGGTACTGCTTCGGTGGTAGTGAACAATGCACTACGAAAACGTGTGGCCAATGATTTCATGTGTGGCCTATGGTCTGTAAAAATAAACTTTTGAGAATTAAGATTTTTATATGTTTCGTGCATATAAAACGTACTTTATTTGAGTGAAAAACTCGATATGAAAACATCACGGCCTAAAATATACATACACCAATATATAAACATTACACTCGTACTGTAAAAGTATATGAGTTTTACAGTAGAACTGTAAAGTTACATAGATGACGCGTTTATATTCACACAGAATGTGTGTTCTGTTTTCGATCAAAAAAAGTGCGTTTAAGCGCTCAATATATAATAGTATATTATAATACAAGGAGTATAATCAAGTAATTATAGTCGAGGTTGGTAAAAGTTCGAGGGGCGTCAGCCCTGAGAATTTTTACCCACCGAGACTATATTTACGCGATTGTTCCCCTTGTATTATACGATAGTTTATCACATTTGAGCCTATAATTGCCAATTATGCACAAAAAAGGTAATTACAAAATTAACATAAATCAAAAATTTCGTATAAAAACACTCATCGAATTTGTTGCAAAAAATGTCGTCTAGATTGATTTTTCGATTTAGTATGCGGTTGTCATAACAACACACGTTTTATTCTCATTTTTTAGAGAACCGGGTTATAACAGCATCATTACAACCCTACTTACTTTTAACAAGAAAGTCGACTATAATATGCCGATTATAGCCCTATTATTAGGGTAATAATTGGCTTATTATAGGCTCGAATGTGATAAAACTATTTACACTGCAAGAACAGTACGAGTATTTTATGTTCTTGAAATGGTAAACAGGTTCTTGACTGCGTCTCGAACCATTTACCATTTCTGTAACATTCAGTTTTTGTAGTATAAAATACTATTATTACATTGGGCTCCATAACATTACGATTATTGCACTGAAAGTATGGTTATAATTGGCTTATTACAGCCTGGTTTCTTGCATCGAAGGAGTCTAGTCTGTGTAACTTTATTAGATACCGCTAACATTCGTACGATACCGCTACGCATTCGTATGGGAAAACTTTTAATTTGGGAAGTCTCTAGTCCAACGGAATTTTGGGAATTCTCTATTCCAGCAGCGGAATTTTGGGAAAATTTTAATTTTGCGATTTCTTCTTCTTTTCTTTCTTCCAGTGAATTTTGGGAAAAGTTTTAATTTTGGGATTAAAAGTTTTCTCAAAATTCCGCTAGACTGGAGAATTCCCAAAATTCCGTAGGACTAGAGAATTACCAAGAACAAAAGTTTTCCCAAAATTCCGTTGGTCGTTTTAGTGCATAGTGTTAGCGGTATCTAATAAAGTTAGCGGGAAGGAAACAATTTTGGGAAAACTTAACGTTCATAAAATCTGCACAAAAATATAAACTCGCGTCAAAATAGACGCAAACTATTTAATTCTGTGAGGACACACACAGCACAAACCTTCGCAGAATTTTATGAATTTATTTTCACACTCATTTTTGACCCTCATATAATCAGACAAACTTTCGATTTTTTTCGCTGGAATGTTAATTATTTCTGCTTTTACTAAAGAAATAAAGAGAAGGGGACCAAACTGTTTCTTTTAGGAATTGGCAAACTGTCAGCATAAGTAACATGATCAGTAGAGAAAACCACTGAGCTAACCCGTACATAAAAGGCTCTTAGGTACGCTCCTTGACATGACCCAATATCACAGTTATATCAAAATGTCAGGGTAAGGTCTAATTTTGACTTAAAAACTCAAGAAAGTAACGAGGAACTACATACCTTTTCTAAAAATTGAAACAACGATATCTGCAGTTTAAGCTAACAAAATTGTTAGCTCCTGGAGCATTGACTAAAAAAGCGTGTGTGAAAATCAATTCTTAGCGGTGTATCTGTTGGAAATTCTTAAGCAAGAAGAAAGGCTTGAATGTGACTTATAAACTCTCATCCATAAAGTTGAGTAACTGGGCGAAACAAGCAGTTTTTGGCGAGGAATACTGATGTGTCCAAAAAAATAACTTTCGTAAAACTTTCAATTCCATCTTGATATATTTGGGTCGAAATGCGTCTTAGCAACCAACTTTTGATATTTTTTGATAAATAAATAATATTTTATATCAGACGGTCAAAAAACGGTAGATTTCCTCACAGAATTCAGACCCAGAAATAACTCATTTAGGCTCATTTCTGACAGTTGTTATTTCCCACCTGTCAATTATTTCCCTGCTTTGTTTCCCACCTGTCAATTATTTCACTGCTTATTTTCCCACCTGCAAATTATTTCTCTACTTTATTTCTCACCAGTCAAATATTTTCCTAATTTATTTCCGACCTGTCTATTATTTCCTTACTTTTTATTTCCCACCTGTCAATTATTTCCTTGCTTTGTTTCCCGCCTGTCCACTATTTCACTACTTAGTTTCCCAGCTGCAAATTATTTCCCACCTGTCAATTACTTCCCTAATTTGTTTCCCACCTGTCAAATATTTCCCTACTCCTTTTGATAGGAATCTCACTTTTTGTCCGTTAGCGCATAAAATAGTATACATAACACGGAGCTGAAACGGTTTATTTAGACCACGCTGGTGAACAAGTCCTCGGGCTCTGACTTGTTGACCACTTGGGTCTAAATCAGCCATTTCAGCTCCTTGCTATGTTTTTTTGCTCTACCAAATAATGCATGTGAGCAATCAGGTTCTCGTACGTTGACAGAAATTTATTTTACTATGAAAAATTAGTATGAGCTGACATTCCTCCCATTGGTAATTGCCACTAAAGTAAGAACCAATTTTGTACAGAATGCAAAAGCTCATCATTAACCTTACTCCCACGTTAATTATAAGTTGATATGTTGAACTTTCAGACCCAAAGCAAACATCTGTCGCGCCGTCATAAGCAAAACAAGCCTTTCTACTGCACTCAAAATAGTTCGGATTTAGTTTGGAACATCCCTTAAGTCATCAGAGCAGTGCGATGCTCTATCAATAGTCTTCGCTCGTCTTTCTTTAGCGTTTTGTTAAAAAATGGAAATTCCGTTCAATAATGCAAACACCATTCTCTATATACCGTGCTTTCAGAAAGTTAAAATTTGTGCAACATACTTCAAACACACAGAGTGCACTTAACGTTCATTAATTTGTCTAGTTATTTATTTGACGACGTTGTTACTTACTTTCGCCGAGGCCTTAGCCGAAAAGGCTTTGCAGGAAATATTCCGTTCACCTCTCAATACTTTATGGATTGCACAGCATCAAAATGATGGGGTAGAATTTCAGCATCCAATATTTTGTAGCATCGAGCTTTTGCTTGTATAATCCAAGGAATTTTATCTCATACCTTTTTACTTTAGTCAATCATGACTCTTTGCAAGTATTTTATGTCTGCGCTGAGATCTATGACAACAATCAATTCGAAACATTTATCACTGTTTTATGAAATTATCTTTTTTACGTCGAAGTGCAGAAATTATCTCAGGATTTTCCACGATTTCTGTCAATTGGCGTTGATAACATCTTCTGATATTCGATTCCGTGATTTTTGGGTTTTTTCAAACGATCCATTGTAAGAGCGATGAATGAAAATCCTATAAAAAGTGAGTATTTCGGTAACATCTATCATACCACGATACAGTGTCTAGCCGACATGAAGTACCAAATTGCACTAGTTGTCCTCGGACTCGCTTGCCTTGCGCTTGGAGCAAATGTTGAAGAACAAATCTACAGGAATCTTGAAAATTCAGACCTCACCAACGTTCTCATCACCTTCAGAAGAGCCAACACCAAATCCGCTTGGGACCGTTTCTATGCCTTGAAACTCACCACTCGTGAAGCCATTTTGGACGTTCAACATGCCATCCTCAAGGAACATGCCGATATTGTCCAAGCTGATGTTGCTGCTATGTTAGAGCAAGGAATCCAAGAAGGCAAGAGACACTACCTCGATCAACTCTGGATCACCAACGAACTCATCGTTCGTGACATTGACGCTGAAACCGTTGAAATGTTGAGAAACCACCCAGATGTTGAATCCTTGGTTGCTGAACAATTCATCCCCTTGGAAGAAACCGAAGAAACCTTCGAACCAGCTGAGTACAACAACACCATCCAAAACCAATGGGGTGTTGAAAACGTACAAGCTCCAGCTGCCTGGGCTAGAGGATTCACTGGAGCCGGAGTTGTTATTGGAAACACCGATACTGGAGCTCGTCACACCCACGAAAATCTCGCCCCAACCTACCGTGGTAATGACCCTGGTGAGAACCACAACTATAACTGGCGTGCACCAACCGGCAACGCTGCCGTTCCATCCGATACAAACGGACACGGAACTCACTGCATTGGAAGCCATTCCGGAACAGGAGGCCTTGGTGTTGCCCCTAATTCACGTTGGATATCATGCCGTGGTTGTGCCACTGCCGCTTGCTCAACTTTCGATCTTAACACATGCGGCAACTTCATGGCTTGTCCAACCGACACAGCCGGAGGTGCTGCCAACTGCGCCAGAGCTCCACGTCTCGTAAGCAACAGTTGGGGTGGTGGTGGTGGTAACACCTGGTACAATCCAATTCTTACTGCATGGAGAAACGCCAACATTGCTGGTGTCTTCGCTATCGGAAACTCTGGTACCGCATGTTCAACAGTCGGCTCACCCGGTGATCAGCCACTTGCCTTCGGTGTCGGATCAATCACCAGCACAAACACCCTTTCAACCTTCTCCAGTGTTGGTCCAGGCCCAGCTGGTGCCATCAAGCCAAACGTTGCTGCCCCTGGTACGAGCGTCGTATCTGCTACTCACTTGGCCGATACAGGCACCCGTACATTGTCCGGAACTAGTATGGCTACCCCTCATGTCTCTGGTGCTCTCGCTTTGATCTTCCAAGCCCGCCCAGCATCAACAGTCGTAGCTGCACAAGAAAGCATTCAAAGCTCCTCTTTGGCTCACGTTTCCGGTGGCAGAACTTGCGCTGGAACCCCAGAAGGTGGCCGACCAAATCACCACGTTGGATATGGACGCATTAACGCCAACGGTGCTATCTAAACCTTTTTTCGATTTTAATGTTCAATTAAACACAATTTCAGCATATCTTTTGTTCGTTTCTTTGATCAGTGGTGTAGTTGATAGAAATATTTGGCGTAGGTTTTAAAAAACGGACGCAGTCGATAGAAAAAAAAGTTTCTTTACACACCGAGCACTTTTCTTCACCTTTTAGTGGTGACTAACATGTGTCATCAACGAGATGACACGAGAGATTGATTTTAGTCTTCAGAGTATTCTCCTTTTATAGCGATTTAATGTTAAAGCGCTTGAAGAGAATTTATTTTCGACCGATTTGATTTACCTAGAATCCATCTAAAATCAAATAAATTGAAGAAAAAAGAATTAAACAGCACAAATCAGAGTCAATTTCGATTTTACAATGTTACATCATGTTACAATGTCATGAGGAAGATCACAGACTCAGCGAATGTCAAACGCTTATCATGTACCTTTGCTTCTTGGTCACTCACACACATCCAACATATGAATATCATATGTAGCCCGTCTTGACGATATAACTGGTGCCACCAATCGAATTGCTTCTCTTTGTATTTGGCTAATTCCATCGGTACCGTCACCTGGGTAACGAATTTCATCTCTTTCACTCTTTCAATGTGATTTATATTAACATGAGACAAAACACATTCGTTCCCCATGTGACATGGTAGTGACAATGTTTGGGTTACCGATGGTATTTGCCATGTAGGAAAAGTAAAAATACTACGTTGTGGTAAATGTCTCGTCACTTTCAAATCAAATTGATCAAAAGCGACAAATCCTTATACAATGTAAAGTAGAGTGTAATTGACGTATATGGCAGTTCTTAACGAAAATAGATGTCAGTACATTCTATACTCTTGACATTTGAAACAGACTAATGGCGCGTACACCAATTGTCCGATAAGTTTCACTGGTGAATCGTTATAAGATTGATGAAAACTTTCACCATGTCGTTCAGCAATCTACTTTCGTTTTTGAAATTTTGACACGAAATTATAAAAAAAATTTCTTTGTTTTTCAACAATTTTTCCTCAAATAAACCGTTTTTTACTAATTTACAACATAAATATTGATCACTGGAAAAAATTATAAAACGGTTTTTATGCAATCATCAATAACTTATGTTATGACGCAAAAACACCCTCTGAACTGTTATAAACTGTTCGAAAAACGTGAGTGTTGTCTTTTTCGAACAGTGTATAACAGTTCAGAGAGGGTTTTTGCCTCATAACTTCCTGTACTTCCAAGTGCCCCCAGCTTTTTATTTCAAATAACGTCTATTTAGGCCTGAATGCATCATTGCATTGTGAGAATAAACTGCTACCTAAAAGTCAATATTTTCTTGCTACGGCCCTGACACCGGTATAGATCGATTCACTTGAGAGAATTAGGAAAATTTCAAACGAAGAGGGCGGTTTTCGAATAAACACAATTTTTCTACTGTTGTGCCTGTATGGCGATTTGGCGAGATAATCGAAAATTTCGGAAACTGTTAGAAATTCTCTCTTTGAATCGGTCTTTTCGGCAGTATACCGAAGAGACCATACCGAAAAGTTTTGTATGAAAACCAAAAGATAGTTTTTTTACAAAAATTGATCTCAACTTACTCATAAACATCCCGGAAAATGGAATACGACATATAAATACCAGAATACTTGGCATCACTGCACCAGAGAGAAGTGGGATACAGTTGGGTTACATCTACAGTGGAGAAATGTTAAATTGGCTCCACTGCGCCGAATGCGCATGTTGACGGACATTTGGGATTGCATGAAACCAACATGTTAAATCACATGTATTTATTAGACCTGTCCAAAAATGTACGGGGAAATTAAGTTGTCGAAAAGTTTGGGGGCGCGTCAAGAAAACGGTCCTAAATAGTCTCCTGATAAAAAGTCTCTATGGTGCAAAATTTTAAGTTTTCCAAAATGAATCATTCTGGTTGATCTTGAAATTAAATGTTAGGACAAGTTTGGTCATTCTCGATCAGAATGAACTCGAGAACACGATGTATATGTCAGCACTGTCAAAACCTTCTGAAGCTCACCAAATGATTGCATTGGTGGTCGGCAGTGTGAAGACGAGTACTGAAATTTCTGAATATCTATCGGAACGGAGCGGAATTTCGACTCACTCCCTCTCCTGGCTAACTCGTCCGCTCTTTCATTTCCCGGCACTCCAGAATGTCCCGGAACCCAATCCAATATGACTCTGTTGTCTCTTGACAAGGCTTCCACCATCTCTGAGCACTCAAGGACTACCTTCGACGAGAGCTTGACTGATGACAGCTCTCCGATGGCTGATTCGCTATCCCTCTTACGCCTTCGCGTACCATCTCACGCAAACCTTCACATATGGCGAAGATCTCAGATTGAAAGACAGAAGCGAATACTCCCAGAGGTATGGATATGTTGTAATCCAACTCCTCCGAATATACTCCAGCCCCTATTCCTTCGTTCGTCTTCGATCCATCTGTGTAGACAGTCACGTCTGCCTCTATCGGAGGCTTTTATCCTTCCCAACCAGACCTTTTCAGCACGTTTGTTTCAAAATTTCTTTCAAAACAGAACTTTGCTTACATGCTGTCTTCGGGCATGCTTATTTCCCTGAATTCATTCTTCAGGTCCTCTCAGATCTAGCGGCGGCAGTGACGCGGCCGTGGGCGTTGAGGTCATTACTCCTGTTATGCTTAGACACGCTAAACGCTGAATGCTATCAATCTTCTTACACACTACACCCAGGCTCGTTTGCGGTGCACAAACCATACAGCCGTAGATCAGTATAGGCCTCACTATGGCTCTATACATCCAATACATAACTAATAGCCTGAGGCACCACTTTCTACCAAACGTGGTGCGACACTGCCAAAACACTCTCAATGCTTTTTTGGTCCTTTCCTCAATGTGATCTTTCCAGTCTAGTTTACTGTCAAGAATGACCCCAAGATACTTGACTTTGTTAGTCAATTTTAGGAAAGTCCCAAAGAGCATTGGCATACGCAGTGCGTCCAACTTTCGCTTCTTTGAGAAGAGAATGAGCCCGGTCTTTTCCGGATTAACGGATAGCCCTGATTCATTGCACCACCCTTCTACTATGCGAAAAGCTCTACTCATCAACTAACTCAATACGCCCTCGAATGCTCCCGAGATCAGGATAGCTATATCGTCAGCGTAGAAAACTGCTAAGTATCCTGACTCATTTTGCTTCGTGAGCAAATCGTCCACAGCCATATTCCAGAGTATCGGCGGAAGAACTCCTCCTTGCGGACAACCTCTGTCAAATATTCTGCTCCTGTGAGCACCGAACAAGTCTATAGACAAAATTCTGTTGCTCAACATCGACATTATTCACCTTATCAGTGCCCTTTCCAAATCAAACATCCTCAAAGCAGCATTAATGGCCCTGAAAGTAACTTTGTTGAAAGCTCCTTCCAGGTCTAGAAACGTAGCCAGAGTATTTTGTCCAAATTCCATCGACCTCTCCACGTTAAAGATAACTTGATGGAGAGCCGAATCAACTGATTTGCCTGCCTGATTGGCGTGCTGGTTCGCATGCAAGGGCTTAAGCCTTAGAGCAACGTCTCTTATGTATCTGTCTCACATTCTTTCTAGCGTCTTTACCACGAAAGAAGTAAGGCTTATCGATCTATACGAACCTGCCTGATCCTATGTAGGACGACCGGGCTTCGGTATAAACTTCGCTATAACTCTTCTCCATGACTCAGGAATATATCCCATAGGTAGGACTGCTTGCGAGATCCTTTTTAAAGGCCTCATTATCACTCCTGATGCTTTCTGCATCACGATCGGGTACACACCATCACTTCCGGGCGACTTAAATTGTTTAAATGTGTTAACAGCCCATTCTAGCCTCCTATCAGTGACTATCTTTTCCGCCAGGTTCCAATCGGTCACAATAGGTGTCCTAATCGGTCCTAATCTCCATGGGTTTCGTCCCTGGGAAATGTGCTTCCATGAGAACTTCCACCACTTCATCATTCAATTTAGTGTACATCCCGTCCTCTTTTCACAATATTTCTGGGTATACCGGGTCCTTCGCTAGAGCTTTGTTGAGTTTGGCTGTGGCTCTCAAGTCTTTGACTTCGTCAATAAACTTCTTCGAAGAATCTGTTAATACAATCGGAATGAAGGTCCGGGCGTCGATACGGAACTGCAATGTTAGTGTTTGATTGAAGGTAAGTTTATGATTAAACATTGATTCCTCTCTGGGGTCACTACGTCAAGCACGACTTTCGGGGTCATTTTGCAAAAAATTTTATGCACGAAGATTGAAATACCACCACCTTCGCTTGGTGCCTGCAAACTGTGAGTTTCATGGTAGGCGTTGAGTCGATATGCGAAAGAGTTAATTTGAGTCAGCCAAGTCTCAGAAATCGCGATGATGTGTAATACACCAGGGAAAGCAGCCACATATTGTTCCACCAGATACCAGATACAATTTGTTTGTGAGGTGATTGTAATTCATGTAATTCATATCATCAGCTTCTGGAATCATAATTGACCCATCAAATGTGCGCTTTATCTGAAGAATACTGGCTGGTTGCTCTGGGTTGAAGTCGTCCATGATCAGACAGAGGATCCAAGTCCAGTTTAGCTCTCAGCTGATTTATGTGTGCCAAATCAGCAATACGCATGACTTTGGAGTTCTTTCGGAACCGTGCCAGAACTTGCCCGAGGCAGGACCAGATGAACTTGTAATTTCCTTGGATTCTCAGAGAGCGAGCTTGGAACAAAAGATCTTGATTGGAGCGAGTTAACTCTTCAGTAACAAAACCTGCTGGGAAGCTTCCCCTTTGATTCCAATGTCATGGACAAAAAAGTTTGGCACTTTTTCCTCCACATCCACAGAAAACCTCTTCGTTGTTTCCGGAAGTCATTCAAAACCCCTTCAAGAGCAATTTCCGCGCTAATTTCGCACGGAAAAACCACGTTTTTGGTCACTTTTTTAACCGTAACTGCGAAAGGTTTCAAATGATTTAAACTCATTCTTGTAATTGAGCTGTAATTAAGCTGAAAGAACAGAAAAACTATTACACTGGGGGGTTCGGCATTTGTGACGCATTTTTTACTCAAAAGTGAAAATATTTCAAAAGAATTTTGTGCGTTCCGAAGCTGCAAGCGTCACCCAAATTGATATCAGTTGTTTTGGAAGAAGGGACGAGGACTTGCGTCACGTTTCTCTTTTAAAAAGGGTTTTTGTTGTGATATCAGTTGTTTTGGAAGAAGAGACGAGGACTTGCGTCAAGTTTCCCTTTTAAAAAGGGTTTTCGTTGTGATTGTAATGTTTTGCATTATTTTGAGCCGCCGAACCGAAGCGCGGCGGCTACTACTTCCATTGGCGAAAATGATCCCCTCAACTTCTCTACAACATATCAAAAGTTTTTTTTTGAGTCCCCGCCTATTTTCCGCCATTTTGGCGGTCACCCTGATACACTACACACCCAGCCCAACAACTTTCCCTTTGACACCAAACCTCTATCTCGAACACACAACCATTGCCTCATACAAAATGTGCTACCATACACACTACACACACAAACACATACACATGGGCTATATATGGCGCCTTCTAAGAACCCTGGCGCCCAAACGAGGCCGGTATCCCCCCTTTTTTAAAATCTCATACGGCGTAGAATGCCCACCCGAAGGTCCCTGCAAAATTTCAAGAAAAGTTATCTAGCCGTTTTCAAGCAAGAGCCAAAAAAGTGGTTTTTCACGGTTTTTCACGGTTTTTCATACAAATGGCCCTGGAACTAGCCCACTAACTATCTAACCCTCTAACTAACTAACCCACTAACTAACTAACTAACTAGGATGTTTGCATTAACTTTGGCTTCTACGAAACAGACCTTTTTGTATAGGAAATGATCATTTTCTAAAGGTCGTATCTTCTAATCCACTGAACCGATTTTAATGAGGAAAAATATTTTCCGGGGGGTACGTCTCAAGGGGGGGAAGTCAAAACTTAGCTGTATATATGGTTCCGAAGTCTACGAAAAAAAAAATTCCGAATTTTTTGTTCGTATGGGGGCTTGCGTCACGGGCGCATCGCTACCGCGCGCCCTTGATATCTTCCATTGGACAATATTATCTTCCAGTATGATGATAATATCGTACTATAAATCAAATGGCGCGTCGGTTAAGCTGGAATCATCTACAGTAATGCCAACCACGCTTTAGTTAAGTAATTTTTTTTATTGCCGGAAAACTTCAGAACTACAGCTTTCGATCTTACTTAAGTGAGTCAAAAAGTTTGCATTTTTTGTTATTTCTTCAAAGTGAAATTGTTATGTCTACTCATCTTTGTGGGCTTCCTGATGCTTTTCCAAGTACTTTTGTTGCTTAAAAGATTTCTTACATTGTGGACAAGTGTAAGATTTCTCTATTAGAAAAGAGATTTTTATTCTTTCGTTCATTCGGTGAAAGTATTCTAAAAACTCACTTGTGTGGATCATCTGATGCCTTTTCAAGGACGTATTACGTGTAAAAGATTTTTTACATAGCGGACACGAATGCGGTTTTTCTCCTAAAAAATCATTTTTATTCTCTTGTTCATGCAGTAAAATGTCCTAACTACTTACCGGTGTGGATCAGCTGATGCGTTTTTAAGTTTCTAAGATGTCCAAAACATTTTTTGCATTGGGGACAAGAATGCGGCTTTTCTTCTGAAAAGTTTTTTTTAATAGACCGTGGTCGATTTACCTAATTTATTTTTGGTTGAAAGATGGCGCTTTAAAAATAGCGTCTACAAAGAGAAACGCTCAGAAATCCGTTCTTTATATTTTTAAACATCAAATGAAACGATCGAAATTTTTTTGAAAACTTTCGCGCTCGAAAAAATGTACCAGGAAATGTACTAATTTTAACGATTACTAACTTAACAAAAATAAAAATTTGTAGAAAAGGGTAGTTCCACGGTATAGTTGGATAAAATGTTACGTAGGAACGCTCATATCACTGTTTTCTGAATGAGACACAGCCTAACAAACCCCTAGAAAGTTATTGGAAGCCTAAGGTGAGGGATGTAATCCCCCAAGTGGATAAACAAATTGTCCCGCAGTAGCGTATGCTATTTTAATCACCAAAACAACAAAACGAAACAAAGTCTGACACCGACAATTAATGTACAATTTAACTCCCTAGGAAAGTACTACGGTGAATAAATAAATTTAAAAAGCTTCCCCGTGAGTTCTTAAGCAAATCTCATTTTTTCATAGTGAAATTTCATTCAAATAATTCAATAAAGGACCACGGCCTATTCTGCTCACATGGCGAAAGTATCTACAATGATCACCTGTGTGGGTTATCCGATGCCTTTTTAGGTCGATATTTCGGGTGAAAGTTTTCTTGCATTGTGGACAAGAGTGCGGCCTTTCTCCTGCAAATTATTTTTATATTTTTTTTTCATTCTGTGACGCATCCTAACTACTCATCGGTGCAACAACTGACCCACAGTTGCAGAAGTCACAGAAATCATTTTTCTGTGCGTTCTAAAACTGTGGGTCAGGTGTGGGTCGACACACTTCGATCCTTATTTCGTTCATTTTGTAACGTATCCTAAATACTCACCAGTGTGGGTTAGTTGATGCATTTTAAAGACGCTACTTTGTGCAAACGTTTTTTTGCATTGGGGGCAAGAATACGGCCTTTCTCCTGAAAGAAATTTTTTTTTGTTTAGTTCCGTACAAAGAACGACGTTTGCAATCACCCCAATTTCGACCGGGGAGTAGGGGGAGCACCGATCATGGTCCTTAGATGACGAATCAGCAATAAAACATATGAAGGGACCCGTACGTATAAGAATGGATGTGGCAAACATGCTACTGACTTGGACACTTTTTACGAACAACTAGGGGACGTAGTTAGCAAAAAGGGAAATGAATCATTGATTTTGCTGGGGGATTTCAATGCAAGAATAGGAAACTTTAAAAGCAACTCAGGGTATGGGAAGGTAGTGGGTAGATTTGGGGAAGAAACACTGAATTCAAATGGTAAACGGTTGTTGGATTTTTGTGATTTCAATGGGTTAGCAATAACCAACTCTTTCTATAGGCACAAGTGGATCCATCGGTATACGTACGTCAATGAGGGTTTGGGTCACAAATCCATTATTGATTACATGATTATAGAGCAGGACAGGAGACAGGTAGTCAGGGACACACGTGTTTTCAGGGGTTTCACTTTCGGTTCTGACCACTACTTTTTGGGTACCCATCTGTCGGTTGGTAAACTCTGTCAGACTAAAAGGAAGAAGGTGGTAAGTCGCAAATTTCGTGTGGGCAAATTTAGGGAAGAGGCAGTTAGGTCTCGTTTTATGGCAAAATTCGCCGAAGGATTTGAGGGGCTTCCAGCTGACTGCGGGGACATTGAGGCTGAGTGGGCGAATTTTAAGAAATTTGTCTTGGATCTGGCTGAGGAATGTCTGGGCAGTGTCGCTAGCGGGGGTCGAAACAAAAAGACGGGTTGGTGGAACGCCGATATCAGGGGGGCTGTATTGGAGAAAAGGAAACTATACTTGATTTGGTTACAGGACAGGACGGTGGCGAAGTGGGAGGCTTATAAGGCTTGTAGGCAACTGGTTAAGGATCTAGTCAGGGAAGCGAAGGACCGGGAGGGGAAAAAGTTTGGGGAGGATTTGGAAAGGGCAGGTCAAGGCAGGGGTAAGAAATTTTGGTCGATGATTAGGCGCGGTGGCGTGAAAGAGGGATGTAGTAGTATTTTAGATAAAGACGGCGAGTTAATTACAGATAGGGGTGAAGTCTTGAAGACTTGGCGGCATTACTTTAAGGATTTATTTACATCTGTCAATCAGGTAGAAGAAAATGGGAGGGAGGCAGGTCCTAGCTCGGAGGTGGAGGAGGAAATTACACTGGATGAGGTGTCCCGAAAGGTCGGCAGATTAAGGGAAGGAAAATCCGCAGGGGTGGATGAAATTAGGACGGAATTTATTAAGTATAGCGGATCAGGTGGGATCCAATGGCTTTGTAGGATTTTCAATTTGGCCATGAGGTCTTCAACAGTACCTGCTGACTGGAGCTTCGGTGTTATTGCTACAATTTATAAGAAGGGCAACCGTAAGGTTTGCAGTAACTACAGGGGGATATCGCTCTTGAGCGTGGTAGGTAAGGTGTACACGGGTGTACTTGTTGACCGGGTTAGGAACATAGTGGAAGGTGTACTGGATGAGGTTCAAGGTTGTTTCAGGCCTCTGAGGGGATGTCAGGATCAGATTTTCTGCCTCAGACAGACTATCGAAAAGCTTTATGAAAAGAACAGGACTTATACTTATGCTTCATCGACTTGGAGAAGGCATTCGACCGGGTACCAAGGCAGAAGCTATTCGGGATTCTTAGCGAGTACGGTATCAATGGGGGTTTACTGCGTGCCATTAAGAGTATTTACTCAGAAAGCAGGGCCGCGGTGAGAATAGATGGCGAAATTAGCGAGTCTTTCGAGGTTAAAGAGGGCGTTCGTCAGGGGTGTTGTCTTTCCCCGCTTCTGTTCATAATTTTCATGGACAAAATCATCAAGCAGGCAAACTTGCAGGGAAATGTCGAGGTGGGTGAGGTAATAATGAAAATCCTGGCCTACGCGGATGACTTGATTCTGTTGGCAGATAGTACCACGGAGTTGCAGGGTGGGATTGACTGCCTAAATGCTGCATGTGAGGAGTATGGGATGAAGATAAGTGTAGGGAAAACTAAGGTTATGCATGTCGGCAAAAGCTCGGAAGGAGATAGCTTGCAATTTAAATGGAGGAGCTGGAGCAGGTTTCTGAATTCAAGTACTTAGGAACCATTTTTTCAGAGGATGGCAAGTTAGTTAGGGAATTTGAGGAAAGGAGGAAAATGGGAAACGCGGTAGCCAGTCAGTTGAGGTCGCACGTGTTCAACAAAA
>CM055404.1:138446985-138460702 GCA_029228625.1 Pseudolycoriella hygida
GAGAAGGTTTATCGATTCAATTAAATCAGATTTAGAAGTTAGGGGACTTTCTCTGGGCGAACAAACCATCTCCTTGGCGGGCGATAGGGGGGCATGGAGGGCGATAGTTCACCAATCTGGGGTTGCGGCAGAAAGACCTCAAACCGGAAGGTACTAACGGTCTATAAAGTTTGATGATGATGATGACTCTTAAGCGTATGAAATTACGTCCACATTAATTTGTACTGCAAATTGCCGAGAGGGCGATATTGATACACCCGTCCGAAGAAACGGTGTAAAAAAGCCTTCCGAAAGTACAAAATTGACCTCAAATAGACAAAAATGTTTTCCTCAATTTGCTCTGCAACATAGCAAAAAAAAATTGTTTGGTTAGGGCCGACCTTAGAACAGGACTGAGGCCCACTTCAGCCCTAAGCACAGGCACCGGGTTCAAATTTGTTTTTGAATATAATTCGGTTACCTCTCAAATAGAAAAAGAATCAACGAAATCAGTTAGGATTTATCCAATTTATATAAGCAAACACGTTGGGCCCTAATAGAAACTCAGTTTTAGGGTCCTGACTGACTCCAAGGGTTCGTAATCAAAAACTTTTCTGCCATAAAACGGGATGTAGTCGTAGACCTTTCGACCAAACAAAATTTTAAAATCGGAAGAGATTTACTCGAGTTAAGTACAAAAAACATGTAGAGTGCTAGCAGAGACTCGTTTTTAGTGCCCAATCTCAAATAGTAGCGCTTTCATAGACCTGTCGATTGAAAAAACAATTATAAAATTGGAAAAGATTTACTTGAGTTATGTACAAAAAACACGTATGGCCCATAGACTCGGTTTTAGTGCCCTAGCTAAGTCCAGGGATTCAAATTAGAGAAAGGTTCTTCCATCAATTGTCGACCATGCCTAGATCTTTCAAACAAAAAAAAAAATTATGAAAATCAGAAACGATTTACTCGAGTTATGTGCAAAAGACCAAAAACCACTTAAAATGCCCTAGCTCGGCGGCCGTCGGGCCAACAGTGCTCAGATTCAATCCCATAAACGATTTTTCGATTACCTTTCAGAGAAAGAAAAGTCTTTGAAAATCGGTGTCCGTCCGTCCGTCACTGCGATAACTTGAGTAAAACTCAATCGATTTTCAAAAACTTTTTTTTGAAAAGATCTGGGCATACCTGACAATTTATGGAAGGAACCTTTTTAAGTTTGAGTCCTTGGACTTAGATGGGACACTAAAAGCGAGTCTATGGTAGAGCCATACGTGTTTTTTGTACATAACTCGAGTAAGTCTCTTCCGATTTTCAAATTTTTTTTTGATCAAAAGGTCTACGACTGTCTCCCGTTCTATGGAAGAAAACTGTTGAATGTCACTGGACTATTTTCCCTCACCACCTTCTGTGGTGAGTATTAGCTACGATGTGTTAGGGCTAATAATAAATTAAAGTTGGTTCTTCTTTGTAAACTCTTAAACAAAGGTCGTTTAATTTACTCCCTGCTAACAAAAACTTTCCGATTAAAAACTTTTGGACTCAGTCAGAACTCTAAAACTGAGTTTCTACTAGGGCCCAACGTGTTTGCTTACATACATCGTGTAAATGCTAACTGATTTTGTTGGATCTTTTTCTATTTAAGAGGTAACCGAGTATCGATTCAAAAACAAATTTGAACCTTGTGCCTGCGCTTAGGGTTGAAGTGGGCCTCAGGTCTGTCCTAAGGTCGGCCCTAACAAAAAAAAATTTGTTTGTTATGTTGTAGAGCAAACTGAGGGAAACATTTTTGTCGATTGAATTATGTGCCCGAGGCATTTCCTTACGGCCCTTATGGTCGGTCCTAAGGTCTGCCCTAGATAAAAAAATGGTTTTTCACTATGTTGTAGAAAAAATTGAGATGAAGATTTTTGTCTATTTGGGTGTCGATTTTGAACTTTCGGAAGGCCTTTCTTACACCCGTTTCTTTGGACGGCTTTTTCAATATTGTCCTCTCGGCAATTTCCAATACAACTTAATGTGGACGTAATTTCATACACTTAAGAGTTAAGGCAATATTGACTTAAATAGGTTCGAGTCTTTTCGTAACATCAACTCTGTTTGCCACATCTATTCTAATACATACGGGTCCCTTGCATATGTTTTTCATAGACTTTTAGTCATTAATCTACTCACCCGAGTGAATTCTCATGTGTTCCACGAGATTGGACTTGTAACCGAAGGATTTTTTGCAAATATCGCAAGTTAACGTCCTGTTGCCTATTAAAATGTGAAATGTAAACGAATGCGACACGAAAAGTAATAGCAACTAACTTGCTTGGTTACTTTGGGGTAGGGACGCATTAGGGGAACTACTGTTGATCTCACGGAAATACCGAGCCATGAGAATAGCTTTGAATGTTTTCTTGCCATTTTGATTTGCCTGAAAAAGTTAATAGCAGAATTCAAATCAAGCGTCTGGTGGCATAAGATTTAGTCAAAGTAGAGATAAATTTCCATTCTCACAAATCTAAGCAAAGTGGTTTTTTGTGTAGCATTAGACTTACTATACGTCAAATATAAAAATAAAATTGAAGAAAATTGGGCGCTTCCAACTGGAAGTCTTATGCCTCACTTTTTTGCAGATGTTTTGCATGTCGTCAACTGAAATTGGAGGCTCAGCTCATGCTAAGGGTTGTTCCAACTACTTCATATTCTCACATTCCGAGTTCAATAAAAAGTTTTCTTGCATTGCAATTCTGATAAGAGTAACACGTTTACTCTTCAATCGAGGTGAAAACGAAAGTTTCTATTATTGAGAAACGTAGCAGCGCATGAGCTTGCAAAAATATTTTCATCTTGTTTTTAGCTTTGACTTAAAAGTCCTTCGGAGTTCATAACCTCATGTTATGAACATTGAATTTTATTTATGTTCAATGGACTCATCATACCTGTAGCACATCAGCGTTAATAGTAAAGTCCATGTCCGTCCACAACAAACAAAAATTAGAAATTTCTTCTCGTCAATACAACTCGACAATGCACAAAACACAAATTGATTACAATGTATGAAGAGCGAGCCAAAATTGAATGACAAATCACATTTCAGCGAGCGTGTATAACAGCCGCGGGATGTCGTTGACAATCATATCAAAATCTAGTACTTCAAAAAGTAGAAAATTTTTCACATGAATTTTACAAACACGTGCTTTTAAATTTACTTGTTATGCTGTTTTCAACATTATCGACATTATCTCTTTCTTCAATGTATTTTTTCTATGGCAGACCTTGAAAACAGCTGAAACTTGATAACGAGTAATTTTATAAGCACACGACCGTAGTTATAACAACTGAAAACTTCCAAAACGACTGACATCGCATACAAAAACCTCAAAATTAATGATATCGCTTGAGGTGACGCTATCGCTGATAATACGCAAAAATTTGACTGAATGTTGATTGTTTTAAAAAAATTGCGTTCCAAATGCCGGCCCCAACGATGAAATAACTTTTCAACACTTTCAGTTTTTACACGCAAAAATGTAAATTTACAATCTACTTAATAAGAAATAAAAATCAAATTTGCCTATTGAAGCTGAATGCGTCACCCTCCTCTGATTTCAGAACTTTTGTAACCGGAAGCTAATACTTTTGCGTTAGAAGCTTAATGCGTCACTCTTCCTGATTTCAGAACTTTTGTAAGCAGACAGACAGACTTGCGTCACACCTCCTCTGTAAGAGTTTTTTTGGCTCACAAATTCAAAAGTAATTTGTGCTGTTCATTTCCACAACGAAAATGAGAGATTACGAAGAAGTTACATACAAAATTAACATTTTTGGGATTTTATTGTTTTGGCTGGATTCCAATTAGAGCTGTGCACCGGCGTTTCGTCGGCTGGGCCTTAGAGACAGCTAACTAATCGGCTCTCAAAGACAAAATCGAAATTCGGCTGACAATCGATTTTGAGTCGGCGCAACTCAAATAATTTGTTAGAGTGACATTTACGAGAATTAGGTACAACTCCCTTGTACATTTTTGCTGAACATTGGACAAGTATAGGATGAAGCCCAAAGGCTAGACACTGTCTTGCAGACCCAGCCGACGAAATGCCGGCGCACGGCTCTAAGATCAATCGTAATAAATCCGTCGGAGACAGAAAATTGAGGAACCTTCCAAATTTGGCAATTTTTCATGTTTCTGCAATTACGCTGGTTCTGCACGTGATCTGGTGAATCGCATTTTAAGAAGTGAGTTTTTTCACCTAAAAATTGTTCTGGCCTCCCACCCACTCGTGTACTTCGTGTACTTATGGAATTCGCACCTGAGAAGTTTTTTTTATTAAAAATAGTTGTTCTACCTGTGGTAGAACTCGCACGGATGCCTCTGTTTGGGCCTATTGTGCTAACTATGTCACATCCCTAACCATTTGTTGTGTTATCAAATCTACCTGAACTGGTGATATAGCTCAGTATGTGTTGTGGATGTAGATATTTAATTATAGGCTGCACCTATCTGTGTAACCACTGTGTAGACTCTAATGATGGTTTTGAGTCTCGTCCTGCTGACATTAATTAAGTACTTGGAATGATTTTCATTGATTGCAATGCAGCTTCTAGCTTGGCGGCAGCCTGAAGTATTGATCCAGTGAGATTACAAACTCTCACATTCTTTCAGTTCGTATTTTCATTCTCAGATTGTTATGAGGAGTGACGTAAGACGGTTCTGTGCCTATGCCCCCATCTGTGCTGGTTCGTCAGCTCTCTTGTTACCCTATATTCCAGAGTTCCCGGGGACCCATATTTGATTTACGTGGCTTATTAGAGCGAGTTTTATCAGAGTTTCCCAGCATTCCAGTACTTATGCCGATTTGAATGTTTGTGTTGATAATGACTTCAGGACTCCTTGACTATCCGCGCAGATAGAGATGATGTTAGGCTCAATTCTTCCGCTTCTAATATTGTTCTTACCCCGACTAGGAAGGTAGACGAATGGTTGCCCAGAGACATGGACTTATCAATGTTGAGTTCAGTACAAAAGATTTTGGGCTATTCCATGCACAACATTTCTTCGTGAGCCTCGCTGAAGAGTTAATAATTGATAATCTCAACAGCATCACATGAGATCCAGAATTCAACGAAGTTATTCGCGCAGAAATATAAAACGAAAAACAGCAAAAGAATTTGAACTGTTTTTATGAGAAAGCGGTCATGTCATCTTCACTTCGCCGAGATAATATTGTCAAGGAAGAACAAAACGTGGCGTCGCGTCGGTAGGATACGACCGTTGAATCATTTTGAGATTATATTTTTGTTGTAAACATACGGTCGTGTGCGTAAAAATTTACTTGTTATCAAGTTTCAGCTGTTTTCAAGGTTTTCCATACAAAAAATACACTGAAAAAAGAGATAATGTCGATAATATTGAAAACAGCATAACAAATAAAAAAAGCAGAGGTTTGTATTATGGAATTATTTCAACACATTTCCGTAGGAAAGAATTCAGTTAGCAAACACAGCTACGTTAGAATAGTACAACATTTTTAGTACAACTTTTTTTGTTGAACTGAAAAAAGTTGTACTATCTTCACGCTTCATATATGAGGCGTTACAATAGTAGAATTGTTAGAATTTTGGTAATAATTTTTGTGAAACTAGAAAATGTGGCACTGTCTTCATTTTTCATAATATTATATCCGCACAAAAAACACTTCCAGTGGGGGCGTGACGCAAGTCTTTATGTCTGCTTACAAAAGTTGTGAAATCAAATCCAGTTACAAAAGCTTCGATACGCAAAAAAAATTTAAAACAAAATTACGTTGAGTTCAAAAAATTGCGTCACAAATGCCAGACCCAACGACGAAATAATTTTTTCACAACTGCTCTGAGAAAATGCGTACTTTCTCTCCTCAAAATGGGAGAGAAAATTGATTATTTCAAAGGGAACATGTTAAATGAAAAATGCGGGAATGATAGTTATTTGTTGTCTCATTTCGAAAGTATGCGTTTTTCGAGTACGAAAAGTTGCATGGCGAGCTTGCCGAAGGGGCAATATTGAAAAACCCGTCCGAAGCAAGCGTGAAAAAAAAACTTTGACATAAGATAACAAATGACATTTTTTGGGTCGACTTTAGGACCAACCTAAGGCTGTAACGAGAGACCTCGGACCCATATTTGCATGGACAAAAAGTTTGACTTTTTTTCTCTACAACAATGCACCGAAAACGTCATCATTAGAGGAGCATGCATGAAAAAACACCAAACATAGCATAGTGTAGTAGCGTGAGTTGGGACACCACTAAGGACTCTACAGCCGAATCACTCAACCAATGTTCACTAATTTTTTCGTGACTTATCGAAGTCCATATCTTTCGTCACAAAGTTTTACCGACCAGCGGGGGACAATATTATCTTCCAGTATGATGATAATGTCGTACTATAAACCAAATGGCGCGTCGGTTCAGCTAGAATCATCTACAGTAATGCTAATCACGATTTAGTTAAGTAATTTTTTTTATTGCCGGAAAACTTCAGAACTACAGTTTTCGATTCTTACTTGAGTGAGTCAAAAAGTTTGCATTTTTTGTTGATCCTTCAAAGTGAAATTGTTATGTCTACTCATCTTTGTGGGCTTCCTGATGCTTTTCCAAGAACTTTAGTTGCTTAAAAGATTTCTTACATTGTGGACAAGTGTAAGATTTCTCTATTAGAAAAGAGGTTTTTATTCTTTCGTTCATTCGGCCAAAGTATTCTATCAACTCACTTGTGTGGGTCATCTGATGCCTTTTCAAGGACACAATCTGTCTAAAAGATTTCTTACATAGCGGACACGAATGCGGTTTTTCTCCTAAAAAATCATTTTTATGCTCTTGTTCATGCAGTGAAGTGTCCTAACTACTTACCGGTGTGGATCAGCTGATGCCTTTTTAAGTTGCTAATTCGTCCAAAAGATTTCTTGCACTGTGGACAAGAATGCGGCTTTTCTCCTGAAATTAATTCGTATTCTTGTGTCCATTCTGTGACGTATCCTAACTACTCACCGGTGTGGACCAGTTGATGCTTCCTTAAGTTGCCAACTAGTGCAAAAGATTTCTTGCATTGGGGGCAAGAATGTGACCTTTCTCCTGAAAAGTTTTTTTTTAATAGACCGTGGTCGATTTACCTAATTTATTTTTGGTTGAAAGATGGCGCTTTAAAAATAGCGTCTACAAAGAGAAACGCTCAGAAATCCGTTCTTCATATTTTTAAACATCGAATGAAACGACCGAAATTTTTTTGAAAACTTTCGCGCTCGAAAAAATCTAAAAGAAAATGTACTAATTTTAACGATTACTAACTTAACAAAAAAAAATTTGACGAAAAGATCATGGATACAACTCATTACGTATGACTTTTTACTATGAACGTAACCATTTCCGTTACACTTCGCTAGTCCAAAAATACCTCTAACCGAGAAAAATAAATACGTCGGCTCTTTGTCCATCACGTCGATCAGCATTCAAGGTGCATGACTTGACTGAAGATTGGCACTAGATGCCGAAATGTTGATCTCTTCTAATTATCTCCATAACGCAACTGTTCTAGATGTGTTAATGTCAGAGCGTCATGTCAATAACAAAATAATTCAAATAAGAGCTTACACGTTCATAGTAAAAAGTAATTCGTAATGAGTTGTATCCTATGATTGATTCCAAGTTTGCGGGCTTCAATCCGTAGAGATTTGAAAAGTGTCGAATGACTTTTCATAGTTGAGTTTACTCAACAAAAAATTCTCTGAATTGTAGAAAAGGGTAGTTCCACGGTGTAGTTGAATAAAATGTTACGTAGAAACGCTCATATCAATGTTTTCTGAATGAGACACAGCCTTACAAACCTCTAGAAAGTTGTTGGCAGCCTAAGGTGAGGGATGTAATCGATGTAATCCCCCGAGTGGATAAACAAATTATCCTGCATTAGCATATTCTATTTTATTCACCAAAGCAACAAACCAACGAAACAAAGTTTGACACCGACAATTAATGTACAATTTAACTCTCTAGGGAAGCACTACGGTGAATAAATAAATTTAAAAAGCTTCCCCGTAAGTTCTTAAGCAAATGTAATTTTTTCATATCGAAATTTCATTCAAATAATTCAATAAAGGACCACGGCCTATTTCGCTCATTTTCCAAAGTTATCCCCAATGCTCACCTGTGTGGGTTATCCGATGCCTTTTTAGGTCGCCAATTCGGGTAAAAGATTTCTTGCATTGCGGACAAGGGTGCGGCCTTTCTCCTACAAATTATTTTTATTTTTTTTTCATTCTGTGACGCATCCTAACTACTCACCGGTGTGGGTCAGCTTGTGGATTTTTAAGTGGCCACTTTGTGCAAAGGTTTTTTTGCATTGCGGACACGAATATGGCTTTTCTCCTGAAAATCATTTTAATTCTTTCGCTCTAAGGATCGGAGTGGGTCGACACACACCTGACCCACAGTTGCAGAAGTCACAGAAATCATTTTTCTGTGCGTTCTAAAACTGTGGGTCAGGTGTGGGTCGACACACTTCGATCCTTATTTCGTTCATTCTGTGACGTATTCTAAATACTCACTAATGTGGGTTACTTGATGGCTTTTTAAGTAGCGACTTTGTGGAAACGTTTTTTTGCATTGGAGGCAAGAATACGACCTTTCTTCTGAAAAAAAAAGTTTTCTGTTTTGTCCCGTACGAAGAACGAAGTTCTTCGAAAATGGGTCTTATGCGTTTACCACGACGTTTGTAACCACCCCAATTTCGACCGGGGAGTAGATGAGCACAGAACAGATGTGGCAAACAGTGTTGACGTTACGAAAAGACTCGAACGTACTTAAGTTTGGGCAAACGACAAACAATTATAACTTATACTTATAACTATAAGTTGTAAGTCATATGTTATAAGTTATAATAACAAAATTATAAATAAACTATAAGTTATAAGTTATAAGTACATAATACAAGTAGACGAAAGAAGTTTCATTTCCTATAATAAATTTTCAGAGAAATGATACGCGGAGGTATCACTTCTCTGAGAATTTATTATAGTAAGTAGGAAATTTGAAACTTCTTTCGTTTATGTACTTATAACTTATAATTTACTTATAACTTATTACTTATAACATATAGTTTACTTATAATTTTGAAATTATAACTTATGACTTATAACTTATATACTAAGTATAAGTTATAACTTTTTTCTATAAGTCGTTTGCCCAAACTCTCTGTCTTAACTCTTAAGTGTATGAAATTACGTCCACATTAAATTGTACTGTAAATTACCGAGAGGGCAATATTGAAAAACCCGTCCGAAGAAACGATGTAAAAAAACCTTCCGAAAGTACAAAATTGACTCCCAAATAGACAAAAATAGACCTAAAACTGAGTTTCTACTAGGGCCCAACGTGTTTGCTTACATAAATTGGATAAATCCTAACAGATTTTGTTGATTCTGTTTCTATTTGAGAGGTAATCGAGTACCGAATTATATTCAAAAACAAATTTGGGCCCGGTGCCTGTGCTTGGGCTGAAGAGCGCCTCAGGTCGGCCCTAACCAAAACAACTTTTTTTCCTATGTTGCAGAGCATATTGAGGGAAACATTTTTGTTTATGGAAGTATGTGTCCGAGGTTTCTCTTCTTAGGGCGCTAGGTCAGTTCTAAGGTCGGCCCTAGCTCAAAAAATTATTTTTTGCTGTGTTGTAGAGAAAATTGGGATGAAGATTTTTGTCTATTTGGGTGTCAATTTTGAACTTTCGGAAGGCCTTTCTTACACCGTTTCTTCGGACGGGTTTTTTAAAATTGCACTCTCGGCAATTTGCAATACAACTTAATAATAATAATAATAATCTGCCTTAACAACCCATGAAGGGTTAGGGGCTAGATCATTATTTACTAGTTTCGCTACTTTTTGTGGTTCTACTATTTGAGATCCTTTCATTACCGGAAAATTTTTACTGTGCCAGTGGTAAGCTGTGCGACAAACCCAGTGCCATCCATGAGTTTTACTAGGAACGAAACTAGTAGGAATAGAATACCGGCACCTCCAAACAATGCCTTTCACCGGTAAGCCGTACGATGGCGCTACACTCAACTTCACATGACTTGAACCGATTCAATTAGCTTTGTTTTGTTTACAAATCTAACAATCGAAACAAATCTGTCTGCGGCTGAGTTTCGAACCAACGCACTGGCAACTCGATCTCATAGTAGCAAGCAGACGTGTTAACCACTACGCTATCGAGTTGCAATACAACTTAATGTGGACGTAATTTCATACACGTAAGAGTTAAGGCAATATTGACCTAAATAGGTTCGAGTCTTTTCGTAACATCAACTCTGTTTGCCACATCTATTCTCATACGTACGGGTCCCTTGCATATGTTTTTCATAGACTTTTAGTCATTAATCTACTCACCCGAATGAATTCTCATGTGTGTCACGAGACTGGATTTGAAACCGAATGATTTTTTGCAAATGTCGCAAATTAAAGTCCCGTTGTCTAAATTAAAATGTAAAGTTACAACGAATACGACACGAAAAATAATTGCAAATTGCAACTCACTTGCGCGGCTACTTTCGGGTACAGACGCATTAGAGGAACTACTGTTGATCTCACGGAAATACCGAGCCATGAGAATGGCTTTGAATGTTTTCTTGCCATTTTGATTTGCCTGAAAAAGTTAACAGCAGAATTCAAATCAAGCGTCTGGTGGCATAAGGGGCCATTCATAAATGACGTCCGGTCGTCAGAGGGGAAGACGGTAAAGGGAAACCGCAGGAATACGGACGGTGGGTGGAGGGGGGTTATGAGAAACGTGACGTCCGGTTGAGAATTTGTGGTTTTGTCAAACTGTCAAGAATTTATAACTTATAACTGGGAGCATGCCCTAGGTTGTTTGTCGAGAGAGAAACGCAGACTTTTCCTGTAGTTTCTTTGACAGTTTGTTAGAAGGAACATGTTCATAAAAATGGCAAAAGTATTCATTTTACAATAAAAAAAATATTTTTTTTGTGAACTCAAATTTTTCATTGGGGGGAGGGGTGGTTACTGAAATCTCATTCTCACTTTTTTGCAGATGTTTTGCATGTCCTCAGCTGCTACTTGATCGTAAAACTGAAATTGGATGCTCAGCTCATGCTAAGGGTTGTTCCAAGTTCTTAATATTCTCACATTCCGAGTTCAATAAAAAGTTTTCTTGCATTGCAATTCTGATAAGAGTAACACGTTTGCTCTTCAATCGAGGTGAAATCAAAAGTTTCTATTATTGCGTTGTACATAAACGTAGCAGCGCATGAGCTTGCACAAATCTTTTCTTCTTGTTTTTAGCTTTGACTTAAAAGTCCCTCGAAGTTCATAACCTCATGTTATGAACATTGAATTTTATTTATGTTCAATGGACTCATCATACCTGCAGCACATCAGCGTTAATAGTAAAGTCCATGTCCGTCCACAACAAACAAAAATTGCAAATTTCTTCTCGTCAATACAACTCGACAATGCACACAACACAAATTGATTACAATGTATGAAGAGCGAGCCAAAATGGAGTGACAAATCGCAACTCAGCGAGCGTGTATAACAGCCACGGGGTGTCGTTGACAATCCCACATCAAAATCTAGTACTTTCATACGCAATGTTAAACACTATAATGTATCGGATATGTCTGACGCTGTTTCCTCTGTGTTTGAATGGTCATAAAGTGATCGAGAAAAAATTAAATTTGATCGACAACGAAAAGTAGCGACAGCGTGGAAATTGTCATATATCAATGAGAAGAATTGGTGACACGAAGCGTTCCTACGGTAGCCGAAGGTGACACGAAGTGTTCCGAAAATGACACGAAAAGTTCCGAAGGTGACTCGAAGTGTTCCGAAGATGACACAAAGTATTCCGAAGTTAGACGAGGGCGACACGAAGTGTTTCGATGGTAGCCGAAGGTGCCACAAAGTGTTCCGAAGGTGACACGAAGTGTTCCGAAGGTAGCCGAAGGTGACAGGAAGTGTTCCGATGGTAGCCGAAGGTGCCACAAAGTGTCCCTAAGGTGACACGAAGTGTTCCGAAGGTAGCCGAAAGTGACACATAGTGTTTCGAAGGTAGCCGAAGGTGACACGAAGTTTTCCGAAGGTAGCCGAAGGTGACACGAAATGTTCCGAAGTCAAAAGGACAAGTCAGTGGTAAAAATTTTTTTAAAGTAAAATTTTCTTGAAGAAATTTTTTTCTGAGAAAATTTTTTTACAATTTTTTTTTGAGGAAAATTTTTCGTCAAAGAATAGATTTTTAAAATGCTTTTAAATTTACTTGTTATGCTGTTCTCGACATTATCGACATTATCTCTTTTTTCAATGTATTTTTTCTATGGCAGACCTTGAAAACAGCTGAAACTTGATAACAAGTAATTTTATAAGCACACGACCGTAGTTATAACAACTGAAAACTTCCAAAACGACTGACATCGCATACAAAAACATCTTTAAAGGTAAAGGGTGACGCAGTCCGTAAGTTTGCTTCCAAAATTAATGATATCGCTAGAGGTGACGCTATCACTGATAATACGCAAAAATTTGATTGAATGTTGGTTGTGTTAAAAAAAATTGCGTTCCAAATGCCGGCCCCAACGACGAAAAAACTTTTCAACACCTTCAGTTTTTACACGCAATAATGTAAATTTTCAATCTAAGCAATAAGAAATAAAAATCAAATTTTGCCTATTGAAGCTGAATGCGTTACCCTCCTCTGATTTCAGAAGTTTTGTAACCGGAAGCTAATACTTTTGAGTTAGAAGCTTAATGCGTCATTCTTCCTGATTTCAGAACTTTTGTAAGCAGACAGACAGACTTGCGTCACACCTCCTCTGTAAGAGTTTTGTGCTGTTCATTTCTACAACGAAAATGAGAGATTACGAAGAAGTTACTTACAAAATTAACATTTTTGGGATTTTAATTGTTTTGGCTGGATGCCAATTAGAGCTGTGTACCGGCGTTTCGTCGGCTGGGCCTTCAAGACAGCTAACTAATCGGCTCTCAAAAACAAAATCTAACACTCGGCCGCATTCGGCTGACAATCGATTTTGAGTCGGCGCAACTCAAATAATTTGTTAGAGTGACATTTACGAGAAAAATTGTCTCTGAAAGCCGATTAGGCACAACTCCCTTGTACATTTTTGCTGAACATTGGACAAGTATAGGATGAAGCCCAAAGGCTAGACACTGTCTTGCAGACCCAGCCGACGAAATGCCGGCGCACGGCTCTACGATCAATCGTAATAAATCCGTCGGAGACAGAAAATTGAGGAAGCTTCCAAATTTGGCAATTTTTCATGTTTCTGCAATTACGCTGGTTCTGCACGTGATCTGGTGAATCGCATTTTAAGAAGTGAGTTTTTGGACCCGTACGAAGTACAAAGGTCCTATACGTTTACTACAAACAATTTTATTGTAACATGGGGTAGGTCGACGTGGGAGTTGGGGGATGCATCTATTATCGACTAAATATGACGAAACAGCAATAAAAAAAATGTCCGTCCGTCTGTCCGTCTCCACTCCAATTAAATTTAAGCGAATACGTGTTTCAGGGTTTTGGGGAAAAACGACTTAGTCCTTGGATATAAGCTTTTCTAGATTTGAATGGTCTAAGACGTACTTCGGTAGGGCCTTTGACATTACCTTGGGTAATTTCTATGGATCTTTGAAATTCTTACAGTTATAAAAGAACAGAAAACGTTGAATTGTTTGCTTATTTGTATATTTAG
>CM055404.1:138460722-138554959 GCA_029228625.1 Pseudolycoriella hygida
CCACATCTATTCTATTTGTCACATCTATTCTGATACGTACGGGTCTTTGGTTATGTTTTCACCTAAAAATAATTCCGGCCTCCCACCCACTCGTAGTTTTCGGGCAAGTGGGGGCTTAAACTCCTCGTCTACTTGACTGAACTGGTGATAAAGCTCAGTATGTGTTGTGGATGTAGATATTTAATTATAGGCTGCACCCAACTGTGTAACCAGTTACCACCCAAATGCTTTGTTCTTGCGTTAATGAAAGCAGGACAGTAACATAAGAACTGCACAGCTGTGTCCATATGCCCCAGATCGTTCACAGCCTGGATCTGTGCGTTTGCCAGTGGTTGTAAAATGTTTATTATTATTTATAATGATGGTTTTGAGTCTCGTCCTGCTGACATTAATTAAGTACTTGGAATGATTTTCATTGATTGCAATGCAGCTTCTAGCTTGGCGGCAGCCTGAAGTATTGATCCAGTGAGATTACAAACTCTCACATTCTTTCAGTTCGTATTTTCATTCTCAGATTGTTATGAGGAGTGACGTAAGACGGTTCTGTGCCTATGCCCCGATCTTTGCTGGTTCGTCAGCTCTCTTGTTGCCCTATATACCAGAGTGCCCGGGAACCCATATTTGATTTACGTGGCTTAATAGAGCGAGTTTTTCAGAGTTTCGCAACATTCCAGCACTTATGCCGATTTAAATGTTTGTGGTGATAATGACCCCAGAACTCCTTGACTGTCCGCGCAGATAGAGAAGATTTCAGGTCCAATTCTTCCGCAATGAAGCATTATTATTAGAATATTGTTCTTAACCTCCGCCCGGCTACAAAGGTAGAGAAATGGTTGCCCAGAGACATGGACTTATCAATGTTGAGTTCAGTACAAAATATTTTGGGCTATTCCATGCACAACATTTCTTCGTGAGTCTCGCTGAAGAGTTAGTAATTGATAATCTCAACGACATCACATGAGATCCAGAATTCAACGAAGTTATTCGAGCAGAAATACAAAACGAAGAACAGCTGAAAGAATTTGAACGGTTTTTATGAGAAAGCGGCCATGTCATCCTAAATTCGTTGAGATCATATTGTCAAGGTCGCGTCGGTAGGATACGACCGTTGAGTCATTTTGAGATTATATTTTTGTTTTAAACATATTAGGGAATTATTTCAACACATTTGCGTAGGGAAGAATTCAGTTAGCAAACACAGGGTCAACGTTACTGGGTGCTGAACACAATACCTCGAGCATATGGTAAATTTTTCTCTCTGCTTCGGTTCTCAAAGAATCGATGTTCCCGTCGACTTTCTCTGCATCATATCGACAAAATTGTTTCGCTTCACAGGCAACAGTCAGTCGCGATGCGTCACTTACATTGGACTATCAAAAATTTATAAATCAAATGCCGCGTTGGTTCAGGTGGAATCATCTACAGCAATTTTGTAGATTTTCTGGTCGTGGCGGCCAACTGGCCTTGAAACACAGATCCTATGATCCTTTGTTCCTTCCCCGTTACTCGTCTATCATTCCACCTAGTCATGTATTCTGTCTTAGTTAGATTCCTACATTTGAATGTTCTGGCTGTTTGGGCCCGGACATTACGATACATCTTCAAGCCTCCAACTTAACTATGCTTATTCTAAACGAGCCCGTAAATGCAGTGCATCACACACAACTGAAATACTTTTTTCCAGGGCATTTTTGTGAGCAACCATTAATCTGTTTGTTGAAACACATGCTTAATGTGAATTCCGAACCACGCCTATATATTGTAGCTACATATAGGATTTCATCTGGTGTTCATTATATCTCCGCCTCAAGTAGACTCAGATATCTGTACACAGAATTCATCGTGTATGGGTGACGTCATACATGTCGTTCTTCTGTGTACGGTTCGTTGTGGACACCAAACACCACAACTACCCATTTCTGAAAGCTTGGGTATGCTTAGGAACGTTACTTTCATGCTACAAATTGAAGAAAAATCCTATACAGAATTTTATCCTCACCGGGCTTGAACCCGGGTATTCTTGGTGGGAAGCCAGTACGTTACCACTGAGCTAACCCGTTCCCTCCACTCAGCTAACCCGTTCCCTCTACATCAATAAAACTCACGCAGTGAAGAAATTTTTTTAATGCACAAGAATTTCAGAACTACAGCTTTCGGTTCTTACTTGAGTGAGTCAAAAAGTTTGCATTTTTTGTTGATACTTCAAAGTGAAATTGTTATGTCTACTCATCTTTGTGGGCTTCCTGATGCTTTTCCAAGTACTTTTGTTGCTTAAAAGATTTCTTACATTGTGGACAAGTGTAAGATTTCTCTATTAGAAAAGAGGTTTTTATTCTTTCGTTCATTCTTCAAAAGTATTCTAACAACTCACTTGTGTGGGTCATCTGATGCATTTTCAAGGCCACAATCTGTCTAAAAGATTTCTTACATAGCGGACACGAATGCGGTTTTTCTCCTAAAAAATCATTTTTATGCTCTTGTTCATGTAGTGAAGTGTCCTAACTACTTACCGGTGTGGATCAGCTGATGCCTTTTTAAAGTGATAAGTTGTCCAAAAGATTTCTTGCATTGGGGACACGAATGCGGCTTTTCTCCTGAAAATCATTTTAATTCTTTTGTTCATTTTGTGACCTGTACTAACTACTCACCGGTGTGGGTCAGCTGATGGATTTTTAAGTTGCTAATTCGTCCAAAAGATTTCTTGCACTGTGGACAAGAATGCGGCTTTTCTCCTGAAATTAATTCGTATTCTTTTGCCCATTCTGTAACGTATCCTAACTACTCACCGGTGTGGGTCAGTTGATGCTTCGTTAAGTTGCCAATTAGTGTAAAAGATTTCTTGCATTGGGGACAAGAATGCGGCTTTTCTCCTGAAAAGATTTTTTTTAAAAGACCGCGGTCGGCTTACCTAATTCATTTTTGGTTAACAGGTGGCGCTTTAAAAATAGCGTCTACAAAGAGAAACGCTCAGAAATCCGTTCTTTATATTTTTAAACTTCGAATGAAATGACCGAAATTTTTTTTAAAATTTTCGCGCTCGAAAAAATGTACCAGGAAATGTACTAATTTTAACGATTACCAACAAAAATAAAAATTTGTAGAAAAAGGTAGAAAGTTCCACGGTGTAGTTGGATAAAATGTTACGTAGAAACGCTCATATCACTGTTTTCTGAATGAGACACAGCCTTACTTCCAACCTCTAGAAAGTTGCTGGCCATATGCGATTTAGTGGGAAAAAACATTAACGTGATAAAATTCGCGGTGTGTTCCCTACGTTACATTTCCCAATGGAACTAAGCAAATACAATAGATTGTGCTGTCAATGGGCTGCAGATTGAAGCTAAGGCCACATTTATCTACATTTGTTTACACAATATTTTCAATATTTCAATATTGATGACAGTTACTTTACATGGAAAATATCATAGTATGAGTGGGCTACTTCACATTCGTCCATGTTGACGTTTCAGATGAAATACGGAAAAGTCAAGAAAACATTTTTTTCAAATATTTCACTTAATTTTCACATAAAATTATCACGAATACTTTTGTCGTAATTTTTATTTAGCTGGCAATCATCAAACTCGTTAAATTTATTTTCATTTGCGGTTTGTTAACATTTCGAAATGTAAAGGGTGGTACCAATTGGTCATATTTGAAAAAAGTTGGATCGTTTTCAACTTTTGCTGATGACGACAAGAACTGTCAAAATGTATGGAAATTAGCAAATTTTCCAAAATCGTGTAGACAGTAGTCGAATGGTGTGGCAATATTATGACTCGGGATTGAGAACAAATTTCTTAAGTTGACGATAAAATAGTAGATTATGCAACTACGGGGAAATTTTTTTATCTGCAGCCTAAGGTGAGAGATGTAATCCCCCGAGTGGATAAACAAATTGTCCCGCAGTAGCATATGCTATTTTGAGTTTGACACCGACAATTAATGTATAATTCAACTCCCCAGGGGAAGCACTACGGTGAATAAATAAATTTTAAAAGCTTCCCCGTAAGTTCTTAAGCAAATCTCATTTTTTCATAGTGAAATTTCATTCAAATAATTCAATAAAGGACCACGGCCTATTCTGCTCATTTGGCGAAAGTATCCCCAATGCTCACCTGTGTGGGTTATCCGATGCCTTTTTAGGTCGTTAATTCGGGTGAAAGATTTCTCGCATTGCGGACAAGAGTACGGCCTTTCTCCTGAAAGAAAGGTTTTCTGTTTTTCATAGACTTTTAGTCATTAATCTACTCACCCGAGTGAATTCTCATGTGTGTCACGAGATTGCACTTGAAACCGAAGGATTTTTTGCAAATGTCGCAAATTAACGTCCCGATGCCTAAATTGTAAATTTATGTAAAATACGACACGAAAAATAATTGCAACTAACTTGCTTGGTTACTTTGGGTTAGAGTCGCATTGGAGGAACTACTGTTGATCTCACGGAAATACCGAGCCATGAGAATTGCTTTGAATGTTTTCTTGCCATTTTGATTTGCCTGAAAAAGTTAACAGCAGAATTCAAATCAAGCGTCTGCTGGCATAAGATTTAGTCAAAGTAGAGATAAATTTCCATTCTCACAATTCTAAGCAATTTACTTAAAAGCAAAACGGTTTTTAGACCCCTACGAAGAACAAAGTTCTACGAAAAGGGGTCTTATGAGTTTACCATGACGTTTCTAACCAGTCAAATTTCGACCCGGGTGTAGGGGGGAGCACCGATCATGGTCCTTAGATGACGAATCAGCAATAAAAACATATGAAGGGACCCGTACGTATCAGAATAGATGCGGCAAACAGAGTTGATGTTACGAAAAGACTAGAACGTATTTAAGTAAATATTGCGTTCACATTAGACTGTATTGGAAATTGCCCATGGACAAAATTGAAAAACCCGTACGAAGTAACGGTGTAAAAAAGTTCTCCGAACGCACAAAATTGACCTCCAAATAGAGAAAAATGTTCTCCTCAATTTTGTCTACAACATAGCGAAAAACTATTTTTTGGGCTAGGGTCGACCTTATTACTGACCTAGGGCCCTAAGTAGGCGCCTCTGGCATATACTTTCATAGACAAAAATGTTTCCCTCAATTTGCTCTGCAGCATAGCTAAAAAAATTTTTTTTGGCTAGGGCCGACCTTAGGACCGACATGAGGCCCACTTGAGCCCTAAGCACAGACAAAAGTTCTTCCATAAATTGTCAGCCGTGACGAGATCTTTCAAACAAATAAAATGTTTTTGAAAATCGGAAGAGATTTACTCGAGTTAAGTACAAAAAACACGTAGGGCCCTAACAAAGACTCTTGTCTAGTGCCCTAGCTAAGTCCAGAGGCTCAAATCGAAAAATGTTTCTTCCACAAATTATCGGTCATGCCCAGATCTTTCGAACAAAAAAAATTTATGAAAATCAGAAAAGATTTACTCGAGTTATGTTCAAAAGACCAAAAACCACTTAAACGGCCCTAGCTCGGCGGCCCTTGGGCCGACAGTGCCCAGATTCAATCCCATAAACGATTTTTCGACTACCTTTTTTTTACCAAGATTTACTCAAGTTATCGTGTTGACGGACAGACAGACCGACCGACAGACGGACATTGTTTCTTTCGCTGATTTGTCATCTGGAGGCAACAGAAAAAGTTTCCCCCTTACTCCCGGGTGCGAATTCGCGATGTAACAAACGTGGTAGTAAACGCATCAGACCTTCGTACTTTGTACGGGTCTAAAAAATGTCCGTCCGTCTGTCAACACGATAACTCGTGTAAAACTCAACCGATTTTTAAAAACTTTTCTTTCCCTAAAAGGTAATCGAAAAATCTTTTTTGGACTGAATCTGGACACTGTCGGCCCAAGGACCAATGAACTACGGCCGTTTAAGTGGTTTTTGGTCTTTTGTACATAACTTGAGTAAATGTCTTCCGATTTTAAAAAACCTTTTTTGTTTGAAAGGCTTGGGTATGGCCGACAATGGAAGAAACGTTTTTGATTTTGAGCCTTTGGTCTTAGCTAGAGCACTAAACATGAGTCTCTGCTGGGGCCAAACGTGTTTTTTGTATATAAGTCGAGTAAATCTTTTCCGATTTTCTAAACTTTTTTTAGTCAAAACATAAAGCCATTCCCTACAATTTATGGAAGAAACTTTTTTGAATCTGAGCGCCTGGACGCAGCCGGAGCTCTAAAACTGAGTCTCTACAAGGGCATTACGTGTTTTTTGTGCAAAACTCGAGTAAATGTTTTCCGATTTTCAATAGAAAGTTCTGAGAATGTCCAACAATTTATGGACAAAATTTTTTTTACTTTGTGTCGCTGGACCTAGCTAGAGCCCTAAAGAAGCGGACCCACTAGGGCCCTACTTGTTTTCTACACGTAAATCGAGTAAATTCCATCCGATTTTCGTGATTATTTTGGGGTGGATCGATCTAGACAATATATTTTCGAAAAACTCAAACATCTTGAGAACGATAAGAGATAGAAGATCGGTGGCAAAGGCAAACTTTTTTGTCTATGGAACTATGGGTCAGACCCCTTTCCTAAGTACTCTAGGTCGGTTCTAATATCGGCAGTAGTACAAATGACATTTTTTCAAAATATGTCTGAAGAAAAAGTTTTTACTTTTTTCAAACTTTTTTAGCTTTTTCTTATTTTGACGGTTGCTTGAATATTTGGAGAGACTTTTACACCGTTTCTTCGGACGGGTTTTTCAATATTGCCCTTTCGGCAATTACCAATCCAATTTGATGTCGACGTAATTTCATACACTAAAGAGTAAAGGCAACATTCACTTTGATACGTTCGAATCTTTTTGCAACATCTTTTCTGTTTGCCACATCTATTATGATACATACGGGTCCCCTGCATATGTTTTGTGTAGCATTTGACTTACTATACGTCACGGCAGGTTCTTCATATTCTCACATTCTGAGTTCAATAAAAAGTTTTCTTGCGTTGCAATTCTGATAAGAGTAACACTTTTACTCTTCAATCGAGGTGAAATCAAAAGTTTCTATTATTGAGTTGTACATACATAAACGTAGCAGCGCATGAGGTTGCAAAAATCTTTTCATTTTTTTAGCTTTAGCTCAAGTTATGAACATTGAATTTTATTTATGTCCAATGGACTCATCATACCTGTAGCACATCAGCGTTAGTAAAGTCCATGTCTGTCCACAACAAACAAAAATTAGAAATTTCTTCTCGTCAATACAACTCGACAATGCATAAAACACAAATTGATTACAATGTATGAAGAGCGAGCCAAAATGGAGTGACAAATCGCATTTCAGAGCGTGTATAACAGTCACGGGATGTCGTTGCGAAAATCCCACATCAAAATCTAGTACTTTCATAAACAATGTTAATGTATCGGATATGTCTGACGCTGTTTCCTCTGTGCTTGATCGAGAAAAAATTTAATTTGATCGACAACGAAAAGTAGCGACAGACAGTTTACCGACCTGAAATTAAGACTTGCTGGGCATCCTTTTTCGTTACGACCTGTTAATTTTACATAACCAGAGAAGGAAAGTCAATCAGCTTTTTCAGAAATGGATCTGCAGGAGGCATGAGCGGAATACGCTCACACTGGCTTATTATCTGCTAAAAAATGTTTTTAGATCCCGAAACTATCACTCATTGCGAGTACATCTCTAATGTCAGGCAGTGGAAGAACGGGGAAAATGTCATTCTGATTTGCCGAAAGTCCCAGGTGGTCAGAGAATTGCGACGATAAAATCATCTTTCAACTGTACAAAAAAAGAAGATTCAGCTCGCTTTCTAGATTCACAATCCTTTAGGGGACATTCAAATAGTGCGCACGCATCTAAGGGGGGAGGGAGGGTTTTCGAAAAGCGTCCGAGGGGGAGGGGGGTATCATCCAAAAACGTGCGCACTCTTGCGATATTTGATCTGTTAATTAGCAAAGGGACAAAATGGGATGATACAAGTAAAGTGAAAAAAGCATTAACACAGCCATTCTTCGAATTCGGATTGAATTCTAAGCCAAAAATGAGGTTCTTGGAAAGAATATTGTCCATTTCTTTAATTGTGTCAATAATATACTTACGCTCGTCATTTTTCTCATCTCCATACTTTTAATGGGCACTAATGAGAGATTCCATCGTGTCGTAGACGTGAAGTTTTAAAAGGTTAACCACAACACATCGAAACATGCGAAGCAGCATGTACTATGCCATTCCCGAAAGGGTTGATGTATAAGTACCTGGGAGACGTTTGCTGCGGATAGGTTCGTTTGGAGATGCAGAAGACTTACAACTGGTTGTAGTGCTCTATTTCCAATCTAATCCAGGCTTTCAGAGACCAGCCGATTTAAAATAAATCTTTTGTTTAGGTACTGGCGTTCATATTTTCTCCCAATGCGTTTTCTATAAAAACTTTTTTGCAGTTTTCGCTCTGAAAACGTATATGGTGTGGATTGTGAGTATAAATTTCGTGCGCACTTTACGGGAGGGGGGGGGGGGCTTTCGAAAAGCTTGCACAGGGGGGAGCGGGGTCAAAAAAGACCCATTTTCCGCGTGCGTATTATTTGAATGGCCCCTTATCTGGTTCTTGGCTACAGATTTTGTCCTTTACTCCAAGATAATGAACGCAGTTCTTGTTTCAACGAATCAGCACAGCTCTCCAGAATTATAACGCCGCGCCGGTTGTGTCAAGGGAACAATCTCAGAAAATACACCACTTAAAGGAATTTTTCTTTGTAAATTTATGTTAAATACTTCGTTGAATAATGTTTTTGAATAATAAAACATATGCAGAGTTGACGTTACGAAAAGACTCGAACGTATTTAAAGTAAATATTGCCTTAAACTGTATATGAATTTGCCGATACGGCAATATTGAAGAACCCGTCCGAAGCAACGTTGTAACAAAACCCTCCAGAAGGCACAAACTTGACCCCCGACCTAGAGGCCTCGGACAAATGCTTCCATTGACAAAAATTTTCCCCCTCATTTTTCTCCACAAAATAGCAAAAGACAATTTTTTTGTTAAGGGCCATAATGAAATACTTCGGACACATACCTCCATAGACAAAAATATTTCCGTCAACTTCCTCTGCACCATGGCAAATTTTTTTTTTTTTTGGTTAGGGCCGACCTTAGGAATTACCTGAGGCCTACTTGAGCCCTAAGCAAAGGCACCGGGCCCAAATTTGTTTTTAATATAATTCGATACTCGGTTACCTCTCAAATAGAAAAAGAATCAACAAAATCGGTTAGGATTTACACGATTTATGTAAACAAACACGTTGGGCCCTAGTAGAAACTCAGTTTTGGGAACCTGGCTGAGTCCAAGGGCCTCTATTCAAAAATTTTAATTCCATAAAATGTGAGACATTCCTAGACCAGTCGATGAATTTTTTTGTTAAATCGGTAGAGATTCACTCGAGTTATGTTCAAAAAAACACGTGGGGCCCTAACAGAGACTCGCTTTAAGTGCCCTAACGAAGTCCAAGAACTCAAATTCAGAAACCGCGGCCCTTCAACCCAGTGCCCAGATTCAATCCCATAAAAGATTTTTCAATTACCTTTCAGGGAAAAATTTTTTTGAAAATCGGTTGAGCTTTACTTGAGTTATCGTGTTGACGGACGAACGGACGGACATTTTTTTATTTTTGATTTGTCATCTAAGGACCATGATCGATGCTACCTCCCTACTCCCGGGTCGAAATTCGACTGGGAGTTGCGGGAATGGTTAATTATTTTCATTTTAGCTATCGCAGTTGTGCATTGTACACTAGGGTGGTCCAAAAAAATGTGAGGTAAGGGGCCCCAGCGCTTAAACGATTCTAAATGTGTCCCTGACAAAAAGTGTCTATGGAGCCGACTTGATCTGAAGTGATTTAGGTGGTGCTCAAGAGCAAAATAGTAAAAAAATCGCGAAAATCAGAAGAAATGCTGCAGCTCCACTCTCCCATATAATCCCTTTATGACAAACGAAGCGTCTTCATAAGACTCAGTCACAAAACGATGACTTCTTTCAACAGCGCACTTTCTTATATACCACCTAAATCGAAACGAACGACTAGGTGTGTTCAAAACACCCTCCCAATTCTAGAAGAGATCATAACCCAGGATTGGGCAATTTTTCCATTAGCGATATTTGATAGTTAACGATAATTATCGACTATCGATAATAAAAATTGTTGATAAAAAAAATTATCGATAATTGATTATCAGTTTTATAATCGCCCATCACTAAGGTGGAATCTTGCCCGTCACAGCTAAGCTGGCCGCAGGCGCGGGGCGAGGTGACAGAGCCCATCGTGCAAAACACCATGACAGATATATTGATGGAAAATAAATTCCTACAAAATCCGGGTGCCTCAAAATCCAGACGATGCTTATATTACGAAATAGTCCGGATTTTAACACATCCGGATTATCGCGTCCGGGTTTTGATGGGGAGCCATTTTTTCCACCGTCAAGAAATTGGCATATGAAGGTATCAACACATGAAAAATGAACGGACTCCAGCTAAACTCACTAAACTTTAAGTGTAGCAATTTGATCGCGCCATCTGTGAATTTGGAAACCTTTTGATAGCATTCGTTATCATGGCCCCACGGCAGTAAGGGGCCGTGACGCAAGTCTTACACGTCAAAAAAGTCACAAGAAATTTATTCGTAGACTAAGAAACTTTTTGACTTTCCTCCTTGCAACGTGCCCCCCGGAAAATATTTTTCCCGGATTCTGCGCAAAAGGCCCCTACCGGATAACGTTGGCAAAGTAGCCTCAACCTAAAACTTTCACAGAATTAACTTTAACGCATGTAGTTTATAAAACAAAAATTTGAGGGTGAGGCTAATATGCCATCCCAGTGAAAAAAATAGGATCTGAAACTCAAAAAGACATGAACATTTAAGGCGCGAGCGAAGCATTATAGGCTTCATAGGCTCCATTATTTTTCTTATTTTTTATTTTCAATATGTCAAGTACTAAAAAGACATTCCTGTGTAGCCTCACCTTAACGTCACCCCAGGTCTAGAATTTGAGAAATTGTGGGCCGAAATTTTTGCCTTATCCGATAGGGTCCTTTTACGCCGAAATGCTTTTTTACTCATTAAAAGCGGTTCAGCCAATCCGGAGATATGAATTAAACGGCTCCCGTCAAAAATCCCGAATCCACAAATCCCGAATGCATAAATCCCGAAAATCCAAAATCCCGACTAACAAAAATCCCGAAAATCAATAATCCCGAATGTACAAATATCCCGAAAAACCATGATCCCGAATGGCAACAAAAATTGTGAAATATTAAAAATCCTGATTGATACGAGTGAATTTGAGTTTGGTGGGCTCTGCCCCTTCACCCCCGCGCCTGCGGCGGGCCTATTTTTGACACCTGCGGCTGGCTTTTTTTGAAGTCTTGCAGACGGCCTAACGTACATGGGGCTCTGCCCCTTAGAACCCGCACATTCGGGATTATTGATTTTCGGGATTTTTGTTATTCGGGATTTTCGCATTCTGAATTTGTGCATTCGGGATTTTAATTTTTGGAATTTTTGACGGCCACGGAACTAAACAAGATTGCTATTTTGTATGGAAACCATGGAAACGGATCCAATTTTTGAAATAGTAAGGTTTTCATTCTTTCTTTCTTTGTTTGTGGCAATTTGTGGCAGGATGACCCAATTCTCCTATGAGAGTTAGAAAGTTGGTTCCAAAGGCGAAGTTGTAGGGAATTAAATTTATACGAACACGTGTATCAGTGTTGGCTAATCCCTGGGATAATGCCACTTCTAAGATTAGGAGGGTTTCTTTAGCACTTTTCAACTTTCATCAGGATTTTTGGTATTTTTCGGTTATTCCCAACAAGCGTGAGGTCATCCAATGTGGCTTCGTAGGTTTATGGGATTATTGTGGATTTCTCTAGCACTTTTCAACTTCGTTCGGGTGTTTTGGCATTTTCATCGACCAAAAATTTTGAGGGATTTTCTGCGAGAGATAAACTTGCCAAAGTATTGATATCCGCCAAAAAATTCTTACAGAGGAGGTGTGACGGAAGTCTTTATGTCTGCTTATGAAAATTCTAAAATCAGAAAGAGTGACGCATTAAGCTTCTGACGCTTCCGGTTACGAAAGTTCTGAAATCAGAGGAGGGTGACGCATTCAGCTTCAATACACAAAAAAATCAAAGCAAAATTACATTGTGTTTTTGACAACGTGCGAAGCTTCCAAATTTGGCCATTTTTCATGTTTCTGCAATTACGCTGGTTCTGCACGTGGTCTGGTGAATCGCATTTTAAGAAGTGAGAAGTTTCAGGAAAATCGGGTCAATCGTCTTGAAGTTTTTTTATAAATAATTGTTCTACCAGTGGTATAGCTCGCACGGATGCCTCTGTGTGGGCCTATTGTGCTAACTATGTTACATCCCTACTCATTTGTTGTGTTATCAAACCTGCCTGAACTGGTGATATAGCTCAGTATGTGTTGTGGATGTAGAGATTTAATCATAGGCTGCACCCAACTGTGTAACCAGTAACCACCCAAATGCTTTGTTTTTGCGTTAATGAAAGCAGGACAGAAACATAAGAACTGCACAGTTGTGTCCATATGCCAATATCGTTCACAGCTTTGATCCGTGCGTTTGCCAATGACATCCGGACTTTACATCGATCTTGCTGGTTCGGCAGCTGTCTTTTTACCCTCTATACCAGAGCGCCCGTGAACCTCTATTAGATTTACGTGGTTTGGTTTAATAGAGAGAGTTTGTTCAGAGTTTCCCAGCATTCCAGCACTTATGCCGATTTAAATCTTTGTGCTGATAATGACCCCAGGACTAATTGATTGTCCGCGCAGATAGAGAAGATTTCAGGTCCAATTCTTTCGCAATGAAGCATTATTCTAATATTGTCTTACCCCGGCTAGGAAGGTAGAGGTTGCCCAGAGACATGGACCTATCAATGTTGAGTTCAGTACAAAAGATTTTGGGCTATTCCATGCACAACATTTCTTCGTGAGCCTCGCTGAAGAGTTAATAATTGATAATCACAACAGCATCACATGAGATCCAGAATTCAACGAAGTTATTCGCGCAGAAATATAAAACGAAAAACAGCTAAAAGAATTTGAACTGTTTTTATGAGAAAGCGGTCATGTCATCTTCACTTCGCCGAGATAATATTGTCAAGGAAGTACAAAACGTGGCGTCGCGTCGGTAGGATACGACCGTTGAATCATTTTGAGATTATATTTTTGTGCGTTATCAAGTTTCAGCTGTTTTCAAGGTTTTCCATACAAAAAATACACTGAAAAAAGAGATAATGTCGATAATATTGAAAACAGCATAACAAATAAAAAAATTTAAAACAAAATTACGTTGAGTTCAAAAAATTGCGTCACAAATGCCAGACCCAACGACGAAATAATTTTTTCACAACTGCTCTGAGAAAATGCGTACTTTCTCTCCTCAAAATGGGAGAGAAAATTGATTATTTCAAAGGGAACATGTTAAATGAAAAATGCGGGAATGATAGTTATTTGTTGTCTCATTTCGAAAGTATGCGTTTTTCGAGTACGAAAAGTTGCATGGCGAGCTTGCCGAAGGGGCAATATTGAAAAACCCGTCCGAAGCAAGCGTGAAAAAAAACTTTGACATAAGATAACAAATGACATTTTTTGGGTCGACTTTAGGACCAACCTAAGACTGTAACGAGAGACCTCGGACCCATATTTGCATGGACAAAAAGTTTGACTTTTTTTCTCTACAACAATGCACCGAAAACGTCATCATTAGAGGAGCATGCATGAAAAAACACCAAACATAGCATAGTGTAGTAGCGTGAGTTGGGACACCACTAAGGACTCTACAGCCGAATCACTCAACCAATGTTCACTAATTTTTTCGTGACTTATCGAAGTCCATATCTTTCGTCACAAAGTTTTACCGACCAGCGGGGGAAAAAATTTTCCATCGTGATGATAATATCTTACATTGGACAATATTATCTTCCAGCATGATTTCCAGTAAATTTCATATGCGCTTGCCCTGCGCTTCAAGCTCTCAGGACGAGGTATTTAGGACACTATAGCTCACTCCTGAAGAACAATTGAAACTGAGTGTGTTCTATCTTTTATTGTAGGTAGCAAGTGGCTCATCGGACCCGACAGGGAAAATTCACAATGAGGCGTTGCACAATGGGCCCAACAAGGACGGCCTGAGTGTTTTTCGAAAGTAGTTTTCATCTTTTATTTTATATAATTTAGCCAAGCGGCATATACAGTACCGTTCATAAGTATTCGATCAATAACAAAAGATTAACAATGAAACTGATCGAATACTTATGAACGGTAGTCAATTGTATGGATTTTGTTACCTTTGTTACCTCATAAATAAACCAAACCAAAATGATGATAATATCGTACTATAAATCAAATGGCGCGTCGCTTCAGCTGGAATCATGTACAGTAATGCTAATCACGCTTTAGTTAAGTATTTTTTTTTATTGCCGGAAAACTTCAGAAATACAGCTTTCGATCTTACTTGAGTGAGTCAAAAAGTTTGCATTTTTTGTTGATACTTCAACGTGAAATTGTTATGTCTACTCATCTTTGTGGGCTTCCTGATGCTTTTCCAAGTACTTTTGTTGCTTAAAAGATTTCTTACATTGTGGACAAGTGTAAGATTTCTCTATTAGAAAAGAGATTTTTATTCTTTCGTTCATTCGGCCAAAGTATTCTAACAACTCACTTGTGTGGGTCATCTGATGCCTTTTCAAGGACACAATGTGTCTAAAAGATTTCTTACATTGCGGACACGAATGCGGTTTTTCTCCTAAAAAATAATTTTTATGCTCTTGTTCATGCAGTAAAATGTCCTAACTACTTACCGGTGTGGATCAGCTGATGCGTTTTTAAGTTGCTAAGTTGTCCAAAAGATTTTTTGCATTGGGGACAAGAGTGCGGCCTTTCTCCTGCAAATTATTTTTTTTTTTTCATTCTGTGACGCATTCTAACTACTCACCGGTGTGGGTCAGCTGATGCGTTTTTAGGTTGTAAGGTTTTCCAAAAGATTTCTTGCATTGGGGACAAGAATGCGGCTTTTCTCCTGAAAATCATTTTAACTCTTTTGTTCATTCTGTGACCTGTACTAACTCCTTACCGGTGTGGGTTAGCTGATGCGTTTTTAAGTCGGTAAGTTGTCCAAAAGATTTCTTGCATTGGGGACACGAATGCGGCTTTTCTCCTGAAATTAATTCGTATTCTTTTGTCCATTCTGTGACATATCATGGCCCCACGGTGGTAAGGGGCCGTGACGCAAGTCTTACACGCCAAAAAATTCACAAGAAATTTATTCGTAGACTAAGGAACATATATACAGGAACTTTTTGACTTCCCCCCGAGCGACGTACCCCCCGGAAAATATTTTTCCCGGATTCTACGGAAAATTTTAGGCCGAAGTGCCTTTTCACTCATTAAAATCGACTCAAATCGAATATTTTTAACTAGTCAATTTGGTAAACCTTTCTTTCTTTCTTTCTTTGTTTGTGGCAATATTTTGCAGGATGACCCAGAACTCCTGAACTATGAGAGTTAGAAAGTTGGTTCCAAAGGCGAAGTTGTAGAGAATTTAATTTAAGCGAACACGTGTTTCATGGTTTTGGGAAAATATGGCCTGATCCCGGGATAACGCCAATTCCAGATTCCAGAGGGATGATTCTTACCTCTAGAACTATGGCAGCTAGAAAGTTGCTTACAAACTTACAAAAGTACTGATATCCGCAAAAAAATCTCTTACAGAGGAGGTGTGACGCAAGTCTTTATGTCTGCCCCCCTCTGATTTCAGAACTTTTGTAACTGGAAGAAAAAAGTTTTACCTTAGATGATTAATGCGTCACACTTTTCTGGTTTCACAGCTTTTGTAAGCAGGCATAAAGACTTGCGTCCCACCTCCTCTGTAAGAGGTTTTTTGCGGATCCTAAGTACTCACCGGTGTGGATCATCTGATGCGTTTTTAAGTTGATAAGTTGTCCAAAAGATTTCTTGCATTGGGGACAAGAATGTGGCTTTTCTCCTGAAAAGATTTATTTTAATAGACCGTGGTCGGCTTACCTAATTTATTTTTGGTTGAAAGGTGGCGCTTTAAAAATAGCGTCTACAAAGAGAAATCCGTTCTTTATATTTTTAAACATCGAATGAAACGACCGAAATTTTTTTGAAAACTTTCGCGCTCGAAAAAATCTACCAGAAAATGTACTAATTTTAACGATTACTAACTTAACAAAAATAAAAATTTGTGGAAAAAATCATAGGATACAACTCATTACGTATTACTTTCTACTATGAACGTAACCATTTCCGTTACACTTCGCTAGTCCAAAAATACCAGACATGACAGCCGTCGAAAAAATCACGGCGGCGGCTAGCCGACTGAAAAGGGGTTGACGGCGTCGGCTGGACCCGGCTGAGCCGTCAAAAAGTGTCGGCGGCGTCTGGGACTAGCCGCCTAAAAGTCTGGCGGACGCGGCTAATCAATAAAAATCTAATGAAATTGTTAAAATCCGTGTCTTAATATCAAACCGAGAACAAAGAAATAACAAAAGAATGTTCGCCAGTTTCGCTTTTTTCGTATTCCAATTTCCATTGTATTTCAAAATTGTTAAACTCGTTGCAACGGTGGTGTGAAAAGAAATCGTATTGCCCTGATTATGCTTTTGATTTTGCGGTTGCAAAAATTAGCACTTCGAATAGTCATCTTACGGACAAATTTATTTGCATCTGAAGAATTGAAGCAAGGAGAATAAAAAATTATTGAATTTAGTGGAAAAATTAGGCAAAGTAAAAATCATTCATATTCTGACATAGTTTGGTGAAAAGAAGTTTTCTGTCTCAATATGAACATATAAAACAAAATGCCTGTCATCGTTTGGCATTAACCCAAATAAATGTAATTTGTTAGAAATGTGACAATTTGTGCCACGCGATTTTGATCGCGTCGCTCTCAATATAATTACAGACTGGCAGCTGTCAAATAGAGTACTAAAGAGAACGACAGCTGATGACTCTGGTGGTCCCCAATCAGACCGCTTCAGTTTCTCGTCTTTACTTTCCTGTCAGGAAGAATGTAGATAACAGAGTCTAATAACCGTTTTAGCGCATTTTGAAAATATTAGAGTACTGCTGCAACTTGACCAGCTTGACCTACTTTACTTGGTTTTCGATAAACGTCAATCAATATGTCGCAAATACAGGCTAGTCGAAACGTACTCGTACATTCAAGAAAAAATCGATTTCAAATTATGAAAATGATGCTACGTAAACCAAACAGAGGTTATTATTCAGAATTTTAATTCTTAACAATTCTCACAATTTGATATTTTTTAAAAATTTTAAGAATTAAAATTCTGAATAATAACCCCTGAAACCAAGAGTCTTTTTTTTCGCTTTAGTTCAATAGATATCATTGTCAGTCGACACGAGAAGTAGATGTTTCGGTGTATAGTGGCATCATCTGAAACCTTGGAAAAAAAACGGCATCAGCGAACTACGACAAAAAGATGGTGTGGATTTTTGCTTTCCCAAGTGCACATATGGCTAAAATGATTCCTCTCAAGAACCACATTACTAATGAAGAAAATAGTTAAAGAAGTCAAGGTTCGATTAAAGTAAAATAGATCCTAACATCTGCCAGATATGTAAGTCACAATTCACAATTCACAAGTCACAATTAAAAACAATTGTAAGACTTAGTCTCCTCTTTAATAGCTGTCGAACTATAAGTTTTGTGATAGATACAGAATTGGTTTCGTGATTAAGAAAATGTTGCAGAAAGGCTAGCCGACATAGACCCTTGATGGCGGCTAGCCATGTCCAGCCGACCAAAAACCCCGGCGCCGGCGGCGACACTTTTAACCCCCAGCCCCCATTTTTTGGCGGCTGTCATGTCTGAAAAATACATCTAACCGAGACAAATAGATACGTCAGCACTTTGTCCATCACGTCCATCAGCATTCAAGGTGCACGACTTGACTGAAGATTGGCACTAGATGCCGAAATGTTGATCTCTTCTAATTATCTCCATAACGCAACTGTTCTAGATGTGTTAATGTCAGAGCGTCATGTCAATAACAAAATAATTCAAATAAGAGCTTACACGTTCATAGTAAAAAGTAATTCGTAATGAGTTGTATCCTATGATTGATTCCAAGTTTGCGGGCTTCAATCCGTAGAGATTTGAAAAGTGTCGAATGACTTTTCATAGTTGAGTTTACTCAACAAAAAATTCTCTGAATTGTAGAAAAGGGTAGTTCCACGGTGTAGTTGAATAAAATGTTACGTAGGAACGCTCATATCACTGTTTTCTGAATGAGACACAGCCTTACAAACCTCTAGAAAGTTGTTGGCAGCCTAAGAAGAGGGATGTAATCGATGTAATCCCCCAAGTGAATAAACAAAATATCCCGCATTTGGATTATTTCCCACGCCTTCGGCTCGGGAAATAACCTCCAAATCGTCAAAATAGAGCATCCTGGACAGCGGTGCATAATCTACTATTATTCACCAAAGCAACAAACCAACGAAACAAAGTTTGACACCGACACTTAATGTACAATTTAACTCCCTAGGGAAGCACTACGGGGAATAAATAAATTTTAAAAGCTTCCCCGTAAGTTCTTAAGCAAATGTAATTTTTTCATAGTGAAATTTCATTCAAATAATTCAATAAAGGACCACGGCCTATTTCGCTCATTTGGCGAAAGTATCCCCAATGCTCACCTGTGTGGGTTATCCGATGCCTTTTTAGGTCGCTAATTTGGGTGAAAGATTTCTTGCATTGCGGACAAGAGTGCGGCCTTTCTCCTGCAAATTATTTTTATTTTGTTTTTCATTCAGCAATAGATGTGGAAAACGGAGTTGACGTTACGAAAAGACTCGAACGTATTTAAGTCAATATTCCCTTAACTCTTAAGTGTATGAAATTACGTCGACATTAAGTTATATTGTAAATTGCCAAGAGGGCAATATTGAAAACTCCGTCTGAAGAAACGGTGTAAAAAAGCCTTCCGAAAGTACAAAATTGACAAAAATAGATCTGAAACTGAGTTTCTACTAGGGCCCAACGTGTTTGCTTACATAAATTAGATAAATCCTAACTGATTTTGTTGATTCTTTTTCTATTTGAGAGGTAATCGAGTACCGAATTATATCAAAAACAAATTTGGGCCCGGTACCTGTGCTTGGGCTGAAGAGGGTCTCAGGTCGGCCCTAAACAAAAAAACTTTTTTTCCTATGTTGCAGAATGCAGAGCAAATTGAGGGAAACATTTTTGAACTTTCGGAAGGCTTTTTTACACCGTTTATTCGGACGGGTTTTCAATATTGCCCTCTCGGCAATTTCCAATACAACTTAATGTGGACGTAATTTCCTACACTTCAGAGTAAAGGCAATATTTACTTAAATACGTTCGAGTCCTTTCGTAACATCAACTCTGTTTGCCACATCTATTCTGATACTTACGGGTACTTTGCATATGTTTTTCATAAACTTTGATCTACTCACCCGAGTGAATTCTCATGTGTCTCACGAGATTGGACTTTAAACCGAAGGATTTTTTGCAAATATAGCAAGTTAACGTCCTGTTGTCTATTAAAATGTAAAATGTAAACGAATGCGACACGAAAAGTAATAGCAACTAACTTGCGTGGTTACTTTGGGGTAGAGACGCATTAGAGGAACTACTGTTGATCTCACGGAAATACCGAGCCATGAGAATTGCTTTGAATGTTTTCTTGCCATTTTGATTTGCCTGAAAAAGTTAACAGCAGAATTCAAATCAAGCGTCTGGTGGCATAAGATTTAGTCAAAGTAGAGATAAATTTCCATTCTCATAAATCTAAGCAATTTGTTTGAAAGCAAAACGGTTTTTTGTGTAGCATTTGACTAACTATACGTCACGGTGAAATCTAAAAATAAAATTGAAGAAAATTGGGCGCTTCCAACTGGAAGTCTTGCCTCACTTTTTTGCAGATATTTTACATGTCGTCAACTGCTACTCGATCGTAAAACTTGAATTGGATGCTCAGCTCATGCTAAGGGTTGTTCCAAGTTCTTAATATTCTCACATTCCGAGTTCAATAAAAAGTTTTCTTGCATTGCAATTCTGATAAGAGTAACACGTTTGCTCTTCAATCGAGGTGAAATCAAAAGTTTCTATTATTGAGTTGTACATAAACGTAGCAGCGCATGAGCTTGCACAAATCTTTTCTTCTTGTTTTTAGCTTTGACTTAAAAGTCCCTCGAAGTTCATAACCTCATGTTATGAACATTGAATTTTATTTATGTTCAATGGACTCATCATACCTGTAGCACATCAGCGTTAATAGTAAAGTCCATGTCCGTCCACAACAAACAAAAATTGAAAATTTCTTCTCGTCAATACAACTCGACAATGCACACAACACAAATTGATTACAATGTATGAAGAGCGAGCCAAAATGGAGTGACAAATCGCATCTTAGCGAGCGTGTATAACAGCCACGGGGTGTCGTTGACAATTCCACATCAAAATCTAGTACTTTCATACGCAATGTTAAACACTATAATGTATCGGATATGTCTGACGCTGTTTCCTCTGTGCTTGAATGGTCATAAAGTGATCGAGAAAAAATTAAATTTGATCGACAACGAAAAGTAGCGACAGACAGCTCGGAAATTGCCATCAGTGAGAAGACTTGGTGACACGAAGTGTTCCTACGGTATAATAATAATAGCGTATGGTATTGTTCAGCCGGGAGGACACTTTTTAAGTGACAGATTCGGCTACCATTGCTGCTATAGCTAGTGAAAGTACTTTTACATGGTATTGTAGTGACGTAGCACTAGGGACTACATGCTTAACGTGACTTCCGAACCACGACTTCTAAGTATTTTTACGCTCTGGAGGATTTTTGAATGTTGCGCCTTAGTACCTATAGTAGTGTTTAGCCCACTAAAGTAGGAGTAGAATACCGGCAGGTCCCAACAATGTATTGGCCGGTAAGCCGTGTGACAGCTCTGCACACACAACTACACCAGATTTGAACCGATTCAGCCAGTTGTGTATTTGTGTACACGTCTGACAATCGATTTTTTTTCTGTTGCGGGTGAGTTTCGAACCATCACACTGGCAACTCAATCGAATATTGGAAAGCAAACGAGCTAACCATTACGCCATTGAGTTGTTCCTACGGTAGCCGAAGGTGACACGAAGTGTTCCGATGGTAGCCGAAGGTGCCACAAAGTGTTCCGAAGGTAGTCAAAGGGGACAAGTCAGTGGTGAAAGTTTTTTTAAAGTAAAATTTTCTTGAAGAAATTATTTTCTGAGAAAATTTTTTTACAATTTTTTTTGAGGAAAATTTTTCGTCAAAGAATAATTTTTTTTGGGGACAATTTTTTTCAAAAAATAGAAAATTTTTCACATGAATTTTACAAACACGTGCTTTTAAATTTACTTGTTATGCTGTTTTCAACATTATCGACATTATCTCTTTCTTCAATGTATTTTTTCTATGGCAGACCTTGAAAACAGCTGAAACTTGATAACGAGTAATTTTATAAGCACACGACCGTAGTTATAACAACTGAAAACTTCCAAAACGACTGACATCGCATACAAAAGCTCTTTAAAGGTAAAGTGTGACGCAGTCCGTAAGTCCGCTTCCAAAATTAATGATATCGCTTGAGGTGACGCTATCGCTGATAATACGCAAAAATTTGATTGAATGTTGATTGTGTTAAAAAAATTGCGTTCCAAATGCCGGCCCCAACGACGAAATAACTTTTCAACACCTTCAGTTTTTACACGCAATAATGTAAATTTTCAATCTAAGCAATAAGAAATAAAAATCAAATTTTGCCTATTGAAGCTGAATGCGTTACCCTCCTCTGATTTCAGAAGTTTTGTAACCGGAAGCTAATACTTTTGAGTTAGAAGCTTAATGCGTCATTCTTCCTGATTTCAGAACTTTTGTAAGCAGACAGACAGACTTGCGTCACACCTCCTCTGTAAGAGTTTTGTGCTGTTCATTTCTACAACGAAAATGAGAGATTACGAAGAAGTTACTTACAAAATTAACATTTTTGGGGTTTTAATTGTTTTGGCTGGATGCCAATTAGAGCTGTGTACCGGCGTTTCGTCGGCTGGGCCTTCGGGACAGCTAACTAATCGGCTCTCAAAGACAAAATCGAAATTCGGCTGACAATCGATTTTGAGTCGGCGCAACTCAAATAATTTGTTAGAGTGACATTTACGAGAATTAGGCACAACTCCCTTGTACATTTTTGCTGAACATTGGACAAGTATAGGATGAAGCCCAAAGGCTAGACACTGTCTTGCAGACCCAGCCGACGAAATGCCGGCGCACGGCTCTAAGATCAATCGTAATAAATCCGTCGGAGACAGAAAATTGAGGAACCTTCCAAATTTGGCAATTTTTCATGTTTCTGCAATTACGCTGGTTCTGCACGTGATCTGGTGAATCGCATTCTAAGAAGTGAGTTTTTTCACCTAAAAATTGTTCTGGCCTCCCACCCACCCGTGTACTTCGTGTACTTATGGAATTCGCACCTGAGAAGTTTCAGGAAAATCGAGTCAATCGTTCTGAAGTTTTTTTTATTAAAAATAGTTGTTCTACCTGTGGTAGAACTCGCACGGATTCCTCTGTGTGGGCCTATTGTGCTAACTATGTCACATTATTAGTCATTTGCTGTATTATCAAATCTGCCTGAACTGGTGATATAGCTCAGTATGTGATGTGGATGTAGAGATTTAATTATAGGCTGCACCCAACTGTGTAACCAGTAACCACCCAAATGCTTTGTTCTTGCATTAATGAAACCAGGACAGTAACATAAGAGCTGCACAGCTGTGTCCATATGCCCCACATAGTTCACAGCTTGGATCCGTGCGTTTGCCAATGGTTGTTAAATGTTTATTGAATCCAAAGTGTCCCGTTAGGACTCTAATGATGGTTTTGAGTCTTGTCCCGCTGACGTTAATTAAGTACTTGGAATAATTCTTGTCAATTGTGATGTAACTTTTAGCTTGGCGGCAGCCTGTTGTATTGCTCCAGTGAGATTCTCAGATTGTTATGAGGAGTGACATTAGACGGTTCTGTGCCTATCCATCCGGACTTTGCCCCGATCTTTGCTGGTTCGTCAGTTCTCTTTTTACCCTCTATACCAGAGTGCCCGGGGACCTCTATTAGATTTACGTGGTTTAATAGAGCGAGTTTGTTCAGAGTTTCTCAGCATTCCAGTACTTATGCCGATTTAAATCTTTGTGGTGATAATGACCCCAGGACTCCTTGATTGTCCGCGCATATACATAAGATTTCAAGTTCAATTCTTCCGCAATGAGGCATTATTCCAATATTGTTCTTACCCTCCGCCCGGCTACGAAGGTAGAGAAATGGTTGCCCAGAGACATGGACTTATCAAAGTTGAGTTCAGTACAAAAGATTTTGGGCTATTCCATGCACATCATTTCTTCGTGAGTCTCGCTGAAGAGTTAGTAATTGATAATCTCAACGACATCACATGAGATCCAGAATTCAACGAAGTTATTCGAGCAGAAATACAAAACGAAGAACAGCTGAAAGAATTTGAACGGTTTTTATGAGAAAGCGGCCATGTCATCCTAAATTCGTTGAGATCATATTGTCAAGGTCGCGTCGGTAGGATACGACCGTTGAGTCATTTTGAGATTATATTTTTGTTGTAAACATATTAGGGAATTATTTCAACACATTTGCGTAGGGAAGAATTCAGTTAGCAAACACAGGGTCAACGTTACTGGGTGCTGAACACAATACCTCGAGCACATGGTAAATTTTTCTCTCTGCTTCGGTTCTCAAAGAATCGATGTTCCCGTCGACTTTCTCTGCATCATATCGACAAAATTGTTTCGCTTCACAGGCAACAGTCAGTCGCGATGCGTCACTTACATTGGACTATCAAAAATTTATAAATCAAATGCCGCGTTGGTTCAGGTGAAATCATCTACAGCAATAAAACTCACGCAGTGAAGTAATTTTTTTAATGCACAAGAACTTCAGAACTACAGCTTTCGATTCTTACTTGAGTGAGTCAAAAAGTTTGCATTTTTTGTTATTCCTTCAAAGTGAAATTGTTATGTCTACTCATCTTTGTGGGCTTCCTGATGCTTTTCCAAGTACTTTTGTTGCTTAAAAGATTTCTTACATTGTGGACAAGTGTAAGATTTCTCTATTAGAAAAGAGGTTTTTATTCTTTCGTTCATTCGGTAAAAGTATTCTATCAACTCACTTGTGTGGGTCACTTGATGCCTTTTCAAGGACGTATTACGTGTAAAAGATTTCTTACATAGCGTACACGAATGCGGCTTTTCTCCTAAAAAATCATTTTTATGCTCTTGTTCATGCAGTGAAGTGTCCTAACTACTTACCGGTGTGGATCAGCTGATGCGTTTTTAAGTTGATAAGTTGTCCAAAAGATTTCTTGCACTGTGGACAAGAATGCGGCTTTTCTCTTGAAATTAGTTCATATTCTTTTGCCCATTCTGTAATGTATCCTAACTACTCACCGGTGTGTGTTAGGTGATGGGTTTTTAAGTGGCTACTTTGTGCAAACTTTTTGTTGCATTGCAGGCAAGAATACGGCCTTTCTCCTGAAAGAAAAGTTTTCTGTTTTTCATAGACTTTTAGTCATTAATCTACTCACCCGAGTGAATTCTCATGTGTTCCACGAGATTGGACTTGTAACCGAAGGATTTTTTGCAAATATCGCAAGGACGTTAACTTGTCTATTGTTGTTGTCTATTAAAATGTAAAATGTAAACGAATGCGACACGAAAAGTAATAGCAACTAACTTGCGTGGTTACCTTGGGGTAGAGACGCATTAGAGGAACTACTGTTGATCTCACGGAAGTACCGAGCCATGAGAATGGCTTTGAATGTTTTCTTGCCATTTTGATTTGTCTGAAAAAGTTAACAGCAGAACACAAATCTAAGCAATTTACTTAAAAGCAACAAGGTTTTTTGTGTAGCACGTGACTTACATTGCAGCGAAATCTAAAAATAAAATTGAGGAGAATTGCAGATGTTTTGCATATCGTTAACTGGTCGTAAAACTGAAACTGGATGCTCAGCAAATGCTAAGAGTTGTTACCAAGTTCTTCATGTTCTCACAAGCTGAGTTTAATTTCTTTACATTTCTTCAATAAAGGTGAGATGAAAAAATAAAATCCAAAATAAGAGTGAGATGAAAAGCTTCCATTGTTGAGTTGTACATTCTTTTCGTCTGGTTTTTAGCTTTACCTCATGTTATGAACATTGGATTTATTTTCCGTGAACGCAACATACCTGTAGCACATCAGCATTAATAGTAAAGTCCATTTCCATTTCACAAACAAACAAAAATTGAAATAAATTTCTTCTCGTCAATATAACTCGACAATGCACACAACACAAATTTATTATAATGAGCGCGAAGAACAAAAGTGAAGTGACAAATCGAATTTCAGAGCGTGTGTAACTGTGATGGGATCTAGTACTTTCATATACAATGTTAAACTACTAACGGATCTAGTGATTGCAAATAACCGAGAATCTAATAACCGAGAATCTAATAACCGCGGTTACGGTTATTTGGTCGCATGAAAACGACGGTGTCACTTACTATAAAAATATCGACCGACTTTTGATCTATGATGCTGATTACACCAAAGACTTTGGTCAAATGTACAAAGAAAATATTCGATACCTGTAACGGAAACACTTCGAAGCGATTTTCTAGTCAATGATGATAATCCGTTTTTAATCGATGTCCCACCGAAAACTTGTCATTACATGTATATGTGCACCCCACGGAAATTATTCATTACATGTATGTTAGGGAAACTTCTCATTACATGTGATGAGATTTTAAAAAAGGGGGGTACTGGCCTCGTTTGGGCGCCAGGGCTCTTAGAAGACGCCATATAAAGCCCATATCTGCCGTAATTTGCATAAAAAACACCTGAGCGAAATAGAACAAAAGAATCCTTTTGTTCTATAACAATAGACATGTTTTTTATGCAAATTACGGCAGATATGTATGTGTTTGTGTATGTAGTGTGTATGATAGCACATTTTGTATGAGGCAATGGTTGTGTGTTCGAGATAGAGGTTTGGTGTCAAAGGGAAAGTTGTTGGGTTGGGTGTGTAGTGTATCAGGGTTACCGCCAAAATGGCGGAAAATAGGCGGGGACTCAAAAAAAAACTTTTGATATGTTGTAGAGGAGGTTGAGGTGATCGTTCTCGCCAAAGTAAGTATTAGCCGCCGCGCTTCGGTTCGGCGGCAGCGGCGGCTCAAAATAATGCAAAACAGCACAATCACAACGAAAACCCTTTTTAAAAGGAAAACGTGACGCAAGTCCTCGTCTCTTCTTCCAAAACAACTGATATCAATTTGGGTGACGCTTACAGCTTCGGAACGCACAAAATTCTTTTGAAATATTTTCACTTTTGATTAAAAAAATGCGTCACAAATGCCGGACCTCCCAGTGTTATAGATTTTCTGTTCTTTCAGCTTTCACAATGCAAAAATTTGACTTTATGGGATTTAGGGCGTATTTTTGTACAGGAAATCATATATTTGCGTATGAAAGCTGAAATCGTAGAAAAATTATTACATACGCGGGTCCGGCATTTGTGACGCATTTTTTTACTCAGAAGTAAAAATATTTCAAAAGAATTTTGTGCGTTCCGAAGCTGCAAGCGTCACCCAAATTGATATCAGTTGTTTTGGAAGAAGGGACGAGGACTTGCGTCACGTTTCCCTTTTAAAAAGGGTTTTGGTTGTACCTCTCTACTCTCAAATTAATGATTTTGACTGAATCCTTAGGATGCTTTGTTTTGTAGAAATGTGGAAGCTTTGACAAAAATTAGGAAAAACTTTAATGTGAGAATTAAACAAAGTTCAAAAGTCCCAGGGGGCGCACCACCCCTCCCCGCACACATCTCGCTACAGTCCTGAGATAAATAAAAAATATTTTGAAAGTTCCAACAATTTTATTGAAAACCGTAAAACTGGTTTTCGAAACCGATTTCATGATTTTAATACCGAAAACCGGTTTCAATAGCAATATTGAACACGTAACGAATTCAAAACATACCTCTGTGTTGCCTAGTTTAGAGAAGGGGCGTAGTCCCCCAAATTCAACACGTGAACTCCTTTGACTCAGTTCACTATCTATGACAGTGGAGAAATGCCTCGATGACGGATATATTCCTGACAAATGGAAGAAACAGAAGCTGATCCTAATACCAAAAGTAAGCCATCTACAGGTCTGATGGCTTGTTGGACGGAATGACAAAAATGCTGGAATCCATGAACCTGAACATGTACTGTCAGACGATCAATTCGGATTTCGCAAAGGGTGATCGGCGATTAATGCCATAAGAAAAGTTGTGGCGGTTGCCGACAAGGCGCGGAAGCAAAAAATACGAGGGAACCGATTCTGTGCTATAACGAAGGACGAGTGTTAACGTACGATACTACGGAAGGAAAAAAGACGATAGACATAACCACAGGAGTCCATATTGTGACTAACGCAGAGGAATGCAATGAGTAACACAGCGCTGCGGCTGCAACAGCCAAGATGTGCTACGTCGACTTCCTTTGCCGACGACTTGATCCTCTCGGTTTCCGGAACGTCAAAGCTGGAGGTGGAAGTAACCACGATGGAGGCGTGCTGGTCCACCAGAAACCGAGATCATTATTGTAAGTAATTGCAAAAAAACTGAGTAGATTGGAATGAACATTGCGGGAACGAGATCACATCCACTCGCCGATTAAAATACCTAGGAGTCATGCTACCGCAAAAATATTAATAGTCATATACGAACTACGCGTGGGAAAAGGCAATGAAAGCCAACGCAGCAAGCCCTTTGATAATGCCGGCTTGGACCGCGCAGCAGCACAATTTATAAGAGGCGCAAAACACACAGAGGAACCAGAGGCCAGAGGCTGAATAAAGCCCAAAGGTTGTCAAGCATATGGGTGGCAAGCGTATACCGAACGATCTCTCTAGAAACGGTATGTGTGGAACGAGGCCCCATGCCTAACGCTGATGAAAAACAGCGAATGCCACAGAATGTAGAAAAATGAGGGCAAAACTACCAAATCAGCTAGGGCACAATTAAGAATCGAATCCATGAGACAGTGGTAGTGAGAGTGGGACTCCACGGACAAAGGACGCTGGACCCATAGACTCATTCCGAATGTAAGGACATGGGTTCAGAGGAAGCATAAAGAGGTTAATTTCCAACTGACACAGTTTTTGTCGAGCCACGGGTGCTACAGAAAATACCTGCACAATTGTAAATCCTATCTTAACGACATTGTATCAAAGAAGAAGAAACTGCGGAGCACGTAATATTTGCCTTCTACCGTTTCGAACAAGAGCGATGCGAGCTGAGGTATGCGAGTAGGCCAGACGTAAATGCCGGCAACATTATTTCGGAGATTTGTCGCGATGAGGAGGTGTGGAAAGTGGCGGATAATGTAATTGCACAGAAGGCTCTAACGAATTTTTGGACCTGCGAAAACTCCTTTGGGAGAAATTGGAGTCTGCCGTCAAAAGCCATTCTGTGGTTGTATGAGGCTGTCGTGAGGCCCATGATGTGCCACGACTCGGTTGTGTGGTGGCCAAGGCTCAACGTCGAGAGGGCGAGGAAGGACTTGAGTGAAATTCAAAGGCTAGTATGCATTTGCATCACTGGAGCTATGAAAACCACAGCCACGGCAGCAATGGAGACACTGCTGAATTTGCCACCTGTAAACCTGATAGTCCAAGCTAGGGCTTTTGCCTCGGCTGACAAGTTGGCGCAAAACGGCTTGTGGACACCGAAATTCCGAGCCGGACATGGCAAAATATGTAACGTAGTCTTAGACCCGATTTTTACCATGCCCAGGGATAGGATGAAACCGGTAATCGACTTCACGAGGCGATTTACGCCAAGTATCCGGCCAGGGAAGACTGGCTGGAGGGCTGACCTACTTATCTGCCTAGAAGTGGTATAGTCAGATTCACTGATGGATCTAAGACTTAAGAAGGAGCTGGAGCCAGAGTGTACGCTCCAGAGACCGGAGAGGACAAATCTTTCCATTTGGGTGGATTTGCTAACGTTCCACAGGCAGAAATCTTTGGAGCGCTAATGGGGGCTCATGAAATACTACCTACTGGAACGCGCGGGAAAGAATTCCTTATATGTTTCGACAGTAAGGAAGTGATTAGGACACTTGTGTCACCAACCACGACTTTCAGGCTTGTGAAAGAGTGTAAAGATTACCTGAACCTAATGGGTCTGAACAACCAGATCAGTCTGGTCTGGGTGCCTGGACACTCGGGCGTGGAAGGGAATGAGAGAGCAGATGAGCTAGCGAAAGCTGGCTCTACAACTCCGACAAGTGGACTTGAACCACGCTTGCCGGTACCCCAATCACTGTGCATTAAAGCGCTACAGGACTGGGTGGAACGGAAACACGCGGAACGCTGGAAGGCGTATGAAGGAGGCGCTCACACGAAGCGCTTTTTCTCGAAATCCAAGGAGAAGTGGGCCAAAGATTTGCTCGGGATGTATCGGAATCGCATTAGGAGGGTCGTAGGAGCGCTCACCGGACATTATGGGCTGAATCGACATCTACACAAGTTGAGGCTCTCAGCGACTCCCAGATGTCACTGTGAATTGGAGGAGGATACTGGCATGCACTTGATATGTGATTGCCCTAGGTTTAGAGGTTTAGAGGTTGCTGCATTGGGTCCTGTCACCCTGGACAGGAAGTCTGCCATGATTTAAATGATGACCGGGAAGGAAACAAAGGATCGACAGATCTGTGTTTCAAGATCACGTATGTGATCGTCCCAAACTGATAAATCCAAAATTGCAAAGATAACGGGTAAGGTGCAAAGCGCATGGAGAAGTGATCAGCGAAGAGAGTCAGTTGGTCGGAGAATGAAAGCGCAGCCCCTCCCGGAAGTAATGTGCGGCAGCTCCGGGGAGATGAGAGCACGGTGACCAAGGAAGGAGGTTTAATTTGGTAGGTCATCGAAAGATCTCCTCAACCTTGAAAATAGTAAACAAGAACCACGAAAATTGTTGGTTAAAAACACGACCACGACCAATTTTTTCCATCAGACAACACTAAAAGAAAAATGAGTTACCGTCACGTTTATTTCCCTCTTTCACATTGTTAACTCAAATTGTATCAAAATAATTAAAGATGACGTTGTGCTGCTTACAATCTGAAATAAAAAAAATGTTGTAACACAAATTCATTTGTAATTATCACGTAGAGATACAGTGTACAGCAAAGATGGGTCCAACGAAAATAACCCGCAACACGTAAATTGTAGGTTTTGATGCTTTATATGAGTTACAAGCGAGTCGATCTTAAATGAAGGATTTCATTAAGATATTATTTAAGAGACGCGCTTTTCATAAAGTGCGTCACGCAAAAAATGTCCTAAAATCCCTTCCCCTTGCGGTATGTAAAAGCACTCCTTGTGTGACATACTTCATAGACGGCTCTCACCGCTCGCTGTACTTACGCTTCTTTGAAACATTTCATTTACTTGTAATTGTATGTACATCGAAGATAAAATAATTCCAGTTTCTTCAACTCTTTTTACTACCGAGTTACAAATGGATAAAATTGACCAAAAATCCATAATTTGATAAACTAAGTCAAACATTCCATTTGTTGTTATGAGGATATTTAGGGAGTGTCCGTAGCGAATTGGTATAACAATCAAAACGTATTGCATGAACAAATGTATAAGAAAATTTAAAAATCCTACAAAGATATAAAGAGCCACTCGTAACGACATGACACTATTGAATTCTTTCAAAATTTCTATAAGCGCAGCGTAATTAATGGAAATCGCATCCAACTGAAATAATGTGTCGAGAATTTCTCTCTCTTCGCTTTGTGTAATTTTTCGAAGCGAATGTAAAATTCGTCTGAATTCTTTGTTAATTTCTTGTAAATAAAAATCTCCCAACATCATGCCCCCGTAAAACACATCACCACAGATTTTATTTATGAAAACCGGTGTTATCAGTCCAGGCCATACATAGATTTTGATTACATTTGGTGCTACCAGAGTCGAGCTAACAATCGTATCAAAAAATACAGCAGCAACGAACACGAGTGATTTGATAGTGAATTTTAGTAAATATGACGAGTAGAACATATCACTGAATCTAACGTGTTGGGACAAACTTTTGTAAAGCTTTTTCGTTCTGTAAATTAGCCGACGAATTTTTCTCGTCTGAAACGCCTGAATTGCGTAAAGAAGAGTTGCCATCGATAGACTTGACAAAAGACTAACATTTGCAATCATTTTGAGTACAATGTTTTTGAAAAGAGCATTCACTGCACTCGCTATTGAGCTTAATGTGAGCACGTTAATGATAAAACTGTATGGCAGCAAGACCATCGGTATGATCAAATAAGGCGGATGGAATTGGAATCTTTTTAATCGAACATTGTATTCGAAAGGCCAAAGGCCTGTAATTTTTAAACAAAACGAGTAAATTTTTAATAAAAAGGAAAAATATTTTTGTTGAAACATTATCAACGTAGCAAGTAGGTGAGTGATAGGTAGAGACGTATTTGTAACTGACCTTAATATTACGACATCAATAAGCGATAGAATTACTGGTAGAATGCACAAAAGAGAATTAGAAATAGTTATAACTGAAATAACTAAACTTATCGATAAAATGTTGTTCCGAGGGGTACACTGCAACAGCAGATCGTGTCCAACCATTCGCATACACTGAAACTCGTCCATTTCACATTTACGTTTCCAATTACATTTCCTAATTTTCCTCAAAATTCCAATAATGACATTTACGTAAACTTGCATGCCATTTGCACACACTTTCTCACCATTTATATAATATTTTCATGCAATTACTCACGGACGCTTGTCACTCACACCACTTGTTTCCAGCAGAAAAGGCATCTATTCTATTGTCAGCAAATTTCTTCTTTTAGCAGCAAAAAATATTTTTCATTTTCAAATTTATTCTTTTTTGACCCGAACGAAGATACGAAGTTCTATTGCGTTTACCACGATTTTTGTAACCAGTCGAATTTCGACCTGTGAGTTGGTGACTTTTTCATTTTAGGGTCTAAATAAGAGAAAAATGCAGAAAAAAATTTATCCGTGCGTCCGTCTGGGATTGAGTCTGGGCACTGTCAGGACAAGGGCCGCCAAGCTAGGGCCATTTAGGTGGTTTTTGGTCATTCGTTAATAACTCGAGTAAATCTTTTCCGATTTTCATAAATATTTTTGTTTGAAAGGTCTGGGCATGGCCGACAATTTATGGAAAAAACATTTTTGATTTTAAGCTTTTGAACTCAGACAGTGCCCTAAAACGTCTACTCGGGCCCACAGGGCATATTTAATGGAATTTTTCGGTGAACGTTTACGAATTTGTTGAATTCGGTGAATTTTTATGAAGTTCCGCGAATTTCGGTGAATTTCCGCGAATTTCAGTATCCTTCGTTAGATTTTGTTTAGAAAAGCTTTTATTTTGTGTGACCGTTGGGAAAACTTAAGCTTCCTATTCAAGTCGGTGATTGGGGTGGAAGGTAGTGCTAATGATAGGGGACCACTCCTCAACTAAGAATCACTAGTTATTTGGCGGCGGTCACCTCCCTGAAGAGAGGGGGATGTCAAAACTAATTTTTTTTCCTTTTTTTACATTTTTTGTGTCCTAGGAAGTGTTGGGAAGTGCTGCGAAGGGCTGGATGTGTGGCTAAAAGGTTGTAGAAGAGTGACGGAAGAGCGGAGATTCCCTTGAAAATATATTGGGCGTCTTAAGGAGGCCACATTAAGCAAAGTAGGCGCTTTAAAAAGCCTACGTTAAGCAAATTGCGCCCTTTAAGTAGAAATTTTATCGATAATGTAAGCATTCGCTGAGTGGACATAAATTTTGTGTGCACTCACCCAGGATAAGTCGCATGGAGGCTGCTTACTTTTAACCCATTGGCCCTGAAAAGGGCATTTTCTTCGTACTGAGATGGGGCTTGTCACTACCGAAGTAATTACCGATTCCAAACCCTTCTCAGTACCATTATGTCGAAGCGAGTACGTTTACTATTCATCCTTTTGGTTTCATGCGTCCATTTAAATAGGTGACAACCTTGTTCGTTGTCGTCGTAAGAGTATGCACGACTTCGTCTCTCTGGCACTATGCATGGGATCATTTAAATATAGATATCGGTATGCGACATTCTCTCGACGAGCTGGCGTGCTTACAATTGTCTGGCCGACGAAGCTTTCCAACATCTCACAGTTAGCCATTCTATTAACTTCAAAGATCCCGAAACAGGCGCACACACCAACAGCATGGAAGGATCTTGGCGTCACGCTAAATAATTAGTTGGTACGCATAACCGCCAAAGCGATCTTCTAACGGGCAAGCTTAGCAGATATTTGTTTTTGCGAGCAAAGAATCAGCATCCGTTTACTGAATTCTGTAAGTTGGCTGGTTCACTATACGATGGTAGCGGAAAAGTCGTCACGAGCGACAAGGAAAACAAATTCTGGGCATTGAAGGAAGAGTTGGAAGAGATCTGTGACAAATAAGCAACAAATTATGCTTGCTTCGATATAATGGTATTGAGTGGGGTTTAGAGTCGGCAAATACTTCGGTAGTGACAAGCCAAGGGGTACCCATCTCAGTACGAAGAAAAGGCCCTTTTCAGGGGCAATGGGTTACATGTAGGCAGCTTCCACGCATCGTATCCTGGGTGAGTGTACACAAAATTGATGTCCACTTAAAGCGCTCAATTTGCTTAACGGGCTTTTTAAACCGCCAACTTTCCTTAAGGTGGGCCCTTTAAAGCGCCCAATATATATTCATATATCTCCGCTCTTCCGCCACTCTTCCAGTCCTTCTCAGCACTTCTTAGTAGACAAAAAATGTTAAAAAAGGAAACAACAATTTTTTAGTTTTGACCTCCCTCTCTCTTCAGGGAGGTGACCGCCGCCAAATAGCTATTGATTCTTAGTTGTGGGGTGGTCCCCTTTCATTAGCACTATCTCCCACCCCAATCACCGATTTGACCAAAAAACTTAAGTTTTTCCCAGATCACCGATGGTCAGAGTCCTAACTACCAATCAAGTGAACCGATTTCCAAAATCTTTTTTTTTCGTGAAAGGTATGATAAATACCATTCATTTGTTACCTTGTTCATTATCATCTGTGCTATGGTTACGAAGATTAACTCAAACAAGTTTCACGGCCCTATGTCTAACGTTTTTGGCCATATCTCCTAGAGTTTTTGACTAAAATAGCTCATCTTCGAGCTTAGCTCCTATTTTTTGTTTATCTTTCAGGAAAACAATTATCGAAATCGGATGTGTTTTACTCGAGTTATTGTGATGACGGACGAACAGACCATATTTTTGCATTTCGGCAATCTCCTAGACCTAAGCAACAACTTTGCCCAAGAAACTACAGGTCGATCTTCAAAATTACATACCTCACAGTTAGACGTGTGCGCCGGTTTTTTGTCGGCGTAGTATTCAAAATTATGTATAGCCTTTGCGCTACACTCTAGAAGGTTACAATGTTCTACAAAAATGTGCAGGATACGTGTATCTAGTCGGCGTGCTAACACCATTTTATTCCCAAATTTCACTGTCAATAGATATTCGAGGTACGCCGATGTTCTTTTGGTATTCGGCGGAAAATGAGCTGAAAAGAAAGTTTTTTTTTTCAATAAGAAGAGTAAAAGGTGAGTGTTTCGAAACATAAGGGCACGAAGAATTGAATGAGGTTCGAGTGTGTCGTGCACCTAGCGAAAATGAAGCTTCAGAGAAAACTGACTACTCTTGTGACTATTTGCAAATGTGCTCATTAATTACTGAGTAGGAGAGAGTATCATTTGATATGTATTTTACTATCGTCTGATTAATATGTAACAAAAATGTAGATAGAGCTTTAAGTACTTTCTACCTACAATTCATTTGACACTATGCTTGAAAACAATTCATCAGATAATAGCCGTTGGGAAATAGTAATACCATATATTTAATTAGCTAATCAATCGATTGGATCGTGTAAGCATAGTAGATTACAATGTATTGTGCGAAAGAAAGTCATTACATGAGTGAATTTTAGCCGATTTTAGCGATTCTTAGCCGCAGTTTTATTTACGGACTGTGTGTACTGCATTTTTTGGTGATAAAAGTGCTGAAAAACCGGCTGAAGTCAGCGGCTGGAATCAAAAAATGTTAGTACAATTTTTTAACACATTTTTGGGCCCGTACGAAGTACGAGGGCCTATGCGTGTACCACTAAGTTTGTAGCCGGTCGATTTAAGAGGTGGGGGGGGGAGGGAGGAGCATTGGTCATGAGCCCTATAGATGCTAAATATTTTGCAAATATTTTGTCCATCCGGTAAAAACGAAAACTTGAGTCAATGTTGACCGATTTTACCTGAAAGGTAGTACAAAAAGTGGTTTTGGAATTGCAGACGGCCATTCTTGATTTTTGGACGAAGGACCACTGAGCTAGGGCCAGGTTTAAGTATGACGCGAAAATTTTGCTCTTTAAATTTATTTATGTATATTTCGCCCAAAATGTGCTATTTTTCGCACTGAAAACTTGACGTAATTGGACGTTTTTTGATCAAAATTCGTAGTCGATTAATAAAACCATATTAGTCCAGTTCGAAACGTTCGAACTGGACTAATATGATTTTATTAGTCGAGCTTCATTCATAAGTTGACGTTTTTCAATGGTTGCTTCATGAAATGTTCAAGTTCATTTCGAAAAAATTGAAAAGTATAATTTGCGTGTTTTGTGCTCAAAATGGCTTTTTGTGCGAAATATACCTAAAAGTATCCAACATGTACTACATGTCGTTCATATGTGCTCTATTGGCGAAAAGTCCACGGGCTGCCGCCCTGGGACTTTTCACCAATCTCGCACAATATGACCGACATGTAGTACGTGGTGCATACAAACTGTTAATTTGTCGGTTTTTTGTTGTTTATTCTTTGTTTAATGTTTCGGATTGAGTGAAATTAATGGGTGGAATGTGCGACGGTGATTGAGGTACATGCGTCGGTTTTGATTTGACAAAATTTGTCTGCAGCGAAACAGCTGCCATTTTTTGTTCGAATTTTTTCATGGAGTTTGTTATCCTCTTTCGTGGGTCCATGAGTTGCGCGTCTGCAGCTGATTCCTCTTCCCACTGCCAACAGTTGTACGTCCAACTGTATTTATGGCTCTACCAATGTGGACTGGACACACACACGAGATGGATTGAAATGCATCGCAACATATTCATTGCTAAGTGTGTTGAATAGGAGCACGGTCCAACAAAGAAGAGCGCAGACTTCGCAGTGGCAAGAGAAGGCACGCGGACGCAGGTAACTTCTTTAAGCAACAAATAGTCGCTACCACGACACCTGTAACTATCTTAGAATGGCAATTGGTAGTGGAGATGTGCGAAAGAATGAAACCGATAGTATTACGGGGAATTCAATTAAATGTAAGGATAGAGATAGCATCGAGTAATGACAGGTTATATTTGGAAAATTTGAAAATTTTTACGCCCTGGTGCCTTGTATATGTTTATGTGCATGATAATATCGATGCCCCATTCAAAGTTTCACAATCCCTCAAATATACTCGCCGAATATCGCATTCTTTTTCATATACACACTCAACCTATGTGCTGTTTCCCACTCTTTGTCCACAATCTATTGAAATAAATTATGGACTAACAATAATTGAAAAGTTATCTTATCTTGTGTTGTGTTACGCTGACAACCTCTTTAACGGGAAAGTGATGTAATAATCCAAGTAATGGGGATAGTCGACATTCAAGTAGAGAACTTCGAAGATGACCAAAAACATGGATTTTCGAGAGTCGGTGAAACTTTTTCGCAAATATCTCAGCAAGTATAGCGCCGAAATTGTTCATTTTGGTGTCAAATAAAAGCACTTGACCGAAGCGCGGCGGCTACTACTTCCATGGGCGAAAATGATCCCCTCAACTTCCTCTACAACATATCAAAAGTTTTTTTAAGCCCCCGCCTATTTTCCGTCATTTTGGCGGTCACCCACTACACACCAAACCTCAATCTCGAACATCCAACCTTGTCTCATACAAAATGTGCTACCATTCATATTACACACACAAACACATACATATGGGCTTTATATGGCGTCTTCTAAGAGCCCTGGCGCCCAAACGAGGTAACGTACGATATTTGCATTAACTTTGGCTTCTATGAAATAGCACATTTTGTATGGAAAATGATCACTTTCCAAAGGTCATATCTCCGGATATACTGGACCGATTTTTTTTAATGACGCACAAAAACTCGTCGTTCTGAGACTAGGTACAATCCCAAAAAATAAGTTAGGTTGCTCTTAAAAGACAACATATGTGGGAAGGGAAATGCTGACTTAATTTTTGAAACAATTTGTGTTGTTTATCTCGGGTATAGCGGCATAAAATACAAATTCTTAGTACAATAGTTTATTCAGCAACGTTTCGAGTCTTGTGTTTTGACTCATCTTCAGGCTTGATAAAATTCGAAAAACTAATTTGATAATCTAAACATCTAAAAATGTAGCTAGGATTTCATCCATAAATAATTAAACAAAACACAAGACTCGAAACGTTGCTGAATAAACTATTGTACTAAGAATTTGTATTTTATGCCGCTATACCCGAGATAAACAACACAAATTGGAACAAACACGGCAAAAAAGCAAAAACCAAATATTACTTTTTCAAACTGTGTCTTTGTCCACGGATATCAGCAAAAGTATATTATTTGAGCGCCTAAATGTAGACTATATTTTAGCACACCAGTTATGGGCCTTAAACGTCAATATGTCGACAGGCTGCAGACGAATATTATTGGCGGAATGGTCAGCGAACAACGAAGCGTAGACGATGCGTGGAATCAAATTAGACGGAATGTAGAGAACGCCGCAGCAGAGGCAGTGGGAACGAGAACGGGAAATAAAAGAAATATCTGGTTTGACGATGAATGCCAGAAGGCCATGGACGACAAAAACGCAGCTCGCCTGAAAACTCTAAGTAGATTCACTCGAGCTGGCCAGGAAGAGTACCGTTTTAAAACGAGAGAAAACTCTTCCGACGGAAAAAGCGACAGCGTGACAAGGAAGTTTTGATCGAAATTGAGAAGTTTGGCAATCGGAAGGAGACTCGGAACTTTTACCGGAAAGTGAACGAATCCAGAAACGGTTACAGTCAACAACCTTTGCTGTGTAAGGACAAGCATGGATTGGTCTTAGCAGATGAGGAAAGGTGCATTGCGAGATGGGCTGAGTACTTTAAGGAACTGCTTAACCCGAACAGACCGCTCAACCGAGACGACGAAAACGACGAATTGCCATTTCAGACTGCGCAACCATACATAGAAGAACCAACGATGCAAGAAGTTGAAGCTGAAATTTTAAAGCTCAAAAATTTCAAAGCCCCGGGGACTGACAACCTTTCCGGTGAACTCTTCAAGAACGGCGGCAACGCGCTATGTATGGAGATGCACGAGCTCATCATACGCATCTGGAATGACGAGGAGTTATCGGAAGAGTGGAAGACCAGCATACTTTGTCCGATATACAAAAAAGGTGACAAATTGGAGTGTGGCAATTTTCGAGGAATCGCTCTGCTGAATATTGCTTACAAGATATTTGCAAATATTCTATATCAGCGCCTTCATCCATACACGGAATCTACGATAGGTGAATACCAAAGTGGTTTTCGTGTAGGTCGTTCAACATCGGACCAGCTGTTTAATATCAGACAGATCTTGGAGAAGTGCAAGGAGTACAACATTGAAACACACCATTTGTTCGTTGACTTCAAGGCAGCCTATGACAGTGTTAGAAGAAGTAAGCTATGGAGAGTCATGGAGGAGTTTGGAATTCCCAACAAACTAATCTCGCTAACGAAGCTAACACTAAACGGAGCTAATAGCCGAGTAAGGATCCGCAATCAAATGTCAGAGACTTTCGACATTGAGGAAGGCCTACGTCAAGGAGATCCTCTTGCAACGCTGCTTTTCAATTTAACACTCGAAGCAGCTGTTCAAACCATGGACATAGACTCCAGCGGCACCATTTTCTCCAAGTCCAGTCAGTTGCTTGGTTTTGCAGATGACCTGGACATTATTGGCCGAACTATGGATGTTGTTAAAGATAAGTTTATGGCCTTGGAGAGGAAAGGTACCGACCTTGGGTTGCCAACTTAAGAACTGTGGGAGTAACCAGCTGGGAGACGTTAGCTGCAGATAGGCCCGGTTGGAGAAGCATGTTGGAGAAGGCCAAGACCCTTAATGGGTTGTAGTGCCGGTAAAGTAAGTAAGTAAGTAAACGTAAATTTACATTTACACTTCGATTCAACATTCACAAATGAAATCCACTGTAAAAAAAATTCAAAAACGAAGCCATTTTGCCACCTCACACTTTGTAACTCATATCTCAACGGGACGACGAACAATAAAAACGTTCGTTTGTCGCACGTCTTGCGTCATGTCGTATTTTCTCAATGTCGTATTGTGGATGACGCATCCCAATATAATTTGTCAAAAAAGCTATACATACCCCCGTGTTGTTTCATTCACTACGAAAAAAAAATTCAAGTCGCAAATTGCTTTTAAAATTCGTAGAAATTCAGTTTTGTTTTGAGTGATTGTGATATTACCAGCTCTAGAGATGAGTTTTTTCGGGAAATTATTCGGTGGAAAGAAGGATGAACCGATGACGACGGGAGATGCTATTCAGAAACTCAGGGAAACGGAGACGATGTTGCTAAAGAAACAGGACTATTTGGAAAAGAAAATCGAATTGGAGTTAGATACAGCAAAGAAAAATGGAACAAAAAACAAAAGAGGTAACAATTTGTCGAGACTCGTTTTGTCGTCAGTTGGTCAAAATTCATTTTACGTCTGTCTTCGTTTTTTATTTTTGTTGTGCAACACAAGGGACACACCTGTCCTATCAGAAGCACTTGCAACGCTTTTTTTCTTTAATTTGTCATCAATTCACCTTACTTATCAGTCCTTTCAAAACAAAAACGCGATGAGTCATAACATCGCATCGTTTCATCAAGAAAATTTTCACTTACTGATTTCTTTTACCGTTTCACTAATCGTCGTGGTGATATGCTCCATTCACTCGTCCATTCATATCTTTCCCATTCATTGTTTGTTGATTTTTGTGACTGAAATCCTGTTATCTCTGAAAAAATGTTGATCAACTTGGACATATAGGGAAGTAACAAAGAGTCTGTATTACGAATGACGTTGTATTAGCAAGAGATGTTCGTGTGGAGACATACCGTCTTTGTGAAAACAATCTCCACAGGTCATTGAACTTCACAATTTATAGAAAAGTTCTACTAAAACAGCTGCGGAAAAGTCTGCAAGCGACACATCCATGCAATGCTCAAATATCAGGGTCCTGACGCTTCCTTGTGGAAATCTTTTTGGGTTTCAGAACTGCCAAAAAATCTTTTATGACAAAGGAAATAATTTTCAATTTGTCAGCAGAATGCTCCCTTGAGTTCCAGAGCGAAGAATGGGAAAAGCAACGTGAATGTGCTGTCCTTTTGAAAAATAATTGAATTGAAATATCAAGGTGGTGCTTCCACTTTGACTGCATTCTGTAATCCAAGTTCTAAAACTTAAGACTTGTGCCCGTACTAAAAGTCTCGTGTACTAAAATTTGACGATAAAGTGTTGCGTTGGCTCATGTCAACGTATACAAAATGTCATGATGAAATGTATAGGTTGACAGGCACACCATCTTTCGTCGCTTGCCATAATGAATTTCGTCATATATTTGTTATACTTTGACATAAGCCGACGTCAAAAGTGTGGATTTTGTTTACTTTGACGCCAGAAGCGTAGATCATTTTTCGTCAATGATTTTGAGTTTTTGTCGTTGAGCTGTCTCTCAATCCAAACCCCTGGAGGTTCCTTCTGGATTCTGATACTTTATCTAATATCGTCATACCTCTCAACTATCTTCGAACTCTACTGTCTTGTAAATTGAATCTTTTGCGCAGGTACTTCATCACAAATCCCTCTTGCGGGACCTTCACATCATCTCATCCAAGTATTTGGAAAAGCAAAGATCGATCCATTAATCCTCTTGCCTCCCTGTAGTCTACTTACCCTCTTTTATAGCTGAAATCCTTTGAAGCAAAATTCGCTCAAATATTTTATTCAGTAAGCTCAAGAGTCTGATATGGTGCGGCTGGAAGCTGAGGAGAGACCCTTCCAGAAATTTTCCATTTTGCAGGAAAATATCTGAGCTTTAGATTGATGTTGATGATATTGTTATCATGACAATTGCGCCTTAAGGAAGTTGCTCTGCCCTACAACGCATAAAAAACCTAGCGACGTTATCAGATGAGAGATTTTCATATATTTTCTCTCACAAAATCTCGTCGCTAAGTTTTTTATGCGTTGTACGGCAGTGCTTCAGCAACACATTTTATATTCTCTCATCCAGAGGGCTTTTCTTGTTCTTCAAACGTTTAATTTCCCTGAAGATCTGCTTGGGAGAGTTCAGAAGCAAAGCTAGTTGTTCGCGTTCCCAACCTGTATGGGCGGACTGCTTCTGCTCCTGTTCTTTATCAGTTTTGTCACTTGCCCGATTTTTTCTTTGAATGCTCGATTCCAAATTCCAAGGTTGCAGTTAAATTCCCCATTTCGTCCTTTTTGACCTTGCAAACAATTTTCCGGTTTAAAACTTTGACAAATTTCAAGTTGCGTCTAGCTGACCTCATAGAAAATCCAAACTCCTGATTGATATCTCAAGATAATGGGCGAGATGATGGGTTTTGGGCGATGTATGGAGTGTTTCATATCCTCTATGGAGTTTAGGTTAACGTTTTGATCGAATAGAAGCCCTGAAAATGTTCCAATTGGTTAGGTCGAACCTAAGCCGCTTAGGATTGCTACTGAAGTTCACATCATAATGAATTGTGCGAGGTTTTTACCCCTGCTATGGTGCATGGTGGCTGACTCACTTTTGAGGGAGCTAAACGAGAGCACGTTCCTTACCTAAGGTTTCTAAGGGTGACTGCTTGAGAATGGCACTGGGAGAAGTGGAGAGGTAGTGTCGGGAGAGGGGTCTGCGAGTCAACCCAGATAAGACTGATGCTGTTCAGACGAAGGCTCACAGGCTCAGATCTTGTCGGGAAAGTGAGAATCTTCGGGAAGGATGTTGAAAGTAGCCCTCAGGTGAAATATCTAGTGGTTACGCTCGACCGTTAGCTGTAATGGATTTCTCATGTAGAGGACAAGTCTCGAAAAGCTCTGAGGCGGCCTTTTGGGTTTGTAAAAGTGCCATCCTCAAAAGCGATGCTGTGGATGTACGAAGCGGACGATTAGTCATGGCTTCATAGTATGGTCGACAAGGCTCAACGTGCATGCGGCGAGGGAAAGGATTAAAGAAGTTCAGAGGTTGGTGTGTATATGTGCCACGGGTGCCATTAAGACGACGCCCTGGCAGAGCCATCTATTGACATAGTAGTGAAGGCAAAAGTTTTCGCAACAGCGAACAGGCTGCAGGTTTCAAGACTGGGCATAAGAAGATCAAAAATATGATCTCTGTTCCGTTTATGACATGCCGCGGGATTCTATGACACAGAAACAGAGTTTTGAAGAAAACCTGTTACCGAACAGGGTTCAGTGGGCGAATGGGTGACCCGATGGTAAATGGATCAGATTCACAGAAGAGTCGAAGACAGATGAAGGGACCGTAGCCGGGGTATATGACCCGTGGACGGATACTCGCACCTGACTTCACCTGGTGAGATTATTCAGCATCTTCCAGGCGGAAACTTCAACAGACCTCAACAGAGGACCTGGTCGTGTGCGTAGATAGTGAATCAGATATAAAAGCGCTAATATCACCCGTGTTGATCTCTAGATTGGTAGAAGAATGTAAAGGCTACTTGAAATAGATGAGGCTGAGAAAAACTGGTTTGGGTGACCGGGAACTCCCAAGAGGACAGTAATGAGAAAGAGGATGAGCTGGCTAAAACCGGCTCAACGGCAATCACATACGTGTCTGACCCTCACATCCCTATCCAGAGCATAGGACAGCGTGCGAAGGGGAAATGCATGCAAGATGAGGATTTTAGGTGACCCAGGGCGTTCCTGTGTCTTGGAATGTCCTAAACTCAATTAGCTAAGATACAGGACGCCAGGCGACTATATCGTACACCCCTCGAAAGTGGCCATGTTAGACAGGTTTCTGGTCGGCATGCGGATGTATTGTGATTTGTAAATGAGGAACGGGAAACGGAACAAAGGATCACAAGATCTGTGTTCCAGATCATGAAAGTGATCGTCCCAAGCTGATAAGCTCTAAAAAAAGATCTGCTTGCGAGGTATGAAAGCTATTTGAGTCAGTATAAGAAGGTGTGGAACGTCTTTGGGGTAGGAGGTACCTCGGAGTGAACGAGAGACGATATTGAATGGTCAAGACATTTTGTATTAGAAGTTTTAACAGATAGAATGAGCTCATGTTTAGTTCCTTTTCTTATCATGATTGCTAGAGTGTGACACTGCCGTGAACTTCACTCCTCCTGTCTACCCAGTAGCTAGACATTATCTGAATTTTTGAGCCACGTCTTGTTACGACAAACATTCTCTATTCCCCCCTTAACAGCACTGTTGGTAATTCCATATATCAACAGTTCCTTCATCAGGACTTCATAGGACCAGGTTTATTATCGGTACGATTATATGCGGCATAAGATGCCTCATTGGAATTGTTTAGGCTTCCGATAGGGCCTCGCAACAAGTAAATAAGGAAACATTGTGACTTAGATAGTCTATAATATAAGATCTGAAATGTGGATACACCTCGGTGCACCTTGAAACACTAAGGTGCACCTTGATGCACACAGTACACCTTGATGCACACAGTGTACCTTTTTTCTTATGAGGGTGAGGAAATCTTCATAGACACCCGGTCCTCCTGGACCAACGTAGTGTTGGATTCTATTCTTCAATGACCTACCAACTAAAACCCCCTTCCTTACTCTCCATGCTCTCTTCTCCCCGGAACCGCCTCACAGCATTACTTCGAGGTGGGGCTGTGCTTTCGCACAGTCTTCTTTGATCGTCTCTCCATGCGCTTTGCAGCTTCCCCATTATTTTCGCAACAACATTATCCGCTACTCTCCACACCTCCTCATCGCGGCACATCTCCGATATTATGTTTTCGGCGTTTACATCTGACCTACTCACAGTCATCAGCTCACCTCGCTCTTGTTCAAAGCGGAGGCAGACCAATAATAGGTGCTCCGCAGTCTCTTATTCTCTCTAGCATGTCGTGCAGAAAGGTGACTCCGTGAATAAAAACCTGTACAGGTACTTCCTGAAGCACCCGTGGCCCGACAGAAACTGTGTCAGTTGGAAGTTAACCTCTCCATGTTTCCCATGTACCCATGTCGTTATGTTTGGTATGAGTCTATGGGTCCACCTTCCCTTGTCCGAGGAGTCCCACTCTTGCTGCCACTGTCTCAGTGATTCGGCTTTTAATTGCGTCCTAACTCTTTTGGTAGTTTGACCCTCCCTTCTCTTCCTTCTATGACATTAGCTGTCTTCCGTCAGCGTTATGCATTTGGGCATCGTCCCGGCTAAGACACATACCGCTTCTGGGGATACCGTTTGGTATGCGCTGGCGACTCTTGTGCTTGCCAGCATTTGGGTTCTATTAAGCCTCCTACGATTCCTCTTCGTATCTAGCGCCTGTATCCACGCTGGTTCCCCGTAGCGCAAAATCGATAGGGTGACGCTTGCTAGGAGCCTCCTTTTACTGCTGCGCATTCCAAAGCCGTTTTGCATTATTCTAGCCGGTGCTGCGGTGGCTTTCATTGCCTTTTCGCACGTGTAGTCCACAAATTTCTGCGGTCGTCCAGCATAACTCAAAGGTATTTTAATTGACGAGTGGATGTGATTTCTTCCCCGTGAATGTTACCCCGCTCTTGACAGTTTCAGTCGCAGCTCTGTGTCATACATTACATTCCACAGCGTTGGTCCTAATATGGATCCTGTGGTACTCCACCTGTGATTTCTAATGTCTTTTTCCCTTCATTAGTATCGTACATTAGCACTCGTCTTTCGAAATAGCTTTTCAGCATCCTACAGAGGTGATCGGGGAATCTCATGGCATGCAACGCCTTTGCTATCTCCATCCAACTTGCACCTGCTTAACAGTACCTTGATGCACACAGTGCACCTTGCTGCACACAGTGCACCTTGCTGCACACAGTGCACCTTGCTGCACACAGTGCACCTTGCTGCACACAGTGCACCTTGCTGCACACAGTGCACCTTACTACACACAGTGCACCTTGCTGCACACAGTGCACTTTAATGCACCATAGTACATTGATGTACTACGGTGCACGTTGATGCACAACGCTGCACTTTGATGCAGACTTTACATATTTTATTCTAGTCGCGGGTGGTCGTGTATCATGCAAAAATGACACCAACACATCCCTCTCGGTCGTTCCTTTCCTTAGTCGACATAGTCTTATCTGTTCTTTGAACAAGATTTGAGGTGATTTTCGTGCTTAGTGAATCATTAAGTAAGATTTTTATAAAAAACTAAAAAGAAATTCAAATTTTGCAGCCGCAATTGCAGCATTGAAACGAAAGAAGCGATACGAAAAACAGCTACAACAGATCGATGGAACTTTGTCTACAATTGAAATGCAACGAGAAGCTCTGGAAAGTGCAAACACGAATACCAGTGTGTTGACAACAATGAAAGATGCATCCGATGCACTAAAAGCAGCGCACAAAAGCATGTAAGTTTTTTGCTAAATTGAATGTCCGACGTAGGAATTCAATAATTGTTCACAATTTGCCAACAGGGATGTTGATCAAGTTCATGATATGATGGAAGACATTGCCGAACAACAAGATGTAGCAAAGGAAATTAGTGATGCGATTTCAAATCCAGTTGCTTTTGGTAAGAGTTTGGTCGTTTTGTGTAGTGTTTGAGTGGAGAGTGAATGGAAATTTCTCATCAACAGGAAATGACATTGACGAAGATGAATTAGAAAAGGAGTTGGAGGAATTGGAACAAGAAGAATTAGACAAAGAATTGCTCGGCGTCGCCGGTCCAGAAACGGAATTACCTGAAGTACCGTCAGGAGAACTCAAGGATAAGACCAAAGTCAAAAAGAAAGGTAAATTTTGTGTAGAGAATTCGAAGATCTCCTACTGAATGCACTTTTCTATTTGTAGCCGTTGCTGCTGGTCCAGTTGAAGATGACGACGAAGATATGAAGCAATTAATGTCGTGGGCCAATTGATTGGCCTTCGTCATACAAATTAATCCTCAACGAGAACAAACGCAAAAATTTTCTCACTTTATTGTCTCACAACCAAAATCATTGTCATCATACGTCTCGGTAAATTGATCTTCAGTTGAGAAGTTGGATTCAAGTCCAAACAAAAAAATGTTTTCAATTTCATTTCAAGATAAGTTTTTATTACAAACTGTAATGTCGCCTAGATTTGGGAAGAGTTAGAGAAATGGTACGAAAAGTGTAAATAGACGGGGAGGGGTATGGGAAATGCGAAACCGAGTATCATTCAACGATGAAGTATGTAACCAACCGCTTATACTGTTGTTGTCCAACGCTATTTCCGAAAATAGGCTTTAAAAATCAAATAAATTTAATTTTACTTCTTAGCTGTTAATTTGACTAAAATCTAAAAATGAGAAATAAATTTACCAAATGCTAACGACTCAGGATGCTTTGTGTCTGTAATATGTTCGGTCGCCGTTTCCGATTGCATTGCGCCCTTTCCAATTCGCCACATCATTGCCCGATACTCCTGAGTGATCTGACAACCAGACCAATGATGTTGAACTCTCTTTGGTTGAGTTTTCAAGGCTCTGCATTCGAACATAAATTTTACAGGAACACTCGCTATCTGCGCTCTTCTTTCGAACCTGACTTTCCATCAACATGCGGCAGCCTTCACTGGTGGCAAAACTCTCAGATTGAAAGACCGTCGTGGGATTTAGAGGAACTGAGATCTCTACGTCTGATACCCGCTTCAGTTCCTCCTTCGTCTTCGATCTCGAGGCCACCATCAATCGGATTTTTTCCTTCCCCCATTCCACCTTCCCACCTCAAAACTTTCGTCAAGTCAAAACATCCGGCATTCAAGGATGTTGTGAAGTAATTCTCTCAGAAGTACAAAGTGGGGGTACAATAAATATCCACACGGACAGCCAATCAGCGTCTAAAACACTGGATAGCCTTAGATTCACATCCTCACTAGCGCTGAAGTGTAGAGACACTCTTCAGCTCGGAACCAGGTGAACTTGATCTGGATTCCAAGTCACAGCGGCTTCATAGGCAATGAAATTGCAGATAGACTGGCTCGCCAGGCGTCAGGCCTAGAAGGTCCGGAACCAGGGATTAGGGTTTCCTTCGGAACGCTTCAAAGCTGGATCAACGAATGGAAAGACGCCTCCTTCGCGAATCATTGGAGGTCGATACGATACGCGAGACAGGCCAATGCTGAACAAGACCAGAGCAAAAGGAGCTCTATCTCTAAGTAAGCGGGACTTGAAACGAATTGTTGGGGTTCTAACAACATAGTCATAGAACTGTGACCAACGCGTTGACATTGAAACTGCTGAGCACTTTCTTTGTAAATGCCCAGCTTACATCATGAAGAGAGCCAAATATTTTAGCTCATACATTGTCAGGTATGAGCACATGAAACCTATATCTCCTAAGCTAATGCTGGAGTACCTTAATGCCACGAAGAGGCTATGACTGCGCGTTTTGTCTCTCGAAACTGAGAAAAGGTAATCTATTATGGTATAAAACACTCGTGGGTAAGCACAACAGGCCCACTGGCGGCCTAGGTGCAGGAGCTCCAAGGGGCTCCACCCACCAAATCTAATCTAATCCAAACATCCGGTGACACGACATCTGAATTTCACTGAATTTTTCTTCACATCATTTCGGATTTTAATATGTTCCATCTAAAGATCTCTTCTTTGTATAGCCCAGCTAATGCTGCCTTGGCATGTCGCCGCACGATCAGCTCAAACTCATAACTCCTGTCACACTCAGACACGCTACATGACGGAAGACAGCGAAGGGCATAGAAAGAATAGAAGGGAGGGTCAAACTACCAAAACAGTTAGGACGCTTTTAAAAGCCGAGTCATTGAAACAGTGGCGGCAAGAGTGGGACAACATGGAGAGGTTAACTTCCAACTGACACAGTTTCTGTCGGGCCACAGGTGCTTCAGAAAATACCTGCGCAGGCTTGGATTCGGGGAGTCACCTTTCTGCACGACATGCGAGAGAGAAGAAGAGACTGCGGAGCACCTACTATTTGTCTGCCCCCGCTTCGAACAAGAGCGAAGTGAGCTGATGACGGTGAATAGGTTAGAGGTAATTGCCGAAAACATAATATCGGAGATGTGCCACATGAGGAGGTGTGGAAAGTAGCGGATAATGTAGTTGCAAAAATAATGGGGAGGCTGCAAAGTGCATGGAGAGACGATCAAACAAGACTGCCAGTTGATCTGAGAGAGTAGGTGCTAAGGCACAGTCCCTCCCCGAAGTCTGTGAGGCGGTTCCGGGGAGAAGAGAGCGTGGAGACTAAGGAGGTTTTAGTTGGTAGGTCATTGAAGAATGGAATCCAACACTACCTTGGTCCTGGGGGATCGGTTGTCTATGAAGATTTCCTCAGCCTTATAAAAAACACTACACCTGACTACTACACCTCCACGCACGTCACTACACCTCACTGCATCTCACTGAAGCTCAGTGCACCTCACTGCACTGCACCTCATTACACCTGCCTTTCACTGTACCTTACTATACCTTGCTGCACTTTACTGCACCTTCATACACTTTACTGCACCTTGATGCACTTTACTAGACTTGAAGTTTCATTTGAGAGTCGTGAGACCTGAGTTGACTAATCAGCTTCCGATTAGAGTGAGAACCAAAGGTTCAGTTTACTGCACCTTCATACTCTTTACTGCACCTTCATACTCTTTACTGCACCTTCATACTCTTTACTGCACCTTGGTGCACTTTACGAGACTTGAAGTTTCATTTGAGAGTCGTGAGACCCGAGTAGACTAATCAGCTTCTGATTAGAGTGAGAACCAAAGGTTCAGTTTGCTGCACCTTCATACACTTTACTGCACCTTGGGGCACCTTGGTGCACTTAAACAAGACTTGAAGTTTCATTTGAGAGTCGTGAGACCCGAGTTGACTAATTAGCTTCTGATTAGAGTGAGAACCAAAGTTTCAGTTTATGAAATTCCGGTCTTGTCATTCAGTTTATACAGTTTTACAGTTCATCCAGTTTTATATTTCCAATCTCAAAAATATGTAAGAAACGTCCAACTAAAGTGAATTTTTCTACTCATTTAATGTACATTAGTGTGATTTTGTTAACTGGCAACAGCTCTTCAGATAGACCACCTACTGATTAGCGGGAGACATCTCTCTGACGTCATTGACGTCAAAACTTGTTGGAGAGCAAATGTCGATTCTGATCACTATCTTGTCATGTCAACACTGAGAGCACATCTAGCCCGGTTTCATAATGGTCGAGGGGAATCTGTGAGGCGTTATGCAGTTAAAGGACGCACACATAGCTGAGACATTTGCTCGTAACATCAGCGAAAAGCTTCAACAATTAGCACAAGCACAGCTAGGCGACTCTCCTCCCGCCTGGCAATCGGTGAATGAAGTAATCAAACAGGAAGCAACCGACACCTTAGGATATCAGAGTCATAACGATTTTAAGACCTGGTTTGACACGGAATGTGCTGAGTTTATGGAACGTAAAAATGCTGCACGGATAGAGAAGGAATCTGCAAGAACAAGAGAGCAGAAAGCGGTGGCAGATGAGCGCTATAAAGAACTACGGAGGGGGGAAAAGCGTTGCACCGACGCAAAAAAAAGAGCTTGAAGAAAGGACGCTTCTTCATCTGGAAAGGTTATATAGCGCCAATGAGTCAAGGAAGTTCTATAAACGGATCAATAACCAAAGAAGGGGCTTTACCTCTCGAATGACCATTTGCAGAGCAGTCGACGGAACGTTGCTCGATAGGCTAAATCCACGTGCTGAGAATGTCACTGGGGAATACCAAGGTGGATTCAGACGAGATCGTTCAACAACAGACCAAATTTTCATTCTTCGTCTGATTCTGCAGAAGGGCAGAGGGTCCGGACATACCTCCTTTTCATCGACTTCAAACAAGCATACGATGAAAGAGCTGGGCTCTGAAACAAAATTGATTCGATTTGTGAAAGCGACATTGCATGGCACCAAATGTCGTGTTAAGATGCAAAACGGCATGTCTGATGTTTTTGCTGTAATGGAAGGGTTGAAGCAGGGCGATGCTCTGTCTTGCATACTCTTCAATTTGGCTTTTGGAAATTGCGATGAGGCGTGCCGGAATCCAAACCAACAAGACACTGGCGAATGGAACGGTCCAAGTTCTGGGCTTTGGAGACGTTTTGGATCTTGCCAGTCGTACACAGGCAACAGCAGTAGACACATTCACAAATTTGAGAACCCAAGCGGAAAGAATTGGTTTGATAATCAACGAATCGAAAACCAAGTATACGAAGACCGCGCCAAATTCGGTAGCTAATCAACAAGGAGGCGTAATAAGCATTGGAGAGTACAACTTAGAGGTAGTTGATGAATTCATCTATCTTGGAGCACTGATACGTCCAGGTGGCGATTATACACCAGAAATACAAAGACGTATCATGGCGACAAGCTGCTGATGGAAGTCTACTGACCACGGAATTGGAGCAAAGTGAAAGGTGGAGCACGCACTTTGAGGATGTACTCAATAAGCCACCTGTAACTGTCGCCCAAAGTCCAATAGAACCAGTGAAAGCCCCTGGTACCGATAACATCGCTGTGAAAACTGACACCAAAGTCATAACAGAATTGCTGCACCCAATAATTCAAGAAGTGTGGAGATTGGAGGTCGTTCCAGAAGAATTAACCGACGCATTGATCATAAAACTGGCGAAAAAAGGCGATTTGACTTTCTGTAGTAATTGGCGCGGTGTCACAATCCTAAACACAATCAACAAGATTCTCTCGACCATCATCATCCACGACGAAAGGTCTTAGGACCAGTGCTTCGCAACCAGCAAGCTGGTTTTAGACCCCACAGATCATGCGTCGACAACATCAACACACTGCGAATCATCATGGAACAGTCAGTGGAATTTAACACACCACTGCACTTGCTCTTTGTTGATTTCAAACATGCGTTCGACAGTCTGGATCGAAACGTGATGTGGAGAATTTTGGCTAGTTACGGCATCCCTGCGAGAATACTGAACCTGATAGTCGGGCTGTATCGCAGTGGAAAGTGTCGGATGGCAATCTAGGACGATGGTTTACCGTTGATTCTGGAGTGAAACAGGGATGTGTGCTATCAACCCTCCTGTTCCTACTCGTACTGGACTGGGCTATGCGAAAGGTGAGTACTGGTGGCAAAGGTATTCAGTGGACGCTTACCAAACGTCTGGAAGAAATTGACTAAACCGATGATCTAGTCCTCATGGCACAGACTGCACGTGATATACAAAAATCGTTTCGACTGCTTGAGAAGTATGCCGGAAAAGTTGGATTGAAGATAAACGTAACGAAGACGAAATTGATGCTCATCAACAACATAACCGCACCGTGCACTCTGATGATCGAAGGCGAAACCATAAACGAAGTCGAGAGCTTCTGCTATCTTGGAAGCCTCTTGTCAAAAGACGGAGGAGGCGACTTGGACGTACAAAGCTGAATACAGAAAGCGCGGCAAGCATTTTTTTTCGCTCAACAACATTTGGAATTCGACACAACTAACAAGCAACCTGAAAATGAGATTTTTCAAAACGAACTGTATATCAGTTTTGCTGTATGGCTGCGAGACTTGGATAATGACATCGACCATCGAGAACAAAATACAAGTCTTCGTCAAAAAGTTCCTCAGACGCATACTGAGAATACGCTGGCAAGAAACCATAAGCAGCACGGAGTTGTGGAGGATAACCAAATGCGAACGAATAAACCCATTGATTAAATCTCGGAAATGGAATTGGATCGGTCATACTAGCGAAAACCGTACTAGACTGGAACCCACAGTGAACGCGAAGGAGAGGCCGACCAAAGCAGACGTGGAAACGAACGGTTATCGACGAAGCGAGCAAAACCAGCAAGGGATGGAGTGAAGTCAAGGCGCTTGCACAGAACCGAATTCGATGGCGACACTTTGTGGACGCCCGTGGAGTAGGGCAGAGATTGATCATGGCGGCAAGCAGACGCTATTACGGCCTAATAATACATTTACGCTCAAAATTGATATCTAAGGATGCGAATCTTGGGCGATGAAGAAAAATTACGAACAGCTGCTGCTTGTGTTCGAGCGTAAAGTACTACGTACAATCTTTGGAGCGATGCGCGAAGGAGAAAGGTGGCGGCAACGATACAATTTTGAAATAAAAAGTGATTTTGGCGAACCTGATATAGTGGCAGTGGTGAAAGTCCAACGATTAAGGTGCTATTTCGAAACGATTCAGAAGGGCGATGGAGAATGGGTCGCCCGAAAATGCGATGGATAGATGGCGTCGAATCAGCTCTTCGGGCGCTGGGACACAAGTCATTGCAGATTAACGTGCGTACCTGAGGATTCTCTCTACCGCACGACCCCCGTGGGTGAGGAATTGAGGTACGCCCAATTAATGCGAGTCCCCGAAGTGACTCTCCCTATTGCGGCAGGCCGGGCAACCTCCGCGACCTAGGTAAGGCCCGGAATACTATCATATGCTACTGAATTCTCGCCAACCTGGTTGCCCACGAAGGACTAGGGGTTCAGTCACCCAGCGCAAGCTGTTTTGAAGCAGGTCACTATGTCCCACAGCCCCCGCGTTGCAGCGCCACTATGCACCTCAACCAAGTGCTGGGGTCGGATGCCCCCAGCCCCACGGTACCGAATTTACCCTCGTTGGGGGCTTTCGCGGTAAGGCTCTTAACCAAACCACTTCGGTAGGGATGTGCACCGCATCCCTGGCACCGCTGAGCCAGCTCGGGAAACCATGGAGTCGCTACCTACCAGTGGACCAACGGCTCGAAGAAATCAAACACCGTTGGTGACCCACCCCTGTGGTCATCGGGCGCTGGGAATAAGAAGTTGGTAAAGCGTAGCAAAGGATAGGAGACAGTGGAACCAGATTCTCGATCAGGCCAGGGCACTCATGTGGCTGCAACGCCGGAAAAGTGAAGTAAGTTGTCCCACTTTCGTAATACTCCCCTCCCCCTCAGTTCGGATAGGGTTTTAGAATCAACGAATCACAACACACCACTTCGCTAAGCATAATTTATTGAATTTATTTAATTTAAGTGACAATACATTCTTAACGTACTTATGTCCTATGGATATTCGTCATCGTCAAGAACCTCCTCTTCCAAGACTAGCTCCTCAACATCAGAATTTTCCTGTCAACTTGACAAGCTTCCGAATTTCTTCGTCTGCTTGTAAGCGATCACATATCGCTGTGGAACGAAAAGTGGTGGCGAAAAACCATCTGCATAGGCCGCATCCTCGAAGAGCTGAAAAATAATTCGAATTATTGAGAACTTGAATGTAGGACTTTGGCCAGGGATTGCATACCAATTCATATTCATCTGTGGCTGATTGAGGTAGCTGATTGATGATGGCCTTGTAGAAACAAGTCGTTTGTGGATACAACGCATTTACCATAGTTCCTTTAGGGAACAAGGCGCCGGCATCCGTTTCAGGATTTGCTCTCATCAGTGGCAATGGAATAACTCGACATTTGCTCAAAATATGACGATCTTTCTGTTCCTCATCGATGTCGTCTACTTCGTATTTATTCTGGCCGGGTAGGAAGGACACAACTTCAGCTAGAATCCAATTTTCATCTTCTTCGAGTCCTTTAACCAATGCAGCAACCATGTCACCAGGCTTGGCGATGTAAGTTGAATCCGCTGGTATGCAACCGCAAAGTGGTGGAATCTTTGTCTCACCGATTTTACTCACAAACAGCGGCAACGTTTGTGCTGATATTTCCAACATTTTCATAAGTGCACCACGACGAATGGTCTCCTTGTTACCAGAGTTTCGTGCATGAATTCGACGCTCATTGCGAATGGTACGAATTTCTTGAATCTTAGCCAGCGCCTGTCTCAATAGATTTTCTTCTTGCGATGCATCGTGTAAGCCAATTTTGTACAAAGTGCGAATTTTTTGCTGGAGTGCTGGTGAACGATCATCAAACGCAATTTTTTCCTGAGTTCGAAAGATGCTGTTGAGGTTCTGCTCGTTGCGACGCCTTTCATTGTCGATGTCATGTATTAGACCTTGTAGGGCGCGGAGACGTTCCTGTTTTCAAATTGAGAACATTGCAAAAAAAAACTGATTTGGAAATTTTATGAAAAGATTATCTACTTGAACTTGAAACGCTGCCGCTTCTGCAGACATTTTAGTAGTAATTTTGGCAGAATTATATTCACGACGATGGACTTTTGTTTTGATTTGATTGTTTATTTGTTGTTTTGATAATTTCTTCGCTAAATAGGTAGAGACGACTGTGTGACCCCACGGATTTTGCTTTTATCAAACAAAAAACGTCAATCTATGACAGTTTAGGGTTACCAGAGAGATTATTATCAGTGAAAAATGATTAATTCGTCCGCTTGGAGGCGCTGTTCATTCATAGTTTCGAGCATTGTGCTTAGAAATTGCATTACGGCTTTTCCGTAAAAATGCCGTAAAAGCGCCTGCAGGCTGCAGCATGTCAATTAATTCACCATTTTTAATATCACCATCTTCGACTTTGTAATATATGCCGGAAGAGTCATTGTCTGGAAGTTTCCTGTCACACTGGTCCCGATGGGATTAGTTTTATTGAAGAAATAATGTTGCCGTAAATCTACTGGAAACTTTAACTAATTTTGACCACAAAAACTTGCACCGTTGGAACCAGTATGACTGGAAACTTCTAGTCAATGTCTCTTCCGGCATATATTACAAAGCCGAAGATGGTCAAAATTGGTGCATTAATTTGGGAACGGGCAAAATCGCTCACCGTATTTTCTTACCAAAAACGATAATTTCGTGCCAGCGGGCGATAAAATCATTTCAGAAATGATAATATCGTACCAGCGGACGATATTATCGTTTCAAGAATGATAATATCGTGCCACCGAAGGATAATATCGTCACAGGAACGATAATATAGTGCCAGTGGACTATAATATCGTTCCAAGAACGATAATATCGTTCCACCGGAGGATAATATCGTCAGAGTAACGATAATATCGTGCCAGCAGACGATAATATCGTTCCAAGAATGATTATATCGCATCAGCGGACGATAATAACGTCACAGGAATGATAATATCGTGCCAGCGGACGATAATATCGTCCGGAGTACGATATTATCATGTCACAAAGCGATAATATCGTCGCAAGAATGATAATATCATACCACTGGATAATATTATCGTTCCAAGAATGATATTATCGCACCAGCAGGTTGTAATATCGTTCCATGAATGATAATATCGTGTAAGCGGATGATAATATCGTCACAGGAACGATAATATCGTGTAAGCGGACGACAATATCGTCATAGAAATGATATTATCATACCACTCGGCGTTAATATCGTTCCAAAACGATATTATCATATTAATGGGCGATAGTATTGTTACAGAAATGATATTATCGAACGAACGGATAATAATATCGTTCCAAGAATGATAATGTAGTGTCAGCGGACGATTTTATCGTCACAGGATTGATAATATGGTGCCAGCGGACGATAATACCGTTCCAAGAATGATAATATCGTGCCACCGGAGGATAATATCGCTCCAAGAATGATATCGTCACTGGAACGATATTGTAATACCACTGGGCGATGTTACTATCGCAAGAACGATATTATCATCACGGAAACGATAATATTATTGTGACACTGTATTACGCACCTGATGATAAGTCACTCATTCCAAAAAAGGGTAATATCATAACAGAAATCAATATTTTCGTTACACGGACGACAATATCACTCCATTCGATGATAATAACGTTCCATGGATGTTATTATCGTCTCACGGGCGATATTAGCACCACCGAACGATAATATTGTTCCAAGAATGATATCATACCACCGGATGATAATATCCTCCGCAAAACGATATTATTGTTACAAGAGGTTGGTATCGATGGTATTAACTCACGATAATATTGTCATTCCAAAAAGGACAATATTTTCATGCCAGCGGATGATAATATTGTAACGTGGATAACAATATCGTATCACCGGTTAATAATATGGTTCTATGTATGATATTATCACAGTAAGTGACGACAATATCATCCCGTGTAAGATATTATCATACCACCAAACGATAATATCGCTTCAAGAATTATAATATCATACCAACGGGAAATGATAATATAGTGTCATCGGACGATAATATCATCCCAGGAATGATAATATCGTGGCAGCGGACGATATTCTCGTTACAGATATGACAATATCGTCACAGGAACGATAATATCGTGCCAGCGGAGGATATTATCGTCACAGAAACGATAATATTGTGCCAGAGTAGTATAATATCGTTCCAAGAATGTGAATATCGTTCCAAGAATGTGAATATCGTGCCAGCGGAGGATAATATAGTCAAAAGAACGATAATATCGTGACAGCGAGTGATAATATCGTTTCAAGAATGATAATATCGTGCCACCGGATGATAATATCGTCACAGGAACTATAATATCGTCACAGGAAGAAAGAATTTTTGTTCGTTTAAATTTCACAATTTGTTACACTTCAACCCGTAAGTTGTTTAGCCAGTCGATTACCTCATTTGTTGCTTCGTTTATGGTTCTTATTTTAATGGTAAAACGGTGGATTCTGCACTGTGTCAAGGAGTGGGGGTAATTTCGCACACGAAGTATTTGTCAAGTGTGCGAAATTCACCCCCTGCGGGACTTTCGCATAGTGCGAAGTGCCCCTTATGTGGGGAATTTCGCACAGTGCGAAGATCCCCCAGAGGGTGAATTAGACACAATTAGTGTGCGAGCTATGTGGGAAGTACAGAAATGGTGTGCGAACTATGTGTGAAGTATGGAAATCGTGTGCCAACTATGTGGGAAGCACAGAAATGGTGTTCGAACTATGTAGGAAGTTTGGAAATCGTGTGCGATCTTTAAGGGAAGTACAGAAACGGTGTGCGAACTATGTGGGAAGTATGAAAATCGTGTCGGAACTATGTGGAAAGTATGGAAATCGTGCGTGAACTATGTGGGGAGTATGGAAATCGTGTACGAACTATGTGGGAAGTACAGAAATGGTGTGGGAACTATGTAGGAAGTATGGAAATGGTGTGCGAACTATGTGGGAAGTACAGAAATGGTGTGCGAACTATGTAGGAAGTATGGAAATGGTGTGCGAACTATGTGGGAAGTGCAGAAATGGTGTGCGAACTATGTGGGAAGTACAGAAATGTGTGCGAACTATGTGGAAAGTATGGAAATCGTGTGTGAACTGTGTGTGGAGTATGAAAATCGTGTGCGAACTATGTGGGAAGAAGGGAATTCGTATGCGAACTATGTGGGAACTATGGAAATCGTGTGCGAAACATGTGGAAAGTACAAAAATGGTGTGCGTACTATGTGGGAAGTATGGAAATCGCGTGCGAACTATGTGGGAAGTATGTAAATCGTGTGCGAACTATGTGGGAAGTATGGAAATCGTGTACGATCTATGTGGGAAGTACAGATATGGTGTGCGAACTATGTCGGAAGTAAGGAAATCGTGTGCGAACTATGTAGGGAGTATGGAAATCGTGTGCGAACTATGTGTAGTAAAACTTTATTATCGTTCCTGTCTGAGATCTAAAGAACAAGAGAGAGTAATCCAAAATTTTCGCCTGCGGCGCCTTACTCGATGTGGATGTTGAGCAATTCTTCGAATTATCTAATGTCCAAGGAAAACCAGTCCAAAGTTTTGCCTGCGGCGCCTTTTTCGATGCGGCAACTAAGGAATTATTTGACTTACCTAAAGAACTAGTAAAAGACAGATAAAAATTGTTTTCTGCGGCGCGACGCTTTAAATGAAAACTTTACTTGCAAGATTTGAACACCACAATTAAAAAAAACCGACTGTAGCGCTACCAACTACAACAACACTACCCCCTCCCTCCAAAACTGGGGCGCGCGAATTTTGTGATACTTTTTCTTATGTATGAGTATTTACTTAGATCCGATCGAATTTTTTTTGCAACATCTATTCAGTTTGCCGCAGTTTTTAACAAAATTTCATTTTATTTACTCCTTTCAAAAATTTATAAAATAGAAAAAAAATCAATGTCTTTTAGTTAACACAATGAAACACTGGTACCAGCAACTCCTTTTAGCACGTTTTGCTCAATTTTCAGCAATGAGCCATCCTCTTTTGCCTGGGGGAACGTATTTTTTGTACATTCCAAATTTTCGTTCAAAGATTTTCCTGTATTAAAGTCAAGGAAAAGCGTTGAAGAAGTCACGAAAATGTCAGTCATGTTTGGACCACCAAAAGTGGGACAACCAATGAGCATAGTCGGTGTGTGTATTTCTTCAACAGATGAACATTTATCTCTGTAAAAGGAAGCACAATTTCAATTGTGTACAGTGAGTGAATTGTTCTTGGTATCAGTCTAGAGTTAATTCAAAGCATAAAGGCGAAAACGAGGGAAGGTAACGCTATTGAGAATAGCGAGGCATACTCTAATGCAGCCATCTCAATCCGACGTAGGAAAATAGTTTGCATCTTACCCTTTTTCTCCACTCAAGCCCCCTACTTTGACTTTCAACAGTGATCCACCTCCATACGAGCCACTGTAGAAGTTGTTCATAGAATCGATACATAAACCAAAGGGCATGTAACTGGGCGCACCAGGAGCAACATCAAACTTGAAAATAACACGAGAATTACCTCAAAGAAAAATTCTTGTCAATTTTCACTGTAACAAAAAACGCAGCCTGATGACTTACTTAGTTTACCCGTTTTTCTACACCAATCCAATTCGGAAATGCTATAACTACAAGTGTCCATAAAGTAGCATTTGTTGGTGTCGGCGTTGAAAGCCAGACCGAAGCAGGATTTGTAGCCGGTCAACACTTCTTGAACACCCTCTTTGGGTGAATAGGAGTACAATGAATTGTTTGCGGTAGAACCACAAATTTCAGTTCCGTATGTCCCAAAATATAGTCGACCCGTACAGTCAGCCGTAGCCGTGTCCATGTAGTTGGAGTCGTCTGCGTTGAGGCTGAATATTTCCTTTGTTACACATGCCGTTTTGGAGTCTTTTTCCCATTTGACTATTTAATGGACTTGCGTAAAGCAACAACAAATTTATTTCTAGATCCCGTCACGGGTAAAACAGCGGATGCGAATTCCTCACCAACGACGGTAGCACAAAATGTCTTACACGTTCGGTAGTCAAATTGGCATATGGTTGCATTTTGGCCGTACTGATCAGCGAAAAGAAGTCTTTCGTATTCGGCGTCCCAATGTGGAGAATAACCGACTTTACTAGGGACATCCATTGGGATAGATGTGACTTTATAGGACAACTTATGGGGAAGCCAAATTAAAATTATATTTTCACTCATTTGAAGTTCAATAGAAAACTCACGACTTCCTTTTGCAGCGTCACCAGCAGAACAATTGAAAATATGAAAAATTGCATTTTGCTATATTTAATGAACTAAAAGCGTTGAATTTTCCTATTTATACAGAAATGAGTACGTGACGACTATTATTTACTTTTGATTTTACAAGTCACGTTTGTAGTCAAAGTTGATTCAGAAAAAGAGGCAAGCTCAAAACGGTCAAACAAGGAGAGTGGCCATTGTTTAGGTATACACACTGATCTAGAGTGTTTGTCCGGTCACTTTATTAAGTAGCGATAGCTACTTTATGCTTTCACCCTGCCTGTCCGTCTGTGAACGTTCACCGGGGACTCACGGATAATTCACCGGGGAATCATCGACGATTCACCGGGGAATCACCGATGATTAACCGGGGAATCACAGATGATTCACCGGGGACTCGCCGATGATTCACCGAGGACTCGCCGATGATTCACCGGGGACTCGCCGATGATTCACCGGGGAATCACCGATGATTCACCGGGGAATCACCGATGATTCACTGGGGAACCACCGATGATTCACCGGGGAATCACCGATGATTCACCGGGGAATCACCGATGATTCACCGGGGAATCACCGATGATTCACCGAAGAATCACCGATGATTCACCGGGTAATCACCGATGATTCACCGGGGAATCACCGATGATTCACCGGGGAATCACCGATGATTCACCGGGGAATCATAGATGGTTCACCGAAGAATCACCGATGATTCACCGGGGAATCACCGATGATTCACCGGGGAATCACCGATGATTCACCGGGGAATCACCGATGATTCACCGAGGAATCACCGATGATTCGCCGGCGAATCACCGATGATTCACCGGGGAATCACCGATGATTCACAGGGAAATCACCGACGATTCACTGGGAATCACCGATGATTCACTGAGGAATCACCGATGATTCACCGGGGAGTCACTGTGATGATTCACTGGAGAATCACCGATGATTGACGAAGAAATTACCGATGATACGCCAATGAATCACCGATGATTCACAGAGGAATCAGCAATAATACACCAATGAATAGCCGGGGATTCCACGATGAGTCATAGGGAATCATCGATGGTTCACAGGAAATCATCGATGATTCACAGTGGAATCACCCATGATTCGGTCATAGAAGATGTGTCGGTGATTCGAATTCAGGTACACTCTATTGCTACTTTCCTCTACCCATTTTACTGGTGTCTGTGTGAGTAGAGTATATAAGTTGGTTAAGACCGTATACAAGTCGGTTAAACCAACATACCTGAAAAGGTGAACACGTGAAATTATTTCTTCCCAATAAAAATCTTTTCGTGCATGAAAAACATAAATTTTTAATGAGAATAATAATCTTATTCAGGACAAAGAAAATTAAAATTCGTAGATTATAACTGAACCGTACCGTAAAGCATTTTTAATTATTCCATCTGTTCATACACCAATTTTGTTTAATTACGAAATATTTTGCAACTATGTCAGTAGATCTACCCGACCTTATATAATTGGTGTGAATTATGTGAAATACGAGGTCAGACAAATGGCAGTTCCGCAAGGTGCTCAGCCCATCTCGCAATGCACCTTTCCTCATCTGCTAAGATCAATCCATCTTGTCCTCACACAGCAAAGGTTGTTGACTGAAACCGTTTCTGGATTCGTTCACTTTCCGGTAAAAGTTCCGAGTTTTTTTCCGATTGCCAAACTTCTCAATTTCGAGTAAAACTTCCTTGTCACGCTGTCGTTTTTTCCGTCGGAAGAGTTTTCTCTCGAAATTCTTTTCAGAACGGTACTCTTCCTAGCCAGTTCGAGTGAATCTACTTAGAGTTTTCAGACGAGCTGCGTTTTTGTCGTCTATGGCCTTCTGGCATTCATCGTCAAACCACATTTTTCTTTTATTTCCCAATCTTGTTCCCACCGTCTCTGCTGCAAGGCTCTCTACATTCCGTTTAATTTGATTCCACGCATCGTCTACGATTTGTAGCTCGCTGACCGGACCATTCCGCCAATAATATTCGTCTCCAGACCGTCCACATATTGACGTTTAATCGGTAGTTTCTCCACGTCCCACCTTTTCAATGCCGGTTGTCGATTGTGTTGAACCGACATTCGACACCTAACTACCGCTCTCAACACGTAGTGATCGAAATCTACATTCGGTCCTCTACAGCTTCTGACGTCCATCTATCATCTATGGTCAATCGGGTTTTTGGTTCGCGTATCCGGTGATACCCATGTCTTTATGTTGGAAATAGGTACTGCTCACAACCATGTTTCTTGATGCTGCAAAATCAACCACCCGCGGTCCACTGTCGTTGGGGTTTTTGTGAACCGATTGTGGGACGATAAAAGACGTAACGGCCTACCTTAACATTAAAATCTATAAGCACAATTTTAATGTGTCGTTTCGGTGCTCCACCAGTTTCTCGTAAAATAGCTCCTTCATCTTGATGATGTTCCTTTCCTCCATAGGCGCATAAACGTTTATAAGAGTGTAATTGAAAAATTTTCCTCTTATCCGTAGAGAGCACAACAGCTCGTCAGTGGGATTGAAACCAATCACCGCGTTTCTACCTCTGCCGAAAACCATGAAACCTGTTCCATCATGGGCGCGCGGTAGCAATGCGCCCGTGACGCAAGTCTTACACGCCAAAAAATTCACAAGAAATTTTTTCGTAGACTAAGGAACATATATACAGGAACTTTTTGACTTCCCCCCGAGCGACGTACCCCCCGGAAAATATTTTTCCCGGATTCTACGGAAAATTTTAGGCCGAAGTGCCTTTTCACTCATTAAAATCGGTTCAGTCGTTCCGGAGATATGAATTAAAATATTTTCCTATTTTGTATGGAAATCGACTCAAATCGAATATTTTTAACTAGTCAATTTGGTAAACCTTTCTTTCTTTCTTTCTTTCTTTCTTTCTTTGTGGCAATTTTTTTTTGACGTTGTAAGGTTTTGAAAGTTTCATGAAATGTATTCCGTATCTCTAGAACTATGAGAGTTAGAAAGTTGGTTCCAAAGGCGAAGTTGTAGAGAATTAAATTTAAGCGAACGCGTGTTTCAGGGTTTTGGAGAAATATGGTCCAATCCAGGTATATGGCCACATCCATAATTAGGCAGGATGACCCAAATCTCCAGAACTATGAGAGTTAGAAAGTTTGTTCCAAAGGCTAAGTTGTAAAGAATTAAGTTTTAGCGTACACGTGTTTCATGGTTTTGGGAAAATGTGGCCTAATCCCGGGATAACGCCACTTCCAGATTCCAGAGGGATGATTCATACCTCTGGCATTTGTGACGCAATTTTTTGAACTCAACATAATTTTGTTTAAAAATTTTTGTTGCGAATCGAAGCTTAATGCGTCACCCCCCTCTGATTTCAGAACTTTTGTAACTGGAAGAAAATAGTTTTACCTTAGTTGATTAATGCGTCACACTTTTTTGATTTCACAGCTTTTGTAAGCAGGCATAAAGACTTGCGTCACACCTCCTCTGTAAGAGGTTTTTTTTGCGGTACTCTCTTGCACTGTCGTTACTCTTCCCACTGTAGTAGAACTTATAGTCGCTACTGGGCACGGTGTCCTTTCCAGGCCATCTCGTTTCTTGCACCAATGTAATGTCAATTTTCGCCGCTCTTAGCAGGTTTGCGGATCGGCGAGTGATGGTGATCTATCTGATTAGGACTGTGTATGCTGCCGTTGTCTCCTGCTGTTGAGATCATCCGCCACCATACTAAGTCGCCATCCCATCTTGATAGCGCCTAGCTGCCTTCGGCTCTCCCATACTTGACGTTTAGGTACATACTACCCGAAAACAGACGACTCCCAATTGGGAAGTGAAAGTTACGATTTTCGTTATTGGAGTGATGAAAAATAACTTTTACATGCTTCGCAATAGAACCGAAAGATAAAATGTGAAATCTACTTTCGCCCCACAAAATTGACATTTTTTACTTTGGCCATAATATGTAAAACTTAATACGTCACTCGGTAAGGCCCTTTCTGCTCTTGACCTTGTTACGCAAATAACTACTTCCGATACAAGAAATAAAATGGCTGGAGGCTTTTTACTTCTTGCTACTTTGCAGAAAAAACTGATCATGAAATAATGCATGAACCTGCGAACCTCGTTACCGGGAAATTTTTGGGAAAAAATTTGGTTCGCAGGGAAATCGTCAAAGGCGAAAAAATTTCTTAGGGAAATCGCCGAAGGCGAAATTTTTTTTAGTAAATTTTCAGTTCAGACAAATCTCTCGGGAACGAATGTATGATTAAATCATTAGGGAAGTAAATATAGTTGGGAAGTAGGTATCATTGGGAAATCTGTATCGGCATCGTTGGGAAATCTGCAGCGGCATCGTTGGGAAGTAGACATCGTTGGGAAATAGACATCGTTGGGAAATATAACTGACCGGGAAGTAATTGGGAAATATAACTGACTGGGAAGTAAAGCTGACCGGGAAATAAAGTTGACCGGTAAGTGTATCTGACCGGGAAATAAAGTTGACCGGGAAGTGTAGCTGACCGGGAAGTAGAGCTGACCGGAAAATAAAACTGACGGGGAAGGAAACTTCATCGAGAAATATTACTGACAGGGAACTCATCGGCAATGTGTGGAGATTTTCGGTATCAGCGGTATCATAGACTTTCTGATGAAGGTATAAGGAATAACTCGAAATCAGGATATGGCCTGAAAATACGAAATAACTTCAAGCTTCAAACTTCAAGTAATGATTAAAAAACTGGAAATGATCTGAAGTTTAAATGATTAAAAAACCGGAATGGTTGTAATTTTGGTCAAGATTTATTGAAAAAAAATTCTAAAAAATCTCGCTCGCTATTGGTCAATATTTTATTACTGTAAAGTTAGCCCATGAGAGAACCAGCCCATAAGAGTAAAAACACGTAAAAGAAAATGATCTTCGAAAGTGAACGCATCCATGATATATTTGTTCTCAATTGCAATACAGATGCACACTTACACTATGGTTATTGAATCTCCAAAAACACATTCGTAGATGGAGTTGTGTGTTTATTGTGGTCTCAATAGCGGACGGTCCCGCGTTCGATCCCAATAATTGTAATTTTTTTTATGTAGCCGATGTAAAGCTAATGGTCACATGTATCTCGGGTGATGATCCCCAATGAGTCCAAGGCTGCCTTCCCAAGATATAGCCCCAGCCCATTAACCATTTTTCAATAAAATGTTTAAAATCGTTCAGGAAGTTTTTCATAGGGAACCACCAAAAGGCAGCCTTGGACCCATTAGTGGCTATAGTCGATCGAAAGCTAATGGTCACATGTATCTCGGATGGTGCTCCCCAATGAGTCCAAGGCTGCCTTCTGGTGGTTCCCTATGAAAAACTTCCTGAACAATTTTAAACATTCTATTGAATAATGGTTCATGTTCTATTGAATAATGGTTCATGGGCTGGGGCTATATCTTGGGAGGGCAACCTTGGACTCATTGGGGACCATCAGCCGAGATATATGTTGACCATTAGCTTTCGATCGACTATAGCCAATAATGGGTCAAAGGCTGCCTTCTGGTGGTTCCCTATGAAAAACTTCCTTAACAATTTTTAATATTCTGTTGAATAATGGTTCATGGGCTGGGGCTATATCTTGGGAAGGCAGCCTTCGACTCATTGGGGATCATCATCCGAGATACATTTGACCATTAGCTTTACATCGACTACATAAAAAAATTACAATTGTTGGGATCGAACGCGGGACCGTCCGCTATTGAGACCACAATAAACACACAACTCCATCTACGAACGTGTTTTTACAGATTCAATAACCATATTGTAAGTGTGCGTCTGCAATTGTGCAATTGAGAAGAGAGATATCATGGATGCGTTCACTTTCAAAGAGCTTTTTCTCTTTCGTGTTTTTACTCTCATGGGCTGGCTCTCTCATGGGCTAACTTCACAGTAATAACTTGGTCACATCTTATTGATGTGGACACTCCCTTGACTTTGGTTATTAATGTTTATCATACATGATGCAAGCGAATTGTAAATACAGTTAGCAAATTTATAATTTTGACATGAAATTCTCAACAACAAATTTACTATTTAACTCTAAATTAATTTATGAAGTCATTTTCATATAAAACATATGAAGGGACCCGTACGTATCAGAATAAATGCGGCAAACAGAGTTGATGTTACGAAAAGACTGTGTATTGGAAATTGCCCGTAGGGCAATATTGAAAAACCTGTCCGAAGTAACGATGTAAAAAAATTCTCCGAACGCACAAAATTGACCTCCAAATAGAGAAAAATGTTCTCCTCAATTTTGTCTACAACATAGCAAAAAATTATTTTTTGGGCTAGGGCCGACCTTCATACTGACCTAAGGCCCTAAGTAGAGGCCTCGGACACATACTTCCATGGACAAAAATGTTTCCCTAAATTTGCTCTGCAGCATAGCAAAAAAAAATTTTTAGCTTAGGACCGACATGAAGCCCACTTGAGCCCTAAGCACAGGCGAAAATTCTTCTATAAATTGTCGCCCGTGCCGAGGTCTTTTAAACAAAAAAAGTTTTTGAAATTCGGAAGAGATTTACTCGAGTTATGTATAAAAAACTCGTAGGGCCCTAACAAAGACTCTTTTTTAGTGCCCTAGCTAAGTCCAAAGACTCAAATCGAAAAATGTTTCTGCCACAAATTGTCGGTCATGCCCAGATCTTTCAAACAAAAAAAAATTTTCGAAAATCGATAAAGATTTACTCAAGTCATGTACAAAAACACATAGAGCCCTAGCAGAGACTCGTTTTTAGTGCCCTAGCAAAGTCCAAGGACTCAAAATAAAAAAAGTTTCTTCCATAAATCGTCGGCCATGCCCAGATCTTTCAAGAAAAAAAAATTTATGAAAATCACAAAAGATTTAGATCCCATAATCCCATAAACTTTCGACTACCTTTCAGGAAAAAAAAAGTTTTTGAAAATCGGTCAAGATTTACTCAAGTTATCGTGTTGACGGACAGACAGACCGACCGACAGACCGACAGACGGAAATTGTTTTTTTCGCTGATTTGTCATCTGTAGGCAAAAGTTTCCCCCTTACTCCCGGGTGCGAATTCGCGATGTAACAAACGTGGTAGTAAACGCATCAGACCTTCGTAATTCGTACGGGTCTAAAAATTAAACAATCGTACATCGTTTGTAGTGTAGTTTCTAATCTATAGCTATTTCTAACCGAAAGCCTAACTGAATTCAAAACAAAATTTGCCTGTAACACTAGCCAACAAAGTTTTTGTACCTCCTCTACAGAAAAAAAATCACCTTTTTTTGACAAGGTTATTTTTCCATACAGTTTGGCTCTGGAACCCTTAAAATTTTTTGAACTTTGTAAAGGTACAATTGGTCTCCATATCAAATCATTCCCTTGCAATGTAAAGGGAGAGAATTGCCACATTGCCTCCTTAGTAAAGTTAAGTCCTGATCCGGTTTCTGCATATGACGAAGCATTCATAATTTATTGCTCTTGTAAGCTAAGTTTGTGAAACAAAAAGGATTTTATTTATATTAGTTAAATTAATTTATAACACCAAAAACACTTCTTCGAATGTAAAGTGTGACGCAGCCCGTAAGTCCACTTACAAAATTTTTGATATCGGTAGAGATCAGTGCCGACCTTCTTTTGTGTATGCAAAGATTACAAATTTAAAAACATAACTAAGGCGATCCGCACGTATTTGCAAAGAGACCTGGGAATATCAGAACAACTGTTACAAAATCTTACTGCATATTAAAACAAACGCTAAACTTCCATAGAGTGTCGAGGAATGCTTTGCAATTTTATTGAATTGAAGTCTTAGATTACATTGGAAATCACCAAAATGACAAATTGAAAAACCCTTGTCTAGTAACGCACCGCTCAGGGCACTAACGAGTGGCCCGCCTCTTTGCCGACGTTGGCCGACCTTAGGACTTAGAGGCTTCGGTCCTACTCTTTTTCTCTTGAGCCTTCGACCGCATCTATATCGCACCAAAAATAATTTATATGTACCAGTGAGTTGATTTAATCAACTTTTTTTTGTTTTTTGAAGTCCGTATCTTTCATTCAAAACCTTGAAAGGCTACTCGTAAATCGCGGAGATATAAGCCAAAAAGTTTCACCGGCCTTCAAAATGTCACGTTTTCGACTACTTTTTCGATCTTTACTACGAAAGTTCTTGACTGATTTCACTTATTTTGATCACAACTTTCGGGGAAAACATACTTTTGGAAATCGGTCAATATTGACTCGAGTTATCGTGTCGACAGGCAGACGGACGGACAAATTTTTTCTTGCAAATTCGGAGAAGGGTAAATCCATTGGACCCGGGCTGTCATTTTGGGGACCCAAACCGAAGCTGAAAATAAGAAAAACGAATCCAAATTTTCAAAATTTTCAGCTGCGGCCCCAAAAAAACTCGATTTTGTTTAAAAACTGCGAAAGAGCCCACAAATTGTCGCCTGCCGCGTTATACGAAATCACTCAATTACTAAAATTCCTACATAAAGGATCCCTAAGGTCAAAAAATTGTGTCTGCTGCAATTAAGCGTTCCTCGATTTACCTAAAGGACAAGTGAATGTTGTCCAAAATTTTCCCCTGTGGCGCATGATAACCTTACCTGAACACCAAAAAAACACTGACAAAATTCGCCTGCCTGTTTTTGACTTCATTGAATTCCATTTGTTTGCGAAAACAGCGTCCGAAGATATGGGTTTTTCAGATTTCGCCGCAGGGCCTTTTGGTAGCCACGCCGGCACTGGTAGACGTGACGCTTTCGCTTAAAAGGCGTAACCATTTGTGTAAATAGAATGTTAGCTTGTGGTCATAGTTTTATTCTTAACAAAATTGGGACCACTTTTTTTTAAAACGAAATCAACAAAAAATTACAACACAAATGCCAGACCCACCCAATTTTTCAACACTTTCAGTTTTCACACGTAAAAATATAAGTTTATGTTAAGCCATCTTCGCAAAAAGGAAGAAGAGTTACATTTCTCCAGTGTAAAAACTGAAAGTACAAAAAAATTATTTCGCCGTTGGGTCTGGCATTTGTGTTGTAAATTTTTGAACAGTACAATAACAATAAAACTTTGACCACAAGCTAACATTCTATTCAAACAAATGTTTGCACCTTATCAGAGAAAGCGTCACCTCTGACGATATCAATAATTTTGAAAGTGAACTTACTTTCTGCTCTACACCTTACCTTCGAAGAAGTTTTTTTCTTGTGATATCATTAGTTTTGTAAGTTTTGTAAGGCGAGCTCTTCGACCTATGCTACCATGGACAAAAATGATCTGAGAATTTCTGGCAATTGCTGACAACTAGTAACCAGTGCATGTAAAAAGACATAATTTGTTTTTGCTCTTTTGAAATTTTTTAAATTAATTCCTTTTTTTTGTAAATTTTATTAATTGAATCTTGGGTCAATCGTCTAGTGGTTTAACAAACATTAGTGATCATATTTGTTTTTGTTTAGTAGATAGTGGCCAGGATTTTAATCCCGAAAATTGGATTCTGTGCAAAGGATGCAACAAATATTATCATAGCAAGTGTAGTTTAGTCAATGGTGACGAATACACAAGAATGATAAATGGCGAATGGTACTGCTCAAGTCTTCTCAGACAGGAGTTTTTCTTCAATTGGATATAATGATAAGGTAAAACATCCAATTCGTGAACGGTTGGCAAGAAAATGTAAAAGTAAATGCCCAGAGCCTGTTATAGACTCATATTTTGAAGAAACGTCTATTGCTCGAAGGGCAATTTGTAATGTTTGTGGTTTTCTAGCCAAAAATACTCGCGGATTGAATGATCATATGAGTAAACATAGGCGGGCTAATGATGCTAGTAATGATTTACCTAACATCGAGTTGTCTGATTCGGGTGGGCTGGCATATGAGAGAAGTATATCTGAAAGTTTAAACAATTTCGGATTACTGCTCAATAGGTGTAGAGTTTCAGTTCCTTTGACTAGGATTATACAGAAATCCGTTAGGATTGCTGTCTGTGAGGAACTTTGTAGGGAAATTGAACATTTATTAAAGAAAAACGATGTTAATTCATGGATGAGACTACTTGCTTTTCCATACATCGTTTTGAATAATAAATCTAAGGGGAGAGGTGGTATTAATGTAATTAGATCTAATTTGAGTTTGTTTAGGAATTGTAGTGATATCAATGAAACTTTGTCAAAAGTTTTAGATGATGCAGGGATTCCATTTACATTAAATAAATCTGTTAATGGAGATAGTGCTGTAGTAAAAGTAGCTACTAGAACAGTCAGTGAGGGTGATATCAAAGGTGCCGTTAGAGTTCTTTGCTCTAATGAATCTGTTGCGCCTCAAACTTTGGAAACTGTTTCCAAGTTGAAGGCTAAGCACCCTGATGATATTGGGGGGGATTTTGAGGAGAAAAAAATTGAAAGTAGTTTGTCAGCTACTGCAGTTGAGGATGTCGTGAAAGCTATTAGGAGTTTCCCATTGAGTTCTTCCGGGGGCATAGGCGGTTTGCGACCTCGGCATTTAAAAGATTTGACTTCTTTTACTTGTGGTGAATCTGCAAATCGTCTATTGCGGGCAATAGCCTCATTAGTGGACATCATTAAAATTGGTAATGTTCATAAAGATGTCTCTAAAATTTTTTTTGGAGCTTCATTGACTGCACTTATGAAAGGGTCACTAATGAGAGCAGCTTCAGGGGAATCACGCTCTAAAGACTTCTTATTACAGAAGATTTCAATCGCTATTCAGAGAGGCAATGCGGCTTGCATCCTGGCAACATTAGGGAATAGTAGAGTAGATGAATTTTATTTATTGCAATTTGTTGTTGAAAAGATCGTTTTTTTTACAGGCTGCGCCAATGTGAGCAGTCTGTTTTTTCGCTTTAAATAAATTTATTAAAAAAAAACTTTTCGAGTCTAGGCTGCAATGATGAAGATTGTAATTACAACTTGGATTGGTATCTAAAGACACATGGACGCGGACACACGGACGCGGACACACGGACGCGAACACACGGACGCGGACACACGGACGCGGACACACGGACGCGGACACACGGACGCGGACACACGGACGCGGACACACGGACGCGGACACACGAACAAAATCGACCCTAATTCGGCCGTAAGACCCTGACTAACGTCAAGGGAATATTTTACCGACTCCTTCATAGAAAAAACTCAAAAAATTTTGTTTGAGATTTTGTATCAGTATCAGTTATTTATGTGAATTTGTTTAATCGGGAAATCCTAACTAAAAAAGGGAAATCGTAGCTACAGGCATTAGGGAAATCGCCAACTGATTTTCGGCTCGCGGGGAAATTTGGCTTGGTTACCGGAAAAAAAAACATTATTTCCATGTCCGAAACTCAGGGGAACATTTTTGCCAAAGTAAGTATACGTTATGATGGAGTTTTTTCATACTGTTACGTTGCTTCGGAGGGAGTCGTATGGGTTCACGTATACCATATGTTTGTGACTCGAGTTCACGGAGCTATACAATAGTTATTTGTATTTCTCCTTTGGACGATTGATTTTAGGCAATTTCGCGAGTTGTAGATCGAGCAAAGCTATTTTAATGCGTCAACTTTTGTTTCACATTTGTGCGGAGCAGTCAAGTTGATGTCTCACGGAATAATTGCACTTTGAGGAAAAATTCTTATAAAGACTTTTCCTAACTTTTTTAAACCTTTCAGATATCATAGTGCGTAGAGTTCCATCTATGTTTCAGTTACTAAAACTAGGTGAAGCATCTATCGATGTCAATATTACTGAAAAATTAACCTCGAACGTTTGACTGAAATGTTTTGAAAAGTGTTTTTGTGAGTAAAACAATTTAGTGGAGTTGAAACTATGGCAAACCGAACAGTGAAAGACGCTCGAAATGTGCACGGAACTAATCCCCAATATCTCATCGAGAAAATCATCCGTTCCCGTATCTACGATTCGAAATTTTGGAAAGAACAATGTTTTGCTCTTACTGCGGAGTTGCTTGTGGATAAAGCGATGGAAATTCGATATGTTGGCGGAGTATTCGGTGGAAACATTCGACCAACACCGTTCCTTTGTTTAACACTCAAAATGCTGCAAATCCAGCCCGAGAAAGACATCGTCATCGAATTTATCAAAAACGAAGAATTCAAATACGTTCGAGCGTTGGGTGCATTTTATTTACGTTTGACCGGAACATCTCTGGATTGCTACAAATATCTGGAACCTTTGTACAATGACAATCGAAAACTGCGCAACCAAAATCGATCCGGTCAATTCGAAATTATCCACATGGACGAGTACATTGACGAGCTGTTGCGGAATGATCGTGTTTGTGACATTATCCTGCCAAGAATCCAAAAGCGTATCATATTGGAAGAGAATAACGAACTGGAGCCGAAGGTGTCGGCGTTGGACGATGATTTAGATGAAGATATGCCCAGCGACGAAGAAATCGTTGATAAATTGAGTGAATCGCCGAAGAAAAAACCCAAAAAGGATCGCGATCGGTCAAGATCGAATGAGAGGGAACGCGATCGACGTCAAGAGCAGAAAAGGCAGGAAAGGGAGCGAGAAAGAGCAAAGGAAGTTGAACGAGCGAATGCAAGAAAAATGGAAATCGACAGAGAGCGCAAAGAACGGGACAGAGATCGTACGCCTAGGGAAAAAGATAGAAAATTCCGGGAAAGAGAAACCGATCGAAGAAGGGACTATGATCGAGACTACGACAGAGACTATGACCGCGACTATGAAAGAGATCGGGGTAGAGATAAAGATCGACAGTCAGACCGACGGAAACGACACTAATTTATATAAAGTTTTTACTTTAATTAAACATTTTTTCCAAATTTTATTTTACGTTTTATTTGCGCTTCGCCCGGTTGAGACATTACGTGATTCCACACAAAGTTTACGCCATGCAACAGAGTTTTAGAGAGCGATTTCGGACCACTAAATTTGTCTCGGGGTCTGGGCAGGGCAGGGCAGGGCAGCCATGTAGTGTTATGAGAGAGGATTTAAGCTCATTTATTAAAACTTGTCTCGCTACGAAGTACAAAGGTCCTATACATTTTTTTTTTAGATTTATCAGCTTGGGGCGATCCGAGGATTCGGATCTCAGAACACATATCTAGTAGTCCTTTGTTCTCTGTCCCCTTCATAATCATATAAATCAAATAAACCGTCTAGTCTCAGCCAGGAACTTGTCCAACACGACAGGTCCCAGTTTGAGAACCTCGGACGGTGAGATGGTGTAATCACCCAAGTACCTGCGCCTCAGTTGAAAGAATTTGGGGCAATCACAAATAATATGTAATCCCGTTTCCTCTCCTAATCCACAGGTGCAATCGGACGTATCCGAGAGCCCCATCTTCCTAAGGTGACTATTTAGGCCGCAGTGTCCAGTAATCGCCCCAACTATCCTGCTGATGCGATTCCTCTGCATGCCGATTAGTACCTTGGACCATTTTTCATTGGGTTTCGGGAAGAAGTGTTTCGTGTGTACACCCCCCTCATAGCCCTCCAGCGCTCTGCGTGCTGATCTTTCCTCCAGTTCCTAAGTACTCTTACACAGAGTGCATGAGGTATTGGGATTTGCGGATCAAGTCCGTACACTGGCGCCGAAGAGCGCACTCTGGCCAACTCATCAGCCATCTCATTACCGTGAATTCCAGAGTGATCTGGTACCCAAACAAGAGTAATCCGGTAATCTTTACACTCCTTCACTATCTTGGATGTCACCATCGGTGATGCCAGCGCGTTAAGCATGGACTCACTGTCCGGGCAAACGTAAATCGCCCGCCCATGAGTGTCTTTCGGCAACATTTCTCTGACTCCAAGGAGTGTGGCAAAGATTTCAGACTGAAAGACACTAGCATGAATGCCGAGGCTTTGCCAAGTGCCGGTCTCAGTCTCTGGGTTGAGCACCCCAACTCCCGAGCTTTCAGCTGACTTGGATCCATCCGTGTATCTAATCAATTTACTTTCGGGTAGATGGACCGGCCAACTGCCAGACCAAGCCTCCCTTTCCGCCTTCTCTACCTGAAAGTTCATAACAAAATCGAGTCTTGGTTTCATGCGATCCCGCGGCATGTCAAAGATTGGGTCTTGTATCAAATTACCAATCGTTCCATGGCCGACATGGAAATTTCTAGTCCACAACCCGTTTTGCGCCAATCTGTCTGCCGTGGCGAAGGCTTTTGTTTTCACCATCAGGTCTTCAGGTGGCAGATTTAACAGTCTTATACATTTACTACAAGACATTTTATTGTAACTTGTGGTAGATCGAGGCGGGAGTGAGGAATATGCATTTAATATCGTCTAAAGATGACGAATCAGCGAAAAAAAGTCTGTTTCTCCGTCCTGTCGTTTTTTTCTAAGTGGCTACAAAGACCACCCTAAATTTTTTTCCCCTGAAAGGCACATAAAGTTCCATGGTTCCGGAGATATGGTCGAAAAAGTGAACCAGGGTTTTTCGAAGGTGAGTGAAACTTTTTAGCAAATATCTCAGTAAGTAATATCACGGAAATTGTTCATTTTGGTGTCAAATTTGATCTCACAAAACTGGGAAAAAATTTTTTGTGGAAATTGAGTCAGTGGTCTGGGACCAATAGAATAGACGAAATTAAGTTTCTCAGCCATATACGAAGGCAGATGGGTTGTCGTCTATATTTGCTCAACTATCCAATATGGAGATTTACTGTCAAAGGCAAGGTTGTAGAAAATAAAATTTTAGAGAACACGTGTTTCAGGGTTTTTGGGGAAAAATTAGCCAATCCCGGTATATAGCAACTTCTAGAATTGTGAGGGATGGCGCATATCTCTAGAACTATGGCATTTAGAAATTTGCTTCTAAAGGCAAATTAGATGAGAATTACATTGTAGAGAAAATAGTTTCAGGATTTCTTGGAGAAACTACGTTGGTCTTCTTCTAGATATGGTGCAGGAAAGAATACTTCGGTCATCAAAATCAATGCTCTCAGACGTACTTCGGTAGGGCCTTTGACATTACCTTGCGGACTTTTTGCTGACTTTTTACAAAGTGTTTATGCGCCGGATACTGATGTGAATATTACCGCTGCTTCTAAAGTTAGGAAATGCGTTGACCTCGGATTGTTAGACCTAAGTTTTGATGTTGTTCTTAATCATCTGCAAAATGTTGACACCTCCATGGGAGCAGGACCTGACAGTGTTTCCCCTCTCTTCTTGAAAGCATGTTCCCAAAGCTTAGCGACTTCGCTTCAGAAAATTTTCAATTTGTCACTTTCCTCCGAAAAATTTCCTACAAGGTGGAAAACTTCAAATCTGATGCCTATTTTCAAGAGTGGTGCTAGAGATAACATCGAGAACTATCGTGGTGTGGCGATTTTACCAACATTCGGGAAGTTTTTTGAATCTATTGTCAGCGACATTTTGATGGAAGAATTTAGGAGCGTCATCTCTAAAACTCAGCACTGGTTCGTCAAAGAAAGGTCTACGTCGACGAATCTCGTTGAATTTGTAAGTCATGCCCTCAACGTCATGGAGTCGAGAGCACAACTAGATGCCATTTACATTGATTTTAGCAAAGCCTTTGACTGGGTTAAACATTCGTTGCTCATTCATAAATTATCCCTGATGGGTGTTCCCTCAAATCTTCTCGGATGTCTGAATTCATACTTGACCGGTCGCTCTCAGTATGTTAAAATGTCGGGTCGGACTTGGCGCACGTTCCATGTGACATCTGGAGTTCCACAAGGTAGTCATCTCGGCCCATTGTTATTCGTATTATTTATGAATGATGTCACAACGGTGTTTTCATCGACATCCACTTATTTGTTATACGCAAATGAAAATCTGTCGGGTTGTTCGCTTCCTTCGAGACGCTATAGCGCTCCAGCGTGATCTCATCAGCCTTGATCTTTGGTGTCACACCAATGAGCTATATCTCAATGTTAGCAAATGTTGTGTAATATCGTTCACTCGCAAAAGGTCAACGATCAAATTCGGATAGAAGATTGGTAGAGTTCCGTTAGAACGTGTGGCAGTAATTCGAGATTTGGCCGTGTTGATGGATGAGGGACTGACTTTCTCAAAGCAAGTCAAAATATCGTTGCAAAATCATATTCTATTCTAGGATTTATGATGAGGATCTGGAAGGATTTTCGAATCGTACAAGCTCTTGAGAGTGTGTATTTTGCCCATGTTCGTTCCTTCCTCGAATATCCTTCTGTTGTGTGGCATCCATATCACGATACGTATATCGATAAGATTGAGTCAATTCAGAAACATAACCAAAGACCCGTACGTATCAGAATAGATGTGGCAAACAGAATAGATATGGCAAACAGAATAGATGTTACAAAAAGACTCGAACGTATCTAAATATACCAATAAGCAAACAATCCAACATTTTATGTTCTTTTATAACTGTAAGAATTTCAAAGATCCATAGAAATTACCCAAGCTAATGTCAAAGACCCTACCGAAGTACGCGTCAGACCATTCAAATCTAGAAGAGACTATATCCAAGGATTGGCCTATTTTCTCCTAAAACCCTCAAGCACGTTTATTCTCTACAACTGTACGTTTGGAAGCAACTTTGTACCTCTCATAGTTCTAGAGATATGGGTCATCCCACCCAATTCTAGAAGCAGTCATATTCCAGGATTGGGCGATATTTCCCCAAAACCCTGAAAGGAGTGTTCGCTTAAATTTAATTCTCTACAACTTTGTCTTTGGAACCAACTTTTTAACTCTCATAGTTCTGGAGATCTGGGTCATCCTGCCCAATTATGGAAGTGGCCATATACCAGGATTGTGTCACATTTCCCCAAAACCCTGAAACACGTGTTCGCTAAAATTTGATTCTCTACAACTTTGCCTTTGAAAGTAAATCTCTGTATTGAGTATTTACGCAAATACTGAAAAAAACTATCTCTTATCATTTTGGGCAGAGAAACTCAATTTCGCCCATTCCATGGCTCCCAGTGCCCAGACCCCTGACCCGATTCCAACAAAAAAAAATTCCCCAGTTTTTTGGTATCAAATGCTTTCATTTGTTACCAAATTGAGCAATTTCCGTGCTTTACTTGCTAAGATATTTGCGAAAAAGTTTCACCGACCCTCGAAAAACCATGTTTTTGGTCACTTCCTCGACTATATCTCCGGAACTACTTGATCGATTTTCCTCATCTTCAAACTTGAATCATGGGAGGCATGTACCTTTCAGGGAAAAAAAGATTAGGCTGATCGGTTGAATCGTTTGGAAAAAAGTGGAGACGGACGGACGGACGGACGGACAGACGGACATTTTTTTTATTGTTGATTCGTCATCTCTAGACGATAATAGATGCATCCCCCCACTCCCACCTCGATCTACCCCATGTTACAATAAAATTGTTTGTAGTAAACGTATAGGACCTCTTGTACTTCGTACGGGTCCAAAAAATTATTAATTTATGCGTTGATGAGATATGTGCAACGGGACGAAGACTACAGGCTTCCGCCTTATGTTGACAGGTGTAAATCAATTGGACTAGAGGTTTTAGCAAGGCGTCGCGTCGTGTTAACGCGTGTGCCTTTTTCGCGTTTGACTTGTTGACGAAGCGACTAAGATGCTCCCGCACCGCTGTCTAAGTTGATGATTCACCAGCAGCCAGTGAGGTTATTGCGTGGGATTGTTAATCGTCAATCTCAGTATCTTACTGTTCGTGCCCACAGAACAAATTACGGCAATTTTGAACCTGTTAACAATATGTGTATTCTTATATTATACACATTTTCGCAGTTTTATGATACCTACTAAGTATTCTCATTCCGGAGCTAAAATTCGAGAACCAAAAAAAAAATTAATTTATTGCTGGGGAAAATTCAATATGGCGCCGGTTTGTCTGCTGGCTACCATTTTCTTAAGATCCCAAAAAATTCTCCTGACCAAACTCTATAACTTTCCCAAAGAAACCAACTCTCTAGCTATTGTCACTCCGGAGCTAAAATTCGAAAACTCCGAGCATTACCGGAAAAGCGGCCTCTACTCAGTTACAAATGCCAGAATCCCCAAATACGTTAGTCTATTTCAAATGTCAAGTCTATAGAATGTACTGCATCTATTTTCGCTAAGAACTGCCTTATACGTCACTCTACTTTACATTGTAACAAGGATTTGTCGCATTTGATTAATTTGATTTGAAAGTGACGAGACATTTACCACAACATAGTTTTTTTACTTTTCCTAAATAGGTAATTCCATCAGTAACCCATACATTGTAGCTACCATGTCACATGGGGAACCAATGTGTTTTGTCTCATGTTAATATAAATCACATTGAAAGAGTGAAAGAGATGAAATTCGTTACCCAGGTGACGGTACCGATGGAATAAGCCAAATACAAAGAGAAGTAATTCGATTGGTGGCAACAGCTATATCGTCAAGACGGGCTACATAAGATATTCATGTTGAATGTGTGTGAGTGACCAAGGTAAAGGTACATGATAAAGCGTTTGACATTCGCTGAGTCTGTGATCTTTCTCATGACATGAAACCGTAACTTACTCAATTTCGATGTAACATTGTAAAATCGAAATTGAGTCTGATTTGTGCTGTTTAATTCTTTTTTTGTTCAATTTATTTGATTTTAGATGGATTCTAGGTAAATCAAATCGGTCGAAAATAAATTCTCTTCAAGCGTTTTAACATTAAATCGCTATAAAAGGAGAATACTCTGAATACTAAAATCAATCTCTCGTGTCATCTCGTTGATGACACATGTTAGCCACCACTAAAAGGTGAAGAAAGGTGCTCGGTGTGTAAAAAAACTTTTTTTTTGTATCGACTGAGACCGTTTTTCAAAACCTACGCCAAATATTTCTATCAACTACACCACTGATCAAGGAAACAAACAAAAGATATGCTGAAATTGTGTTTAATTTAACATTAAAATCGAAAAAAGGTTTAGATAGCACCGTTGGCGTTAATGCGTCCATGTCCAACGTGGTGATTTGGTCGGCCACCTTCTGGGGTTCCAACGCAAGTTCTGCCACCAGAAACGTGAGCCAAAGCGGAGCTTTGAATGCTGTCTTGTGCAGCTACGACTGTTGATGCTGGACGGGCTTGGAAGACCAAAGCGAGAGCACCAGAGACATGAGGGGTAGCCATACTGGTTCCGGACAATGTTCGGGTGCCTGTATCGGCCAAGTGAGTAGCAGACACGACGCTCGTACCAGGGGCAGCAACGTTTGGCTTGATGGCACCAGCTGGGCCTGGACCAACACTGGAGAAGGTTGAAAGGGTGTTTGTGCTGGTGATTGATCCGACACCGAAGGCAAGTGGCTGATCACCGGGTGAGCCGACTGTTGAACATGCGGTACCAGAGTTTCCGATAGCGAAGACACCAGCAATGTTGGCGTTTCTCCATGCAGTAAGAATTGGATTGTACCAGGTGTTACCACCACCACCACCCCAACTGTTGCTTACGAGACGTGGAGCTCTGGCGCAGTTGGCAGCACCTCCGGCTGTGTCGGTTGGACAAGCCATGAAGTTGCCGCATGTGTTAAGATCGAAAGTTGAGCAAGCGGCAGTGGCACAACCACGGCATGATATCCAACGTGAATTAGGGGCAACACCAAGGCCTCCTGTTCCGGAATGGCTTCCAATGCAGTGAGTTCCGTGTCCGTTTGTATCGGATGGAACAGCAGCGTTGCCGGTTGGTGCACGCCAGTTATAGTTGTGGTTCTCACCAGGGTCATTACCACGGTAGGTTGGGGCGAGATTGACGTGGGTGTGACGAGCTCCAGTATCGGTGTTTCCAATAACAACTCCGGTTCCAGTGAATCCTCTAGCCCAGGCAGCTGGAGCTTGTACGTTTTCAACACCCCATTGGTTTTGGACTGTGTTGTTGTACTCAGCTGGTTCGAAAGTTTCTTCAGTTTCTTCCAAGGGGATGAATTGTTCAGCAACCAAGGATTCAACATCTGGGTGGTTTCTCAACATTTCAACGGTTTCAGCGTCAATGTCACGAACGATGAGTTCGTTGGTGATCCAGAGTTGATCGAGGTAGTGTCTCTTGCCTTCTTGGATTCCTTGCTCTAACATAGCAGCAACATCAGCTTGGACAATATCGGCATGTTCCTTGAGGATGGCATGTTGAACGTCCAAAATGGCTTCACGAGTGGTGAGTTTCAAGGCATAGAAACGGTCCCAAGCGGATTTGGTGTTGGCTCTTCTGAAGGTGATGAGAACGTTGGTGAGGTCTGAATTTTCAAGATTCCTGTAGATTTGTTCTTCAACATTTGCTCCAAGCGCAAGGCAAGCGAGTCCGAGGACAACTAGTGCAATTTGGTACTTCATGTCGGCTAGACACTGTATCGTGGTATGATAGATGTTACCGAAATACTCACTTTTTATAGGATTTTCATTCATCGCTCTTACAATGGATCGTTTGAAAAAACCCAAAAATCACGGAATCGAATATCAGAAGATGTTATCAACGCCAAATGACAGAAATCGTGGAAAATCCTGAGATAATTTCTGCACTTCGACGTAAAAAAGATAATTTCATAAAACAGTGATAAATGTTTCGAATTGATTGTTGTCATAGATCTCAGTGCAGGCATAAAATACTTGCAAAGAGTCATGATTGACAAAAGTAAAAAGGTATGAGATAAAATTCGTTGGATTATACAAGCAAAAGCTCGATGCTACAAAATATTGGATGCTGAAATTCTACCCCATCATTTTGATGCTGTGCAATCCATGAAATATTGAGAGGTGAACGGAATATTTCTTGCAAAGCCTTTTCGGCTAAGGCCTCGGCGGAAGTAAGTAGCAACGTCGTCAAATAAATAACTAGACAAATTAATGAACGTTACGTGCATTCTGTGTGTTTGAAGTACTTTGCACAAATTTTAATGGGTATATAGAGAATTGTGTTTGCGTTAATGAACGGAATTTCAATTTTTTAACAAAACGCTAAAGAAAGACGAGTGAAGACTGTGAACCGTGCGAGAGCTGCATGTTCACTGCTCTGATGATTTAAGGGATGTTCCAAACTAAATTCGAAGGATTTTGAGTGCAGTAAAAAGACTAGTTTTACTTATAACTACAAAAATTTGCTACGGGTCTATAAGTTCAATATATCAACTTATGATTTAAGGTTGGAGTAAGGCTAATGACTGTTCTAATTTCAAAAATTTGCGACATTTAGCTCAAGATGAGCGTCTGTATTCTGCACAAAATTGTTTCTAACTTTAGTGGCAAGGCAACCGTTTCAGCTTCGTGTCGTTTATACTATTTTATTGCAAGGGAGATAGTAAATCTCACATTAAACGCAATATTTTGACGCGATAAACGTTACTTTATTGTCAGTACTTATCCGTCTAGAGAGATAAATTCCTCTGTCTAGAGGGATAAATCCGATTTTCTCTTTCATGATTTGACAGGCACGTTTCAATGGCAGCGTTTAATGTCAAAATAGAACGCGATGTTTTTAAATTTTTTCAAATCAGGAAATGTCATCAAAGTTAAAAGTTTTTATCTATTTTTGAATATTTCATATTGTATGAGATTTAGTTAATTTGAGTCATGCTTACGTGAATTTTAAAATTTTATTTGCTGAGCTTTCGACAAACAGTTGTTGTATTTTATTTGAATGAATGAATATTACTTCGTTTGTCGCTAAATTCTCCATGATTCGAAAATAAAACCTGAAATTGCGACCTTTTTATAATATTTTCATAGCACACTTTTAGTAAGCGAATCTCCTATCATTACTTAAAAAGAGATTGCACTCCTATCTTGTAAGCAATTGCACTGGAGAAACTGATGAGGGCCAGCTCACATGCACTATTCCGTTACTGAAACAGCTTTTATAATTTATAGAGATCTCTGTCACAGTTGATTTAGCTCTCTTGAATGTTCGGGAGTAAGTTTGAAACGATCTGTAAGAATATTCGCTCAGGAAATGATTTAAATCGAACTTACTTTGGATAGAAGGTGAATTCTGGATTAGAAATGGAGATTCAATCGTTGTAAAAGCACAACCAATCCACTGTTGTCCACTTGAGAGAAAGAAATTTGAAGTGAAATTTTACTTTATACAATTCCAAAGAGAGTGTACAAGGGAAAAAGCAAAGGATGATGAATCCCTTCTATTCCTGTTAGTTTCAAGATTTTTTATTGTGGTTTATTACTCTTTGAACAGTACAAAACAGAACAGAACAAAATGTGATCGTTGTTACTGATACGACTAAAAGTGAAGTTTTCCCACATTCATTAGTAACTTGGTTTGTTGAGGTAAAGCGATACAAATAGAAAATTTTTCTCATATAGATTGATGAGATTGACTGAGACGACAACTGTGATGAATGAACAATGAATAACATACTATTAGAAAAGCAAAAGGCGTGCTAAATCATAATCATAATATTGGGTGCGTTCAATGTTCGATTTACTATCTCTTATGCAATAAAAAAATGTATTGCCATACGTGGATTCCCTCATTTATTGTTCTCGTGTGTATTAAACTAACTCGCTGACGCTCGTTGTCGTTTAATACCCACTTGAACAATAAAATTCGGGTTATCCACGTATGGCAATAATCTTATATTATGCGCGAACGGACAAAAAGTCAGATTCCTATAAAAAAAAGAGTAGGGAAATATATTTGGCAGGTGGGAAATAAAGTAGGGAAATATTTGACAGGTGGGAAATAACAACTGTCAAAAATGAGCCTAAATTAGTTATTTCTGGGTATGAATACTGTGAGGAAATCTGCCGTTTTTTGTCCGTCTGCGCATAAAATATTATTTATTTATCAAAAAATATCAAAAGTTGGTTACTAAGACGCATTTCTACCCAAATATACTTACTTTTACTTTTTTGGCGCCACAGCCACTTGTGGGCCTTGGTCTGCAGGAAAATTCCGATCCAACGCTGCCTGTCGTGCCAGTTTTTTATTCCGAGCGTGCGAAGATCTTGTTCGACGCCATCAATCCATCGAAGTTTTGGACGACCAACTCCTCTTTGCCCTTCTGGATCGTTACGGAATAATTTTTATCCATACGTGCTGAATGCCCCGCCCACCTCACCCTTTGGACTTTCACCACTGCCACTATATCCGGCTCGCCAAAATCACCTTCCAATTCAAAGTTATATCGCCGTCGCCACCTCTCCCCCTCGCGCATCGCTCCAAATATGGCTCCAAATTTTGAGCGTAGATGTTCAATTAGACCATAATACTACTTGGCGCCATGATACGTCTGTGAATTTCAGGTGTATTGGCACCATCTGACCGTATCAGCGCTCCAAGATAAATGAACTCATCCACTACCTCGAGGTTAAACTCTCCAATGCATATTGTGTCTCCTTGTTGATTGGCTACTGGGATTCGGCTCGGTCTTCATGTACTTGGTTTTTGACTCATTTATTATCAAACCCATCCTCTCAGCTTGGATTTTCAGACTTGTAAAAGTGTCAACTGCTGCTGCATGTGTACGACTGGCGACGTCCAAGTCGTCTGCAAAGCCCAGAACTCTTCCATTTACCATATATTTGTTGGTTTGGATACCAGCACGTCTCATTGTGATTTCCAAAGCCAAGTTAAAGAGTAAACTGCGAGTTTCGCTCAGTTACTCATCTTTATGGATGGAAGTTTATCAGTCACATTCAAATCTTTCTTCTTGCTAAAGAGTTTTCCACAGATACACCGCTAAGAATTGATTTTTACTCACGCCTTTTTACCCAATGCTCCAGGAGCTAAAAATTTTGTAAGCTTAAACTGCAGATATCGTTGTTTCAATTTTTAGAAGAGGTATGTAGTTCCTCGTTACTTTCTTGAGTTTTTAAATCAAAATTAGACCCTAAACTGACATTTTGGTATTAACTGTGATATTGAATCATGTCAAGGAGCGTACCTAAGAGCCTTTTGTGTAAGGGTTAGCGCGGTGGACTAGAGAATTCCAAAATTAAAAGTTTTCCCATACGAATGCGTAGTGTAGCATGGTCGTTTTAGCGCATAATGTTAACTAATAATGTTAACGGCCCAAGCAAAAGTTAGCGGGAAAGAAACAATTTTGGGAAAACTTTTGTTCTAACTTAACGTTCATCAGATTTTTGTTTCCCTTTTTCATCCGAATTGAACATATTTCCTCAACTATTTACGCAACAAATTAAAAGCTCTTAAAAATTATGACTAAGAAAGAACACATTTGGAATTATAGAAAAGCTTCAGTGTTTCTTTGAAATGGTCTGGATTTAGTTTGAGGCAGATAGACAAAATGTTTTTAATTAATGTTCTTAAACAAGCAAACTAGGAGAAATGATTGCATTTGCCATTACACAGACTAGACTCCTTCGATGCAAGAAACCAGGCTATAATAAGCCAATTATAACCATGCTTTCAGTGCAATAATCGGAATGTTATGAGCCGCATGTGATAAAAATCTTTACATATCTCTCTACTGTAATGTCCTCTTTACAGTAGAGCAAGTGAACTTTCAGCCACTCGATACATGAAACTATTTATGCCACACGAAAAATAAAATGGTATTCGTCTCGAACCATTTACTCCATCTCGAACCGAGATACCATTTTACAGTTCGTGTAGCATAAAATACTATAATTCTCAAAAGTTTATTTTTACAGACCATAGGCGACACGTTTACAATGCACTACGTTCACTATCACCGAAGCAGTACAATGTAGTAAAAAGCTAATAGGATCAGCAAAGGTCCGCCTGTCCAAAAATTTCGTCCATTATTTTAATATTAAACGTATATATTATGTAAAAAATGCAATTAAAGAGATATTAAGTCATTATAAAGGCTTGAAGTCTTATTAATGATGATAAATAAGTTTTCCGTGAATTCAGGTCATGCTATGGGAAAATGTTGAGGAGCTTGGTGTCCGACTTGTCAGAAAAATTTGTCGTAGCTAGAGGCGGCTGAGATTTTGCAGTGTACTGAAAACGGTAAAAAGGGACGAAAATCGTGAAGACGACGTTTTCTTGAGAAACTCATAATGCCAGAAAAGTGTCCTCAATTTGTTCTTTTATATGCACACTTTAGTATATTGGAAGTGACACTTGCGTAGTACAAATGCTATAACACTACTACTTCCATTGTCGTGGGGCTACGCTGCCCTGCCATACAAAGCATAAAAAACTCAGCGAGAAAAATTTGTGAGAGAAAATATGTGAAAGAATCCCGTCTGATAAAGTCGCTAAGTTTAGTTAATGCATAAAAAACTTAGCGACGTTGCCAGATGACAGATTTTCATATATTTTCTCTCACAAATTCTCCCCGATGAGTTTTTTATGCTTTTCATGGCAGAGTGTACTGCATTTTATGTTCAATTGAAATCTTCAAAAAATTCCTAATAGACAAAAAGTGACGCGTCTAAAGCGTCGTCGGCTCATGTCAAAGATGCTGCTCAAAAATCTGTCGTCAGAGGGGGAGTAAATCAAATAAAATTTTTAAAAGAATTTCGCCGAAGAAAAAATCAAATTAGCGACAAAATTAAGCAAAACAATCACCGAGAATCTTTTGATTAATTTTGTCGCTAATTTGAATTTTTTCGGCCAATTTCGTTGAAAATCTTCGCTGATTTTCTTCAAGTTTTTTTTCTTTATGACGACAGAATGACGTCACACTCTCAATAACCTTCTAATATTACGTCACGTTTTCGAAGGATTCTTATTTCCGCTTCCAACATTAATGAATGTCAAGCTTCTAGTTTCTGGAATGAATTCCAAGAAATGTTTGTATCATGTAATCATTAATCAACGCCATATTGTTCCTCCGTTCCACGTATTGACACTAACAACTTACGTCGCCATTGTATCTGCATAGATGCGATGTATGATGGCCACTTCGTAAAATATCTCTGCATAGTGCGGCGTTAGCTTTTTTCAAAATGTAGCTAATTTCATGACGAAATCCATATCTTCATATTTCCAGTCTTACCGGAATCCGATGCCGCATAAAACAAGTCAATTCAAAAACTAACGCATTCTTTTAACTTGATAATTTGCTTTTTTTTGATGGCACAAGGCCAATACTCCACAATAACATAATCATCACCATCTTTTTTGTAGACCCTTTGGCATCTTTTGATGTGAGGTCTGTCACATTCTCCTCTGCGCCACACTTTCACTGCCAAGGAAAAAGCCCCTTACTGCCAAATTTGACTTAATGGAATTTACATATAAACCTTCTCTTTGGTCTACCCTCGCTTTGGCCGAACGCATGGGACATGCGCATTCAAGATCCTCTTTGCTAGAGTGTTATCATCCATCCTTTTTTTGCACCAAAAAATTTTCCCTAACATACTCATCATTCAAATGCTCACTGGTAGGGTGGGTCGATTATGGGTCAATTTCAAAAGATTTCAGAAATACAATAGTAATAACGCAGAAAAGTTTCTGTCATGTTCCTACAACCGAAAACATGTGTGTTGTAAAATGGCCCGAATACTACACTGTGCTACTACACTACACTACGATTGACCTTTGCTATGCTTCTACGAACCATCAGGGGCCATCCATACATTTTTACGTACGCAGAGGAGGAGGGGGTATTGAACATAACCACTACATTCTAATGATCTCTCTTTGTGGTCGTTTGCCTAAATAATGAGTGTCGCTACTTAACTCTTCCTTACTGAACCTAAAGTGACAAGCCGTTTCCCGTTTCTTTTCCTCTCCTCAAATTGCTTTCAGCTGCTCACCGTTCAATCCACAAATGAGGGGCCATTCATAAAGTATGCACGCTAAAAAAAGCACTTTTTGACCCCCCCTCCCCATTTCCCCCTCGCACGCATATTTTCATATGGCAGCACGCTTTTTTGGAACCCCTCATTCTCTCTCCTTAAGTAGCGTGCGTACTTTGTGAATGGCCTGTACACTGGAGGAGGGTTGGTCACTAGGGTGTAGCGTTTTTGAAAAAATATTTTATTTTTTGAGGCCTGGGGGTATGAATGATCCAGAATTGTCCACTGATTGTTTTACAAGTCGAATTTTTTTTTTACTCGTCGACCTTCCCATGCGCACGCTATTTTTGTGAGTTTTTGGTACTTGTCACCATAGTACGACTCCTCCGGCTAGACGGCTACATTAGAAGTCTGTGTATTTTGACGATAATTACTCCTGAGACGTAGCCGCAAATTAGCGTTCGAAGCCGTTCCAAATACATCGACCTTCCTGCCGATAACTATCAAGAAATATTGCCGACGCTGACTTTTTAGTAAATTTTCAGACTTTGAAGGCCTGTCGATCCTATGAATAGTGAGAAAAAATATTGTGTTATATCTTGTTTTGTTAGGGCTGACAAGAGCTTTCAAACGCGTATATGGTTGTCCATATATGTGCATTGGTTAGATACTTATATGCTGTCTTAAGTGTGAAAAAGTCGAAAAAATTGGTTGAACGAAAAAATGGTTTTCAAAAATTTCATCGAAATCCGTGTGCAATCTGTTGCCAATCGTTCCTAATGTTGCTAGAATAAACAAACGTATAATAATAAACGTATTTGGAACGGCTTCGAACGCTAATTTGCGGCTACGTATCTCAGGAGTAATTATCATCAAAATACACAGACTTCTAATGTAGCCGTCTAGCCGGAGGAGTCGTACTATGGTGACAAGTACCAAAAACTCACAAAAATAGCGTGCGCATGGGAAGGTCGACGAGTAAAAAAAAACTTCGACTTGTAAAACAATCAGTGGACAATTCTGGATCATTCATACCCCCAGGTCTCAAAAAATAAAATATTTTTTCAAAAATGCTACACCCTATTGCTCACGCTATTTGCTACCTGTCGTGTACAACTACAAGAGAAAGTTGGTTGTTTGGGTACGGCGCTGTTCTTTGGCACACTGATGAGTTGAATCTTCTTCGCAGTGTGTTGTGTTCTGTTAGCATTCCTACTAGTCAAGATGCTCCTGTCTTAGGGTCTAGTATTTCCCCATAATCTTAAGTGGCTTTCACGACTTCAGCTTCCACCAAAACCGGTCTTCCTATCTGCTCTTGTCAATTCGATAGCTGATTGTTTTAGAGACAAAATATTTTTCTACAGAAAACAATTTTCTTTTGAATAAACTTAACCAAGATAATTCTACCTCAGGCGTTGCCAATATCTTATTGCAATATATCTCTTTCAAAATTGTGTGTGTTTGGTTGTTTTTTCAATTGTTTTTGTCGCGCACTTCGTTTTTATCACTCAATTAAATGATGCTGATTGGTTGAACCCAAAAAGTGGGCTAAACGGCTGCTTAGGGAAACGGACCGAAATAAATTTAGAAAAAAAAAATTAGTTCACCTAAGACCTTCCCAGGTTTTGTTTTAACGTTGTGTCTATAAAGGATAACATATGAGGAAATATCACAGCAGAATTGCATAGCGGCCTAAAGGTAGAAGAAGCAACCTGAGAATTGGGCAACAACAGATGATTACTGAGAACAGTATAATTTGTATTTATTTCATATTTTTGCACCCGTACGAAGTACAAAAGTCCTTTTCGTTTACTACAAACAATTTTATTATAAAATGGGGTAGATCGAGGCGGGAGTAAGGGCTGTACATTATATCGTCTAGAGATGACGAATCAGCGAAAAAAAGTCTGTTTGTTCGTCCCGTCTTTTTTTTTCTAAACGACTGCACCCTAAACTCTTTTCCCTGAAAGGCACATACATCCCATAATTCAATCGAAGATGAGAAAAATCGGTCAAGTGGTTCCGGATTTGGGATTTGGTCGAAAAAGTGAGCAAAAACATGGTTTTTCGAAAATCGTGGAAACTTTTTCGCAGATATCTCAGCAAGTACAGCACGGAAATTGTTCATTTTGGTGTCAAATGAAAGCAATTGATCTCAGAAAACTGAGAATTTTTTTGTGGAAATCGGGTCAGTGGTGTGGGCACGGGCAGAGGGCAAATGGAATGGACGAAATTGAGTTTCTTGGCCACATACGAAAGCAGATGGTTTTTAGTCTATATTTGCTCAACTATGTAATATGGAGATTTAGAGAATAGAGAATAAAATTTTGGAGTAGATGTGTTTCAGATTTTATCGAAAAATGACCTAATCCTGGGATATGACCATTTCTACAATTAGAAGGGATGACTCATATCTCTAAAACTGTGGCAATTACAAAGTTGCTGCTAAAGGCAAAATTACAGAGAATAAAATTCTAGTGAACACGTGTTTCAGGGTTTTGGCTAAAAATACCTCAATCCTGGGATATGACCACTTCTAGATTTGGGCGGGATGACCGATATCTCTAGAACTATGAAAGTTAGAAAATTGCTTCCAAGGGCAAAGTTGTAGAGAATAACATTTTAAAGAACATGTGTTTCAGGGTTTTAGGGAAAAATTGCCAAATCTTGGGTTATGACAATTTTGTCGTTATTTTGATTCTTTTCAGCGAATTTCGTTAAAAATCTTCGTTGACTTTCTTTAAGTTTTTTTCCTAATGACGGCAGAGCAGAGTTGCTCGAATCGAATAACGAAAGAGCGCATTAAGTCGTGGGCGTTTATTGGTTTTCCAACGGAACTGTCTTCCAATTAATTCATGACTGTTCCAATATTGTAGTTCCGCAAGTACAAAATCAATTTTTGGCGAACGTTGATGTTTGAGATGCCTTGCAACGTATAAAAACCTTGTCACGAAAGAGAAAAAACATTTTGTATGGATTTTTTCATACGAAATCCTTTCTCTCGTTTATCGCAAGTCTTTTATGCGTGGCACGGCAGTGAAATGATAAGTTGGCACCCCTGTACTAAGTAGATGCGTGTGTTGATTGACAATTGGGTCTTCTCCATCAGAGAAATGCTAAGTTGGCACCGCCATACGTGGATAGAATGTGCATGTAGACAGACATATTTTTCATGGGAGAGAGTTCTTTCAATAAATACATGTAATTTAACATGTTGGTTCCATGCAAACCAAAATGTCAGTCAACATGCGCATTCGATCCAGACACAGTGGTACCAACTTAGCATTTCTCTGCTGTCACAAAACCCAACTGTATCCCACTTCTCTCCAGAGACTAATTTTCGAAAAAAACTTTCTTTTGGTTTTTCCTACAAAATTTTTCGGTATGGTATATGGAATCGACTGATTCAAAGAGAGAATTTCGAACAGTGTCCGTAATTTTCGATTATCTCGCCATACAGGCACAAAAATAGAAAAATGGAGTTTATTCGAAAATCGCACTCTTCGTTCGAAAATTTCCTAATTCTATCAAGTGAATCGATCTATACCGGTGTCAGGGCCGTAGCAACAAAATATTGACTTTGGGGTAGCAGTTTATTCTCACATTATGATGTATTCAGGCCTAAATAGACGTTATTTGAAATAAAAAGCTGGGGGCACTTGAAAGTACAGGAAGTTATGAGGAAAAACACTCTCTGAACTGTTGTAAACTGTTCGAAAAAAATCAACACTCAAGTTTTTCGAACAGTTTAGAACAGTTCAGAGGGTGTTTTTGCGTCATAACTTCCTTAACTTTCAAGTGCCCCCCACTTTTCATTTCAAATAACGTCTTTTTAGGCATGGATACATCATTATGAGAATCATGGGCGCGCGGTTGCAATACCCCCGTGACGCAAGTCCACATATTAACCCAAATTGAAATGGCACCGGCCTCGTCTGGGCGCCAGGGCTCTTAGAAAGCGCCATATAAAGCCCATATGTGTTTGTGTGTGTAATGTGAATGGCAGAACATTTTGTATGAAACAAGTTTGAGTCTTCGAGATAGAGGTTTGGTGTGTGTAGTGTATCGGGGTGACCGCCAAAATGACGGAAAATAGACGGAGGCTCAAGAAAAAACTTTTGAGATGTTGTAGAGGAAGTTGTGGGGATCATTTTCGCCTATGGGAGTAGGGTCCGCCACGCTTCGGTTTGGCGGCGCTGGCGGATAAAAAAACTTTTTATATGTTGTAGAGGAAGTTCGCCCATGAGAGGAGTGCCCGCCCCGCTTCGGTTTAGGGGCGGAAGCGGCTAAAAAAACTTTTGATGTGTTGTAGAGTAAGCTGAAAGGATCATTTTCGCTCATGGAAGTAGTAGCTGCTGCGTTTGATATGTTGTAGAGTAAGTTCGTAATGAATTCGTTTTTCAACGGAAATTGACTTAGGCCATCGCAGACGGTGTAACGAAAATTAAAATCGACTACACCATCACCAGTCGCAAATCAACCGTTAAGAACGTCACGGTCATAAACAGATTCACAACGGGATGCGATCATCGAATGGTACGTGCGAAGATCAAGTTAAATACGAAATTCCACAATCAAACTGCCGAAATCAGACGAAGAAATGGTCTCGGAAAGGAAGCTTTCGGAAAGCTAAATTCCATTTTTAAAAGCAAAATGAAAAACAGCCTCAAACGTAAAGTATACGATTATGTGCTCTTCCGGTACTGACGTATGGAGCTGAAACTCTCACGTTAACAAAAGCATCGGAAAATAAACTGAGAGTCGCTCAAAGAGCCATAGAAAGAAATATGCTCGGAATATCGCTCAGAGACAAAAAGTCAAATTATTGGATCCGACAACAAACAAAAATCGTGGAGGTCAATGCAACGAATTGCAAAGCTGAAATGGAACTGGGCAGGAACAAGAACAAGGCAAGAACGACCGATGAACGATGGACCAAGAATATAATGTCATGGAGACCACCCACAATGAGACCGAAGGGCAGACCACCAGAACGATGGACCAACAAACGAGTGGAAGGAACAAATTGGCAGCAAATGGCGATGAATCGTACGAAGTAGAAGGAGGTACGGGAGGCCCACGTCCAGCAGTGTATCTATATGAGCTAAGAAAGAAGGAGAAGAAGTTGAGGGGATCATTTTTTCCCATAGAAGTAGTAGCCACCGCGCTTAGGTTTGCTGGCGGCGGCGGCTCGAAAACAATTTTATAATTAATTTGTCAGAAACAATTTTCCTACTTCCGAAAGAACTGATATCACAACGAAAACCCTTTTTGAAAGAGAAATGTGACGCAAGTCCTCGTACAGAAAAAATTAAAATTTACTCACCACTGTTGCGATTCAGTTCAGCTAATGAAATCATTTCCTATAATTCAACTTTTTTCCTGGTATCTGGAATTCAAAAGAATTTCGACACACGGCCAAAACATCCAAGACTTTCTGATTCCCTAAGTCTACAATAATTTTATTTAAGATTTGCGTCACCATGTCAGAACTTCCCTCACTAAGGAATGTATCACGGAACACGTTGCGAAGTTGCAGGATGGTATTTTGAAGACAACATTTTTTACTCACGCGAATAGCAAACGAAAATTACGAAACAATGAAAATCGATCGATTTGAATTAATTTATTGTTACGAAGCAATCGTAACTTTTATGCAAGTTCTCTGTGGAAGTAAAAGAAATTCACTTTCAACCACATGAATTGAATACGAAATTAGTCTATGGCCGGTCAGTGGTGACAATCAACATGCGAACAATGAGAAGCAAAATTAAAATCCAACTAACCGAACAATTCATTACAGTGAGAATATTGAGTCGATGAAGATGAAACTGCTGCACTTGTTGGTGAGTTAGAGCATTCGCAGTTCTTGTTGAAAATTCCTTAATTTTTGCATGATTTGTCAGGGTCTTGCAACACTTTTGCCAATTTTGCTGCCGTTTACGGAAGGAACGTTGGATTTATCGAACTTAGACTTGGGAAATGTGAAGTTCTTCAAATATCCTCAACTGACACGAACTGGTGAGTTAATTTATGGTCGACATCAACCCTTCAACATCATCGATCCGTTTGACAACTACAATCGTGTCAAGGCTATGATGACATACTTCGCTGATGTGCTTTTCGGAGGCGTTAAATACAAACGAGAAATCGCCGTCTACTTCAACCCCGACGCAGGTGCCAAATCGAGATCCAATTTTCGGCAGAAATACGGGAACCGTGGTGAGAAGCTAGTGGCTGCTCTAGGTAATGCTTTCAATACAAACGGCTTTGTTCATCGCAAACAATGGAGAAAATAAAAATAAAAATTTTTGTTTTGTAACAAACTAAAATCGAGATTTTATTTTCACGCGTCCCTTACACTCTTCTCTTCTGCGTCGAAATGTACAGAACGTTGTTCCCACGGATGAATGCGTCACCGTATTTGTTCTTCAATTGACCGTTCGCATATTCTTCCGTTTGGTCCAGTGCAATGTTCATGTACCCGTCGAGACACGCAAGAACACCTTGTGAAGATTTTTCATTGTTTTACTTCTGATTTATTATAACATTCATCCGGCAAAAATCTTACCACGATAATCCACTCCGCTGTTCAACTTTACAACAACCGGTCGACCATGGATCTGGTTGATAAATTGTGAGAGCGCCTCCTTACGCGACATTTCGTTTCACTTTATTCAAAATTCACTGCGTAATTTGTTGAAAACGTTTAGCAACCGCTTTATTGTGTTCCTGTTTTACTCTATGTTTTATACAATACAAAGCAAAATTTGCTTTCGGGAGAAAAAGCTTAATGTCATAAGTTGCCGTTGCTGAAGTACAGATGCCACTAAAAACTGTAAATTCTTTCCAGGCGAAAATTTTTAAATAATTCGCAACTTTATTAAAACCGGGTGTCACTTTATTATTAGCATAGGTTTACATAAAAAGGTGGTGAACAAGTCAGAGGGTGGTGCGCAGCGGACAAAAAGTCAGATTCCAAACAAAACACGCAGGCACATAATTGACAGGGAAATCATGGGCGCACAGTAGCAATGCGCCCGTGACGCAAGTTCCCATACGAACAAAAAATTCAGAAATTTTTTTTCGTAGACTTCAGAAGCATATACAGCTAAGCTTTGAGTTTTTTCCCTTGCGTCAAACCCCTCTGAGACCTAATTTATCGGAGTCTACGTAAAATTTTGATTGAATTCAATATTTCACTCATTATTTAGAAAATCGTCTTTTTCCATACTAAATATACTACTTCATAGAAGCCAAAGTTAATGGAAACATCCTACGTTAGTTATTGGGTTAGTTGTTAGTTAGTTGGCTCGTATTGGAAAACGGCTCGATAACTTTTCTTGAAATTTCGCAGGGACCTTCGGGTGGGCATTCTACGCCATATGAAATTTTAAATCAGGGGGGATAGCCAGGGCGCCAGGGCTCTTAGAAGACGCCATATAAAGTCCATATAAAAAATGTTTTGTAGGTGTGTGTGAGTGTATTCAAAGTATAGGTGAGCAAAATTTTCGGACTGTGTTAGGATGGAGATAGATGTTTGGTGTCAAAGGAAAAGTTGTTGGGTTGAGTGTGTATTGTGTCAGGGTGACCAACGAAATGGCCGACGGTGGTATGGGACGGATTTAGGGGCAAAATTGATTTTTTTTTTTAATTTGTTTTTGTTGACGATAGATGTTTCGTGTCAAAGGAAATTGTTTTTCGCTGAAACTTTTTTTTCGCTGGAAAGTTTCGCCGAAAATTT
>CM055404.1:138560677-138582563 GCA_029228625.1 Pseudolycoriella hygida
ACACGTGCGAAAAGGCAATGAAAGCCACCGCAGCATTGGCCAGAATAATGCCAAACGGCTTTGGACCGCGCAGCAGCAAAAGGAGGCTCCTTGCAAGTGTAACCCTATCGATATTGCGCTACGGAGCACCAGCGTGGATACAGGCGCTAGATACGAAGAAGAATCGGAGAAGGCTTAATAGAGCCCAGAGGCTGACAAGCATAAGAGTAGCAAGCGCATATCGAACAATATCCTTAGAAGCGGTATGTGTTATAGCCGGGACGATGCCCATATGCATAACGCTGACAGAAGACAGTGAATGTCATAGAAAGAAGAGGATGGAGGGTCAAACTACCAAAACAGTTAGGACGAAATTAAGAGCCGAATCACTGAGACAGTGGCAGCAAGAGTGGGACTCCTCGGACAAGGGAAGGTGGACCCATAGACTCATACCAAAAATAACGACATGGGTACAGAGAAAACAGGGAGAGGTTAATTTCCACCTGACACAGTTTCTGTCTGGTCACGGATGCTTCAGGAAGTACCTGCACAGGTTTGGATTCACGGAGTCACCTTTCTGCACGACATGCGATAGGCAGGAAGAGACTGCGGAGCACGTGTTATTCGTCTGCCCCCGCTTCGAACAAGAACGAGGAGAGCTGTTGACTGTGAGTAGGCCAGATGTAAGTGCCGAAAACATAATATCGGAGATGTGCCGCGATGAGGAGGTGTGGATAGTGGCGGATAATGTAGTTGCGAAAATAATGACGAAGCTGCAAATTGCATGGAGAGACGATCAAAGAAGACTGGCAGTTGATCGAAGAGAGTAGGTGCGAAAGCACAGCTCCTCCCCGAAGTAATGCTGTGAGGCGGTTCCGGGGAGAAGAGAGCACGAAGACTAAGGAAGGAGGTTTTAGTTGGTAGGTCATTAAAGTTAATGGAATCCAACACTACCTTGGTTCAGAAAGACCGGGTGTCTATGAAGATTTCCTCACCCTTATAAAAAAAAAAAGGTACAGTGAAATGCAGTGAGGTTTAGTGAGGTGCAGTGAAGTGTAGTGCAGTGAGGTGTAGTGAGGTACAGTGAAGTGAAGTGAGGTGCACTGAGGTGTAGTGTAGTGAGGTGTAGCGAGGTGCAGTCAGGTGTAGCCAGGTGCAGTGAGGTGTCGTGTAGTGAGGTGCAGTGACATTTTGTATTTTATATTATAGATTCTTGAGATCGATTTTGTTTGGTTGATAGATTTTTCACATTTAACATATAGATTTTTGTTGATAGACCTCTCACGTCTGCCAGTTTGTCAGATCTCTCACAACTAACAGTTTTGAAGCAAGAAATTATACTTCAAAGGTTGGGTAAATTGTCCACTAATATTTGAAGTATTAGTGGAGGTGTTTGATTCCAATAACACCAATGCAAATTTACTGAATGTTTTGTATTGCTTGGTCGGTATTGACTAAATTTTGCTAAAAGTTTGTTTAGCTTGGAAACGACCAGATTTGTTGCCTATGCAACAGGAGGAAGAAATTACGTAAGTAATTATCTACTATCCATTAAGCAAACAAAAAAAGTTACTTTCAATTTAGATATTCAAAATTTTCGTTAAAATTGTATTGGTAGGTACATTTCGTCAGAACTACATTGGAACATTAAAATTCCATCCGATCAAATCACCTTCGACAGGCAACATCAAAATTTCTTTCAACCAAACTTGGATATCATCAAATTGGAGTCAGTCAAATTTTTTCGACAGGGGGACGTATATGGTACACTGGTTACACACATGAATCGATTTTTCATTTGAATCAAATTAAATTAAAGTAAATCGAGTTGCCATTGTATTTGTTATTTAAAATACTGTGTATTTGTATTTAAAATGTTATGTACATTCAAATATGTGGATTCACACGGAAAACTTGAATTTCTTTTAGTCAGTTTCCCATAGATCTACTTGGTCGTTCGCAAATTGATGCAAATTGGTTTTTCATTGTAGGATTTGACCAGTTGGATTTTCCAAATCTTTTTGACTTTTTAGAAAGGCAATAAATCATTTTTAAAAAGACTAGAAAGGATTTCATAGGATTAATTTTACTGACTGTGTTGAGGTTTGCCTATATTTTGCATAGAATTCAGCGTGCAAAAAGGTTAAACCAGTAAGTGCACTGCAGGTAATTTGTTTCTATAGAAACATTTCCTACTATTTATTGGGCAATATTTTCATGATAGAATGTCTTTGAGGTCTGTGCAAATGGATTGGATACGCTTAATAACGTTCGACGCGAGTCACTTCTTTAACAGGATTTTTGTCTAAATTTTCATCTGATTTGCATATCTTGCATGTCGTAAAAATAAATGTTTGCATTTATATGTTTTTAAAATTTAGTAAGTTTGTTATGATGTATGCGGAACGAAATGAAACGCACCAAGAATGCGTTCAACTAATGTAATAGTATATTACAATTGAGGTCATGTAAACTACCGGTAACATAAGGGCGAAGTTTGCAAAATCGAGCCGAAGGCGAGATTGTGTAATCGTCCTTGTGTTACAGGCTGTTTACATGATCTCACTTGTAGATAGATAAGAACGTCGGGGTATTGGCATCTGAATCGATGATTCTTTGTACCACCCCCTAGTTTCTTCGTTTATTAATTAAACAAAGGGAATACAATTACAAATAATTATGACAAGTTCAAATTAAATAAAATAAAATAAATTGAATAGAACTGATTTCCTGTGCGGGAAAACCGGATCCATTTTATATTCAACGTACACAGCCTTATGATTTGATTTTCTTTAACTCATGGGAAACCTTCTGGTTTTCCGAAGAAAAACAGCCAGATTGTTTATAACCATAGGGTTCAGAATCAGATCGGAGCTATCTAGTTCTGGTTTACCCATAATTTGCCTCCTAATGAGTCTGTATCTGGGACAGACACTAATGACGTGATATCCGGTTTCGTCACCATGGCCACAAAGGCACGCCCGGCTGTCGACGCAACTGATGTCGTAGAGGTATTTGTTGAGCCCACAGTGGTTGGTAATGGCTTCAATAACCCTTTTAATGTCAGGTCTGCTAAAGCTTAGCAGCGTCTTCCTGACTTCCATCGATGGACTCTTACAAAATAGTTTGGTGTGTTTTGCGCCTTCGTACTGCGACCAACCTCTGAGATGCTCCTTTCGAAGCCATTCTTTGACTATGGCCTTTCTTGTCAATATTGGAATACCGAACATTGGTTCTGGGCCAACAAAAGCTTTACTGGCGCCTAGGCGAGCAAGTTCGTCCGCTCTTTCGTTACCTGGGATGCCGCTGTGACTTGGAACCCACAGAACTGTCACGGAGTTGGTCTTTCCGAGCTCGTTAAGGATGACCTTGCAGTCAAGTACGGTTCCAGACCTGATACAAGGAGAACTTAGCGGTTGCAGAGACATGCCAGACGCTGTAGCTTCTCTAGTCTTTTCTTGGCAATTCCTATTTCCACTCTGGGCCACCAGACTACACATCCGTGACAAAGAATAGGTCTGACCACCGCCGTAAATATCCACCAGATAGCCTCGGGAGAAAGACCCCACGTACTACCAAAAGCATTTCTACACAGCCGGAAGATACCAATGCATTTGTCAAGTTTTTCCTCTAGGTGAGGTATCCATGTTAGCCAACGATCAAAGATCACACCGAGGTACTTAACAGCCGCTTTCAGATGAACTTCCGTTCCGAACAACCTAAAGGTACCCAGTTCTGAAGCGGTTTCGGCTTTTCTTCGGCTGAAGAAAATGATTTTAGTTTTGATGGGGTTAACCATCAGCTTATTTTCGAGACACCATCTTTCAACTACCCCAATTGCGGTTCTCATCAAATCGCCTATAGTAGCAACGAAATCCCCACAGATTAGGATAGACACGTCATCGGAATAACCTTGAGTGAAAATACCCGAGTCGTTAAGCTTAACCAAGAGCGAGTGAATCACCATATACCAGAGTATAGGAGAGAGAATACCACCTTGTGAGCAGCCCCTAGTTACTCCGAGTTTGATGTTAGTCTCGCAAATGGTGGCTTCGACAGTTCTACCGCTCAGCATTCTGACTATCCATCTGATGGCTAAATCGTTCATTTCCCTTTCAGCTGCCGCCCTTGTAATCACCTCAAAATTCGTATTATCAAAAGCCCCCTCTATGTCCATAAAACAACCGAGTGCGACCTTACCATTTTTGAGCATGCGTTCAATCTTTTGAGTCATCTGGTGCAGCGCGGTGTCTGTCGATTTGCCAATCTGATACGCGTGCTGATTGACGTGTAACGGGAATTTCTTTAGCACTTCGCCGCGGATATAGAAGTCTAAGAGTCTCTCCAGAGCTTGAAGCAAAAACGACGTAAGGCTAATCGGACGGAAGTCTTTAGCTTTACAGTGGGACGTTTTGCCAGGCTTAGGAATGAAGGCGACTCTAACCTTTTCCCAAAACTTGGGGATATATCCTAAAGCGATCGAACTCTTGAAAACAGACCTTAATCTATCGAGAAGCAAATTAATACCTTCTTTGAGCAAAGCAGGGAAGACTCCGTCAAGTCCGGCAGATTTGAACGAATAAAACCTGAAAATGGCCCATTTAGTTTTTCCTCTTTTGGTAAGTTTTTCTGCAAACAACCAATCCTTACGAGAAGGTAAAAGGTGAGGGTTCAGTGGTTCGAACTGTTCTGCAACTTGGGGTTGGACACTGCCCGGAAAGTGCGTTTGCAGCAAGTGCTCCGCTGTCTCTCTGCTATCAGATGTGAAAGAGCCATCCGGCTCAAGAAGGGACCCCACTTCAGCGGTAGCATCTTTCGCTAATAGCTTGTGTATTCGCGCGTAAGACGGCACGGAATTTGCTTCCTCGTAAAACTTCCTTTTATGTTTTTCTTTGAGGTCTGACTGGGCCTGGTTATACTCTTTGAGAAGAAATCTATATCTATCCCTGTTTGCGTCTTGCTGTACATTAACCTTACCAGCTCTATTCCAAGCTTTCCTTAACTCTTTCCTTTTCCTATCAAGTTCATTACTTCTTGTATAGGGGCTTAGGATTGAGAAGGGGACAGGCAGCTTTGTAAGATTCAACAATCGCTGATGTAATATCTACATTTGCACGCTCTAACTTCTCTATCGTGTGGTATCTATCTACTCGCTCTATCTGTTCTAGCTTCTCTTGCAGCAATCATCTGTATTCGTCCCAGTTCGTCTTTTTGGGGTTACGGTAAGGTTTCCTTTGCGGGAAGCTACCTCTAAGGTTGAATTTGATCAGCTTGTGATCCGAAAAGGTTTCCTCATTTGTAACCCTCCAAAACTCAATCTGGTGCGACAGACCGCTGGAAGCGAGCGTAACGTCCAAAATTTCCTTCCTGGCTTTATTGACAAAAGTCGGTATATCACCTTTGTTTAGAAACACAAGATCTGTGGATAGCAGATATTGAACGAGCTCTTCACCCCTACGATTGATATTTGAACTTCCCCAAATCGTATGATGGGAGTTTGAATCCATACCAACCAAGATGGGGATCCGTTCTTTTTCAAAGAAATCAACGACATTTGCCAGAGTTGAACCTGGAGGAGCCTGGGAAGAGTCATATGGTAGGTAGGCCGAGACAACTATTAGGTCACCGCCTTCCATTTGACTTCTACAAACCCTAACGGCTACCACGTCATTGTCTGTGAGAAACAAACATTTTACGATAAAAGACTACGCGCTACTTCACCGCTATCTCACTGGCAACTCGACGTTGAGATAATCGAAATATATAACACTAATTTCACTTAGAACGACATATTCTAATATTAACGAAAAAAGACTTACTTGCCAGAACTGATTGTTTCATTAAAATTTTTGGCCGATGAAATTTAGCCTCACTAACTTTAGCCGTAAACACAATCGGTAAACAAAAAAAATTAATAACAAAATTTCAGCAGCTGGTACAAAAACACGTCCTTTCGTTTTGAAAGACTCTCTCTCCTCCATCCTTGTGTTACAGGCTGTTTACATGACCTCACTTGTACTATGCTTTAACGTAGCACTCATGGTTTTTCGAGGGTCGGAGAAAGTGGCGTCGTAAACTACTCCACCTCGTACCGAAATACCATTTTACAGTTCATGTAGCATAAAATACTATTACAGCTAAGAGAAAATGTAAAACTACACTTTGACGTTTTCGTTCGTTTCGTGTGGAACCCATATTTTCAATGTAAAAAATCATACAAAAAAATACTCCACACGAAACCCACAAAATACAGGAGAGTGTAGTGGTTTATATTCTCTCAGCTGTAAAAACAATAGTAGTACTTCTAGAGGCTTCTAATATTCTTCATCAGACCGATTCACTATTTAAAAAATTGAAACTTGTTTCCTTACTCTAAACACAGTCACCGTCTGCGAATAATTGAAATTCAAGCAGCAATTATTCGCTTGTAACGTTATACCACAAACCATACCATTAAATTAAACAAAGAATTGAAAACTCTTTCACCCCGGAAATACATTTAAATCGAAAAAATCTTGACATATTCCAGAAACAAAGCATCGATAATGGGTGTATAGTGGATTGCGGCCCTTAATACACTTATAAAACGTCTGGGACTATAAAGTCGTTGTGCTTTTTGTATAAAGATGATGTTGTTCGTTGGATTGGTTGGATTGTACAGTGTATACGAATTTATAGGAAAATGATGGTGGAGAATTTTTTAATAGCTTTTTCATTTGCATCGCACCATTTGGAACAGAGTAACCAGGGGGTCTGGAAATCTTTATTTTTGCGTTACGTAATTTATGAATGGCCCCTTATCGATTGTTGATGACATTCCGCAAACGGGTCCTACCCTATTTTCATACAAAATGACGTTTTACGAGATAGACTTACTGCGTTGCTTTGGTGAGCAAAGTAATATACCGTTGTGTTGCTTAGTGTTAATGACTAAGAAAGGATGGGAAAGGATGGGCGTTGGGAAAAAATGACGAAAATTTTCCATACAAATAGACTCTTTTTCAAAACGATGGTATAACAGAACGAGTTAACGTTTTTCCGATCTGTCAATGGCGTTTATGTCAGAAAATGTTAAATTTTACGAAAACGTCATTGACAGCATGATGGCACTACTGTTAGTACCAGATTGCAAAAATTTTCAGTGCAACCCCTCAGTACTGCCTCAATCTTCCCCATGCACTATGGGCAAAAATTACAATAAATTGTCTTGCAACACCCGCACGAATTTAACTTTGGATGTTTCTTTTGTTTTGAACAAAAGAAATATCCAAAGTTAAAATCGTGCGGCTGTAGTAAACGTATAGGACTGTTGTACTTCGTACGGGAAATTTAACTATCCATTGATGATATAGTTTAGTGAACAGGCATTAATCAGTGAAAATCATTAGAAAGTTGTATTTTTAGAAATCAGTTGAAATAAAATTTATAAATATCCGTTCATCGGCCGAAACAATGACTTTGGAACCCGAGGTTGATATCACTAAAAACTTTGTAATGAGAGCAATGCTTACATAATGTTGGGGGAGGTTGTATTCGAACATTCGTAACGACAAAAATTATTTCAAGAGATGGAAGCACTTTCTTTGCTGAAATTGCAATTTAATAGTTAATATTTTCGCCATTATCTCGTTCATGGCTCCACTTTCTACGTCAAAAAGGTACTTGCATATTTTTCCGCTAGGCACCAACTCTTTCGCAGTGAGGTGTCGGTGACCAGCACTTGTTGTATTAGTAGACAAGTTCAGAAATGCTCTGAAGATCTGCATAATGAACGGAACTGTTCTGTACTCATGTTCATATCATAAAAAATGAAAATCTAAATTACAGTTTCAAGCTGAATGCTGAGTCATTCCTTCTAATACCAATCTGCAATGAACTAAAAATTTCAAAGGTTTTTGCTAGTTTTCATTCGATACGGAGTCTGACCTTTGGAGAGTGTTATCTTCTCATCACTCGTTATTTGAATAAATTTCTGACTCAATTTCGATTCATAATAACACATTTAGGATTTACTAGGTGACTCAAGAGAAAATCTCATAAACAATGTGAAATATTTAATTATCAGAAATTCCAGGTCACAGAACTTTGACTGTACCTTTCTAGTGAAGCACCAAGCATGAATAACTTGGAAATATCGTGGTACCCTTTGTAGCTTGGGTTTGTTACACAATGAAGGAAACAACGGATCTACAACCTTTACAAAAGAAGTTTTTTTTATCAAAATGCCCACGTCGGAAATGTGTTCAGGACCACCCTAGGAACATTTCGTGGAAGAACTTTTTTTTTAAATGAATTTATATATTGTCGCCTAACGAATTTCACGTTTTGGGGGAGATGGCTCGTTTTTACCCTATTTGAAGACCAACATTAACCAATGTAAGAAAAAAAAACAACTTTTGCAAAGTCGAAATTGTTGTAAATAGCTGATGAATTGTTTCATAAAATATTATTGCTATGAGTTTGGCTAGGTAGATTTGCGTTCCCGAATTTTACTTTTTCTTAGAAACGTTTTTACAATCTCCTCACGGAAAAGTCGTAAGTAGACTGGAAAAATTTTGAAAAACCCTTGTGTGGACGAAGAATTTAGTGAAGAATCCAGAACAGAAATCAGATTGAAGATCGGTTCAGAAATATTTGATGTGGAATTCTTCTCTTCTTCTTTCTGAAAAAATTTCTTCCGCGAAATGTTTCTAGGGTGGTCCTGAACACGTTTCCGACGTGGACGTTTTGATAAAAAAAAACTTTTTTTTTCGACCCACCCTAGGATTATGAAAGTGCTACCAACCCGTCAATTTCACAAAACCTAATTGGGGATTTTCCATTATTTGGTATTTCTGTTTGCTAACGTTCCTGCGAAAACGAGATAATTCTTATGTTCATTCAGTAAATTGACTAGTTGGCACTTATATATATAAAAACCATAAATACTTTGAACAAGGACGTGGCAGTATTTTATTTTGATATTCGCAAGTAATATTCAACGTGAAGTTAGCTGCAGTGGCGAGCTACGCTAACTTCATTGCAAGAAAATCACCTGAGTTTGAACTTTTCAATGAATTCACAACTAATGTTTGTAAATTTACGAACGAAATCAGCTGATTTTGTTTGACAAATTTTAAGTTGGCACCACTGTGCATGATAGGATATACATGTGAAAAGAGCGAAAAAGAGGGGTGTGACCGGTGTGACACTCTTTTGTTTTGAACCGTACAAATGCTACTCAACGTGAAGTTAGCTGCAGTTACGGCTGAAGTTGAACTTTTGATTTTTGAACTTTCCAATGAATTCAGCTAATTTTGTTCGCGAGCTTCGGTCGTAACTGTAGCCAACTTAAGAGCGTGTCAGATAATTTGGCAGTTCTATGTTTTGCGATGTTTTTTCATTGCATATTTCTAAGACAATGATCATTAATTTCAAATTCAAAAACATCTACTGTTTGCATAACACATCCCTTTATAGATTCTATGAATCAGAATATATAATTATTGAGTCTTAGTGTCAAAATTTGTCTGAAAAAACATCGCATTCGCCGAGTCTTTGCGATGTTTTTTCATATCAAATTTTGACACTAATACTCAATAATTATATATTCTGATTCAGAGAATCTATAAAGAGATGTGTTATGCAAACAGTAGATGTTTCGGAATTTAAAATTGATGATCACTGCCTTAGAAATATGTAACGATAAAACATCGCAAAACATAGAACTGCCAAAATATCTGACACGCTCCTAACGTGGAGTGTTACTTGTAATTATCAAAACATGTCTCGTTCCTGGATACAAAGCAAAAGACTGTGCCTCCCGTGGAAAATTCTCACAATTAAAATAACCTTTGCCAAATTGGTGGCATTCTACCCATGGGTTTCATCTAAGAGCGTGTCAGATATTTTGACAGTTCTATATTTTGCGATGTATTTTCATTGCATATTTCTAAGGCAATGATCATCAATTTTAAATTCCGAAACATCTACTGTTTGCATAACACATCCCTTTATAGATTCTCTGAATCAAAATAAATAATTATTGAGTCTAAGTGTCAAAATTTGATCTGAAAAAACATCGCAAAGTACTCGGCTGCATAATACAATGTGATGTTTTTTTCAGATGAAATTTTGACACTTAGACTCAATAATTATATATTCTGATTCAGAGAATCTATAAAGGGGTGTGTTATACGAACAGTAGATGTTTTGCAATTTAAAATTAATTATCATTGCCTTAGAAATATGCACTGAAAAAACATCGCAAAATATAGACCTGTCAAAATATCTGACACGCTCTTGATGCGCATTCTTTCGGGCGTGGCTCACGTGGTGCCGAGTCCAAATATAAGGACATTCCTAAACAACTAGGTGCGTGCATCGGCTTACGAGTGGGCGCTAAAATTTTCCATCCTTTCGTGCTTCCCATGATTCAAGTTCGAAGATGAGCAAAACCGGCTAAGTAGTTCCGGAGATATGGTCGAAGAAGTCACCAAAAACATGGTTTTTCGAGGGTCGGTAAAACTTTTTCGCAACTATCTCAGCAAGTATAGCACGGAAATTCCTCATTCTGATGTCAAATGAAAGCATTTCATGTCACAAAGCTGGGAATCGGGTCAGGGGTCTGGGCGTTGGAACCAATGGAATGGGTGAAATTGAGTTTCTTGGCCATATACGAAAACAGTTTTTCGTCTATATTTCCTTAACTATGCAATATGGAGGTTTACTGTTAAAGGCAATGTTGTAGAGAATTAAATTTAAGCGAACAAGTGTTTCAGGGTTTTGGGGAAATGTGGTCCAATCCTGATATATGACCACTTCCATAATTGGGCAGGATGACCCAGATCTCCAGAACTATGAGAGTTAGAAAGTTGCTTCCAAAGGTGAAGTTGTAGAAAATCAAATTTTAGCGAGCACGTGTCTCGGGGTTTTGGGGAAATATGACCCAATCCTTGGGAGATAGACACTTCTAGAATTGGAAGGGATAACCGATGTCTCTAGAACTATGAGAGGTAGAAAGTTAATTCCAAAGGCAAAGTTGTAGAGAATAAAATTTTAGAGAACACGTGTCTCAGGGTTTTGGATAAAAATGGCCCAATTCTGGGATATGACCGCTTCTAGAACTGGGAGGGATGACTCATACCTCTAGAACTATGGCAGTTAGAACATTGCGTCCAAAGGCAAAATTGTATAGAATTACATTTTAGAGGAAACGGTTTCAGGATAAACTACTTCGGCTGTCAAAATCAATGGTCTCAGAAGGAAGTACTACCTTGGGTAATTTCTGTGGATCTTTGAAATTCTGATAGTTATGAAAAAATGTAAAACATTGGATTGTTTGCTCATTTCTATATTTAGATACGTTCGAGTCTTTTTGCAACATCTTCTCTGTTTGCCACAGCTATTCTGTTTGTCACATCTATTCTGATACGTACGGTTCTTTGCTCTGATGGGAAGAGCACGCAAAGTGGCAGAATTCGTTGTGGGTGCTCGAACGAATATTTCTTACATGCTTCTCACATTAGAGCCGAAAGTGAAAACGTAAATTTTGTGGGCGAAAGCTTACTTTTCATTTTGACATTTTTTTTTTACTTTCGGCCCATGGAAGTATTCAAAACTTGATACATCACTAGAAAAAGGATTTTCGGCGCTTGTCCTTGTGGCGTAAATCACTATTGCTGGCTGAATTTATAGAAGTAAAAACAATTTTTTAATTGAACAAGAGGATTTAATTTTCCTTTTCTGTCTTACAAAATTTTACTGCAAACGAAGGTACAACTTCAATAGAATGTGCTTTAGCTGGATGAGGTTTTACAACTTTTTTCAGAAAAATGAAAAATTATGCCACTTCGCTGGGTACATTGCTCGGAAGCGGAAAGCGATTATTGACATGATGTGCGCATTATATCCAGACACAGCGGTGCTAACTTTAGCATTTCTCTGAACGAAAGAGAAATCATTCTACCCAGCAAGTAGCCAACACGGTGGCTACTTGCTGGGTGCACCGCTTGTTATTTCTCTAACCTTTTCTTTGGAGGCTAAACTTTAAATTTTATTCTCGGTACTGCACCTAATTTCGAACATTTTCACGATACATAAAAAGGATGTTCAGTGAAGCCAAAACAATCTATCAAAAAAGCAGAAAGTCCTCTACCGGCTAAAGCACAAACCCAACCATGCAAAAGACTCCAATTTTCGCAACCCCGAAATCTTGCAAATTAAAACTTAGAATTATTGCAGATCTAACCATAAAACTATTTACTTTTTCGAATGAACAAATTTTGCCTTTTCTTTAATAAAATTATTCAAATGTTTTTGTTACCAGTAGGAACTTAACTTATATCACAAATCATGGTGGTTCTATGGATACATCTGCTATTGCAAAAGAAAAACAAACGATTAATAAAGGTGCGAATAGTTTTCACTCTGATAAATTACTCCTCCAAGCTTTCCAGCATCTCTGGCTCGTTGCTGCTGTAATCTTTCCTCGGCATGTCCATCAATACCCAAACCCAATCTCTCAATAAGTTTTTCAGCACGGTATCCATGAAGCTGACAAATAGTTTTTGTTTCAAAACGAGTTCATCAAAGTGTTTCTACAGCATTTTACCTCATAAAATTGAGCTCTCCGTTTCTGGCTCACTTCTGGATCAAAATCCCATTGTGTAACTTTGTGAACCACGGGAGCTCCTACGACGTTATTTTGTAGTATACTTCGTACTATGGCGATTGGTCCTTGGGCATTTGCTTGCTGCTGTTTTAGGATCAGCAAAGTAACTGCAAACTGAATATGAAAAATATTTCAATAACGTTCGAAAATCGTGCGGAGAGGATTTCAACGTTAATTATCATTGGGTGGTAGGTGGATCCCTTCTCGAGAACTTCTAGCGAGTTTTCGTGTATAGGCCATTCTAAACGAAAAGTGCGACGTCTACTATCCTCGTAACGTCGATATCATGAACTAAAGATAGTCTGCTCCAAATGTCAAAATTCTCAATTGTTAGTCTGCTTCAAATGTCAAATGTATAGAATGTACTGCCATCTATTTTCGTTGAGAATTGCCTATAGTTATATGTTGCATTGAAATGGTATAAGGCAATTCTTAACGAATAGAGATGACAGCACATTCTATACACTTGACATTTGAAGCAGACTTTACTTATTTGAGAATTTTGACATTTGGAGCAGACTACCTTTAGTTCATGATATTGACGTTAGGAGAGGATTATAGATGTCGCACTTTTCGTATTTAATGCCCTGGGTAGAGCTTGAGTTCCGAGCGATTTATTAAAATCAAAATCGAGATTTGTTATGAATATTTTATGTAATAGTGAGTTACACATGATATTACGGCTGGGTTCCTAAATAGACTATAAATGTAATCAAATTATATCCCAAAGAAATGAAAAAAGATCTTTTTTTCATCACCAGTATATTCGCTGGGTCTTTGCAATCATTTGACATTTCGTCACCATTACACAACATATAAAGAAAAATTTCTCCATATGACATTTTGTTTTTATTCCTGGGGAACCCAACCGTCAAACGGGTACATAGATTTATCAGTTCTGGCGATCATTTCGTTATCTTGGATCACAGATCTTACGATCCTTTGTTACAGGTGACAGGTGTACATACAAACAAACTCTTCTAATCAATCTAGTCAATAAATCATTGCAAAGAAGCGCTAGAATGAGGTCATAGAAGTTGATTTCCTATTCCTAGGTGCATCTAGATGCAGTGAGGTGCCGTAGGTGTAGCTAGATTCGGTGAGGTGCAGCTACGTGCAATGAGATGTAGTGAACAGAAGGACGGACAGGAAGGGTTAAATAGGTATAGAAAAGTAGCGATAATGTGTAGTTGAAGAATTAAACGAAACAATATCTATGACGTCATAACTTTCGGTTGTATTTGTGACGTCATTTTTGTGACGTCGTATTTTTGACGTCATTTTTGTGATGTTACATTTATGACGTTATATTTGTGACGTCGTTTTTATGACATCATTTGTGTGACGTTATTTTTGTGACGTCGTAATTGTGACTCTGTAGGTGAATACTATAGTGGTTTTCGTGTAGGCCGTTCAACATCGGACCAGCTGTTTAATCTCAAACAGATCTTGGAGAAGTGCAAGGAGTACAAGGAGTTTCAAACACACCATTTGTTCGTTGACTTCAAGGCAGCCTATGACAGTGTTATAAGAAGTAAGCTATGGAGAGTCATGGAGAAGTTTGGAATTCCCAATCAACTGTCAGAGATTTTCGACATTGCGCAAGGCCTACGTCAAGGAGATCCTCTTGCAACGCTGTTTTTCAATTTAACCCTCGAAGCAGCTGTAAGAACCATGGACATAGACTCCAGCGGCACTATTTTCACCAAGTCCAGTCAGTTGCTTGGTTTTGCAGATGACCAGGAAATAATTGGACGAAATATGGATGTTGTTAAAGATAAGTTTATGGCCTTGGAGAGGAGAGGTACCGACCTTGGGTTGAAGGTCAACGATGGAAAAACGGAATACATGATCATCCCACCCACGAATCGATATCAGGAAGATGACGTAACGATCGACACACACACATTCAAAATGGTCAACAAGTTCGTATACTTTGGTTCGGAGCTGAACACTAACAACGACATTGCGGACGAAATAAAAAGGTGAGTAACTTTGGGCAACCGGAGTTATTACAGTCTGCTGAAAATTCTAAAGTCCAAGTCAGTAAGCCGAAATTCAAAATGCGCACTTTATAAAATTGTGATCAGGCCGGTAGTTACGTACGATTCGGAGTCGTGGTGCTTGACACAGAAAGATGAAAAATCTCTGCACACATTCGAAGAAAAGGTACTGCGTACAATATTTGAACCAGTATTCGACCGAAAACTGAACCGACGGCGCAGACGATATAATCACGAGCTCAGAGAGCTTTTTGGAGAGCCCGACATAGAGCAACAAAAATAAACCGACTACGTTGGCTCAGTCATGTAGAACGAATGGACGAACACCGTATTCCGAAAAAAATTTGAAATCCAAACCTGAGGGCAAAAGTAGTGCAGGCCGATCCAAATCCCGGTGGAGCGACGCTGCTTTTGCCAACTTAAGAACTGTGTGAGTAACCAGATGTGAGACGTTAGCTGTGGATAGACCCGGGTTGGAAAAGCACGTTGGCCAAGAGCCTTAATAGGTTGTAATGCCGGTAAAGTAGAGTAAGTAGGTAAGTAATTGTGACGGTGCATAGAATGACGGACGGACAGGAAGTGTGAAAACATGAAGTAGCTATCACTACTTAATAGAGTAGCTGTCGCTACCTTATAATTAACTTTTTAACCTAACGAAGCGAAAAACTAATTAAGTTAATTGAAGTCAAAGTCAAAATTTCCGTATACAAGTTCGACAGTCCCTACAACAAAATCAGTTTTATTGGCTGGGACTCACCATCCTAACACTGATACAGTTAAATAGTTAAACTGCGTACTTTAGTGTGTTTCAGTTAATTTTCGATAGATTATGAGCACACTTTGTACAACTTTCTTTTGGTACAATGTGAAACTATTAATGATCGCGTCAACTATATACGAATACCTGAGAAGCCTTAAGACCAACAAGAGGACAGAGAGAGTAAGTACGAGTTTTACACTGAGGAACGTTGTTGTAACAAAAGTGGTGTTGTATGAACTAGAGGTGAGCGGGCCACCCGAAAGTTGATTAAAAACCCGAATCAACTTGTCGGGTCGGGTTCGGAATTTATTTTTTTGTCGGGTCAGGTCGGGTTTCTATTTTCCTCTTTTTGAGGTCCGGTCGGGTCGGGTTTGAAGACTTCAGCTAACAAAACCCGTTCCGACCCGAAAAAAAATTCACTAAATAATTTTCTCAAAATTGAGTTCAAGTGAAATCTTTTAAAAAAAGTTCGGGTTCGGGTGAGCGTTTCAGGTTCGGTTCGGGTCGGGTTTGATTCGGGTCTCATTTGGAAAAAAGGTTGACCCGCACACTTCTAGTATGAATCAATGACATATTAGTTAAGATACAAAATTAAGTGAAACAAAAGTAAACTGAGCACATAAAATTGCACTTACACATTCATACTAATTGTACTCACTCACACTATTATGCGTGAACTGTTGCTTCAATTTTCATTCCAAACGGCAGGTTTATCTTAACTGTAATATGTCATTGGTATGAACCAACACTTACGGGAAAAGAAAAACGCAGTGCCATATTAGGAAGTTTCAGACTAAAAAAGCATACATTTTAAGACAGCAAAGTACGCAGCTAAAAACCTGTTTTTATAAGTTCAAATAATCTAAAGAGAGTAAATCAACCAACTCATCAGTCACTAATTCATGTTTGTGGTTTCCTCTCTTTATGCATGCGCATTTCAGCAGTAGCTTTGAACAAAAATAAATCGTATCTTGCGGATGTTAAGTACCACAAAGCACAAGAAAAGCTGATGAGTCAGTCGCAACTTTCTATTGCAAATTAAGACATTTCCCCGGCTATTTCTTAGTAAACAAATTTTTAGCTACAGAGCAAAAGTTTTCCAGTGTTTCACATTCACTTGTAAACAATACAATTCGATTAAATTACCATCAAGCAAGCACTCATATTTCTTGATACCATTTCGGTATTGTTTTTCTTCTACAGGTACAATTGAATAAAAAATAACTCTTTCAACGCGCAGCAAAACTATTTTGCACCATTCGTGACAAACTTGAATCTACGTATGACATGACAAGACGCATAAGTTACATTGAAAAACGAAAGTTGCAAAAACACTCAGCTGAGCATTGTAATTATGAGGTAATTACATAAGACGTTCGATATAAATAAAAGACTTTGTATACCTACTGACAAATACCCGCAATGAATTTCCCTAATAAATTAATTTTTGCGTCGGTTTGGTATAGAGAAATTCCAAAAGGGGAAATTTTTGTATGAAGAAATCGAGCCGGTGCTAAAACATTTCTTCTTCTCCTTCTTTTTCAGCCTTGTAGGCCCCCCCCTAAATTCCTTCCACTTTTCCCGATCCATCGCTAATTGTCCTGCCAAAAGCTTGATGTTATTTGTCCATCAATCTGGCGAGCTTCCTAGCGGTCTTTTGACAGGCGGTCTCCACTGTAGAATGTTCTTTGTCCATCGGTTATCTGTCATTCTGGCAATGTGCCCTGCCCAATTCCACTTATTGTCTAACACACAAAATAAGCCAATTCTATAAGGGGAAATGACATGGATCACCGGCTCAATTTCTTCATATAAATCGAGCCGGTGGTCATTGACAAGCGATACCATGTCTTCACAATTGAGACAATCATTTTTTTGCTTGTTTATAATCTAACAATGACAATTCATATAGAGCGCCAGTGTCTTTTTTCAAAATTCAAATTAACGAAAGTTTGAGTTGATTTTTGTTGATAGACTTACCCGATGCGAGTTCCGTTGTAAACCACCGATACGTGCATGCAGCAATTATTCGTTAAGTTAACTCTGACAGATCTATACATATGAATTGCATCGGTGGATCTGTCAAAATTTTCGCCAGTGAACCTCACACCCCAGTGAACAATGAGGCGTATATAATAAAAGTGGCGCTGTACTCTACGTAAAACAATGTTTGATCCCTCTGACGATAATGAATTCCGGATCGATTCGCAATAAGAATTAAATAAAATTAAACGTACGTTCATAAAATTGATAGTTCTATAGAGCAAGGCTGCCACGCTATTGCGAAATAGCGCAAAATTTCGCTATCGCTATCGCTATTCGCTATAGCGATAGCGATAGCGTTTCCATTTGTCGAATAGCGACAGCGATAGCGAGTTTTTCGTTAGTTTCACGCTATCGCTATCGCTATTTTTCATATGTTGAATATTACAAATTTCTTCGTTCTGCTATGGAAAAATGATTAGGAAACATTCCCGGAAGACACTACCTGCGTGTTTATAAGCAAAGGTATATTGCTTATATCGAAATGAGACCTTTCGAAGGTCGTCATCTGTCTTATTAATTGATTTCCACAGTGAGCATTCTCTATTTTAAGTGAACACTTAATCACCAAAGAACTTGAAATGAGACCACTCAACAGTCCTCATCGGTCTCAGTAATAGTTTTTTAAATTAAAATATAAAAATATGAGAAGAAAAGAGGTGACCTCAAAAGTCTCAACACTTTCAATGTATCGAAATTATCTAAAATGAGAAGTCCTCAACGTGTACTTTAACTGAACTTAATTTTTTAATGGATCAAAATAAGGATTTTTTTAGACCAAGAAATACTTAAACTTGAGACCAATGCGAGGTCTTTTTTTAGTTTCATTTGAGACTTTTTTTTTACTTGGGTGGTGTTAAGCTTAATTATTCTAAAATATGTAGTTGGTTTATACGAACCTCGACACGTTGTTTTTATGTCTATATTTCAACTTATTATATTATTTAAACCAAACATCCATCTTAACAAAGTGTAACATCGAGTCCTAAGTCAATAAAATGAAGTATTTTTATTCAGGTACCTTGGCTCAACATACAATAGCGAAATAGCGCGAATTTCGCTATCGCTATTTCGCTATAGCGATAGCGACGCTATCGCTATTGAATTTTGAATAGCGATAGCGATAGCGACGCTATTTTTTTTCAATAGCGTGGCAGCCTTGCTATAGAGTGAGGATTCAGTTGTATGTCGAATCTTATTCAGCTACGAAAAAAATGGATGGCGCCACCGACAGGAGTACTTTAGTTTTATATTGAAAATATTGAAAATAAGCGGATGACGCTACCGACAGGCGGCTACTATTGCCTGATGAAAAGTGATGCAAACCATTGTCTTACACTTTACTATGGTCAAGACGAAGTTTTCGCCTCGCAACTTTCGTTAATCCCCATGCCCCGCCATGAGCCGCCTATCAATGGCTAATAGATCGAAAGTTTGATTCGGTAATTCATTAAAAACCAACGCAGGCATAAGATCCGAACGAAAAATGTAGGCGACGTCAAAAACATTGGCGACTCAAAACGGCGGCTGTAAGTAACGGCGGTCAAAAATAGCAACATTTCCAGTCGTATCAGCCATCTTTTGGGAGGCTTAAACAATGTATATATATACTGAAGGTAACGTCCCTCAGTGGATAAGGAAAAATATGGGACGCAAGTTTGAGGTGAATATATATTTTTTATATTGGATTCCTGACATTTTCGCATGCTGACGTTGTCGCAACTGCTTTAGTTTATTATTAAATTGTTTCAAGTGTTGCTACAGTTGTTGCAACATTACGTAGACATATTTACCTGAAAGAAGGGTCCCGGACGTGTTTGCTGATTTGCGTTACCTTCAGTGTTTATATACTTTGGGATTGACGACTGGCTGCTTAGGCTATACATAAAAATAAACCGGCGGCGACTCTCATATCTGACCCAAAAATAAAGCAGTGAGGTGAGTTCTTCGGTTCTGAGTGGCTCTGAAATTCAAAATCTCATATAAAGTTGAGAACAAAACTCAATCATAGAGAGACTGCACCAATCATCTTAATATACCTATCATAGCGCATGGTAAGTTTGATGATAAATTTATTTCATAACATTCAACACCAAAGACTTTCACTTTTGAATCGCTTTACATAAAACGACTGTTCCGACAACATCGTTTACTCACATCGTTATTCCATGGTATGTTGCACAAGTCGTTGGCATTGCTCGTTCAAAAAACCATAAACTCTTTTCAGTTGATATTTGTACGTTCGTCCGGTTATTTTGTTTATAACTGTTAGACATTGTGTAACACATACTCGAAGTCGCTAATTGAACTCTTTTTCTTCTTGTTAATCGAATTAGATTGATACGTGAACTCATACACGTTTTATTCATTTGGATGGTTAAAATATCGAAAAACGCATTGCAATTGTAAAATGGCCAAAATTTGGATTATTATTGCTGTGAGTATACGAACTGTGTGATTTGTTCTTGTTTCTATGTAGAACGGTTGCTGTGACCATGAAAAATGTTAAGTTGTTATTACGTGCTTCTTTGAGGAATATTTTTAATAAAAAGAAACACTTGCGGTGTATCTCTCATTTCGTTGAGTAATATCTTTTAACTACAACTGCATTCATAAAACATACGACAAGAGTTAACTTTCTCATACCAGGAAGACCTTCGCATCGATAGTGCTTAGTGTACTGGCCTTCCACCAAAACGATCCGGGTTCAAATCCCGTGTCGGAAAAATTCTACATGGAATTTTTCTAGCAAGTGTAGCGCATTAATAACGTCCTAAAGTTCACTCAAGCTTCAAAAGTTGGGTAGTTGCGGTGTGTTTGGTGCCCACAACGACGTACACACTGAATGAATCGTATGACGTAACCCATATGCGACGAATTTGTGCACGAAATATCTAGGCCTACATTTAGGCGAGATAATAATAAAACGCCTAACAATTCTTGGAGTAATTGCATAATAACAAAGACGCTACATTACTCTGAGACGTGGTTCGGAAGTCACGTTAAGCCGCTGGTCCAGACAACAATTGTTATTGGCTTTAAAAAGCTGTTAGTGGAGTCTCTAAAATACAAAAATACAAAATATCAATTTCAATTTGAAGAAAACATTTTATGTTACCAACAAACATAATATGATTTTTGCAAATATAATAAAAAAAAATTCCTTAATTCGAAGTTGGCACCACTGGGCCTAACTTCTCATGATTATCGCAACTATACGAATTAGTAACCTGCTAAAAGTGTTATTAATATCATTTGTAACTTTTGTGCTGACAACTGCCAAGTTACGAAAATCATGAGAATCGATGCCCTACGCAAAGTATGTTAACGCTAGAGGTAATTCAAATCAGCTAAAACGTCCGGGACTTTGCTTTTTCAAATTGCAACACATGAAACAATTAATACTAAACCAAGCAGTTGCGACAGCTAAAGCATACGAAAATGTCAGGAATCCAACATAACAAATCTATATTCATCTCAAACTTGGGTCCCGTATTTTTCCTTAATCCGCTCCCATTTAGCATTCTAAGAAGGTCGTTGCAGCTGAAACGAGTTGACTGCAAAATGTTTCTACGTAACTTTGCTGCAACGTCGTTGCAACGTCACCACAACCATAATTGCACAACCTTTGCGTAACCGTTATGCAACTAAACAATGCCATCAAAACCTAGCTAAGTAAAGACAGAGAAATGATAAGCGGCAGCTCGTGCCTCGCAGGGATAGAATGCGTCTGACTGAATTGTTCATAATACTACGAAACGTCATACTTTTACAAGTATTGGTTTCAGTAACAATACAACGTTTGGTTCGTCGTTTCATTAACAATATTGTTGTTGGTCAGGCGTTTTCTATCCCTGCGAGGCACGAACTGCCGCTTATCATTTCTCTGTGTATATAGCAGATATCTTGTTCTCGTATTAGGTGATGAAGGCAACGACAAGCGGCTAAACTGAATCTTCCACATGGAGTTGTTTTGTTGTATTATGTACCTATGATTTTACATTATAGGGGATTTTCAGAAAGTGTAACTGACGTAAGTTCTTTCACCTTGAACTCACCACTTGGGTCTGGCTTTTTGAATCTTTTATCGGGCAACGAATTTTCGATACTTTTGTAAAGAAAATGCAAAACAAAAATGAATATCAAAATGATATATGAGCATAGGAATAGTAGATTACATGGGGTGTCTGGAAAGTAAACCATTACACAAGGGCGCATTATGGGACTCCGAGTGGAGCAATTAGCCCTTGCCTAATGTTTTTACTTCCCATGCAACCCATGTAGTTTATTTTTTTGCCTATGGAAATGGAAATGGAATTTCACTCAGGGATTTTTCTTGACGTAATCTTGGAGAAATTGACTTGAAGTAATGTTCATTACTTGTAGCGGTAATGACCATTACAGCCAGCAGTAATGACCATTACCTCTCCGCCATGATTCAAACTGTTT
>CM055404.1:138583063-138612150 GCA_029228625.1 Pseudolycoriella hygida
ACTTTGGTTTCTATGAAAGTGCACATGTTGTATGGAAAATGACGATTTTCTAAAGGTCATATCTCCGGATCCACTGGACCGATTTTTTTGAGTAAAAAGTCGATTTTAATCAGAATTTTACGTAGAATCCGAAAAACTAGGGCTCAGAAAGATACGACGCAAGGCAAAAAAGTCTACGAAAAAATGTTTTCTGAATTTTTTGGTCGTGGGGACTTGCGTCACGGGCGCATTGCTACCGCGCGCCCATGATTGGTGAATAAAATATTCGAAGTATTTTTTTAACATTTGATTTTGAATTCTAGTGAAGACAGTCCTAATCGCACGCGCGGTGAAGAAAGGTTTTTTAACGTCTACCACTCGGTACATTGAATTTACGTAGCCAATTTTAAGCTGTGTACCAGGCCGTAGCCAGACCGAAGTTTCAGGGGGGGCGTGCGGCCCCAAAGTTCACCAGTGTTATAAAAGTAAATAAGCTGTATCTATCGTATATGACAATGGAAAACTTTTATAAGGTGTTGTGAAGATTTCTGTCCGAAGTTTAACATTCGCACAAAGCAGTTGAACGTAGAAGCGTCTTGATATAAATTTTGTTAAGATTGTTGTTTTCTGATCTTTCAATAATATTTTAAGTCGCGAGCGGAGCGAGCGAAATTTTTTGACTTTCATGGTTAGGCCATTTCAAAATTTTGGCATCAGATTAAGCCCAAAATACCTGTAATACCCGACTAGCGTAACATGAGACTTACAGACTTTCACAGTTTGGCTTGAATGTATGCAAATTTAGCTAAATTGTTGTGTGTTTCAACGGACTAATTCTAGTGACTTTTTCGTACAAACATACGTTTTCAAAAAAGTGAGTCTACAATTCTCTTCCAAAATACGTTACCTGAAAGCACCAATTATATTCTTTCAAGGCTTACGGATTAACAAGATTGATTTTTGTTTTTATTTGTTGAAGCGTTTCATTTAAGAAATACTTAGCCGCGCAGCGAAAATTTTTTTTATTTAATTATTCTAATATTTAATTCTATTTAATTATTGTCTAGCTCTTGTATTTCAATCTGAATATATGTGAAAAGTTAGCTGACTAAGAAAATCTCTTGAGAAGGTTGCAATATTTCTAAAGGGGGCGCAAACTTTTCTAAAGGGGGCGAAGCCCCCTCTGCGCCCCCTGGCTACGGCCCTGCTGTGTACGTGCTTCATTACCGGTCAGTTTCATTAGGAGTCCAAAATACTCGTTTGCACGAAATTGGAAATGTTCATGCTGTTAATGGACCCCGCTCACTAACACGAAGATAGGTCGGGATATCACGTTGAAAAAAGTTAAGAGATAATTATCAGAGAAAGAGGAGAAGAGTATTCAACCTGAATCTATCCCAGTTATATCCATGCTCAGGGTGTTGATGATAATTTCATCTCTGAAGAACTATAAGGCTCCAGGTTTTGATCTCATTGGTAATCAAAACGTGAAGCAACTCCCGCTAAGTACCGTTGAAATCGGTTATTTTCCAAAAAAAAAATGGAAAATTAGTAAAATCTGTTGCCTCTGTAAACCGGCAAAGTTACCAACTCGTCCTTTTAGTCTACTCTCAAATATTTCTAAGATATTTAAAGAGTGATTCTGGAAGACATGAATGGTTTCATGACGCGTCATCAGGTTATAAGGTCCTTCCAGTATGGTTTTAGACCCGGTAAGTCTTACACGCAACAGCTCTACCGAATAACGCGGCACATTAAATCCAATACTTGGAATCGATTTTAAGGCAGCATTGATTCGGTGTGGCACACCGGTATACTCCATAAAATGAGATTGCCAAACTTTCTTACTTACTTGGTAAAAATCATAAAATCTTTCCTCGATGACAGAGTTTTTAGGATGGCTATCGGCAAATCAATTTCATCTGAGTATCGGATTAGAAGTGGAACTTCACAAATATCAGTCTTGTCTTCGCAATTGTTCAACCTTTTCTTAAGTGACATTCCAGCCATTGCCAAGGCACTCATAGCTCAGCTTGCAGATGACACGGCGTTATTAGCTACATCGCAATAAGCTCCAAGCTGCCTCTAACCAACTGTGTTATCTCAAAAAATGGAGGATACGGATTAATGGTCAAAAATCGGAGGCCAGACTATTTACGCGAAAAAGACCTACCGCAAAAAAGGCTTAAAGTTGATGGTATGAATGGGGATCATCAATTAAATACTTGCCGCCCTGGGACTTTTCTCCAACCTCACACTATATTGTCCATATGTTGTACGAGTTGCATTAATAACTATAAAAATGCTTGTCTGTTTCTCGGGTATATCCCATGCTTGGATTGCGCAGTCGGAGTTGGGTTGTCCGTAATGTTGGTTTCGTCGTAGTTTGCGATCTTCTCTGTAGGAATCATTGTTTCAACAGAGTGTTTTGAGTTTGTGGACTACTTTTTGTATGGGGTGTGAGGACTGCGTCACGCCCTCCGCTACCGATATGTAAATTTTCGCAAACATGCAAGACATTTGAAATCAATTAAAGTAGTCAAATTAAACGATGATGAATGTAATTATTTGTGATATCTTCCCTCCTTTAATTCTTACCTAATTTATTTAATCTAATCAAAGCATACCTATACCGCCTGTGTTGTGTGACTAAGTATATTTTAATTTATTACTTCATTAATTTATATTTTGTATAATTCTTTCTATTTTGTTATTCATTTGCTCTTTTGTAACTTATCAATGAATGTGATAATTTATATTGTATACCGATGAATCGTCGACTGCACTAGTCTGGTAGTAAAGTGTCGTGACGCAAGTCTCACACGCCAAAAAATTCACAAGAAATTTTTTCGTAGACTAAGAAACATATATATAGGAACTTTTTGACTTCCCTCCGGAAAATATTCTTCCTGGATTCTACAGAAAATTCTAAGTCTTTTCACTCATTGAAATAGGTTCGGTGGATCCGAAGATACGACCTTTAGAAAATGATCATTTCCTATACAAAAAGTGCTGTTTCATAGAAGCCAAAGTTAATGCAAACATCCTACGTTAGTTAGTGGGTTAGTTAGTTAGTTCCAGAGCCATTTGTATGAAAACCGACTTTTTTGGCTCGTGCTCGAAAACGGTTCGATAACTTTTCTTGAAATTTTGCAGGGACCTTCGTATGAGATTTTAAAAAAGGGGGCCGGCCGGCCTCGTTTGGGCGCCAGAGCTCTTAGAAGGCGCCATATAAAGCCCATATAAAAGAATGTTTTGTATGTGTGTGTGAGTGTATTCAAAGTATATGTCAAATATGAGCAAAATTTTATTAAATCTCAGCATTCGAACAATATTACAAAATTAGACTTGGTCACAAAAAATACAAAATTACAATAAAATCACAGATAAAAAACTTCCTTCATCGTATCACTTGGTTCGAAGCATCCCATCACAGCAGCCGCATTGTCTTTTTGAATTGCCATTCTAATTCGCTGCTTTAGAAAAGCTTTTGATCTTGGCTCGTCTGTCTTGAACGAGATCATTGCCCACAGTTCGTCAAATAGTTTTGTAGCCTCATCACACCAGGGTCCCATTGTTTCCTACGGCAAATGGTACGAAGTGATCAACGTCTTATATTTTTCTTCTTTTCGTTTGGCTTTTTCTTCCGCTGCTTTTCCGGCTGTTCGTGTGCTGTAATTGAGATTGCTGGGTGCATAAGTGTCCGTGCAAGTGGCATCCCACACCAGAGTTTTCCCACGTGTCCAAGGAATTAGGCTGATTCCATCGACACGCTTACCGTCTTTTCGAAATAAGCCCGGTGGCTCCAATCTAGCTGGTATATCGGCTGTCGCAAGCGCTCGTTTTATGATGCTCTTTAATTCCGCATGACTAGACCAAAAAATTTTTGCACTGTGTTAGGATGAAGGAGATAGATGTTTCGTATCGAAGGTAAAGTTGTTGGGTTGGGTGTATAGTGTGTCAGGGTGACCAACAAAATGGCCGACGGTGGGATGGGACAGATATAGCGGAAAAATTAAATTTTTTTTTACGTTGGAGATAGATGTTCGGAGTCAAATTAAAAGTTATTGTGTTGTGTATGTAGTGTGTCAAAAATGGCCGACTGTGGTGTGTGACGGACTTAGGGAGAAAAATAATATTTTTTTCAATTTTTTTTTGGTTGAAGATAGATGTTTGGTGTCAAAAGAAAAGTTGTTGGGTTGAGTGTGTAGGGTGACCAACAAAATGGCCGACGGTGGTATGGGACGGATTTAGGGGGAAAATTGACTTTTTTTTAATTTTTTTTTGTTGAAGATAGATGTTTTGTGCCAAAGGAAATTTTTTTTCGCCAGAAATTTTTTTCGCCGGAAATTTTTTTTTGCCGAAATTTTTTTTCCGCGGAAATTTTTTTCGACGGAAATTTCTCCGGAAATTTTTTCGCCGGAATTTTTTTTGTTTTCGCCAAAATTTTTTTTTCCTGAAATTTTTTTCCGCTAAAAAATTTTTTTTTCACTGAAAATTTTTTTTCGTCGGAAATTTTTTTCGACAGAAATTTTTTTTAAATTATTTCGGGCGACTTTATCAGAAATAGATCAAAATTAGCGTCATAGATTCGTCGCTTTTATAGCAGACATGTTTCTATCCATTCTATATTTTCAATCTACGACAAAAAGTTTGGTTGATTGGGACGTTTACGCCTCTTCAGTACACCTTTGTCGCAAGGCTATGGGTATATCAGCGTGGTCACATATTGAGTGAGTAATCATCTCGACTATGCGGCCTTTTATACACCTCGTTTGTTCGATTACCACAGCTGCAGATACAAACAGTACAACAAAAAATTTTGACCAGTACTTCCAAATGTTAACATAACAACGGATCTACTAAGTCAAAGAGTTTCTCTCTTTGAATAATCGAACAAACGAGGTGTATATAAGGCCGCATATTCTATTCGATATGATTACTCATTCAATATGTGACCACGCTGATATACACATGGTCTTGCGACAAAGGTGTACGTAAACGTCCCAATCAGATGTGGGTGAAGTTAGCACAACTCAATTCAATTCATCTCAATTTATCTCAATTCATCTCCATTTCATCTCAATTCATCTCGTTTTCATCTCAGTTCATCTCAATTTATCTCAATTTCATCTCAATTCATCTCAATTTCATCTCAATTTCATCTCAATTTATCTCAATTTCATCTCAATTCATCTCAATTTCATCTAAATATGATCTTAATTTATATCAGTTCAGACGATTGAATTAAATTGAGTTGTGATGAATTAAGTTGAGTTGTGATGAATTGAGTTGAGTTGTGAGGAATTGAGTTGAGTTGTGATGGATTGAGTTGAGTTGTGATGACTTGAGCTGTGATGAATTGAGTTGTGGTGTGTACATCTCGACTCAATTTGTCTGTACAATTCTGTACATTTCTCACAAAAGTTAAGTTACAAGCGGCAAGCAACCCAAATCCGTTAAAAATACTAAGAGAAGCTGAGAAGTACTAGAGAAAGCGTCTATTCCCCAGCAACGTCACTTGAGCGAACTAACGGGCCGAAGCCCAACAATAAGTCAGTCAATGATATTTCTATAATATAAAATCCAATCTATAATATAAAATCCAAAATGTCACTACACCTCACTGCACCTCGCTACACTTTGGTGCACCTCACCACACTACACCTCAGTGCACCAAACTACACCACACCTTACTGCACATCGCTGTATTTCACTGTACCTCACTACACCTTGGTACACCTAACTACACCTTACTGCACCTTACTGCCTCTTACTGCATTTTGGTGCAGTAAAATGCATCAAAGTGGAGTCAGGTCCACCAAGGCACAGTTTTATTTATTGAAATGGCTTGAGGAAATATAAAATTTAAAAACAAACAACCAATATAAGCACATTGATGTATCGCTCATAAAGATTAATTCCGATATCAATTTTAGCATGTTAGCATGATTTCCTTGTGATCGGTTCACATGATTTTCGACTTCCTTGACTGGGAGACTTCCACGGAGAGGTGTTCAGCCATACGATTTTGGAAAACGAAACCCTTCCGACCGACACTAAAAATTGCTTGCAGCGATGTGTAGGGTCCACATGACGAACCGATGGGACGGGTGGTTCAGTGGTGAACGCACTGGACTTCCACCAGGAAAGCCCGGGTTCGATCCCCGGAACAGGGAATTTTTCCCTATGAAATTATAGAATGTATAACGTCCCTAAGTTCACCTAAGCTTCATAAATGCCCGAAACAAAACCTCAAGTACACACTAAATATGTGACGTCACTCGCATATGAAGAGAGGTGATATTTGTGTACTTTCACAAAAAATGGCACAGTGGTGCCATCAGTTGGACGAAAAGAGTCATCGAATAATTCCTCATAGGTGGCGCTATACTGGAAATATGTGCGGTACATTTGAAATAAGAGGAACAATGAACAATGACGAATCGATGCAAATATGTTTTGATATGATGAATGCTCTACTGTACGGATTCGATTTTTGTTGGCCGGGAGATTTCAGAGAAATGTTCGACCATGAATCATTGAAAATTGAGACCATGACGTGAAGAGCCATATCGTATTTGACCATAGGCACAGTAAGACGTAGTGAGTTTCAGTGAGGTGTAGTTCAGTGCATCAAGGTGCAGTGAAGTGTAATGAGGTGCAACGAAAAGCAATGAGGTAGTGTAGTCAGGTGCACTAAGGTGCAGTGAAGTGCACGAAGGTATAGTAAGGTGTAGTGAGGTGCAGATGGATGCATCTTTCATATATTGCATCTTAATATTGCTACAAGACGGTATAATATGTGGTTGTTTTATGAAGTACAAGTTCTTTTTGTGGTGTTGATAAAAATATTGAGGGAAACGTCTTATGGGTGTCATCTTTAGTTCCAAGGCTGGTTCTAGGGTCGTCCGACTTTAACAAAAAAATTCCTTTTATTATGTTTCAACAGATATTGAACAGAAATATCTTCGAACGCCAAACTATATGATTGTGCCAAAAATTAGCAAGACGAATCCAGATTTTAAAAAGGGTCAGAAAACGTGATGAAAAAAAGGTTTTATATTAGAAGGTTGCGCAGATTAACGTACAAATATATCCCATCCCCATTCAACTAAAGTTGAATACGGAGAAATTGACAGTTTCGTTTCGCCATCCATTTTGAGCAAATGTTTACATGAAATTTAAATTTTTTTTGATACTTCAGATGGCGATTGTATAGATTTTTGTGGCGCAACCTTCTAATATAAGGCCTTGCGTGAAAATGAGGTTTTTCCGAAGAAATTGTATAGAGATGGAACGCGAGTATAAAACAAAATAACGCAGATGAACACCAACGAGATTTGCAAATTATATGGAGATGTTCATCTCAATGCAACTCAATTTCATCTCAATTTCATCTCAATTCCACCTCAAATCATCTCAGTTCATCTCAATTTCATCTCAATCCATCTCAATTTATCTCAACTTATCTCAATTTGTCTTAGATATTGAGTTGTGCTAACTTCACCCACATCCAATCAGCCAAACTTTTTGTCGTAGATTGAAAATATAGAATGGATAGTCTGCTATAAAAGCGACGAATCTATGCCACATTTTGATCTATTTCTGATAAAGTCGCCCGAAATAATTTTAAAATTGCAAGATCAAAGAAACATCGACCGAATAGAAATTTTTTTCGCCGGAAATTTTTTCTCCAAAAGATCTTTCAAAACTAATGATATCACAACAAAAACCCTTTTTAAAAGGGAAGCGTGACGCAAGTCCTCGTCTCTTCTTCCAAAACAACGGATATCAATTTGGGTGACGCTTACAACTTCGGAACGCAAAACATTCTTTTGAAATATTTTCATTTTTGATTAAAGAAATGCGTCACAAGTGCCGGACCCTCCCAACGTAATAATTTTTCGCACGCCAAAAATTTTTCTACTCGTACTCCACACATCACGCAAAACTAATTTTTTTTCGTGTCCAATCTGAAAGAACACAAAAACTATAACACTGGGGGGTCCGGCATTTGTGACGCATTTCTTTAATCAAAAATGAAAATATTTCAAAAGAATTTTTTGCGTTCCCAGGACTTGCGACACGTTGGGTTTTTGTTGTGATCTCGATTTTTCGGGAATCAAATTTTTTCGCAAAAATGTCCAAGGGAGCCAGATGCCTCGTTCCCGCTTTTTTCCCATGCCTGAATTGGCATTACAACTCCCTCGTCTCTGACGTATTTCATGTTCATCTGTTATGTATAATATACACAAAATGTTGATTATACGTGGTACTTGTTCCAAACGATGTACAAACCGATGGTTTAAGCAACACCATATACGAATAGCATGGTACGTTATGAACAACTGATACGTACAATGTACTATGGCATTTTTTCTACAAGTGACACGCTAGATGTACACTCCACAAATAACAACAACAAGATCAGCACATATGTACAATTTACTAACAATGGTTTAAGCAACCATGTACAAGTTTCACTTTCGTCTGGTCTGTATCTCAGTACGGATTGTAACGGTGTTCCAACGTCTGATGAATATACCAACAAAGGCTGGATCTTAACACTACCTGAGCCTAAGACGAGTGAAGTACCTCTAGGACTCACAGAACCTACAAGTAAGATGGACTTTTACCAACATTGAATGTGGGGTGAGTAATGGCAAGAGAGGTGACAGTACTTTGCTCATCCTTCTGGCCTATTTTCGTTGAGGAAAGCAGGAATGAGCATAACTACATAACATTTTACCTTAATTTTATTAGCAAAAAAAAGCATAAAATGCTGTAAATTGATAAGATAGCCACTAATCTCGACCACTATCGATTTTACTCTCATGACACTTAAGAGCACTTCACAAAAACGAGAACTGTCAAACTTGCGATGTTTTTTTAAAGACTAGAACCCTGCCTAAATCACAAATTATTCAAAATTGTAGCTCATGTACTGTGAGAAGATGACTCTAACGCATATAATAGATGAACCAGAATTCAAAACGTTTAGGTATGAAGGTACAACTTTGCTCTGAAAAAACATCGCAAATGAACTTGGAATGCGATGATTTTTTAAAGGAACTTTCGACCTTCATACTCAAACTTTTTGAATTCTGATTCATGTATTTCTCGTGTAAGAGTCATCCTCTTACAGTACATGAGATACAATTTGGAATAATTTGTTATTCACGCAAGATTCTATTCTAAAAAAAACATCGCAAATTTGGCAGTTCACATTTTTGCAACGTGCTCTTAACGACATCTAGCTGTCTCCCTATCGTTAAATTCTTTACGATCATCTAGTAAAAATTCACACAATTTCCATAGCAAAATCTATACCACTATGCGCTAGAATGTATGAGCAATTCCTGTTTTATCAGTCAAATCTCTTGTATTGTTACACAGTAATTTCTTCTCTTGTTATAGACACGGATAATTTTTGTATGATATGTTTCAAATATCAACTGCAAAACATAAGACAGCAGAATATACGAAAATTGAATAAAGCATAGAGTCCTTAATGCTAGCAGATGCATACTTCCCACTGAGATATTTAATTGCCGTTCGTTTGTTGCATATGAAAAGGAAAATTTGTCTGAATTTTACATCAGCGCTGTGTTGTATACGAAAATTGATGCTTGGATGATTTTTTTACTTCAATTAGTCAACGGCGAATAATGTAGAATAGAGTCTATCTAATTACATGTACATGTATCATATTTTCATTTTCGTTTTCTTTTTTTGAGTAAGAAAAATTGTATAACAAATAGGAAACTATTTGCGAATTTTCCACCTAATTGTCTTTGAAAGACTAGCTGTTTTTCATCTTTCATTCATCCAAAGCTCATTCATTTTAAAGAGACTTTTAATGATAAAGAATGCCAAATTGTCGGAAATGATTAAGTTGATTGCAGGCTTTTATACGGATAATTAAATGTGAATCAAACAATATAGAACTGATTATCATCCCATTTTCCATTCGTTGGTATTGGGATGATAATAAAATCATTTTTCAAGGATCCACATTCACCGACATTTTTCGATGCTTGAAGTGTTACATACCGCAACTATGTCGAACGGAGGAAGAACGTCCGATTCTCTCTATTTTCCACTTTTCTATCTCCCTCTCGACGTCAATGTAATAAAGAAAACTCTACTCACAAAGAAACTTACACAAACTCAATCAAAACTAAAATCAACACATTCCTACGGGAATAAAATTAATTATTCCAAAATTGTCTAAACGTTTTTACATCACTCCGCCCAACCCTCTTATCTTTTTATATAGACACACATCTATATAGACACACACCTCGTATACTTTTCATCAGATGGGAAAAAAACCTCACCCCAACCCTCCAACACGTCGGCACAAATATATAGATGAATCTAAACGACAACGATTTTCACCATATTGAAGTGGAGATAGAAGAGCGGATAGAGATTGACTTTAGCAAATTTTTAATAAAATACGACACTGAAGTAGAATTTCATTAAAGTCGGTTTTAGCAAATCGGTTGGGTTCACCCAATGCAAACAAAGCCAAATTCAATAAAGTTAGCTTTTTCAAAGTTGGTTTTTCGGGGGAAAATATGCGGAACATTTTTTGAAAGGTTTGAGTGATTTATTGATGCGGTGTATCGTTTCGTTGGATACATGTGTAGCGTATTCTCTATATAGGAATGGCAATGTATGCTCTTTCATGATGATCGTTCATTTCAGCCATCAAATTGTTTGGGATATAGTTAACCCGAAAATTTATAATTCAATGGAATTATGGTCTGAATAAAGCGATTGTTTTAATTAAAAAATGTATTTACCTTTATATATATATTATAGCCTTTAATGATTTCAGAAAGCGCACAGGGTTAACTCGATTATCTAACCTCTCGAACGCAGATTCGGTCTCCTTGGCTGGATTTATTTCCAGATCGCCTATCGTCTTTGGAAAAATTGTTAAAAACAGGGTCGATACTTAAGTCTTAAATCGTTCTTGCCTATAATACCGCTGAAGTCGTAAAACCGGGGTTACTAATCGCCCATCTTGGCTAAACGTTTTTAGACTCGTACGAAAAACGAAGTTCTCGAAAAAGGGTCTATTGCGTTTACCACGAAGTTTGTAACCAGTCGAATTTCGACCCGCTAGTCGGTTACTTTTTCGTTTCATAGTCCTTAGATAGCGAATCTGCAAAAAAAAATTGTCCGTCTGTCAACACGATAACTCGAGTAAAACTCAACCGATTTTCAAAAACCTTTTTTTCCTGAAAGGTAATCGAAAAAGCTTTTATGGAATTGAATCTGGGCACTGTCGGCCCAAGGGCCGCCGCTCCGAGCTAGGGCCGTTCAAGTGGTTTTTGGTCTTTTGTACATAATTCGAGTAAATCTTTTCCGATTTTCAAAAACTTCTTTTTGTTTCTTCTGCTTGGACTATATATATTGGACTACTGCTAGGGTCAAACGTGTTTTTTGTACATAACTCGAGTATATCTTTTCCGATTTTCAAAAATTGTTTCTCAATCGAAAGGTCTGGGATGCTTAACAATTTATGGAAGAATTTTTGTTTTACTTTGGGTCGCTGGACCTAGCTAGAGCCCTAAAGAGGCGGATCGACTAGGGCTCTACTTGTTTTTTATACACAAATCGAGTAAATTCCATCCAATTTTCCTGATTCTTTTTCTATTCGGTAGGTAATGAAAGACCATCCAACAAAAAATTTGGGAATAGACCGAGTCTAAGATGGCCGCTAATGTTAGCGTGGATCGATCTAGGCAATTTATTTTGAAAAAATTCAAATATTTTGAAAACTATAAGTGGCAGGGCAGTGGCAATTTTTTTTGTCTTTGGAAGTTTGGGTCAGAGACCTTTTCTAAGTGCTCTAGGTCGGTTCTAATATCGGCGGTAGTACAAATAACATTTTTCGAAAATATATATGAAATAGAGGTGAGCAGGCGGGAATTTTTTCTAGCCCGTGCCCGTGCCCGATAAGGAAGATCCCGGGTACGGGCACATACCTAACGGGCACGTTTTGGTCCGGGCATTTTTTTACGATTGCGGGCGGGGAACGGGTGGGCAGGGGCATAAACCTAACGGGCAATGGGCAAATGTTTTCAAATTGGTTTAGAATAGAGAATTTGGGCAAAGCGACTTATAGCCGAATTTATATTGTATCCATATAGCTATAAGTAATAAGTTTTATGTTTACGTTAACAGTTAAAATTTGACGTGATAAGTTTGCTCGTAATTAGTTACAATTTATAAGTAACAAGTTACAATTTTACGATACAAGTTAAAAGTTTATAGCCCAGATCAGTATTATAACTGACCCAGATCAGTACTGATCAGTTTTAAAACTGATCCGAATCAGTACTGATCAATTTCGAAATTGATCCGAATGAGTACTGATCACTATCAGTACTGATCAGTTTCAAAACTGATCGCTATCAGTACTGATCAGTTTCAAAACTGATCACTATAGGTACTGATCAGTTTTAAAACTGATCCGTAACAGTACTGATCAGTTTGAAAATTGATATAAATTAGTACTGATCAGTTTTAAAACTGATCCTGATAAGTAATGATCAGTTTTAAAACTGATACGGATCAGTATCTATTAATCTCAAAAGTACTAATCTAAATCTGTTTTGAAACTGATCAGTTCTGATGTGGATTAGTTTTGAAACTGATCAGTACTGGTCTGGATCAGCTACAATACTGATATGGGCTATGAACTTATAATGCTAACTTATAACATAAACTTGTAACTTATAACGTAAACATATAACTAAAAAAAAATAGCTTTATGTACGTATATGTTTTAAATTTGGCTATAAGTGGCTTTGCCCAAACTCTCTAATAGTTGCTGTATGACAATATTACCTACTACCTCCCTTTTTATTTTGGAATTAGTAATTATCATTCTTATAAATAAAATTATTCTAAGCAACCTAAAATAATTTTTACTTTAAATTGTTGTGAGACCGTCTGAGGCCGATTTAGGCGTCTAAAATTTTTGAATCAAATGAAAGGGAAAAAATTAAATTCGATAATTTTGAATACTTTCTTCAGGAAATCTAAAAAAATATTCTTTCTTTAAAGAAATCTCAGATATTCATTTTTCGATTGGGATTAGATCGAGAAGACACACCTTCCTGTCAATTATCGAAATTCGGGACGGATGCGGACAGTAGGAAGACTTGTATTATTCAACTGCCTATTGTTTAAACGATAACAGTGTGTTAACGATAAATGTGTTAGCGACATATTTTTTTAATTTATTGGCGAAGAACGAGGAACACCTGGCATCTGTTGGGACTTTGACTGTAAGGAGAACAGCGTTAAATGCTGAAAGCATTTCGGAATTTGTATTTATCAACAAAAATGTTGATCTGTCAAGTATTCTATCGCTCTTGTGAATCTTTTGCGTAGAATACATTTTGTGAATACCTTAACACTATTTGGACCCGTACGAAGAACGCAGTGCGTCGAAAAGGGGTCTATTGAGTTTATCACGACGTTTGTAACCAGTCGAATTTCAACCCGGGAGTAGGGGGGAGCATCGATCATGGTCCTTAGATGACGAATCAACAATAAAAAAAATGTTCGTCCGTTCGTTAACACGATAACTCGAGTAAAACTCAACTGATTTTCAAAAACTTTTTTTCCCTAAAATGTAATCAAAAAATCTTTTAAGGAATTGAATCTGGGCACTGTCGGCCTAAGGGCCGCCGAGCTAGGGCCGTTTAAGTGGTTTTTGGTCTTTTGTACATAACTCGAGTAAGTCTTTTCCGATTTTCATATAATATTTTTGTTTGAAAGACCTGGGCATGGCCGACAATCTATGGAAGAATTTTTTTTTTAATTTGAGTCCTTGGACTTAGGGCACTAAAAACGAGTCTCTGCTAGGGCTCCATGTGTTTTTTGTACATAACTCGAGTAAATCTTTTTCGATTTTAAAAAATTTTTTTTGTTTGAAAGATCTGGGCATGACCGACAATTTGTGGAAGAAACATTTTTCGATTTGAGTTTTGGACTTAGCATTGCACTACAAACGAGTTTTTGTTAGGGCCCTACGTCTTTTCCGATTTTCAAAAACTTGTTTTTGTTTGATAGATCTCGCACGGCCGACAATTTATGGAAGAACTTTTGCCTGTGCTTAGGGCTCAAGTGGGCCTCATGTCGGTCCTAAGGTCGGCCCTAACCAAAAAAAATGTTTTTTGCTATGTTGCAGAGCAAATTGAGGGAAACATTTTGTCTATGGAAGTATGTGGCCGAGGCCTCTAGTTAGGGCCCTAAGTCAGTACTAAGGTCGGCCCAAGACCCAAAAATTGTTTTTTGCAATGTTGTGGACAAAATTGAGGAGAACATTTTTCTCTATTTGGAGGTCAATTTTGTGCGTTCGGAGAATTTTTTTACACCGTTACTTCGGACGGGGTTTTCAAAATTGCCCTACGGGCAATTTCCAATACAGTCTAACGTGAACGCAATATTTACTTAAATAAGTTCCAGTGTTTTCGTAACATCAACTCTGTTTGTCGCATCTATTCTGATACGTACGGGTCTCTTCATATGTTTTTTTAATGTTCATCGTATTCTTCTAATTGCGACAGGACGGATACAGGCACAAATCTATCGGACAAGGTTACATCAACCTTGCCATTCTCCTTCATTATGACCACTAACAGTGTTGTACTAGTAAATGTTTTCAATGTAATCACTCTACAAAATCAAAAACACTCGAAAATGAGGAACTTTAAAAAATGAAGGAAAGTAACCTGCGTAGAAATGGCAAATTTTTTGAAGTGATGGGAAAGAGGGTAGGGTAAACGATAGGGTAGGGGCCAAAAGTGTCGGCAGTCTTTAATGAAGGACCTCTTTTGACAAACTTTAAGAAAATTGTGAGTTTTTGAGGAATTATAAGAAATTTTAAAAACTTTGAGAAATTTTTGATAAATGGATTTCTGAGGATAGTCCCTGCTTAACAGTCGTTTACCCCTCATTTTGAATTAGGCCGCTAAGCAATCAATTTGTGTCCGAAGATAATAGTCTGAGAAGGTGATACACTTGTTCACTTAGAATGACTTTTCAAACATAAAATTAAATAATTCGCCCCTGACCACACCAATGCGTTTGAGAGAGAAGTGAAAAATGAAATTGCTGCAATACTTTCCACTGCCATTCATTACGATGACTATTTCAACAAATGCTGAACGTTTCACATTTCCACCTTTACTTCCATTTTTGTGCATTCATCCATTTCTGGAGTATCACTTTTCAAATCTCTCAATCAAACACAGACTTATTAATACAAATCTTTTGAGTCAATAAATGAATTGAGTATCAAACAGTACATTTCATTTCTCATCATCCCCTCTTTGTTTTACATAATATTTTAATACAATACCCTCTTCTCCGTCATTCACATCCATTATACAATTTATGAATATGAAAATTACTATTTAATTACAATTGAACAAGTTTATTGTCAATTGTGAAGTGTTTCATCAATTCAACTGTTCCATCCATTTATTTATTATATTATTTATAAGGTTGTTATCCGACTATAGAGACATGAACTGTAAAACCCATTGAAAATGAGCATCTAACAATTTTAATAATGCCATTTTATTGACTATATTGATGACAATAGATTTTGAATGAAATTCTGTTGACAACATTTAGCTTTTCCTATTTCAATGAAAATATATTCGTCTTCTCGCAAAACATAATGAAAAGTGGAAATTCCATTGATGCTGGAAATCGTTTAGCAAGTCTTTGCATTTTCGTTTCATTCTTTTTTCTTCGTTACGATGGATGTGATGTTATATTCTATAGCGACGATTTTAAGGAAATGCATTTGGATTTTGTTATGTCGTATGCGATTGAGAAAATTGTAAAACGTTTCTTGTTGGCAATGCATTTTGTGAGCATTTTGTTTGATAAGAAGATTAATAAAAGATGAAGAATAAGATCGAAACGTCAGAAAATGGATTTATGGGCTAGTCGCGGCATTCGATTTGCAAATGATTCCATCAATTAGTAGACAACCAATTTTTGATAGAAGTAGAACTGACTCTCTGGTAGCCTAAGTACTTCCGAGACATTGTTAAATCAGAGAGTGCAATTATATACGCGTTATCACATTCCGACTTTCTTTTGTTACTTCTTTCTGCATCCTCTATAAGTTAAAATAAAATCAAATCAAAAACATAGCCAAAAACCCATACGTATCAGAATAGATGTTGCAAAAAAACTCGAACGTATCTAAATATAGAAATGAGCAAACAAACAATCCAACGTTTTACGTTCTTTTATAACTCTAAGAATTTCAAACATCTATAGAAATTACCCAAGGTAATGGCGAAGACCCTACCGAAGTACGTCTGAGACCATTGATTTTGATGACCTAAATGTTCTCCCCTGCGCCATATCGAAAATAGGACCGACGTAGTTTCTTTAAGAAATCCTGAAAGTATTTTCTCGTCTTTTTTACTAATTTAATTTCTCTGAAGCGTAATTCTCACCAATTGCCTCAAGAAGGAAACTTCAAACTGCCGTAATTTTATAGATATGCGTCATACCTCACAATTCTGGAAGTTATCACAGGATTTGATCATTTTTGCCTAAAACCCTGAAACACGTGTTCCTTTAAATTTTATTCTCTACAACTTTGCCTTTGACAGTAAATCTCCATATTGCATAGTTGAGCAAAAAAAGACGAAAAACCATCTGCTTTCGTATATGGCCAAGAAACTCAATTTCGTTCATTCCATTGGTCCCAGTGTCGACCACTGACACAATTTCCACCAAATTTTTTTCCCAGTTTGGCGAGATCATTATGCTATCATTTGACACCAATATGAACAATTTCCATGCTACACTACAAGTATTTGCGAAAAAGTTTCACCGACCCTCGAAAAAGCATGTTTTTGGTCACTTCTTCGACCATATCTCCCGAACCACTTGACCGATTTTGCCCATCGTTGAACTTGAATCATGGGACAGATCATGGGCGCGCGGTAGCGGTAGCGGTGGCGCAGGTCCCCATACGAACAAAAAATTTAGAAAAAAAATTTTTCGTAGACTTCGGAACCATATATACAGTTAAGTTGGGCGCCAGAGCTCTCAGAAGGCGCCATATAAAACCCATATAAAAGAATGTCTTGTATGTGCGTGTGAGTGTATTCAAAGTATAGGTCAAAATTTGTGGACTGTGTTAGGATGGAGATAGATGTTTGGTGTCAAAGGAAAAGTAGTTGGGTCGGGTGTGCGGTGTGTCAGGGTGACCAACAAAATGGCCGACGGTGGTATGGGACGGATTTAGGGGAAAAATTGATTTTTTTTTTTGTTGAAGATTTTCGTGTTGTTTCGTGTCGAAGGAAATTTTTTTCGCTGAAAATCTTTTTTCGCTGGAAATTTTTTTCGCTGAAAATTTTTTTCGATGAAAATTTTTATTCGCAGGAAATTTTTGGCGGAATTTTTTTTCGCCGGAATTTTTTTTTTTTGACAGAAATTTCTTTCACCGGAAATTTTTTTCCCTCAAAATTTTTTCTTCAAAACTACTGATATCACAACAAAAACCGTTTTTAAAAAGCAAATGTGACGCAAATCCTCGTCTCTTCTTCCAAAACAACTGATATCAATTTTTTCTCGCCGGAAATTTTTTTCGTGGAAAATTTTTTTCGCTGAAATTTTTGCCGGAAATTTTTTTCGCTGCAATTTTTTTTTCGCCGGAATTTTTTTTTCGCCGAAATTTTTTTTTCGCCGGAAATTTTTGCCGGAATTTTTTTTTTTCGCCGAAATTTTTTTTTCGCCGGAAATTTTTTTTTTGCCGGAATTTTGTGTCTCCGGAAATTATTTTCGCTGAAAATTTTTTCTTCAAAATTTGTTTTCTCTTTTCTTCCAAAACTACTGATATCACAACAAAAGTCCTTTTTAAAAAGGAAATGTGACCCAAGTCCTCGTCTCTTCTTCCAAAACAACTGATATCAATTTGGGTGACGCTTACAGCTTCGGAACGCAAAAAATTCTTTTGAAATATTTTCTTTTTTGAATAAAGAAATGCGTCACAAATGTCGGACCCTCCCAACGTAATAATTTTTATGCACTTTCAGATTTCGCACGCCAAAAATTTGGCTTCCCGCACCCGCACTCCACACATCACGCAAAACTTAATTTTTTTTTTCGTGTTAAATCTGAAAGAACAGAAAAACTACAACATTGGGGGCTCCGGCATTTGTGATGCATTTCTTTAGTCAAAAACAAAAATATTTCAAAAGAATTTTTTGCCTTTCGAAACTGTAAGCGTAACTTGTAGATTTGGGAGGGATGACTCCTATTTCTAGAACTATGGCAGTTAGAAAGTTACTTCCAAAAGAAAAGTTGAAGAGAATGAAATTTTAGAGAACACGTGTTGCAGGGTAAAATGGCCCAATCCTGGGATATGTCCACTGCTAGAATTGGGAGAGATGACTTATATCTCTAGAACTACGGCAATTAGAAAGTTGCTTTCAAAGGCAAAATTGAAGATAACACAATTTTAGAGAAAACATGTTTTAGGATTTTCCGGAAAAATTTCCCAATCAGCAACTTCTAGAATTGGGGATGATGACTCATATATATAGAACAATGAGCTGCTCCCGAAGCTCACGAAAGTAGTTTCAGGATTTTTTGGAGAAACTACGTTGGTTTTGTTTGGTGCAGTGGAGAACATTACGGTCAACGAAATCAAATGATCTCGGTAGTCCTAAGACGTACTTCGGCAAGGTCTTTGATATTACCTTGGATCATTTCTATGGATCTTTTAAGTTCTTATAGTTCTAAAGGAACATAAAGCATTGAATGGTTTGCTCATTTTTATTAAGATACGTTCGGGTCTTTTTACAACTTCTATTTCATTTGCCACGTCAATTCTGATGCGTACGGTTCTTTGAGCTTCCAAGAGCCCCAGCTTGCAAGCGATTACGGTAATGGGACATTTTTTGGGGTTATATGTTTTAGAACAACCAGAGGTATGATCGTGAACATATTTGAGAGGGGTAGTATCGAACATCAGCTGTAAGGAATTATTTTCTATGAATGAGGTGCTCGTGAAGTCGGTGAAATGAAGACATAGATGTATGAGATGTAATTGGAACGAGATTCATCAATAATCCACAAGTTTAGTACAGCGCCGGTTTATGTCAAAGTGTACGAAATTTCATGTGATGCTCATAAACGGACGGGTACACCATTTTCGTTGCATGACATATTATGAGTTCCGCCATGAAATTTTGTATACTTTGACATAAGCCGACACCGCACTTAAGGCGTGGATAGTCAACCAGATGTGATAAAATTTCAACTTTTTAATATTCTCGTAATCTTCTGTGGAGTGGCGCTTCTGTCAATAGTAAAATGGAAAGATATAAGACTACATACAGAAGCATTGTCAGTAGGTAGAAAGTCAACCAGTAACGATAAAATGAAGTTAGCGAAGAGTGTTTTTACTCACCGGTAAATTAAACAAAAATAATAAAATAAAATTTATAATTTCTTTTCTAGCTGACAAAGTGATGAAGAACTACCACAATTGCACAAATTTTGTTATTGAAATATTTCAAGCCTAAGATTCAACATCAACTATTTCTTCCATTAGTTTCCATTTTTGATTTGCATTCCCATTGCAACCCCATAGTTGCAATCGTGATGTATTCACTTTTTCTTCAGTTTGAATTACTTCCAGACAATAATTTCCATTGGTAATGTCACCAGATGGCGTTAGCTCCCACTTTTGCGAATCATTTCCATTACAGTCGGAAATCTGCACGATCGTATCGTTCGCCGTACCAGTATCGGACACATCCAAACATTTATCAAACGCCCGAATGGTACCGTCATCGTCGTAAAGTGTCCAATTCTGAGATTCAGATCCATTACAATTTGAAATTTGGACTAGCGTCTCACCTTCTTGTCCTGCTTCGAGAACATCAACACATTGGTCACCAAGACCTTGGATAGCACCTTGACGACCTAACGAGTAAACCCTGACGTAATCGATGACCATGGATTGTGGGAAACGTGTTGAGGCATCCGGTGGTCCAGGCCATCCACCGCCAACGGCCAAATTGAAAATAATAAAGAAATTATGGGTGAAGACCCAAGGTTTTCCATGGGTGTCTGCCGGTGTCTTTGTGACGTACCTATGCCCATCGACTGAAAAACTGATGGAATTCGATGTCCAGTCGGTTCGGTAAACATGGAAATCATCTCCAAACGCTTTTTTGTTAGGCAGACGATAGGTGCTTGTTAGACCATCACCTCCTGAATACCCAGGACCATGAAGTGTGCCATGGACCTCAAACGGCTCTTTTCCAATATTTTCCATTATATCGATTTCTCCGCACTTAGGCCATCCCACCTGTTGAAGATCATCCCCCAGCATCCAAAATGCTAAAAGAAAGTTCGTTATTTCACTTTTTACGACTCAATTTCCCTGTCACCTGGCCATATTCCATTCCCTTTAGGAATTTTAATACGAGCTTCGATTGCTCCATACTTGTGACTAGACTTTCCCAGTGTTAGTATCCGTGCCGAAGTATACTGGCAACGTCCATACCAACAGTGAAAATTATTGTTATTTTCGCGTCGAGCTGTGATCACAAGATTACCGTTTCCGTCCAAAGCTGCGTTGTTCACTGAGTTTGTGTAGTACTCCAGTTCTTGATTGCCCCAACCCTCACCTCCAATATCATATTTCCATTTTGATGAATCCGGTGCTTGTCCTTTACGACCAGAAAATTCGTCCGACCACACTACTCTACCCGAGTAAACTTGAGCGGACAAAGACAATATTCCGATCAAAACAAAAATCATTTCACGACAAACAGCAAAAATTTTGCGATCACTGTTAGTGTTGATCTTTGTTTGCTATTTTCGCTGAATATTAATCTCTTTTTATGTGGCGCAAAAGTCAAGAATTCGTAAACAAAGATTAAAGTTCTGAGTTTTAGTATATGCTGCCATTGTCAATCGTTTTGTTAGGAATTGAGACAGTAGAAATGAAAGCAGATGGCGTCTCACACAATCGATCGATAACTATCAAATATCAATAATTATCAAATATCGATGATTCCTTAGTTGCTAGTTATCTTTTCGTTACCAACCAACATTGTTATGATTTATTTAGCGTATGAAGTACAACTGTTTTCTACATTGTTCTTATATTGTAATGATTACAATTCATATTGAAGACCGAGAGGTCAGTGATAGGCTCGGCTTCTATTAAATTTTATTATCACAATATTTCAATTTCTTTTCACACATATTTCATTTTGGCAATACATTTGTAAAGCAATGCAATTTGCCGGGAGGTTGATAGTCCAACAAGTTCGGCATCCGATTTGATAGCATTCTGTCCCAAGAGACCACGCGAACCTAACTGTGTGACGTTGATAGGTTGCCATCGTTCGCGCCTTTGTTCAACAATTTTGTTGATCCAAACCTTCACTAAGCGTTGGCAATCAGAAAACAAATTTTTGAATATCTAGGAAAGATGAACTTTTTTCCCAAAATATTGTTTGGCAACATTATTGCACCAAGACATATTTGTCATCATATAGTCTCACATCCACACGTCCACTACTAAGTGTTTAACCCGACCAGTTTACGCACAAAAAAACAGTTACATTATCTGGCCATTTGTAGAGGCAATCTTTGACAGAGCCTACAACAAACTCAGTTTTATTTGCTGGGAATCTACATCATAACCAATCCGATTAAACAGTCAATAGCCGCACTACTAGAAAAGTGTCGAACCCCAAAAATTTCGACAGTTTTCGCTATCTATCTCCTCCGGAACCTTGTTTTCTTCAGGTTTCGCCGAGAACATATCAAAAAGTTTTTTTTTGCTTTTCGATTTTGAGTTAAAAGCGTTACCAACAAGCACACAGACATCTCGTGGTTTACAGTACGTAGTGATAACTACAAATTATAGATAATTTGATAATTATGGGTAATCACAAATTATCGATAATTTGGTAATTATCGATAATTATTGGACCCGTACGAAGTACGAAGGTTCTATACGTTTACTACGAACAATTTTAATGTAACATGGGGTAGATCGAGGTGGCAGTTGGGGGAATGCATTTATTATCGTCTAAATATGACGAATCAACAACAACAAAAATGTCCGTCCGTCCGTCTCCACTTTGTTTTTCAAACGGCTCAACCGATCAGCCTAAACTTTTTTCCCCTGAAAGGTACATGCCTTCCATGATTAAGGTTCGAAGATGAGCAAAATCGATCAAGTGGTTCCGGAGATATGGTCGAGGAAGTGACCAAAAACATGGTTTTTCGGGGGTCGGTGAAGCTTTTTCGCAAATATATCAGCAAGTATAGCATAGTAGGAGCGCATTTCGTCAAAAAAATCGATTTGCGTTCCTGTTGCATTTGGATAAAAAGTGATTACGCAATAATTTTTGTTATTTTCAGGAGTAAAAAAATGAAAATAAGTTTTGGGAAAGGTCAAAGCTCAACTCACTTTTTTTGCAAAACGAAAGTTTGAACGTCGATATAAAATCAGGCAAGCGATACAAGAATTTACTTACTTCTGAGACTTAACCTTATTTTTGATAAAGAATTTACAAAAAACATAAAACTCGATATTCCATGAGTCGTTTCGTCCCGCCAGGCACCCATATTTGAACGTTCGTGCCAAAAAACTCAATTGTAATAGTCACAATTTTCCATATATATTTCTGGCGGCGGAAGAAGGAACAACGTACGCTGAAATCCTCAAAAAAATAAAGGACGACCAAACTCTCAAGGACCTGGGCGAAAACGTCTCGAGAATAAGACGAACGCAGAAGGGTGAAATGTTGTTTGAACTTAAGAAGGGCCCAGAGATTAAAAGTGCAGATTATAAAGATCTAGTCAAGAGATCACTGGGCGAGTCAGCAGTCACACATGACCACGATCGAATGTAGATATATGGACGAGATCACGACAAGCGAAGACCTTCGAAAAGCTCTGAAAGGGCAATGTAATATAAATGACGAGATAGAGTCAATGACGATCCGTATGAAGAAAGCGAGAGATGAACTCCAAACGGCGGAAATAAAACTCCCGGTGGACGCAGCGATAAAGATTTTGAAAATCGGAAAGGTAAAGGTGAGCTGGACCGTATGCCCGATAAGGGTAACCCAGCAGTTAGAAAGGTGCTTCAAGTGCATGAATTTTGGACACCAGGCAAGGAATTGTAGGGGAGAGGATAGATCCAACCTGTGCAAGAGATGTGGGGGAGAGAACCACCTAGCCAAAGATTGCACGAACCCGCCGAAATGTCTGCTGTGTACGTCAGAAAATGACCACGTGGCTGGTGGAGCGAGATGTCCAGTCTTTAAACAGGCGCTTAAATCTAAAACAGGACAAGAATGGAAGTGATACAAATAAATCTAAATCATTGTGACATGGCACAACAACTTCTGTGGCAAGCCTCAGCGGAACAAAAATGTGACGTAGCGATTATTTCAGAACCGTACCGTGTATATAGAAACAACGGTAAATGGGCTGCTGACAGAGCCGAGATGGCCGCAATATTGACAACGGGCAAGTACCCCATACAAGAAGTTGTATCAGACGCTCACGAAGGATTCGTGATAGCGAAAATTGATGGAGTGTATATTGCCAGCTGCTACGCACCACCAAGATGGACGATTCTGCAGTTTGAACGAATGTTAGATTTACTCACAGGAGAACTGACGGGACTCAACCCAGTTCATATTGGAGGTGATTTTAACGCATGGGCAGTTGAGTGGGGTAGTAGATTCACAAATGATAGAGGCTTCAGTCTGCAAGAAGCGCTAGCTAGATTAAATTCTGGCAAACGTGGGAAATGCAACTACATTCCGCAAGAATGGACGAGAGTTGACGAAAGTTACACACACAGCGATCACCAGGCATTGAGGTACACCGTGAAAAAGTGTACAGAGGCAACAAGACAGATGTCCTCTATGAGGATGCGAAGATGGAGAACCGGAAATTTCGATCAAGAAGTTTTTAAGGAATATCTCCAATCAAAAGACGATCACGAAGAGAAATCTGCAGAAGAATTGACGAAAGAAATGGTGAATGCATGTGACGCGGCGATGCCAAGAAGGATGGAACCGAGGAATGGGCGAAAACCGGCATTTTGGTGGAACGACGAAATAAGACTTTTGCGAACAACTTGTTTTAAGACAAGAAGGAGGATGCAAAGGGCCAGAAACGAGAATGTTAGAATAGAGAGGTCCGAAGAACATCGTAATGCAAAACTAGCACTGAAGCGAGCAATCCGGGCGAGTAAGAGGGATTGTTGGAAGAAACTGTGCCAAGAGGCAGACACGAACCCGCGGGGCAAAGTGTTCAGAACAGTAATGACGATGATGAAAGGTACATTGGGGCCAAAAGAAAAGTGCCCGGATAGGCTAGGTGTCATAGTGAGAGAGCTCTTCCCACAACACGAACAGATCACATGGCCGCAAACTCCTTATGACGATGAAGCGGAAGACAGACTTGAACGGTCGATCTCTGTAGAAGAGATCCAGATGGCTGCACAAAAGCCAAAAAATAACAAAGCGCCAGGACCAGATAGAATCCCCAATATAGCTCTGAAGACAGCAGCATGCGCAAAGCCTAACATGCTCAGATTGACAATGCAGAAGTGCCTCGACGACGGATATTTTCCTCAAATATGGAAGAAACAGAAGCTGGTCTTAATACCAAAACCAGGGAAACCGCCAGACAAGCCATCATCATATAGACCTATATGCTTGTTGGATGGGTTGGGAAAAATGCTGGAAACCGCGATCCTGAATAGACTAAGAAAACACACGGAGGGCGAGCACGGACTGTCGGACGAACAATTCGGATTTCGAAAAGGGAGATCGGCGATTGAGGCCATTAAAAAAGTCATAGAGACCACCGACAAGGCGCGGAAGCAAAAAATACGGGGTAACCGCTTCTGTGCTATAACGACGATAGACGTTAGAAATGCCTTTAATAGCGCAAGCTGGATAGAGATAGCCAAGGCGCTACATGTCATGAGAGTCCCCGATTACCTCTGTAGGATACTGAAAAGCTATTTCGAGCGACGAGTACTAACGTACGATACTAATGAAGGGAAAAAGACAGTCGACATCACAGCTGGAGTACCACAGGGATCCATATTAGGACCAACGCTGTGGAATGTTATGTATGACACAGCGCTGAGGCTGAAACTGCCAAGATGTGCTAAGACGATTGCTTTTGCCGACGACTTGATCCTCACGGTAGCCGGAACGTCGAAGATGGAGGTAGAGGTGGTTACGATGGAGACGCTAGAAACTGTCGAAAACTGGATGACAACGGCGGGGCTGAGGCTGGCCCACCAAAAAACTGAGATCATGCTAGTAAGTAACTGCAGAAAAACTGAACGAATCATTTTGAACATTGACGGGGAAGAAATCACATCCACTCGTTAATTAAAATACCTTGGAGTTGTGCTGGACGACCGCAGCCATGTGGACTACACGTGCGAAAAGGCAATGAAAGCCACCGCAGCATTGGCCAGAATAATGCCAAACGGCTTTGGACCGCGCAGCAGCAAAAGGAGGCTCCTTGCAAGTGTCACCCTATCGATATTGCGCTACGGAGCACCAGCGTGGATACAGGCGCTAGATACGAAGAGGAATCGGAGAAGGCTTAATAGAGCCCAGAGGCTGGCAAGCATAAGAGTAGCAAGCGCATATCGAACAATATCCTTAGAAGCGGTATGTGTTATAGCCCGGACGATGCCCATATGCATAACGCTGACAGAAGACAGTGAATGTCATAGAAAGAAGAGGATGGAGGGTCAAACTACCAAAACAGTTAGGACGAAATTAAGAGCCGAATCACTGAGACAGTGGCAGCAAGAGTGGGACTCCTCGGACAAGGGAAGGTGGACCCATAGACTCATACCAAAAATAACGACATGGGTACAGAGAAAACAGGGAGAGGTTAATTTCCACCTGACACAGTTTCTGTCTGGTCACGGATGCTTCAGGAAGTACCTGCACAGGTTTGGATTCACGGAGTCACCTTTCTGCACGACATGCGATAGGCAGGAAGAGACTGCGGAGCACGTGTTATTCGTCTGCCCCCGCTTCGAACAAGAACGAGGAGAGCTGTTGACTGTGAGTAGGCCAGATGTAAGTGCCGAAAACATAATATCGGAGATGTGCCGCGATGAGGAGGTGTGGATAGTGGCGGATAATGTAGTTGCGAAAATAATGACGAAGCTGCAAATTGCATGGAGAGACGATCAAAGAAGACTGGCAGTTGATCGAAGAGAGTAGGTGCGAAAGCACAGCTCCTCCCCGAAGTAATGCTGTGAGGCGGTTCCGGGGAGAAGAGAGCACGAAGACTAAGGAAGGAGGTTTTAGTTGGTAGGTCATTAAAGTTAATGGAATCCAACACTACCTTGGTTCAGAAAGACCGGGTGTCTATGAAGATTTCCTCACCCTTATAAAAAAAAAAAGGTACAGTGAAATGCAGTGAGGTTTAGTGAGGTGCAGTGAAGTGTAGTGCAGTGAGGTGTAGTGAGGTACAGTGAAGTGAAGTGAGGTGCACTGAGGTGTAGTGTAGTGAGGTGTAGCGAGGTGCAGTCAGGTGTAGCCAGGTGCAGTGAGGTGTCGTGTAGTGAGGTGCAGTGACATTTTGTATTTTATATTATAGATTCTTGAGATCGATTTTGTTTGGTTGATAGATTTTTCACATTTAACATATAGATTTTTGTTGATAGACCTCTCACGTCTGCCAGTTTGTCAGATCTCTCACAACTAACAGTTTTGAAGCAAGAAATTATACTTCAAAGGTTGGGTAAATTGTCCACTAATATTTGAAGTATTAGTGGAGGTGTTTGATTCCAATAACACCAATGCAAATTTACTGAATGTTTTGTATTGCTTGGTCGGTATTGACTAAATTTTGCTAAAAGTTTGTTTAGCTTGGAAACGACCAGATTTGTTGCCTATGCAACAGGAGGAAGAAATTACGTAAGTAATTATCTACTATCCATTAAGCAAACAAAAAAAGTTACTTTCAATTTAGATATTCAAAATTTTCGTTAAAATTGTATTGGTAGGTACATTTCGTCAGAACTACATTGGAACATTAAAATTCCATCCGATCAAATCACCTTCGACAGGCAACATCAAAATTTCTTTCAACCAAACTTGGATATCATCAAATTGGAGTCAGTCAAATTTTTTCGACAGGGGGACGTATATGGTACACTGGTTACACACATGAATCGATTTTTCATTTGAATCAAATTAAATTAAAGTAAATCGAGTTGCCATTGTATTTGTTATTTAAAATACTGTGTATTTGTATTTAAAATGTTATGTACATTCAAATATGTGGATTCACACGGAAAACTTGAATTTCTTTTAGTCAGTTTCCCATAGATCTACTTGGTCGTTCGCAAATTGATGCAAATTGGTTTTTCATTGTAGGATTTGACCAGTTGGATTTTCCAAATCTTTTTGACTTTTTAGAAAGGCAATAAATCATTTTTAAAAAGACTAGAAAGGATTTCATAGGATTAATTTTACTGACTGTGTTGAGGTTTGCCTATATTTTGCATAGAATTCAGCGTGCAAAAAGGTTAAACCAGTAAGTGCACTGCAGGTAATTTGTTTCTATAGAAACATTTCCTACTATTTATTGGGCAATATTTTCATGATAGAATGTCTTTGAGGTCTGTGCAAATGGATTGGATACGCTTAATAACGTTCGACGCGAGTCACTTCTTTAACAGGATTTTTGTCTAAATTTTCATCTGATTTGCATATCTTGCATGTCGTAAAAATAAATGTTTGCATTTATATGTTTTTAAAATTTAGTAAGTTTGTTATGATGTATGCGGAACGAAATGAAACGCACCAAGAATGCGTTCAACTAATGTAATAGTATATTACAATTGAGGTCATGTAAACTACCGGTAACATAAGGGCGAAGTTTGCAAAATCGAGCCGAAGGCGAGATTGTGTAATCGTCCTTGTGTTACAGGCTGTTTACATGATCTCACTTGTAGATAGATAAGAACGTCGGGGTATTGGCATCTGAATCGATGATTCTTTGTACCACCCCCTAGTTTCTTCGTTTATTAATTAAACAAAGGGAATACAATTACAAATAATTATGACAAGTTCAAATTAAATAAAATAAAATAAATTGAATAGAACTGATTTCCTGTGCGGGAAAACCGGATCCATTTTATATTCAACGTACACAGCCTTATGATTTGATTTTCTTTAACTCATGGGAAACCTTCTGGTTTTCCGAAGAAAAACAGCCAGATTGTTTATAACCATAGGGTTCAGAATCAGATCGGAGCTATCTAGTTCTGGTTTACCCATAATTTGCCTCCTAATGAGTCTGTATCTGGGACAGACACTAATGACGTGATATCCGGTTTCGTCACCATGGCCACAAAGGCACGCCCGGCTGTCGACGCAACTGATGTCGTAGAGGTATTTGTTGAGCCCACAGTGGTTGGTAATGGCTTCAATAACCCTTTTAATGTCAGGTCTGCTAAAGCTTAGCAGCGTCTTCCTGACTTCCATCGATGGACTCTTACAAAATAGTTTGGTGTGTTTTGCGCCTTCGTACTGCGACCAACCTCTGAGATGCTCCTTTCGAAGCCATTCTTTGACTATGGCCTTTCTTGTCAATATTGGAATACCGAACATTGGTTCTGGGCCAACAAAAGCTTTACTGGCGCCTAGGCGAGCAAGTTCGTCCGCTCTTTCGTTACCTGGGATGCCGCTGTGACTTGGAACCCACAGAACTGTCACGGAGTTGGTCTTTCCGAGCTCGTTAAGGATGACCTTGCAGTCAAGTACGGTTCCAGACCTGATACAAGGAGAACTTAGCGGTTGCAGAGACATGCCAGACGCTGTAGCTTCTCTAGTCTTTTCTTGGCAGTTCCTATTTCCACTCTGGGCCACCAGACTACACATCCGTGACAAAGAATAGGTCTGACCACTGCCGTAAATATCCACCAGATAGCCTCGGGAGAAAGACCCCACGTACTACCAAAAGCATTTCTACACAGCCAGAAGATACCAATG
>CM055404.1:138621055-138722938 GCA_029228625.1 Pseudolycoriella hygida
AAGGAAATCGCTCGAGCGGTTCTCGAGAAAAAAAAGTAGATAGATCGTTGACACACCACACAGGAATAACATTGTTATTAATTACAAAGGTAATTTGACCACTTTTCCATAGAAATTGGTCATCTTTGATTGGCGATATCTCAGCCAATTTTCAACCGATATTGATGAACGAGGGCTTGTTGGAAAGCTGCTGCGACGTAGTTTTTTACACAATTGTTTTTGTGCACAATGTTTTTTAAACAATTGAGCAAGATCTGTCATAATGTCAACAATAATCCAAATCGGAAGATTTGTATGATGATCAAAAATTAATTTCGAATTTAAGATTAAGATCTTGACTCAAACCTCACAACATTTTAACCATCATTTGGAAATAGTTTAACAATTCTAATAAAAACATGTTTGTCGTTGTTACTCTTGAAGGAAGCGAAATAATGATTCCAGAAGTTGGAAGTATGAAAACACTTTTCACAGGGTAGAAATTTACGATATTTTGCTGCTTTATTATCAGTTAATTTATTAAAAAAGATTCACCACTGGACACTTATATGCAGCACAAGACCTGGTCAAAATTTTATTTAATTTGAAATTATTTTAATAGACTTTAAAGCACAATATTTGTAGTGTTCCCCAGCGAATCGAAAATTGTCTAATGTTTGCTATTAAATTGTACAGATGAAATGTCAACTGCCTAAACAAAAGGAATGTAATGCGTTCATGATTTCAGGATTTATGTATGCCAACGCTACAATTTGTTGTAATGATCTTTTCACGATTGAATATAATTTTCAATCGAATTCAATTTAAGTAGCATCGATTAAGCGATAGATAGAAGAGTTTAAAATTTCAAGCGATTAAGCGATCAAATAGGAATTGAAATTTTGAAAATGTAAATGCGCCAATTCATTAAACGCATCCTATCCTATTCTGTGTAAAAAAAGTATGCACCTTGGTTGTGGTATTAAGTGGAAGTAATTGGACAAATAAAACGCATATGCTGGCCAAAAATATATGATCGTAGCTGTATGCACCACGTACTACATGTCGGTCCCAGGGCGGTAGCCCGTGGACTTTTCACCAATAGAGCACATATGAACGACATGTAGTACATGTTGGATATATAATTTTATGTATCTTTCGCACAAAAGCCATTTTGAACACAAAACACGCAAATTATACTCATCAATTTTTTCGAAATGAACTTGAACATTTCATGAAGCAACCATTGAGAAACGACAACTTATGAATGAAACTCGACTAATAAAATCATATTAGTCCAGTTCGAACGTTTCGAACTGGACTAATATGGTTTTATTGGTTGACTTCGAATTTTGATCAAAAAACGTCAAATTAAGTCTAGTTTTCAGGGGGGAAAATGGCACATTTTGGGCGAAAGATACATAAATGATTTTTTTTAAATTTTTTGACACAAAATTGTGGGTGGTAAAAATCAAATATTTCATATTTTTTTCGACTTTTGTATTTTAAAGCGTCCTTTTGACCAATGTTTCCTAATTTATTTTTTCCGTAAAGTCTTTCTAACGATACCCCACACGATGAATTTGATGGAATAGTTATTTGTGTACCTGTTTTGGACGATTGATTTTAGACAATTTCGCGAGTGCGAAAGTGCCTAAAAACAATGGTCCAAAATAGGTACACATACAGCTTTACATGCAAAGGGGCGAAATCAAAAAAAAAAAAAAATCAAAAAATGCCTTCATTTTTGCTCGGGCTACAACTCGCGAAAATAGCTTAAATACATCGTCCGAAGCAGATACACAAATAACTATTTCATGCTGCCTACTAGGGACGAAAAATGAAAAATATAATCCCAAGGGGCGAAAAGCTTAATTTTTCGTCCCTAATATCGCCGGAAAATTGTACTATCTGCTGCCACTAAAGGAGCACAAAGATTTTCCAAGTAACAGCAAGAAATAACGTCAACACAACATAACACAATGATCACCCAGATGTAATAATGTAATATTAACTGGACGCCGAACCATAACTATAACATAAAGCGTAAGTACTGACTGATGAATCCACACAGGTAATTTTACATCGAAAACCTATTAAAAATTTAGTAGCTAGTCCGGTCATTAGTCTAGCGACGGTGGCTGTTGTTAAATATAAGCTAAAACACACTCCAGGTGGCGCCCCAGCGCTGTTTAAGACGAGCAATCGTAACAAACTAGGAGAGCACACCATACTGGCCAGTGTCCTCCATTGATGTCTCTACATGGGTGAATAATGGGAAACACTGATCACATGGGATTACAGGGGGTACGCAGGTGTGAATTGCTATGGCTACGCAACACCTGAATACTCACGCTCAAGCTCTTACTGGGGAAGTTCACAGGAACCAACTTGGAAATGTGGACAAGTCAAGTCAAGCCTAGTACGCATCATAAAAAACTTAATACGCCTTTCGGCCTTCTCCCTTGTTGCGTAATGTAAGATACACTTCGTGGAAAGAGACTAATAACCGTTTAAGTGTATATTACACACACAACGAGCGGGTGATAGCGAGCAAGTGTGTGTAATATACACGTGAACGGTTATTCGAGTGTCCACAACGTGTAACTATATTATTTTATTGGAATAGCGACGATATGTCGAACAGTATACACAAGTATTGGTGGCCGAGCAACCTAGCGCACGGTAGTAATTGTTTTGACGCGCGATATCGAGGTTCAATTTCTGATGGGCGACATTTTTTTTTACTTTTTTTATGTTTTTTTTCTTGCACAGAATATTTCATTTATTGAACAATACAATTTTATACAATAAATAAAAGAAAAAATTTAATAAAAATAACCGAAACAAACTCACAATCCTTTTACTTCCAAATTTTTCAAACGAAATGGCATGCATCCAATCGTAGGATCTGGATTGTATAAAAGGCGAGTTGACATAGTCTGAGTATCATTCTATGGCCATCGTTGCTGACATACACATCGTCTTAAGACAAGGTGTACTGATGAGTCGTAAACGACGAAATCAGCACTTTTAGTTTTTCGATTTTGGTAAACAATTGGAAGTAGGAGCAAGAATTGTGAGTGGCTTTTAAATGTTGATTCAATCGGGTGTACTTTAATCTGCCGAAGGTACAGCAGCCATAGTAAAATATTACTTCTATGGGTGCAATTGTACCAAAACGAAAATTTTCTCAATTTTTACTTAGAAATTTGCAAATATTTTCGTGCATCGCTGTACACAGCAAACAATATATTCGATGATTGTGTGGTAGTGGTAAGTATCGTTGATTGAAACGTCGGACGTTCCGTAATCAAAACGACGATATATCGAACACAAAACATGTGTATCGGTGGCCGAACGAGTTAAAGCACGGTAGTAATAATTGTTTGAGATGCTGTGAGGTGGGGTTCAATTTTTGATGGTCGAATTTTTTTTCCTTTTTTATGTTTTTTGTTGCACAATTCATAAATTTGTGCAACAAAAAATATAAAAAAAGTTAAAAAAAATTTCGCCCATCAGAAATAGAAATTCAATTCGGTACAACATAGCACACCACAAAAAACGGAGGAAACACATTTACACACTCACACAAGCACATTTCAACTGGGATTTAAATTAAATTGCATTAACTGCGAGGATACGCGGTATACAATTTATATATTTGAAGACCGCGTGGTGTAGTGATTAGCAACATTGATTGCGACGCCTGACGTTCCGTGTTCAATTCTCTCACCCGGAGTTTTTTTTAATTAATTATTTCTAGTCTCACTGGTTATTTATCGCCCTAGACAGAGGAATTTATTCCTCTAGACGGATAAATACTGAGAACAATGCAATAAATTCTCATTTTCCATCTCAAAAATTGGCATTTAATGGGAGACTTATCGTCGTATATGCAATAAATAACTATAAACGACCTACTACAAGTGAAGAAGTTCTAACATGAGTTTTATTCGCACACATTTTTCAACAACTGGCTTCGGTCCAAGGTCGTTATGACTAAGACAGATGATCAGAATATGAAGTTTCACTATAGGTGCAGATATAAGTAGTCAATTTATTTTAGTTCTTAACACAACAGATGTAATAGACTACATAAAACAATTGATGACGCAAATATACGGAAAAAATAAAAGCTATGCAAATTCGTACCACTGTCTATCACAAGGAATATCGAGTATTGTAGCTAAACTTCGTTAAATCCTACTACCTGGGTTCAGCCCTAGAAGAGGCCGCGGACCCACAATTTTCTTAAATGCTGTTAGGGCATCGATTACATCTAAAAAGTAGAAGTGACTAAATTCCAAGGATTGGGACATTTTTCGAGAAAACCCTGAAACACATGTTCTCTAAAATTTTGTTCTCTATAAATTTGTCTTCAGAAGCAGCTTTCCAACTCTCATAGTCCTAGAGATATGTGTCATCTCTCCCAATTCTAGAAGTAATCGTATCCAAGGATTTGGTTATTTTACCCTAACACCTTGAAACACGTGCTCTCTAAAATAGTATTCTCTACAACTTTGCCTTTGGAAGCAGCTTTCTATCTTTCATAGTTCTAGAGATACGTGTCATCCCGCTCAATTCTAGAACTAGTAATAATCCAGGATTGGACCATTTTTCCCTAAAACCCTGAAATACATGTTCTCTAAAATTTTATTCTTTACAACTTTGCCTTTAACAGTAAATCCCCATAACAGCAAATATAGACGAAAAACCATCTGCTTTCGTAATATATGACCAATAATCTCAATTTTGTCCATTCCATTCGTCCCAGTGGTCAGACTACTGACCCGATTTCCACCCGATTTTCCAGTTTTGAGAGATCAGATATTTGTTGGGATATTTGCGAAAAAGTTTCAGCGACCCTCGAAAAACCTTGTTTTTGATCACTTTTTCGATCATATCTCCGGAACCACTTGACCGATTTTGCTCACCTTTGAACATGAATTATAGGACAGCCTTGTCCAAAACAAAGAATTTCAAAGTAATAAATAAGAACAAAAATAATTACAAATTATATACTGGACACCTTAAATGATTCTCTCTCTGTGAAAGTGACAAACATGGTAGCTTGTCCAGTTTCATTCATAAGAAACTGGACACTTTATATGATTCTCGAAATCATTCAATGTAACTAGACGAACAAACAACATGTTCAATTGAGTTTACGTTGGCAATACCGCTCCAATAAATACTGTGCGAACGAGTTGCGTTCGCTCTAAAAACAAAAAATAAACAAACAAACATTACGCTCATCAATGACCAATGTTTGAAAAATACAAACGTTGGAACGAATCTGCCGTACCTGCATACCTAACATAAACAGGTAAAGTGTTCCAGTCACTGAAACCTTCAGAAAACAGAGACTTTCTGCACCTCGTCCTGTCAAAACGTAACCTGCGGTGATCGTCGGGCCAGTCAACCCGTCGAAGCTTCCACTTCTCTAGTTTGACGTAATTTATCGCTCTAGACAAAGGAATTTATCCCTCTAGACGGATAAATACTGAAAATGAAAGCAACAAATTCTCATTTACCATCTCAAAATTTGGCGTTTAACGGGAGACCTATTGTCGCGTATACAATAAACATATTTATTTGTGTGTCTGTTTTGGACGATTGATTTTAAGCAATTTAGGTGGACGTTATTTATGAACAACATCTTCGACCTTCAAACGAAAAACTCACCAACTCCGAAGTCAACTGGTTACAAATGTCGTTGCAAAAGACCCATATACTTCGGGCTGGTTTAATTACAGCCAAAAGACTTGTTATATGAAGAAAAATAGTTATATGTTTTCGGCGACATGAATTTTCCCCCAGGGATTTATCCCCCAGAATAGGAATTATCACCCAAGGAATTTTCTCCCAGAAATTTTTACCCAGCAATTTAATTTGTAGGAACGGGTTGGCTCAGTGGTAGTGTATTGGCCTTCCACCAAGAAAACCCGGGTTCAATCCCAGTGAAGTCAAATTCTGTATAGGATTTTTCTTCAATGTCTAGCTTGAAAATAACGTTCCTAAGTGTACCCGAGCTTCATAACACGCTTGGTTGAGGAATTTGGTGCCCTCAACGAATCGTACACAGAAGAATGACATGAATGTCGCAACCCATTCACGATGAATTCTGTGCACAAAATATCTGAGTCTAACAAAGTATAACTTTAAGCGGAGATATCAGTTAGCACTGAAAGAATAAAGAGAGCTACTAAAATCTACTGACAATGTAGATTAGCTTTTGGGAAGACTTGGGGACTGAGGCCTAAAGTGGCTCATTGGCTCTACACTGCAATCATAAAGCCAATTCTATTCTATGGTTGGCAATTATGGCACCAAAAAACTAAAACAAACCAGATAAAGTCAGATCTAGAACACGTCCAAAGAATCATTCTATTGGGGATCACGGGCGTCATCCACTCCAACAAAAGCCTAAGAAGTTTTACTGGGTATTCTCCCAGTAGATCTATACGGCGAACAAGAAACAAGGAACACGGCGGTAAGACTTAAGAACGCCAACTGCTGGAAGAACTCCACTTACGGACAGGCAACTATTCTATCCGCAAACGAGAAGGAGATTCCAGAACCTTTAATGCATTCAGACAAATGCACACCCTATTACTTCTTCGGTAATAGTTACAAAATCCAAATACCAGAAAGAGACTTTTGGACAAGAGAAAATCCCTTCAATGAAAATGACCTTATTGCATACACAGACGGGTCAAAGATGGAGTCTGGTTCTGGAATAGGAATTTATTCTAAGAACCTCAAACTCGATGTATCCGAACCGCTGGACTCATATGCGACCATACTACAAGCCGAAACATGCGCAATCGATCATGCATGCAAACTGCTTATCTCACAAGGTACGAAAAATGGAGACATAAATATATGCTTAGACAGTCAGGTTTGCTTACAAACACTCAATGTACATTGCTACACCTTGAAACTAACGATAGAGTGTCTAGGAACCCTAGAAAATCTGTCTAAATTTAATAGAGTTAACCTTTACTGGGTCTCAGGACACAGCAACATAGAAGGTAACGAAAGAGCTCATAACCTAGCTCGATTGGGAAGTGAAACACCAATTCTAGCCCCGTCACCAGCTTCAAGGCTAGCATACAACGTTCAAACAAGGATCATAAGGAACTTCTATGAGAAAAAACATTACCAATCTTGGAAAAACCTGACAAACTGTAAACACAGCAGAACCATCATAGATGGCCCTAATGATAGGAACACCAAATTTATACTACATAACTCCAGAGAGGACATAAGAACTATTATTGGTGCTATAACAGGGCTCTGTAAGCCGAATAAACACTTACATAAAATGGAACTAAACGACATAGCCACTTGTGAAAGGTGCAATGAAGAGGACGAAACACCACTACATCTAATGAATTCCTGCCCGGCACTATGTGCAAAGAGATCCAGAATCTTCAACAAACCTCTCCAAGCAGAACACAAGGTAACACGGTTGGAAATAGGAAAAATCCTCACTTTTTTCAAGGAGAATTAGGAAAACCTAACCATTGCAAATACAGATTGGACACAAAAGAGGCCCAAACATGAGGCCTAGTTGTACACTTAATTGTATCTAATATTAATTAAGACCAATAAACATAACTAACTAACCAATTAGCACTGAAAGAAATTATATGATGTTGCTAGGCTGTAGGCGTGGTTTGGAATTCACGTTAAGCATGTAGTCCACACTCACCAACCCGCACTGGCCCGCGTGGTGTTTCATGGCTAAATACCCCTAATTGGGAGGTCTTATCCTGCAATGGATAATATGGCTACAAATATATAACATTTAATTTGTACGAGTTAATTTGTTTAACGAGAATTCCTCTGGGATTGAATGTAAAACACCCAATATGTAAAAGGGAATTCCCCTCCAGGTGATATTTTCCAGATGATAATTCCCTGGGTGACAATTCTCATTTATCTGTGCGATAATCCCCTGGGTGAAAGTTCCCGTCATCTATGTTTTCATGCCATTGTAAATACATTGTTATTGTTACTACGAAAAAAACTATTCTTTGTACGCTTTATACATTGAAAAAAAGTTATTTCCGCAATTTGAACACCAATAAATTACCATGACATTGACACCTCTACTCTACGCATTTGTTATCCTAACGAAAAGTTTTTCACAGAATTACTTATTTACCTAACAATGCACGTTGGTTTGACCAATAACCAAAATTAGAAACACAAAAATAAGCATTCAAAAAACAAAACAAGGCACTTTTCCTGATATTTATTCAAAACACATGTAAAGAGGATAATCGCATAAATACAAATCCTTTTGATGGTTTCTAGGAATGTTCATTATTTAAATTCGGAGGTACATACATGATTACTGTAGGTTTAGATAGCGACGTACGTACGTTTGACAGTTGCTGAATTGCAACGCGACATTGACAGGTTGTTATATCCTGTTTTGGATGAATTTATTCTAAATTTATTTTTTCTATGGCAAAATCACTTAAGAAACACTTTTTTGATATTAAAATTTGATGGCCATATACACTTAAAGAAAGAGGAGCGTGAATAAGTGTCATAGTCAAAGCAACAATTGAAAATTGTTAGATCAACAATTTGACTACACGTGAAAGTTGCATTTTCTACAATTTCAAAAAGTCAAATCAACTATTCGAAATTGCAGAAAACGCAATTTTTATGTATAGTCAAATTGTTGGTTTTACAATCTTCGATTGTTGCTTTGATTGTGACACTTATTAACGCTCCTCTTTCTTTAAATGTACGCACAATACTATTTCAGATGTTTTTTTTTGAAAAACATCTTTATTCAGATATTAGTAGTACAATCTTAGTCAAGACACTAATTTATTACTATTTTTGAAATGTATCAATACATTACAATTCGTTGTATTGGAATTAATAAGACGTGTGCTTTAGGTATGTACCTTAGCCTCTGTCCCACCAACTCCTACAATCCTTTCCTACACGTGGTGACACCTGTTATAGTGAGCAACCCACATGAACGATTAGGTAACCAACCATAGTGTAGTAGTATGGGTCACTTAGCAGAAGGATGAGGGGGGCTGTCTTCGGGTAGTATCTTAACGTTACGTAAAGAGAGGGCCGAAGGCAGCTAGGCGCTATCAAGATAGGATGGCGACTCAGCGTGGTGGCGGATGATCTCAATAGCAAGAGACAACGGCAGCACGTACAGTCCTAGTTAGTTGGACTACTATCACTCACCAATCCGCAGTGGCCAGCGTGGTGTTTTATTGGCTAAACCCCCCCCCCCCCCCGACAACAACACTAGAACGTTATCATCGAACGAGAAATTGCTTGAAATGGAATCGGAACTGGAAAAAATAAAATGGGATATTATTGGATTAAGCGAAGTGAAAAGGAGAGAAGAATGCATGAAACTTAAATCTGGAAGCACATTATACTACCGTGGCAATGATGATCAAACATCGACGCATGGTGTGGGACTGCTTGTCAACAAACGTTGGTCAGACCGGATAACCCATTTGAATAGTATTTCCGACAGAGTTATCTATGTGAGACTTAAAATAAATGCCATGTACAGTTTAAAGGTTATACAGGCCTACGCTCCGACTTCAACACACCCTGACGAAGAAGTTGAGTTATTCTACGAAGACATCAGCAAACCAATGGAGGAAAATCCATCCCAATATCAACTGATAGTAGGTGACTTCAATGCCAAAGTGGGAAAGAGAGATGATATTGCCGAAACTTCAATTGGAAACTTTGGTTATGATCAAAGAAACGAAAGAGGAGATACATTAGGGATTTTTTCCAGCAGCAAAACATTTTTGAAATGAATTCGTTTTTCCCCGGTAAAAAGCAAAGGAAATGGACTTGGGCTAGCGCAGATGGTATAACTAAGAACGAAATCGATTTCATCATGTCAAACCGGAAGTCAATTGTCAAAAACGTCACCGTATTGAACCAGTTCACAACGGGCAGCGACCATAGAATGGTGAGAGCTAAAGTGCTTCTTAACACGAGAACGGAAAGAGAAAGGATGGTAAAGAAGAAGGTTTCGTTGGACATTGGTCTTTTGAAAGATCAAAGCGCTGATTTTCAAGAAGTGATGAGGAACGAGCTGAGTGGAGTAGATGCACAAAACGTCACAATCGATGAACTCAACACGAAAATCACGAACTCAGTGACAAAATTCTTGGAAAAGAGATGCCGATCCACACAGATTGCAGAATCGAAATTAAGCACAGAGACTCTCGGGCTGATAGCAGACAGAGCAGTTTTGGTGAAAAGTGGAAAGCGTGGTACTGCAGAATGTCGTGAAAAAACGAAAGCCATTAATAAGAAAATGAGGAACGATTTACGGCTATACAATGTGAAATTGGCTGCGAAGGCTATCGCAGAGAACGGAAACATGAAGGTTCTGAGAAGAAAGCAATCGATAGGAAGGAAGCAAATTTTTAAACTGAGAGACAGAGATGGAGTATTGCGAACGGATCAGCAAAAAGTTTTGGACATCGCTCGAAAGTTCTATGAGGACCTGTACACCTCAATTATACCGAAGCAGTCTGCACAATCAGCTCAGTCGAGACCGGTTATAATGAATGTTGGATCCGAGGAGATGCCGGACATAACGGTAGACGAAGTCAAAGCGTCATTGGATGAAATGAAAAATGGCAAAGCACCAGGAGAAGACGACATTCCAATTGAAGCCATTAAAGAAGGAGGACCTACACTAGTAGAAATGATAACATTGCTGTTCAACAAGTGTCTTGAAGAAGAGAAAGTAGTTGAGGCATGGACAAACGCAATCATCATCCTTCTGCACAAAAAAGGAGACATCACCAAGCTGGAAAATTACAGACCGATAAGCCTGCTTTCACATCTGTACAAATTGTTTATGAAGGTGATAACTAAAAGAGTCACGAAGAAACTAGACTTTTATCAGCCGATAGAACAAGCTGGCTTCAGAGGACCTTAATCGAAAAGTGTAATGAATACAAGATGGATATTGCAATTTGCTTAAAAGACTTCGAAAAAGCATTCGACTCGGTCGAATCATGGTTCATTCTGGATTCTCTAGACAAATGTCGGATTGACTCAAGGTACACGCGAATGATCAATTTTGTTTATGAGAATGGCACATCGTGCGTAAGGCTGAACGAAACCACAGAAAAGTTCAAGATTGGAAAAGGAGTCCGTCAAGGAGATAACTTGTCACCGAAACTGTTCACTTCATCGTTAGAGACCGTGTTCAGAAAGCTCGATTTTAGCAAGATGGAAATAAATGTAAATGGTCGTTTTCTAAGCAACCTTCGATTCGCCGACGACATTGCTCAGATATCAACGAACATGGAGCAGTTGGAAACGATGATGCTACAGCTAAATGAAGAATCTCAAAAGGTTGGCTTAAGAATGAACATGTCTAAGACAAAAATCATGACGAACATAGAAGGAGCAAGACCCATCCAAATCGGAAATGAGGAGATAGAAATCGTCAGCAAATATAAGTACCTGGGACATGAAATGAAGCTCGGTCTCGAAAACCAAACAGTAGAGATTAGGAGAAGAATTGGACTTGGCTGGGCAGCGTTCGGCAAGTTGCGTTATATTTTCAAAAGCAACATGAACAACAGTTTGAAAAGGAAAGTCTTCGATATGTGCGTACTGCCAGTCCTAACTTACGGAGCCGAAACTCTCACAATTACAAAAGCGTCTGCGAATAAATTGAGAGTGGCACAACGAGCAATGGAAAGGGCTATGCTACGGATCACACTCCGTGACAAGATGACAAATGAATGGATCAGGCAGCAAACTAAAGTTACTGATGTCATGGAAAAAATAGCTACGTTGAAATGGAATTGGGCGGGACATGTCGCGAGAATGACAGATGATCGATGGACGAAAACTATTCTGCAATGGCGGCCACCAACAAAGCGACCAATGGGACGTCCACCGGAAAGGTGGGTTAACGACATCAAAAGAACGGCGGGCACCAGATGGCAGCAAGTGGCAATGGACCGGGTAGACTGGCGATCTAAGGGGGAGGCCTACATCCAGCAGTGGATATCATAAAGGCTACGAAAGAAGAAGAAGAAGAAGTGCTTTAGCTTTGGTATTTAATCCATTGATTAAGCGTACCCTGTTTTCAGTTGAGATTGATCTTTATTCAGTTCAATTCAATTATTCAATTATTCTTCATTTTATTAACACTTTCCAATTTGTCTAGGCGGTTTGACAAACCTGTCGGATTTAATATCTGTGAGAAGCTTCAGTATCTCACAGATTGACGGCTCGTTGGTTTGGTTTGACGACGCGTTGGATTGTTGTTTCTTGTATTTCAAAGTATTGTAGTACAGAAATTAACACAATTACACGAACAATCAACACAATAATTATTACGCATCTGCGGGAAAATTTATTTATTTTCGATGAGGAAACTTGTATCCCGAGCCGAAGGCAAGAGATTTAATCCTCCGAGAGGATAAATAAATTATCCTGCAGAAACGTAAGAGTTTTTATGCACCGAGGCAAGAAATTAACAAAACAAATTTTGATACAAAACAGTAATGTATGACTTATCTCCCTAGACAGCCACTGAGGTGTATGATAGTAGATTATGCACCGCTGTCCAAGATGCTCTATTTTGACGATTTGGAGGTTATTTCCCGAGCCTTTACTTTATCTGCCGAGAAAAGATATATCGAGAAAAACAATTTTGCCCTAGGGAGAAAAATGCGAGATTATCGTTCTTCGCTTCTTCGGCTCGGGAAATAACCTCCAAATCGTCAAAATAGAGCATCCTGGACAGCGGTGCATAATCTACTATTTCAATAATTTTTACACGAAAACGCACTAAACAGAAACATTATTTTCAAACAACGTCACAAACCAAAGCATTTAAGTTTTGCTTTTGTTTACATTTCTTGTGTGCTGAATTGCAACGATACGGATGCTAAAGTTGAAAAAATTCAATTTTGCCGACGCAAGTTTGATAGTTGTTTATATTTTTTATGAATGAAATTCGGTGTTGTCATATCAGACAAACTTCGTATTTGGTGTTGTTTCGATTACTTTTTTGGGATACGTCGCTATCTAATTCAACAGTCAGACAAGGCATCATCTATGAGAAATCGACGAACGAATTAAAAAACTATGCAAAGTCATACCCACTCAAGCATTCACTAAACGCGTCTGATTTTTGTCTCAATTATTTTGCGATTAGTTGAGCGCTTAACTTGTTCACTTCCACAATTAAACCTGTAATTATATACACGCACAATAATATTTCATCCAAACTAATTGACTTTTAGATATGGAAGATCATTGTATTTTTAATAATTTGTTTTGGTACTTGAACATGCGTACGTACCGAAAGTGTTCGAAATAACCGATGGTGTTGAACCGGGTGATAAAGTATAAGAACGAGTCGAATCAGTTAACCGATCAGTTCTGTGAAGATGATCGTTAGGTTTGCAGTTTGTCATCATTTTTTACTTTTAATGGTCATAGTGTCATAGTACCGTACTCCCCTATTAAAGACTAAAATTGGTAGACATAGCATATCCTTTGTCGGACCAAACATTTTTAATAAATTACCTAAAAAAATCAGAATTATCACCAAGTACAATGAATTTAAGCGTTTGTTAAAAAACTATATAAGTAGGCGGCGGATGGACTAATATTATTATTGATGACCTCCCCGGTCGTTATCTTCTAGTACCTGTCAAAAGGCTCTCCTCATTTTGCAACCACTCCTATTCATCAACATAAATTATATACATACAAATGTTGCCGAACTTTTACTATGTGTAATTTTCTCCCCTATTCTAGCTTTTTTCTTATATTCTCTTTTCTTTTTGTTTTGTTTTTTTTACGATATGATTGATGTCTGGTTGACGTATTGAAAGTTCCTTCAAATTGATTTCATCATACTGAAACATACTAATGTTAGCACTTTTTAGTGATTTTTTATGACCCTTGGTTTATGATGTTAGATTAGATTAGATTAGGTGGGTGGAGCCCCTTGAAGCTCCTGCACCTAGGCCGCCATTGGGCCTGTTTTATACCATCTAAGATCACTTTTTCTCAGTTTCGAGAAACAAAACGCGCAGTCATAGGCTCTTCGTGGCATTAAGTTTGGAGCATTAGCTTAGGAGATATTAGTTTCATGTGCTCATACTTGACAATGTATGAGCCAAAATATTTGGCTCTCTTCATGATGTATGCTGGGCATTTACAAAGAAAGTGCTCAGCAGTTTCAATTTCACCTCATTGGTCACAGCTCGGGCTGTCGGCGATTCCCATAACTTGGAGATGAGCTCTAAATTGACAGTGTCCTGTTAGAACCCCTTAGTCCCGCTTACTTAGAGATAGAGCTTCTTTTGGTTTGGTCTTGTTCAGCAAAATACAAGTCTTGGCCTGTCTCGCGTATCGTATCGACCTCCAATGAGGAGGCGTCTTTCCATTCGTTGATCCAGCATTGAAGCGTTGCGAAAGACACCCCAATCCCTGGCGGGCCAGTCTATCTGCAATTTCGTTGCCTATGAAGCCGCTGTGACTTGGAATTCAGATCAATTTCACTTGGTTCCGAGCTGCAATGAGCTGAAGAGAGTCTCTACACTTCAGCGCTAGTGAGGATGTGAATCTAAGGCTATCCAGTGTTTTAAGCGCTGATTGGCTGTCCGTGTGGATATTTATTGTACCCCTACTTTGTCCTTCTGAGAGAATGCCCATTATTTCTGTAAGGAACACAGTTGTCCATTTTCCCAAAGACAAAGATTTTTCTATAGTCATCTGTGGGCAGCAGTACCCCGGTCCTGAGCCGCCACCTAGGCGAGAGCCGTCAGAATACCAATTCATTACACCTTCCTGTGGGCCTCTTTGACCCCCCTCCCAGTCGTTCCTTGATGGAATGCTAACTCTAAAAGCTTTATCAAATTTGTACACCGGTTTCACTGCATCAGTAGGCATTGCAAACCGTGGATTTGTTATATGTATGAATGCCCGAAGTTTTCTTAACTGATGCTTAGGACTCTAGAAAGTCATGTGGTCGAACCTGCAACAGTACCCAAAATGGGACCTGCCGCTCTAGACAGGTTCCTAGTAGGAACTGGGAGGTTCTCGAGATTTACATGATGAACGGGGTACGAAACAAAGGATCATCAGATCTGTGTTTCAAGGACCAGATATGGACCGACCCAATCTGATAAATCTAAAATCTGAAAAATGGAAAAAAAAGAAAGATTAAGAGAGAAGTTATAGATTATACGGTTACCACTGGTTATTTGGAACACATACCTCTTGCAGATTATCTTGCGAAAACTGGTCGCAAACATTATCTTCTGCAATATTTGTAATTTCAGACGGCGGAGTACTCGACGGTTCGTCTTTCGCGAAAATGAATCGAAATGGTTGACATTATCTTCCACTATATTTCTTACTTGAGCCGACGTACATATCAAGCAGAAAAAAATGTATGTCGAATAAGACATTTTCATCGCATTCAGCGCATGGAATATGTGTCCATCTGAAACAACAATCACATTTCACCCCTTTAGTTTCTTTAATCAGTTTCCCAATGCCGCAAATGACGCACCTGCCACCTGGCACCTGTCATTCGTAGGATCAAATGTTGTAGTTTCTTTCTATACTCATTCGGTGTAAATGGTTTGTCAATTTTCCCAGTTTTAAGGTATTGTTTGATGAATTGTAGAACGTGAATGCCACAGTTGACGAGATCGATTTGTATTTGGTGTTTGAATGATTGGTTGCTCCACTTTTCTAGTTCCAGAAATTTATAAATCTTCGAATGATTGTTGTGTTTGTCAACAAACTTTAAGAAGTTTGCAAAACACTTTTTACTTGTGTTCCGTATCTCCAAGTGGATCAATAACTGAAAATGTACACTCAACAGAATTTACAATAACCAGCTGTCGTGATGTATTTGCCTTTTGTGTATATTTTGATTAGACAAAACTCTGTTGGGATATTACAACTTTGCTTTTCAGGTATATTTGTGATGTCACAACTTTATAATTTTTGTTATTTTTATACTCACCACTTTCAAATGTTATACTCACCACACCCTCACATTTTTAATTCACCATTACTACATTTTCTTGTGATAACACAACTCATCATAAATCATCACAACGCTTTTCTTGGGATTACAACTGTCACAATGCTTTTCTTGGGATATCACAACTCATCTCAACATTTTGCGTTGTTAGATATCTCACATCGAAATCTGATGTGTATCACCTTGGTGTTCTGGTGTCCTTCACCCAACCACTTGCTACCTAACAGCTTTTGATACACTCATATATAGTGGGAAAGATGACATTTAAATCCAAAAAATACTTATTCCTTGATTAAACTGCACAAAACGCAACAATTTTAGATTCCAATAGAAAGACGACTGTATTGTATTAATGTCGGAGTGAAACTAGATAATTGAGAGTTGATAGAGTATTAAAGAGAGAAATGATAATATAAAATGTATCAATACTAATTCCATCGTTACCGTCACCTGGGTAACGAATTTCATCTCTTTCACTCTTTCAATGCAATCTACATTAACATGAGACAAAACACATTCGTTCCCCAGGTGACATGGTAGTGACAATGTATGGGTTACCGATTGAATTAGCAATGGCCTACTTGGAGGTCGCTTGTAAGGAATGCAATACCGATATCGATACCGGGACCCAATTAACCAAATTCTTCCGCGGATATTCGTTCGGACAAAGAACAATGAAGGCTTTCAAAAGCTTCTTAAAGCTTTTTTTGTACAATGTCCGAACGCATTTCCGCGGAAGAATTTGGTTAATTGGGGGACCAATACCGGAAACATCCAATACCGGTATTGACACAAACGGTTTTCTGTATTCAGGCAGAAAATTCAATTGAATATCCTGAGTCACTAATATCCATTGTGTCATTTACAAATTTGGATTATTTTGTTACCTACTCAAACAAATGTAGGAAATAAAAATGAAAATAGTGTTGCGATGAAGCATGAAGTTATAGATCTATTCTGCCGTGCAAAGCATAAAAACCTTGGAGGGCAGATTTTGAGAGAGAAAAAGTCACCAAGGTATTTATGCTTTGTACGGCAGTACTATGTGGACTCATTCCACGTAATTATTGACTATTGACACACTGAAAAAAAGAAACCTTAGCAATACATGCAGCACGTTATCTATACACATGGTACGTATAGTATTCGTCTCATGCGTATTATACACATGGGACGTTAGTTAACGGTCGCTTGAAAAAAAATACTAAAATAACCGAGAATGCAGTCCATAGCAACTAGAAAGAAGGATGAAGAAAAAATGGATAAGTCAAGAAAAAAAAATTTTTTTTTTCGGAAACGTGAGTTCTAAGTAGTAGGTATAGTTACCGAATACTCTTGAAAGTACAATACTTTGAGCGTTTCCTTAATCATTCATGCCACACGTTAGTAAACTTGTCGTACGTTAGTATACATGCCGGAAGTACGCTCCAAAAAAAGCTAACAGAGGTCGATTTTATACTTGCGGCACGAAAATATGACGTCTGTTCAGAAAAACAGACAATTACAGACAGAAGTAGTGTTTAAAAAACCAAAAAATGCGGACGTTAGTTGTGAAGACTTCATATAAATGACGTAATTTCTATGGAACAGTGGGGGCGGTATAGTTTGCAAATTCGAACGCAAGTTATGATGGAAGGTCCTCAAAATTGAACGATACTTTACATGAGGTAGCTGGGGGTCGAGAATTCCCAATAATACTGTACGTCATTTGTGTACAGCTCCTTATAACAGATTAAGTACATATTGACAACAATTGTACAGCATTTTTGTTTCTTTGTAAGTTGTTGGAAAGAAACAGATGAGAATTGAACGGTTGGAAAGTTCTACTGTACACAGAAGTACTCGCACAGCAAGAAATTTACGTCACCTCTGCCTTAGTTCACATTTATTATACTGGGTTATTCTACAGCATGTACAGTGGGAACGGCTTCAACCGACTCAATGGCAGAAAAATAAGATTTTTGTTGTATGTGAAATGGTTATTTGCACAACGAGATCGTTTGTTGGTTATTCAAAATTATATTTGGACCTATACGTTTACTACAAACAATTTTAATGTAACATAGGGTAGATCAAAGTTGGCTGTTGAAGGGATGCATTATCGTCTAAATATGACGAATTAACAACAACAAAAATGTCCGTCCGTCCGTCTCCACTTTTTTTTCCAAACGGCTCAACCGATCGCCCTAAACTTTTTTTCCCCGAAAGATACTTGCCTCCCATGATTCAATTTCGAAGATGAGCAAAATCGATCGGGTGGTTCCGGAGATATGGTCGAGGAAGTGACCAAAAACGTGGTTTTTCGACGGTCGACACGACGACAGCAAGTATAGCACGGAAATTGCTCATGTTGGTGTCAAATGAAAGGATTTGATGTCAAAAAATTGAGAAAAAAATTTTGTGGGAATAGAGTCAGGGGTCGGGGCACCGGGACCAATGGAATCGACGAAATTGAATTTCTTGGCCATATACGAAAACAGCTTTTCGTGTTTATTTCCTTAACTATGCAATATGGAGATTCACTGTCAAAGGCAAACATACAAGCATGGTTAAATGCTTCGAAAAGGCCAAACTTTTTTGCATGCCATTTCAAGTTCGCCAAAGTGTGTGACCTACATTTGAACGGTGTTCTGCAACATCTTTGTCATTCTATTGTTACCACAATGAAAACACTCAGTTACTGCATAACACCGTTCATTTCGCCTCTGGTTAGTGAATTAAAATATTTTTCAATGGCGTTCTGTAAACGGTGTATCTATTAGAGATGAGCGCGTCGACCATTTTTCGAAACCCGACACGATAAAATTTTTCGAAACCCGAAACCCGAATTGTTTCTAAATCCGACCCGGACCGAACCCGACCCGATTAAAATTTTCGAAACCTGAAACCCGAACTCTTTCAAAACCTGACCCGGACCGACTCGACCCGATAAAATTTTTCGAAACCCGAAACCCGAACTGTTTCAAAACCCGACCCGGACCGAACCAGACACTCAAGTTTTTCGAAACTCACAACCCAAATTACTTCGAAACAAAAATTATTTCAAAGCCCGACGTCTGCATTCTTCACGGACCTTAGACTAAGACAAAATTAGTGTAATGTAAGATGATAAAACTTAGACGAGTTTTGTAAAATATAAAAAGTCAATAAAGGATCGGGACCCGAATAAAATGATACAACAACCCGACCCGGGCCGAACCCGACCCGATAAAATTTTTCGAAACCCGAAACCCGAACTGTTTCCAAATCCGGCCCGGACCGAACCCGACCCGATTAACCCATTAACCTGAAAAAAACAATTCGGGTTCGGGTTCGGATCGGGTTTTTCGAAGTTTCCCGCTCATCTCTAGTATCTATATCAATTAAAGGCAAAGCGGCAAATTTGAACGATGTTGATAATGTTGATTGGGTACCCACTCTTTCTTTGGAGCATCCGGTAAGCGATACTGAACTGCCAGTGAATCGATCGATGGAAGGGAACACGTTGGACGAATGGAAAGTGGAATATTTGCTGGACAGCGGTGTCAATGCCCAACAAACGAGAGAGAATGTGGTACACAGACGTACGAAACGAATGCCGTCATTTCACCGACGGATACTCTGCGAACTACTCGAAGCACTCAGACCAAAACATTTAAAACTCGAAATCGATCTGTGAGAACCCAAACTGAAATCAAATCTTTCAAAACAATTGCAACACAAACTTCTGAATCACATACGAAAATGTCAGCTGACATAATAATCAGTTTGGAGGATAAGATAAAACTTTTGGAAGAAATGTTGTCGAGACGTCTCGTGACTATGGAAAGTTTTGAGGATGACGACCTGAAAACCTGTTTCTTCACGGGTCTCACGAAATTCCAGACAATGAAAATGTTATTTTTAAAAATCGAAGAGTTTTTACCGAAAAGTGATAAAATAACTAAGTTTCAAACATTTTTTATTTTTCTGGCGCGGTACGACTAAACTTGACATTCAAATATTTTATTACATTCCAGCCTATAATAAGCCAATAATAATAGGGCTATAATTGGCCTATTATAGTCGACTTTCTTGTTAGAAGTAGGATTGTAGTAGGATGTGATAAACTATCGTATAATACAAGGGGTATAATCAAGTAATTATAGTCTCGGTGGGTAAAAATTCTCGGGGCTGACGCCCTCGAACTTTTACCAACCTCGACTATAATTACTTGATTATACCCCTTGTATTATAATATACTATTTCGTACCAGTTTAATGTGTCGATTCCCACCGTATCGAAACATTTTTACAAATGCTTGAATGTAATGTAACTGAGGACGTTGATAATAAAACATTTCTTGGTGGTGGATCCGGACATTGGCTTGTTTGAAATAAATAAGGATCTTCACCACCACAAAACGTCTGGATTTTTTTCAGCGTACTGTTTTTTCGAATCCATGTCAGAGCAACCTAAACGCAAAACATTATATTTGAAGTTATATTTCATCACTTTTTATGATATTCACTACAGTTTCCTCTTTATTTATTGTAAAAAAACAGTTTTTACCATTCATAACATTCACGCACAAAATTTGTTTTGTAAACAAAACACCATTCCCGTACAACTTCAGGTGTCAAAATATACTCTCTTTCGCTGAGTTGCTCTCTCTTTATCGACCTATTGAGCTGAGAGAGTATTGTAACATAAGGATGTGTGAAGCTCGTTACCATGATAATACGACCAGCTGAAATAGAAACTCCAACTTTTGTAGGTCACATTTTACCATAATCGCCATAATGCTTACTGAAGGGCATAGTAAAAGTCAAGCGACATCGTTTCATATCGTGATAATACGAAATTTGAAGCTCAAGATGCGACATCACGAGTAACTACATGCCGCTTTATCGTCTCTGAACCACATCAATAGATTGACTTGTTTCGAATATTATTTTCAAAAAATCAACAAAGATACTGCAAGGTCGATGCGGTGTATAAGAACGAATTACGTAAAGTAATTTTAAATTTGCAAAAAAAAATGTGTTGGAAACGGCTTCGTAGAGTTCAAATCGTATAACAAGCATCAGTCGACTGCTTCACTTCGCATCGTTTATACACCAATCAACTTAATGTAAAAATTTATGATCATAACGAAGATGTCATTAATATTGAGTATATTGTCGCCGACTGTAGTTGTCTCCTTTTTGATTTGCGCGATTGTGATTAATTATCTATATGGTCGTAGAAGTAATTTGTTGTTTGCAAAAATCCCACAACCCGGTCGCAGATTACCACTTCTTGGACATTTGTTATTGTTGATGAAGAAAGGTGTACACATCTCGGAGTCTTCGTTCGAAGGTTTCTCTAAATTAGCTGTCGACTTTCACAAACATGGTCTGTTCGCTTTGCAGCTTGCCTTTCAGCCAATTTTACACATTTTTACACCGGAATACTTTGAAAATGTAAGTTAAAAAAAGGTTCAGCTGAAAAATATTGTTTCAATTAGCTAGGTCAGTTGCTAATAATTGAAAATGTCGACCACGAACAAAATGATCAAAAAAATGTCTGTACTTTGTAAGAACATCGGGTGCTAAAAAATTAGAATGTTGGAAAATCCGTGTGCTGATTGAATTGTTCGAGTTTCGTCAGCGCTTTTTTTCACATACACGGCTCAAAATGCGGACAAATTGTGCATCCGGAATCCGGACTCACAAAATCGGCCGACATAAAATCCAGAATAGACCCAATTTCGTGTAGAATAATAAAAACTAGTGGTGGAAATGCAAAGAGCGCAGTAAGAGACATACCAGAATTATTTCTACTCTGTTCTTTTTGCTTTACATTTTGTCGATTTCTTGTACTTTCTTTATGTTTTAGCTGTGGTAGACATGTTACCAGGCCGTCGCCGACAATCCTCTCAAAATTTGGTTCAAGCCGGCTAGCAATCGGCTATTCCGGACAGAAAAAACTAATTTTATGATTTTAGGGCCAAATTAAAGCTCATGACCCATAGGTCAATCACTAATTTTGACAAGAAAACCGACAGGAAACAGCCGCTGATTGCCTCTGACGTCCATTAAGCTGGAAACACACTAGCAATTTGAATTGTCGATCTCAGCAATTCCCATACCAGTTTTCAATACTAAAATGTTTACTTCCCTACAATGATTTTTCGCTCTATTGTGAAAATAATGAATGCCGAAACGTAAGCTGGTATAATAATTGCTGATATCGACAATTCAAATTGCTAGTGTGTTTCAGCCCTTAAATAGATGAAGGTCATTCACAAAATACGCACGCTAAAGAAAGCCGCTGCCTTCTCGCAGGCATATTTTCGTACACTCTTTTTTCGAATCCCCTCCCCTGGAAGCCTGCGTATTTTGTGAATGACCATATATTGTTTCTTCACCCGTTCTTTTGCTCAAAATAGTGGGTTCCACTGTGTCGGTTCGCTCGCTTTGCGTACAAGATAAGATAAGATAAGCTTTTCCGATGTTTTCGAGTTCATAAGCCGCCGCCCGCCGCGGCGCCAACCCAAGATGGCGGCTAAAACTAAAAATTGCTCCAAAAAATCAAATTTTCAACCAATTTTATCGAGTAAGAGCCCAAATTAATTCTTGATCTTTTCTCTAACGACTTAAAGGAAAATATAGATGGCGCTTGTATACAGGATTATGTCCGATCCCGTCATTTTACCCATTTCTCCCCCATTTTTCAACCGATTTTTATGTCTGGGTGCTTTCTGGAATCAGGAAAGATGCCACTGTGCGTTAGTAAATCTTTTCCATAAAAAACAAAGTGTCTGTTAGTCTTGGGACTTTTCTCTAACGTCTAAAAATGGTAACTTATAAGAAAACCTACAGATGGCGCTTATAGTCAGTATAACTCATAAGAAAACCTATAGATAGTCAGTATAATGTCCGACCCCGTCATTTTACTTATTTCTCCCCCATTTTTCAACCGATTTTGATGTGTGGGGGCTTTCTAAATCAGAAAGGATGCCGCTATAAGTCAGTAAATGTTTCCCATTAAAAAAACAAAATGGCGTCCATTTTTTGGGTCTAATATATATGTAGACGGTTTCACTGTGCGCGAAAAAGGCCGCCTCACTCTCACTTTACGTGCGGAAATTGATTTTATTGCGTTTTACGATAGAATGGACCATATAGATAAGTTTTTTTGTTATATTCAAGCTCACAAGCCGCCGCCGCGGCGCCAATCCAAGATGGCGGTCAAAACTACAAATCGCTCCCAAAAATCCATTTTTCAGCCGATTTTATCGAGTAAGAGCTCAAATTAATTCTTGATCTTTTCTCTAACGACTTAAAGGAAAATATAGATGGCGCGCCATGGCGCTTGTACACAGGATTATGTCCGATCCCGTCATTTTACCCATTTTTCAACCGATTTTTATGTCTGGGTGCTTTCTTGAATCAGGAAAGATGCCACTGTGCGTTAGTAAATCTTTTCCATAAAAAACAAAGTGTCTGTTAGTCTTGGGACCGTCCGAAACTTTACTGCACCTAACAATCACCAATGTGACGAAACAGTGCCTCAGCTCTAGCGAAAAACTCCAAATTTTCCTTTACCGAATCCCTGCATGAAAACCGTCAGGGGATCGGTCTTTACGTACAACTGTGCGAATTTCCATCGGTACTATCATACACAGAACAAGGATACAGGGGGAGCCTGCTCATTGACTTCGCGTCGTTTCTGTTCAACACATGGAAAAAACTCCTCCTCAGCCCAATAAAACATCGTGATGGCATAAAGTAGACTCAATTTCGATAGCGTATCTCTTAGTGTATTTAAAGAAAAATGTGTACACATTCAATATGTAAATTTTAGAGATGCTAAATGTACCGAAAACTCCTCGATTGCTAAACCAACACTACCTTCACTTCTTAGGTTGTTCGTTCTAACTTCGGCGCACCGTGCGGTGTGCGGTATTTAAAGTTTAGTTGGTTGCACTTTTTGGACGTAACCTAAAAAACCCCCCATGGGTGTGGCTCAAGGGGTATTTGAGATACGCAACAAGAAATTGTCGTGATCTCGCACATATTTCCAAAAAAAAGTGTCATATGCATCCAATAGCATGTAACAATTAATGTACCTAAGTGAGACAAACCGATCATGCCATTAATTGTCCCTCGATGTCTATTCCTATTCAAATGAACAACAGTAGCGGACATAAAAAAGTTACGTAGAATACATTATACAGTGGCGGTTAATAAAGAAGTTGTTTATACGAGTCATATTGTTAGGTGCAGTAAAGTATCGGACGGTCCCAAAACTAACAGACACTTTGTTTTTGATGGAAAAGATTTACTAACGCATAGTGGCATATTTCCTGATTCCAGAAAGCACCCACACATCAAAATCGGTTGAAAAATGGGGGAGAAATGAGCAAAATGCCGGGATCAGACATAATCCTGTTTCCGAGCGCCATCTATATTTTCCTTTATTATTTTTAGTCGTTAGAGATAAGTTCAAGGATTAATTTGAGCCCTTACTCGATAAAATCGGCTGAAAAATGGATTTTTGGGAGCGATTTATAATTTTAGCCGCCATCTTGAATTCATAGACAGCGAACTTGAAAACATCGGAAAAGCTTATCTCGATGGTCCATTCTATCAGAAAGTGCAATAAAATCAATTTGGGCATGCAAAGCGAGCGAGAGATCCTTTTTGCGACACAGTGAAATCCACTAGAAGGTAGATTCAAAGTTCTTAGTTAATTGACAATATTTCTGTTTTGCTGAACCGGTTTGTTGACTTGTGTATAATTTAGTTTAAGAAAATATTCTTTAGGTGATGACGTCCACTAAACACATTAACAAAGCTACCGGGTATAAGCCAGTAGTTCCGTGGCTTGGCACTGGCCTAATTGTAAGCGGCGGCGAAAAATGGCACAAAGATCGTAAAATGCTAACGCCAGCGTTTCACTTCAAAATTCTCGATCAATTCAATCCTTTGATGAACAAACACGCATCGATATTGTGTGACAAAATCAGCTCAACACTAAATTACCAAATGACGGACTGTGTGTCTGTTTTATCAACTTGCGCTTTGGACACAATATGTGAGACATCGATGGGAGTTGATATGAAAACTCAAACTGTTGGAGAGAATAAATTCTCGAGCAGTTTTACCGAATTCAACAAATTGGCTGTCAAACGAGTTTTTACGGTGGGCAGTAAAAGCGATTTTTTATACAATCTTACGCCGAATGGTCAGAAAGCCAAACTTATGATAAAAAATATGCACGAATTCACGGAGCAGATAGTCGTGCAAAGGAAGAAGGAAATCATGTCGATGTGCGCATCAGATGACAACGGAACTAAGAAAAAGTTACGATCTCTTCTAGACTTAATGTTGGACATCCATTTGAACGGAGGGGATTTAAGTATAAAGGAAATTCAGTTCCAGCTGGACAATTTCGCATTCGCAGGTCACGATACCGTCTCAAACGCTTTGGCCTTTGTTATGGTTTGCTTGGCTAACTATAGCGATGTTCAGCAACGAGTGCGAGAGGAAATTAATGAGTCCGTAAGCGATAGTGTGACTGAAATTACCAGCGAACATTTGGCGAAACTTCCTTACCTGGACATGGTCATTAAGGAAAGCTTGAGGTTGTATCCTCCAGTGCCGTTCACGGGTCGACATTTGCTCGAAGATTTTCAAATTGGTGATTACATGATCCCGAAGGGAACGGACATTTGGCTGAATTATTTTGCCCTCCACAGAAATCCCGATTACTGGGCGGAACCGGAGAAATTCGACCCGGAAAGATTTTCGCCGGAGAATTCTATTGATCGACATCCGTTCGCATTTGTCCCTTTCAGTGGTGGATTAAGAAACTGTATTGGTCAGCGATATGCGAAAGCGTTCATGAAAATTGTTATCGTGCAAATTATGAGACATTTCCGAATACTTCCTGTCACCAGAATTGACGATTTGACGTTATCTTTCGAAATGACCATCAAAACGATGGAACCAATTCAAATAAAGTTTAGACCGGTCGATGGTCGTGTAGAAGAGATGTGACGTTATGAGGTTCTTAATAAAATAATTTTTTTCCTTTAGCTGTTTTGCGACAGATTGGACCTTCTCATAATTTCACATAAAGCTGCTGCCTGTTGCAACATGCCATCTGTAAAGTCTGAAACTTACCAGTTGATGCGGGTAAAATGAGGCCCGGTTCAAAAAACAGGTACTGCGACCGAAGGATATTTTTTTGTCAAAGTTCTTCTCTGCGTCTCTCCCAGAAATCTTCTCTTATTTACTCAAAAACACTCTTACAATAGAGAAAAGACAATCGCCTCAGTAAACGGTGTGAAGACGAGTTTCTTCTGGAATCGTTGATTGTTCAGGAACTGTGAGGAGGAAACAACGCGAGCTAGTAGGAAATAGAAGAAAATTGAAGTAAGTGGTACAAATAGAAAGAAAACTTAGGTGGGAAATAGGGAAAGAAGAGTAAATAGAGGAAATAGACGAATTGAAAAGCAAGAAGTTCATTCATTCAAGTGAATACCTCCCAACAATGCCTTTCACCGGTAGGCCGTACGATGGCGCTACACTCAACTTCACATGACTTGAACCGATTCCATAAGCTTTGTTTTGTTTACAAATCTAACAATCGAAAAAAAATTTCTCAAAAAAAAAATTGTCTTCGAAAAAATATTCTCCAAAAAAAAATTTTCTCCAAAAAAAAAAATTTCTCCGAAAAAAATTTTGCTTTAAAAAAATTTTTTCTCCAAAAAAAATTTTCTCGAAAAAAATTTTTCTCCGAAAAAAATTGTTCTCCAACACCTTTGGCTACCATCGGAACACTTCGTATCACCTTCGGAATACTTTGTGTCACCTTCGCCTTCCTTCAGAACACTCCGTGTCACCTTCGGCTACCTTCGAAACACTTCGTGTCATCAATTCTGCCTACTGATTCATATAACTTTCCTGAAGAAACAAACTGTCTAGGTATTCTTATACAGAATTTAGCAAAAAATCCAAGATGGCGTCACTTTGACAGTTGGCAGCCATTTTCTAATGTTACCAAAGTTTCAACTCTATAACTGTCTAGAAGAAACCAACTCTGCAAGTTTTATCATTCCGGAGCTAAAATTCGAAAACCCAAAGAAGCATAATTTATACCTAACAAAAATCCAAGATGGCGTCACTTTGGCAGATTTCTGAAAATCCCAAAAAATTCTGCTGATCAAACTCTATAACTTTCTGGAAGAAACCAACTCTCTAAGTATTGTCATTCCGAAGCTAAAATTCGAAAACCAAATTGCGTTACATTTTCAAGAGCAACATGAACAGCAGTCTGATGAGGGAAGTGTTCCATATGTGTGTGCTGCCAGTCCTGACGGTCCTGACATACGGAGCCGAAACTCTCACAATAACCAAAGCATCGGCGAACAAGTTGAGAGTTGCACAAAGGGCCATGGAAAGGGCAATGCTAGGAATCTCACTCAGAGACAAGATGACAAACGAGTGGATCCGACAGCAAACGAAATTCACCGACGTCATGGCACGAATAACGTCGCTAAAATGGAATTGGGCCGGGCATATTGCAAGAATGACGGACAATCGATGGACGAAAACAATTATGCAATGGCGGCCGCCAACGAAACGACCAATGGGACGTCCACCGGAAAGATGGACCAACGACATCAAAAGAACGGCAGGCACGAATTGGCAACAAGTGGCAATGGACCGGGAGAAATGGTGATCTATGGGGGAGGCCTACATCCAGCAGTGGATACATTGAAGGCTAAGAAAGAAGAAGAAGAAGATGTTGATGAAGAGCTTTTAATGGAATTTGTCTTTTCGCTAAACAATTTAAGCAAATTAACGGTTCTGTCCTAATCAGAATTGATGGTTATACGATCGTCATTTGAGCATGTAGTTCTATGGCTTTTAGTACTGAAAAAATTGGAAGACATTTCCTTCGAAATGATTTTTATGGTAACACCTATGTTAGGTTCACCTCTCTTTCGATCGTTCTTATAGAATATCTATGGTTTGCTTCAGGCTCCTACGCATATGTTTACGATTTTTTTTCAAGTAAGATGTGATATGAACTTTTGGAAGCACTATGGCCATCTTTGTCCAATGCTTTAGTGCTACAATCAAGCCAGCCCCCTTTTCAGCGGTTGTGAGGCTATGTGTTTTTCAACAAGACCATATATTTTTCGTAGCTAGATGTTCATCTTAAATCGAATCGATGCTGGTCTAAATAATGTCAAAAGATGCCCCAATTTTTCGGTAGGTCCTATACCAATTTTTCTTCATCTGTTCACACACAGCAGCATTGCTAAGTGGTAGAGCAAAAAATTTAAGATGACCTTTACGAGACTCGCCGCTGAGAGATGTACGGTATGGATTTAATTAATCGAACTAGTCAAGGACGAAGGTACTGGATGGTACTTAATCGCCAAAAGTTAATATAGGTTGATAGATACATGATTGTTGAGTTACACCAAGGCGAACTTCATAAAACTTCACCGAACGAAAATTTTTACGACTAAAAATTATTTTCAGTGTTGAGGAACCTTTTAAAAAAATATTTACTAACAAAAATTGCAGACATAATAAAAAACGTTGTTCGCAAACATACCATGAAAAATGTCAAATTTTTCATATCCGTTTGATTATCTAGCATTATTTGCCTAGTTTGGCCGATTCTCAAGACTTAAAAGGTGCCCCTCGTATTTTATGTTGAAGTGTAAATGAATATCGTAATATTTCGATTTTAATTTTCTTTTAAATTCAAATAAGAATTTACAAAGAGATTCAAATGCAATCATTTATACATTCAAAGCAAAACAAAATGAAAGTGACTTTTTGTCATTTCGTTTGCACTCCATATCATTCACAATGATGAATTTTCTATATCTTTCTGCGTTCACTTTTACCTTTCATTTTATTTTTTGAAAAAAGGAACTTTTGACAAGAACTTGAAATAGTTTTTTTTTAATTCAAAGTATTTTTGTTTTTCGTCCAAATTCCCGCAATTCCCTGAACGTTCGATATATTCACTCGACTAAGACAATTCACTCGAAAATAATGTGATGCTCCCCACTAATGTCGGTGAAGGAACGAAGGCCGACATCATCTATCTTATGATGAGTGGTAACCTTCACCAAGTTAACACCGTCCGCAACCATTACGGAAAAATCCTAGACCTCGTGTTTTACAGCAATCCAAATAACGTCAAAGTCATTCAATCTGACGTTCCTATTAGTCAAATTGATTTGTATCACTCAGAGCTGTGCACGCTAGTGAATTTTACTAGCGCCGCTAGCGCTAGCGCTACCACCATCTGAAAACTAGCGGCGATGCCGCTTTTCCAAGAAAATTCTGGAAAAGCCGTGGCATGTGGAAAAGTGGTCAATTTTGAGGGTTTTTTAGGTAATGCTCGGAGTTTTCGAATTTTAGCTTCGGACTGACAATAGCTAGAGAGTTGGTTTCTTCAGGAAAGTTATAGAGTTTGGTCAGGAGAATTTTTTGGGATCTTAAGAAAATGGCTGCCAGCAGTCATAGCGGCGCCATCTTGGATTTTCGTTTATGCTTTTTCGGTTTTCGAATTTTAGCTCTGTAAAGACACTGCTTAGAGAGATGGTTTCTTTGGGAAAGTTATAGAAATTCATCAGGAGAATATTTTTGGATCATAAGAAAATGGCTTCCAGTTATCATAGCGGCGCCATCTTAAATTTTCGTTTATGCTTCTACGGTTTTCGAATTTTAGCTTAGAGAGATGGTTTCTTCGGAAAAGTTATAGAGTTTGATCAGGAGAATTTTTTGGGGTCATAAGAAAAAGGCTGCCAGCTGTCATAGCGGCGCCATCTTGGATTTTCGATTATACTTTTTTAGTTTTCGAATTTTAGCTCCGTAATGACACTACTTAGAGAGATGGTTTCTTCTAGAAAGTTATAGAGTTTCATCAGGAGATTTTTTTGGTATCATTAGAAAATGGCTGCCAACTGTCAAAGTGACGCCATCTTGGATTTTTTGCTAAATTCTGTATAAGAATACCTAGACAGTTTGTTTCTTCAGGAAAGTTATATGAATCAGTGGGAAGAATTGGTGAGACGAAGTGTTCCGAAGGTAGCCGAAGGTGACACGGAGTGTTCCGAAGGAAGGCGAAGGTGAAACAAAGTATTCCGAAGGTAGGCGAAGGTAGCCGAAGGTGATACGAAGTGTTCCGATGGTAGCCGAAGGTGTTGGAGAACAATTTTTTTCGGAGAAAAATTTTGTCGGAGAAATTTTTTTTTTGAGAAAAATTTTTTTCGGAGAAAAATTTTTTTTGAAGAAAAATTTTTTTCGGAGAAAATTTTTTCGAAGACAATTTTTTTTCTAGGAAATTTTCATTTTCTGAGAAAATTTTTTTCAAAAAATAGAAATTTTTTCAACAACTGAAAACTTCCAAAACGACTGATATCACAACAAAAACTTCGTAAAAGGTAAAGTGTGACGCAGTCCGAAAGTCCGCTTCCAAAATTAATGATATCACTTGACGTGACGCTATCGCTAAAAATTACAGCGCTTTTTTTAAAACAAAATTACGTTTTGTTAAAAAAATTGCGTCACAAATGCCGGACCCAAAGACGAAATAATTTTTCTGTACCTTCAGTTTTTGCGCTGCAAAAATTTGACTTTTGTTTGCTATTGCGTAGCTTGTTTAAGGTAAATTTAAATTTTTTGCGTATAAAAACTGAAAGTATTGAAAAATTATTCCGCTGGTGGGTCCGGCATTTGTGACGCAATTTTTTTAACACAACGTAATTTTGTTTTGAAAAAAGCGCTGTAATTTTTCAGGAAATTAAAACTTTGAACACAAGATTCCATTCAAACAAACTTCTGCGTATTATCGGCGATAGCGTCACCTCAAGCGATATCATTAATTTTGGAAGCGGACTTTCGGACTGCGTCACACTTTAACTTTTAAGAGGTTTTTGTTGTGATTGTTTTACATCGTGGTAACACGAAATTTAAAGCTTACGACACGCGAAGTCACGAATATGCCGCTTTCTCGTCTCTGAACCACAGCACTTGTTTCGAATATATTTTCAAAAAATCAGCAAACACGAATTGAACAAACACGAAGTACTAATTAAGCGTAAAGCAATTCTTTAAATTTTCGACAAAAACGTGTTTTAGTCTTTTAGAGTTCAAATCGTTTCTATAGCAATAATCAGTCGACCGATTCATTCGGAAAGGGAACAACTCAGTGTAAAACTTTGTAATCATAGAAAAGATGTCATTAACATTGGGTTTATTGTCGTCGACTGTAGTTGTTCTATTTTTGATTAGTGCAATTGTGATCCATTTTTGTAATCGCAAAAGTAACTTATTGTTCAACAAAATTCCGCAACCAAGAGGCAGGTTACCACTTCTTGGACATTCATTATTGTTGATGAAGAAAGGTGTACACATCTCGGAGTCTTCGTTCGAAGGTTTCTATAAATTAGCTACCGAGTTTCACAAACATGGTCTGTACGCTTTCCAGCTTGCCCTCCAGCCAATTTTACACATTTTTACACCGGAATACTTTGAAAAGGTGAGTTAAAAAAGAGCTTCAGCTGAGAAATATTGTTTTAATTAGCAAGGTCAGTAGCTAATTATTGTATTCAAAATAATCAAAAAAATGGGTGTACTTGTAAGAACACCGAATGCTAAAAAATTAGAATGTTTATAATTTGAATTATAATAGGTTGTGATTTTAACCTAAAAGATTGTCGATTCCAAAGCTCAAAAAGCTCAAAACTCACTTCTTTACCTGCTAAATTGCAGATTACTATATGATAAAACACAGATTTAGTATGGAGAATTTACCGACAGTGTTTATTTTCCACTAATGTGTTGTCTAAATACTCTTACTATACATTTTTTTGCACAAAATACTTAAACGTTTATTTTTATTCCAAAATAAATTATTTTTGTATTATGTTGAAGAAGGTGCAGTGAGTTATTTGCATTGTCGATAATTTCTCCGAACAAAATCTGCAGTTTATCATACGTGGGTAATGTTAAGAAAAACTCGTTGTTTCGATTTAAGATCCACAAGTCGAATTGATTTATTTAATAAATTTACGTGGTTTATATACAACGCGAACGGGAAATAAAACGGTATTGAAAACATAAACAATTTTTTTTAATTAAAACAGGCCAGGGCCCATTGCTTTAAAACTTGACTTCTGACTGATATCTCTCGTGGGCAGGTCCGTCCGTAGGAGTCCTGTCCTGCCCAGGTCTAAAAACTCTGTCCCGTTTGGTTATAATAATCTAAAATTTCTCTGAAAAATTTGATTAGTTTCTGCTGATTTAATTGGTTGTGGAAAATTTCTTCAAAATTATTAAGAGACTTTATTGTTGCATTATTGTCTCTTTGGATTTGGAATTTAGGGAATATAAAAATAATGTGATTCATTGTCTCATCAAGTTGGCATAGGTCGTACAATGGTGAATTTCTCTTCTTAAACATAAATAATCTTTTGCCACACAGACCGTGACCGGTCATAAGTCTGTTGATTATTTTAATTGTATTGCTTGAAATCGGCAATTTGTAAAACCAAGGCTTATGGGCAACGCGCGGGTGTATACCAATGTAATACCCACACTTATCCCTCGTTTCTTCTTCATATTGCTTTTGCCATATTCCTGTAAACATTACCCTAAGGTTAGTCAAAGCATCTGTATATGTTAACGGTATTTCTTCCTCTACAATGTCCTCAATTCCCAAGTTAGCGAGGCCGTCAGCCATTTCATTTCCCGGTATCCCACAATGCCCCGGGATCCATTATACTGTAATACTGAGGTTAGCCCCTTAAAAAATTCCCAAACTTTTGAGGTAAGGTAATTATTACCCTCCCTCTGTTCTATAATTTTACAGCTATTCATCGAATCTGTGTAGATGACCAAATTCTCTTCCTGATATGTCAGGCCAATCTCAATGCTCTTGTGTATAGCTACTAGCTCAAGGCTAGTAATTTGTAGCCTATCATCTATCCTCAAGGCCACGTACTCTTTACCCATATCCGTGATGCCGATACCAGCCCCTATGTCTTTTTTAGATCCATCACTAGAGATGGCATAGATGGTATAGATATAAACAATAATATTTGATTTTGACATCATCAAAAATGAGTGCGTTCGGATTCTGATGTGTTCGAATTTGTGCGTCCAATGTCCTGTGATATGAAGCGCCACACATATAGCTCTTAATGCCACCTGTTGAAGAGCTTGAAAACTAAAGTCTCAACCTATTGTAATTGAAATTTCGACAAATGTTCACAAGTGGAAACACGCAGGAAATGCTCGTTTTTTGTCGGTGAAGTAGAGGTGAGTGCGTGCCAAAGTTAGTGCCCAGCCCATACCCAGTGCCCACTTTTTTCAAAAAAATGCCCAGTGCCCAAAACTTTTGTGCCCACCCCAATCCTATGCCCACGACTTATTGGCTGAGGATGTTCTAAAAGAGAGACAGATTTTATTCTGCCACCTATTGAACTATACGCGGACTATAAAAGACACATTCAAACTTTAGTATATGTAAGTGCTTAAGTTGTTTACCGTTTTCATCAGCAGCACATATAACACAAAAACACAATTCGGCCTTTTTCTTATTTCGGTAATGTAATTGCTTCTTCTTAACAGCTTCTTATCATTTCAAAAATTTTGAGTTCTATTCTGTTCGATAGGACAAATAAAAGAGAAAAACAGAACCATTTCCCGTCTGATTATCCTTTTTTGAATAAAGTTTTTTTTGTTACCATTCAAAATACAATATGTTGCACATTGCAGATACGTATGACAGAACTTAAATTACGCATTATCAGATGCAAACACATTATTGATGATATGACTTAACGTCCCGATGAGGAACACCCGGAATATTTCTCACTTTCTTGCATTACATGGGCGCCCATATTCACTGAAAATGCCCATTGTCGATATATGTTGCCGAACTCGCCTTTGCCTCGTGCCTCACACCTTCATGCATTACTTGTATCGAAAACTACCAATTTTAAACTTTTTGAATTTTTTTGAAATTTTGGGTCTTTTATATTTGAAAAGGTTTCTTCGGACACGTTTTTTAAAATTGCCCTCTCTGTAAGTTCCAATCAGATTTAATGTGGACGAAATTTTATACCCTTGCTCGTGTCGGCAATCTCACATCTAGTGCGTTAAACTATACCTTCATTCGTGACGTGTAGCGAACAACATTCACCGACAAAAACCGAACTTTTCCCTGCGTGTTTCCACTTGCGAGAATATGTCGAAATTTCAATTATTTTTCGCACACTAAGAAGCGAGTTTTTTTCGGTGAATTGCAAAATATATATTGTTGCTTGCAAAGGTCCTAGTTAATAAATAATATTTCTGTTTTGCTGAACCGGTCTGGTGGCTTGTGTATACTTTAGTTTGAGAAAATAATCTTTAGGTGATGACGTCCACTAGACACATTAACAAAGCCGCCTCGTATGGCATACTACGTCCGTGGCTTGGTACAGGCCTAATAGCAAGCGACGGCGAAAAATGGCACAAAGACCGCAAAATGCTAACGCCAGCGTTTCACTTCAAAATTCTCGATCAATTCAATCCTTTGATAAACAAACACGCATTGATATTGTGTGACAAAATCAGCTCAACATTAAATTACCAAATGACGGATTGTGTTTCTGTTTTGTCAACTTGCGCTTTGGACACAATATGTGAGACATCGATGGGAGTCGATATGAAAACTCAAACCGTTGGAGAGAATAAATTCTCGAGCAGTTTCATCGAATTCAACAAATTGGCTGTCAAACGAGTTTTTACTGTGGGCAGTAAAAACGATTTTTTATACAATCTTACGCCGAATGGTCAGAAAGCCAAAGTTATGATAAAAAATATGCACGAATTCACCGAGAAGATAGTCGTACAAAGGAAGAAGGAAATCATGGCGATGTCCGCATCAGATGACAGCGGAACTAAGAAAAAGTTACGATCTCTTCTAGACTTAATGTTGGACATCCATTTGAACGAAAGGGATTTCAGTATAAAGGAAATTCAGTTCCAACTGGACAATTTCGCTTTCGCAGGTCAAGATACCGTCTCTAACGCTTTGGCCTTTGTTATGGTTTGCTTGGCTAACTATAGCAATATTCATCAACGAGTGCGAGAGGAAATTAATGAGTCCGTAAGCGATGATGTGACTGAAATTACCGGCGAACATTTGGCGAAACTTCCTTACCTGGACATGGTCATTAAGGAAAGCTTGAGGTTGTATCCTCCAGTGCCGTTCACGGGTCGACATTTGTTCGAAGATTTACAAATCGGTGATTACATGATACCGAAGGGAACAGACATTTGGCTGAATTATTTTGCCCTCCACAGAAATACCGATCACTGGACGGAGCCGGAGAAATTCGACCCGGAAAGATTTTCGCCGGAGAATTCTATTGATCGACAACCGTTCGCATTTGTCCCTTTCAGTGGTGGATTAAGAAACTGTATTGGTCAGCGATATGCAAAAGCGTTCATGAAAATTGTTATCGTGCAAATTTTGAGACGTTTCCGAATACTTCCTGTCACCAGAATTGACGATTTGACGTTATCTTTCGAAATGACCATCAAAACGATGGAACCAATTCAAATAAAGTTTAGACCGATCGATGGTCGTGTACAAGATATGTGAAGTATTGAGGTTCTTAATAAAATAGATTTTTTCTCCTTTAGATATTTTGCGACAGATTTTCATAATTTCAAATAAAGCTGCTGCCTATTGCAACATGTCATCTTATCTGTAAAGTCTGGTCAGTTGATGCGGGCCGAGTTTTAAAAACAGGTAAGGAGCAAATTCAGATAATTTTATGCAAAGTGAAGACGAAGAGAACGTCGGGTCAAAATTAAAAATCGGCCAAAAGTGAGATACGGCGTTCGTTTCTTCGACAAAGTCTCAGAGTTCTGTTAGTAGAATCGATGACAAATGGCCAAAATTGGAAAAATTTGTGTCAAATCAGTTTTTAAAAGTATTTTCAGAGACAGAGTGTGACAGGTGGAGGGGTAGGGGTTGAGGTCCAGTGTTACGTCACGCGAAATTTTTGAAAATTTTTACAATTAGTCAAAAGCTGTTTGACAATTGTCAGATTTACCGAGCTTTTCTGAGTGTTTCATTTTCCATCTGGACACAGAGGACAAGAGCGCGTTACTCCAGAAAAACTTTTCCAAATGTGAAAGAGTGAATAGGAAGTTGTTTTATCAAAAAGTGTTCAACCTATTTCCACTACTAATGGTAAAATAATTTAAAATTTCCTCGCTTTGTTGAGAAGTCACACTCCGACTGAACCGTGATAAAGTTTTTTCTACAGTGCTCCCGCAAAAACAAGCGTATTTTGAAAAGAGAGACTCACACAGAGTTCAAAACACCTTTCAGTTGATTCCATTCAGATCCTTCTGCTTGTATCTATACGAGATTTTCTAAAATTTTTTCCCGGAGGGCTGATTTTTTAAAAAAAATCGATTTTTTTCAGGCTTCAAACTCTTTACTGTTTGAGAAACTTGGAAAAAAAAATTTCTACAATTTTCCGAAAGGGACCTGACCCTCACAAAATCCATCAGATCGGCTTAAGATATTTTTTCTGGACAACCACTATCAATACCCTTCCAACGTCACCCCACTCGAGAAATTTGGCAAAAAATTGAAGTTGCGGCAGTCATTGCGGCCTCACTCAAATGTCTGCCTTAAATTCACTTTTTCGCCAAATTTCTCGAGTGGGGTGACTTTGGAAAAGTAATGATATTTGCTGTCCAGGAAAAAAATCTTAAGGCCCATAACTTGTATGCTAAAATATAGTCTACATTTAGGCGCTCAAATATTATATTTTTGCTGATATCAGTGGACAAAGACGCAGTTTCAAAAAAGTAAGTCAGCATTTCCCTTCCTAAATATGTTGCCTTTTAATAGCAACTAAACTTATTTTTTGGGATCCTACCTACTCTGAGAACGGCGAAAAAAATCGTCAAAATTTACACAAAAACTCGTCGTTCTGAGACAAGGTTCAATCCCAAAAAATAAGTTTAGTTCCTCTTAAAAGGCAACATAATTAGGAAGGGAAATGCTGACTTATTTTTTTGAAACTGCATCTTTGCCTACGGATATCAGCGAAAATATAATATTTGAGCGCCTAAATGTAGACTATTTTTTAGCACACAAGTTATGGGCCTTAAGCCGATCTGATTGATTTTGTGATAGCTGGGGCCTGAAAACGCTTAGAAATGGCCAAAAACCACATTCTGCGATTTCGCAATCTCTAGATCCATTTTGAAAAATTCCAAAAAAATTTGTTTTCCAAGTTTCTTTAAGAGTAGAAACTTTCCAGTGGGAAAAACCTGAAAAAATAGAAAAATAAAAAAAATCAGCCCTTCGGGTGGAAAGAATCGAAAATCTCGTACAGATACATGGGGAAGGATCCGATTAGAATCAAATGAAACCTGTCTTGAACTCTATTTGAGTCTTTCTCAGAATAGATGAAGGTTCATTTCATTCATCTTCATTTCGGTGAGCGAATTGCGTTAACGACGCTATTTTTTCATTTTTAGCGCTAACACATTTTGTATGGTTTATGCGATTTTAGACATTTTTCAAATTATTTTCACGTTACGTCATAAATTCGGGGGGGGGGGGGGAGGGGGGGGGGGTTAGAGCTTGTGTGACACCAGCGTGACAGGGAGGAGCGGTGGGGGTCGAAAAAAGCCAAATTTTACGTTACGTAATTTATGAATGGCCCCTTAGTACTACAGCCCGAACGACTCAACCGATTTTCTATAATTTTATTTCGAGATTTTCTGATGTCCATATCTTTTATTTAAAACCTTCCATAGCCATTTCCGTTCTAATGCTGAGTGAGACCCAATAGGTGAGCCAATTTTGGGTACAGAAATTGAGTTCTGTTGAAAAGATCGTTTTTTTTTTCTTTATTTCGCTTTGAAATAAATTTAAAAAACACGAAATTGAGTTTATGACAATAGAAGATTGTATTTTAATAAAGAGTCTTCCATACAAAAACCGTGGGATTATTCCGGATCGCTGTAGGCGTCGCGTCAGGCATCCCAAAATAAAAATAAATTTAAAAATTGCCCAACTACTGAATATTAAGAATCATTGTAAAGCGCCGCAGGCGAAATTTTTTTAGTAAAAAATGAGTGGAACATTTTTTGCAAGTTGAAAATGAGTGAATTGGAGTGGGACTGGGGTGGATTTTTCCTCCGAGCTTGTATGTTGTAAAAGGCCCTGCTCACGTCCACATTAAATTGTATTGGCAATTGCCGAGAGGGCAATATTGAAAAACCCGTTCGAAGAAACTGTGTAAGAAAGGCCTTCCGAAAGTACAAAATTGACCCCCAGTGAAAAATGTTCTACTCAATTTTCTCTACAACATAGCAAAAAACCATTTCTTGCGCTAGGGCCGATTTTAGTACCGATCTAGGGCCATAAGTAGAGGTCTCGGACGCATACTTCCCATGTTTCCCTCAATTGGCTCTGCAACATGGGAAAAAAATTTTTTTGGCTAGGGCCGACCGACCTTCGGACTGACCTAAGGCCCACTTCAGCCCTAAGCACAGGCACCGGGGTAAAATTTGTTTTCGAATATAATTCAGTTCTCGACTCAAATAGAAAAAGAATGAACAAAATCAGTTAGGATATATCCAACTTATGTTCTTATGTTACGTGTTCGCTTACGTTAGGCCCTAATAGAAACTCAGTTTTAGGGTCCTGACATAAAACGGGAGACAGTCCTAGAAATTTCGATCAAAAAAATTTTGAAAATTGGAAGAAATTTACTCGAGTTATGTACAAAAAACATGTAGAGCGCTAGCCTGAACTCGTTTTTAGTGCCCTAGCTGTATCCTAGGGCCTAATCTCAAAAAAGTTTCTTCTACTAATTGTTGGGCTTTCATAGATCTGTCCATTAAAAAAACAATTATGAGAATCAAAGTGACACCATCTTGGATTATTTTGCTATCTTCTGAATGAGAATAGTTACACGGTTGGTTTCTTCGGGAAAGTTGTAGAGATTGGTGAAATTAATTTGTAGCCTGAAGCCTGAAAATTTTTTTCGTCGAAATTTTTTTTCGCCGAAATGCTTTTCTGGTCGGAAATTTTTTTTCTCCAAAATTTGTTTCCTTTTTTCCAATGGATTGACACTATTTGATTTTATCTTATCACGAAAGCTGGGGTCGCCGCCGCTAGCTATGGCAGCTGTGTGAAGTGCCGTAACGCCAAATTTCGTCCCCACTTCCAAAACTACTGATATCACAACAAAAACCTCTTAAAAGGTAATGTGTGACGCAGCCCCTAAAGTCCATTTCCAAAATTAGTGATTTCATTTGAGGAGACGCTATCGCTGATAAACGCAGAAATTTGTTTGAGTTAAATGTTAGTTTGTGGTCAAAGTGGCATTCTAAACCCTACTAGTTTCCGCCCTAGTACATCATAGATGACACAGTAAAAACGTCGGACATTTGGGCATGAGGGACTGCGTCACACTTTACCTTTTAAAAGGTTTTTGTTGCGATAACAAAAAGAAGAGTTTTCTGATCCATTGAATATTTGGACAAAGTAAAATTAACTTGAACTTTGACACAAGTTTTCAGATTCAAAGTATTGATTCGAATGTTAACAATTCCCGCGACTCCCTCAGTCAAAGTAAAAATCAAGTGAAATTTTTTCATATTGTGGTAACACGAAATTTGAAGCTTACGACACACGAAGTCACTAATATGCCGCTTTATCGTCTCTGAACCACATCAATAGATTGACTTGTTTCGAATATATTTTCAAAAAATCAACAAACACGAATTGAACAAATACGAAAAACGAATTATATGTAAAGCAATTCTTTAAATTTTCGACAAAAACGTGTTTTAGGCTTTTTAGAGTTCAATTCGTATAGCAATAATCAGTCGACCGATTCATTCGGAAAGGGAACAACTCAGTGTAAAACTCTGTAATTATAAGAAAGATGTCATTAACATTGGGTTTATTGTCGTCGACTGTAGTTGTTCTTTTTTTGATTAGTGCAATTGTGATCCATTTTCTAAGTAATCGCAAAAGTAACTTATTGTTCAACGAAATCCCGCAACCAAGTGGCAGGTTACCACTTCTTGGACATTCATTATTGTTGATGAAGAAAGGTGTACACATCTCGGAGTCTTCGTTCGAAGGTTTCTATAAATTAGATGTCGAATTTCACAAACATGGTCTGTTCGCTTTGCAGCTTGCCTTTCAGCCAATTTTACACATTTTTACACCGGAATACTTTGAAAAGGTAAGTTAAAAAAAGGTTCAGCTGAAAAATATTGTTTCAATTAGCTAGGTCAGTTGCTAATAATTGTAAATGTCGATCACGACCATCCCTTTCTTAATAATCAAAAAAATGGGTGTACTTTGTAAGAACACCGAGTGTTAAAAAATTAGAATGTTTCTTTATATTTTAGCAGTTCGAACTGAAGATGCCCAACAATAACGCTGATAATAACCGCAATGAATTATATTTTCAATTTTCGATTGGTGAATTGTGAACTATCTCGGCATTAGCAATAAATAAAAAAAAAGCTGTAAGCCGCCGCCGACAGGTCTTTCAAAATTTGGTTCAAACCGGCTTTAAATCGTCTAGTGTAATAATAGTATGGTGTAATACAAGGGGAATAATTGCGTTATTATAGTCGAGGTGGGGTGAAATTTCAAGGGGTGTTAGCCCAGAGAATTTTCACCCAGCGAGGCTATAATTACGCGATTGTTCCCCTTGTATTATACGATAGTTTATCACATTTGAGCCTATAATTGCCAATTATGCACAAAACATGACAACAAAACTAACATAAATCAAAAATTTCGTATAAACACACTCATCGAATTTGTTGCAAAAAATGTCGTCTAGATTGATTTTTCGATTTAGTATGCGGTTGTCATAACAACACAGTTTCATTCTCATTCATTCGTGTTGTTTCAGTGTAGCCTACATCACCATTAAAGAACTGTGTTATAATAGCGCGATTACAACTCTTCTTTTAACAAGAAAGTCGACTATAATAGGCCCATTGTGTGCAATAATTGGCTTTTTATAGGCTCGAATGTGATAAAATCATTCATTAGTAGTGTAATAAAACTTTGCCGAAAAAGTGCGGAAAAGCTGCTTTTACGCACTAGTGCGAAAAAATTATTGAAATTTCGATAAATGTTAGCAAGAAGAATTGCAAAAAACGTTGTTTGATACACGTTACGTATGCTGGTAGTTTAACGCACTGGTTATGTTGACGAACTCGCCTTTGGCTCGTGCCTCACACCTTCATGCATTACTTGTATCAAAAACTACCAATTTTAAACTTTTTGAATTTTTTTGAAATTTTGGGTTTTTTTATATTTGGAGAGGTTTTCACGACGTTTCTTCGGACATGTTTTTTAATATTGCCCTCACTGTAAGTTCCAATCAGATTTGTGGACGAAATTTCATACCCTTGCTCGTGTCGGCAATCTCACATCTAGTGCGTTAAACTATACCTTCATTTGTGACGTGTAGCGAACAACATTCACCTACAAAAAACGAACTTTTCCCTGCGTGTTTCCACTTGCGAAAATATTTTTTCGCGCAGACGGACAAAAAACGCCAGATTTCCTCACCGATTTTCTAAACGAAAAAAAGCGATTTAGGCTCACATTTCGTCGCCATTTTTTTGGTGGGACGAAAATACTTTTCGTCCCTCCTGTCGTTTTTAGTCCTAGGACTGAAAATACTTTTCGACCTGAGCCCTCTGTCAGAAAATGTAAACATCGTAGTCGAGGTAGCAATGCCTTTAATCGTAAAGTGAATAATTATTTGAAATTAAAATTGATTTCGAAGTGTTTGCAGCCTTCCATGCTAATTGATCGCATCATTTTCGAAGCGATGTCTGACTCTGACATAGTCGATGGTATTTGGATTGTGTCATCAAACGGGACGACTGACTCAGCCAAAATTTCTTGGAAATTAATTTCATTGTCGATCGAATCGAACGGAACCAATGCGGTTTCTGTTGTGCCACCGCCACTTCCACTATGTTTCGATGGTGATTTGGTCGATGACGATGCGGTTGCCAATGATGCAATCGGCGACGATGCGGTTGCCAACGTTGCAATCGACGACGATGCTGTTGAGGATAATGGTTTCGGCGACGATGCGGAGCACTCAGTCACGATTTCTGATGATGATTTCTTCGGTGCAATCGCATTCGAAATTATGGCTCCCATTTTACGTTTCCGTGCCATAGAATCACCAATGTAGCCTTCTGCCACGGTTGACGATTTCCAACCACCATGATGCTTTAAACCAGTCATGCCCGCACCACCATTCACCAAGAGTGTGGCTGAGCTTCGTCGCAAACTGTGGCCAGTATATTTTTTCGATTCAGCCAATTGCAAATAATCAGCAACCAGCTTTGGTGTACCCGCAAATTTGTGTTTGCCAATTGGTTGCGTGGTACAAATGCCCTTCTGGTAATTGACAAAAAACCTTTGATGTGGCGTCGACGAGACACGCAATTTCAGGTACTTGCGGACCATTTCTGCATATATTCCTTCAATGACAAACGATCGGTCAACATCAGTTTTCGTGGCATCCAATTCCACAACAAACACCTCGCCATGTTGTTTGACATGACAAAGTTCCAATTTGGTCAATTCGATACAGCGTGTTGCACCGAACATTCCAAAGATCACGATTATCTACCAAAAAACAAACAGATTTAGGATATTTCTAAGAAATGGGAAGTTGTCAAACGTTTACCTTTGCTGCCAAATACTTCAAGTCGTCTGCTTCGGACAGAAACTCAGCAATTTCGACGTCTGAGAAAATTTTCGCTTTTTTCGGTCTGTGACCAACGGAATTTATTTTTAGCTTTGCGACCACCTTCGGATATTCGATGCTGATGTTGTGATTGCGCTGAATTGTCGCCTTTAACATTGAATATCGGGACCAGACCGTTGTAGGTGCATACGTTGCTGCAATAGAACAAATCAAAAACAAGAATTTGTCATGATGAATCGGAACACAACATAATCAAAACATACAGCACGAAATAATAAATCACACTAACTTACCGTTCAGCTCGTCGAAATACACCATCATAACGTCTTCATTGAAGACATTTTTCCCAATTTTTTTTTCCACTTTCCATTTCATAAAATTCTCGTACGCTTTCAGGTACAAATCCTTCGATTTTGCCGGAAGAATATCCATAGATATCTTCCGCGCACTTTCGATTACGTATTCGGGAACACAATTATCTTCAACATCCATTTTTCGTTTTTGTTGAAAGGACAGATGTAATGTGGATTTGTGATAGTAAAAAATTTGAGCATAAGCATACTCTGTTCATTCTATGAAATTTTAATACAAAAATTGTTAAGTAGTTTTGTTCGGAATCTGGCGTTTTGTCCGTCTGCGCGAAAAATAGTATACATCACTCGGAGCTAAAATGGTACATATTTAGACCACGGTGGTGAAGAGATAAAATCCTCGGGCTCCGCTGCGCTCCGCCCTCGAAATTGATCTCTTCACCACCTGGGTCTAAATGTACCATTTTAGCTCCTTGTGATGTAATGTACTATTTCGCACTGGTGAACAGGTGAACTGCTGGCACAACGAAATGACACACTACGAAGCTAGTTTTTTGTCCGTGAATTGCAAAATATATATTGTTGCTTGCAAAGGTCCTAGTTAATAAATAATATTTCTGTTTTGCTGAACCGGTCTGGTGGCTTGTGTATACTTTAGTTTGAGAAAATAATCTTTAGGTGATGACGTCCACTAGACACATTAACAAAGCCGCCTCGTATGGCATACTACGTCCGTGGCTTGGTACAGGCTTAATAGTAAGCAACGGTGAAAAATGGCACAAAGACCGCAAAATGCTAACGCCAGCTTTTCACTTGCAAATTCTCGATCAATTCAATCCTTTGATGAACAAACACGCATCGATATTGTGTGACAAAATCAGCTCATCACTAAATTACCAAATGACGGACTGTGTGTCTGTTTTATCAGCTTGCGCTTTGGACACAATATGTGAGACATCGATGGGAGTTGATATGAAAACTCAAACTGTTGGAGAGAATAAATTCTCGAGCAGTTTTAACGAATTCAACAAATTGGTTGTGAAACGAGTTTTTAGTGTATTCAATAATAGCGATTTTCTATACAATCTTACGCCGAATGGTCAGAAAGCCAAACTTATGATAAAAAATATGCACGAATTCACGGAGCAGATAGTCGTGCAAAGGAAGAAGGAAATCATGGCGATGTCATCAGATGACAACGGAACTAAGAAAAAGTTACGATCTCTTCTAGACTTAATGTTGGACATCCATTTGAACGAAAGGGATTTCAGTATAAAAGAAATTCAGTTCCAACTGGACAATTTCGCATTCGCAGGTCACGATACCATCTCAAAAGCATTGGCCTTTGTTATGGTTTGCTTGGCTAACTATAGCAATATTCAGCAACGAGTGCGAGAGTAAATTAATGAGTCCGTAAGCGATGATGTGACTGAAATTACCAGCGAACATTTGGCGAAACTTCCTTACCTGGACATGGTCATTAAGGAAAGCATGAGGTTGTATCCTCCAGCGCCTTTCACGGCTCGAAATTTGCTCGAAGATTTTCAAATCGGTGACTACATAACCCCGAAGGGAATGGACATTTGGCTGAATTATTATGCCCTCCACAGAAATCCCGATTACTGGGCGGAACCGGAGAAATTCGACCCGGAAAGATTTTCGCCGGAGAATTCTATTGATCGACATCCGTTCGCATTTGTCCCTTTCAGTGGTGGATTAAGAAACTGTATTGGTCAGCGATATGCAAAAGCGTTCATGAAAATTGTTATCGTGCAAATTTTGAGACGTTTCCGAATACTTCCTGTCACCAGAATTGACGATATGACGTTATCTTTCGAAATCACCATCAAAACGATGGAACCAATTCAAATAAAGCTTAGGCCGATCGATGGTCGTGTAGAAGAGATGTGACGTATTGAGATTCTTAATAAAATAATTTTTTCCCTTTAGCTACTTTGCGACAGATTGGAGTGGGGAGGCCTCTTTCCTTCTCATAATTTCAGATAAAACTGCTGCCTATTGCAACATGCCATCTGTAAAGTCTGGTCAGTTGATGCGGGTAAAATCAGGTCGGGTTTTAAAACAGGTAAGGCTAGCGAAGGAGTAAATCCAGGTAAATTTTGTCAAAGTTCTTCTCTGCGTCCCTCCAAGAAGTCGTCCCTTATTTACTCAAAAACGACCAAAAAGACTCTTACAATTGAGAAAAGGCAATCACCTCAGCAAATGGTGTGAGGACGAGTTTCTTCTAGAAACAACTCGAGTTAGGAGGAAACAGAAGAAAATGGAAGGAAGTCATACAAATAAAAAGAAAACTTAGGTGGGAAATAGGGGAAGTATAGGTCCGATAGAAGGGTAAATAGATGAGATAGGCGAAATAGGCGAAAAGAAAAGTATAAATAGTTCTTCATTTGATTATCAGGATGAAATAGGTAAATACTATGAACTTTAGGTCAAATAGAAGCAAAGGTTTATAAGTGGGACAAGAAATCTAGATTTGTTTATCCATGGAGAAGCTGACCATGGTGAAAAGCACCCATCACAGGTTTCAATAAGCTTCAAATACTTCTTTCTATCATCTATTTTCATCGGTTTCCATTAAACTCTCGTCTTAAACTACTGCAAAGTTCGTATGATATTAATATTACTATCATAACACAAACCCTATTTAAAAGGGAAATGTGACGCAAGTTCTCGCAAGCGCAGAAAAATTATTGCGTTGGAAGGGTCCAGCAATTGTGACGCATTTTTTGAATCAAATGTGAAAATATTTCAAAAGAATTTTTTGCGTTCGTAGGCTGTAAGCGTCACCCAAATTGCTAACAGTTCTTTTGAAAGAAGGAACGTGGACTTGCGTCACATTTCTTTCTTAAAAAAGGTTTTTGTTGTGATATCAGTTCTTTTGGAAGTAGGAAAATTGTTTGTGACGAATTATATATGAAAAGTTTTTCGAGCCGCCGCCCACCGCAACCAAACCGAAGCACGACGACTACTACATCCATGGGCGAAAATGATCTTCTCAACTTACTCTACAACATATCAAAAGTTTTTAAGCCGTCACCCGCCGCCGCCAAACTGAAGCGAGGCGGCTATTACTTCCATGGGCGAAAATTATACCCACAACTTCCTCTACAACTATCAAAAGTTTTTTTTTAAGCCGCCGCCGCGCCTTCGCCGAACTGAAGCGCGGCGGCTACTGCTTCCATTGGCGAAAATGATCCCCTTAACTTCCTCTACAACATATGAAAAGTTTTTTTTGAGCCGCCGCCGTTTTCAAACCAAAGCGCGGCGGCTACTACTTCCATGAGCGAAAATGATCCCTCAACTTACTCTGCAACATGTCAAAAGTTTGTTTTTTTTAACAGTAAAAAACGTAAAACCAAGACGAATTGTCAAAGGGCAAATTATTCACAGCTAAACTCAGAACTATCGAAAGTTGGCCTTGAAGTTGGCTCTAGGTCAAACAACCGCCGGACAAAAAAACCGCGGACGAAATAACCCGGACAAAATAACCCCGGACGAAATATCCCCCAGGGGTTATTTTGTCCTTTTGTCCGGTTTCAAGAAGTAATGAAATGTTAAAAACGAGTGTTGTTTTTATGCCGCCCCTTAGACCCCGCAAGGGGGGGGGGGGCGATACCCCCTTGACCCCCCATCGCGGGGGCTGTCGCCCCTCGACCCCGCTTTTTTATTTTCCCATAAAGCTCAGACCTGCGGCGCGACGCCTTGCTTATTATAATCCGGATTTTTGGTCATCTGGATATTTGTCGGGGTTTTTTTGCCCAGGAGTTTTTTCGTCCGGGGTTTTTTTGTCCAGGGGTCGTTTTGTCCGGATGCGTCGAAATTTGATTGGGTGACCAACTGTGAGTGTAGATGAGGCTGTGGATATATTTTACTATTTTCTTAAACATTGGATTGAAACCATACCGAAGATAATGAAAGAAGTGATGAATCGATTTGTAATTTTTTCGCGAGATTTTTCAATTCTGTGTATGATCCTAAGGTGGAAGTGACAGAAGATATAGTTTATGACCCGTTCCTTTTTCAGACACTGAACGTGTGTCGTTAACTCCATTTAGTCAACAGCAGGTTCAGAAAGCCGGTAAAGAGTTTTAATCTAAATAAGGTATCTAGCCCGGATGATATACCGATGATGTTTTTCATTAATTAAGCACTTTCGATAAACCTTCCATTTTGCGTTCAATAAATCTGTTGCTCAGATGAAATTCACAACCAGATGGAAAGTGTATCGTCTATATTCAAGTACGGGGATAGGGAGATATAAAAAACTATCGGCCAGTTTGTATCATGACTGCTATCTCTAAAATTGTTTAAAGGCTCGTTTTTACGCAGTTGTTCGATTAGATAAAATTCCAAATTCATCCCTCCCAGCATGGCTTCTATAAGCAGCGTTCAACTGAAACGAATTAGATGGAGTATGTCTCTACCGTCACTCTATCCATAGTTAACGGAGGTCAAGTGGACACAATTTGTGGTGACCACGTCACACATTTTATTTTTATTTTTATTTCGCAAATCGCGCATACATTCTGTTCACTTCTTAGAATTATTTATACAGGAAATACGTTTTGTACTTTTCTATACATTTCAATTTCAAATAAAGTGATTATGCTGCATTACAATAAGAATTGTAACATTGGAGGGAATAGAATATTGGAGTTCCGCAAGGCTCAATTATAGGACCATTGCTATTTATTCTTTTTATAAATGATCTTTCGTCAATATTATCATCAAGCTCTGGGTTCGCAGATGACCTTACCATCTTTAGTAAAATAAATACTGTGTATGACTGTGTACTGCTGCAATAAGATCTGATGAAATTCGATATGATATTCAATAAGATTAATAAAATGGTCAATAATGTCAAAAAGTGTGCCCATGGAAAACGCAAGTAATCGGCCTCAAGATGTCATTTGATTCATGTATACACAATGAAATGAAGCCATTAGAAAGAAAAAAAAGTGTGCTGTCATGTCAACCAGTCGAAGTCCATTGCACGACTAGATATGCATACCACATTGTCGATGAAGAGTTGGAGCGAGTTTCGGTAAAGAAGGGTGTAGACGAAATTACCAAAAAGGCCTACAGAATGCTGTGTTTCATATTTCGCTCACGGAAGTATTATAGAAATCAAAAGAGCATGACGTCAAAAGTTTACAAGTTTACAATTAGAAACGAAATAATTAAAAAACAGTTATCACAGTTGTACACTAAATACATCAAACAAAAGAGTAAATCACAGATTTATTTTCCTAGCCAATTTATGGTTTGATTAGATAGCAGAACAATTTCCCGTATGTCTACATCGTTCTTAGTAATTGGGCAGTCCATTATCATGTGGTTGGTAGTTTGGCGTTGGCATCCGCAAGCGCAGCTGGGATCGTTGATCAAGTTCCATTTAAATAGCATATCGTTACAACGGCCGTGTCCCGTTCTTAGTCTATTTAAATTGCACCATTGCTTTTGTGGAAGACTGAATTCCTTAGATTTTGCGGAATGCACTTCGAAGTCGAAGAGATCGGTTGAGATGGTAGTGCTCGACCAGATCTCTTTCCATTCCTCCTTTGGGTTGATGCAATGAAGAGATTCAGCTGTAGCAATGGGAGGTTTTCTTGATTTCAGTCTGAAATTTTTGGGTAATGGCAAGTCTGTGTTTAGTGGAATTTCTTGCTTTCCCAGAATTTTTCGGTACAGTGTTACTAATAGTTCTGGCGGAACAATGTTGCTTAGGGCTGGTAGCCATTCCAACCGTGTAGAGTGCATAGTACCGGTAATCAGGCTCATTGCTTGGTTGAGTTCAGTATCCACTTTGTATGTGTGGGTGCTGTTCAGCCACGTTGCACTGCAGTATTCCGCGCCAGAGTTGTTGTGGTAGGCATGCAGCGGACGCACCTTATGTTGTACCGGTTAGCTTCCGTAGTAAATTGTTTCTGCTTGCAAGCTTGGGGCATACTTTTACGATGTGCTTGCCGTATGTTAATGAGCGATCAAGAGTCACTCCTAAGTAATTTGGGTTAAATTCGTGACGGAGTGTCGTGCCATTAAACGTCACGCGCAGTTGCATGTTAGCAAGTTTGTCCTTACTCAGGGTTGCGTTGATTACACTGAAGAGTTTGTGTTGCGTTGCGTAGGCCATATCGTCTGCATACAGAAACTTTCGGGCGAAAGATGACGGCAAGTCGTGAATGTATAAGTTAAAGAGCAAACACGACAAGACCAACCAACCGTTTAAAACATCTGAAGATGCACGCTCTTGAGTCCAGGAGAATTGAAAGGCAAAATACACTGTTCTACCTTCCAAAGATGTTTACAAATTATCAACACAACTCTATCTATCAACTTCAGAAAAACCACGACACATTGTTCTCCAGTGTAAATTTACATCAGGGAAAGTTGTCTTTTTTAAAAGGAAAATTCGGCAGTTTTTTAATTTTTAGTTATGTCTTACGAAAGGAATTTACTGGAATTTTACCTTCGAGCTGTGCCGTATCTAGCATATTTAGCGCCCTGGACCAATAAAACGGAGCGCCTCGTGGACACGTAGAAAAAAAATGGAGTTGATTTAAGTAAAAAATTGAAAATCTGTAACTTTTTGTATCTTTAACTTTACGTACCTCCACAAATGGAATAGAGAACTTAACCCAAATGAAAATGGAGTTCCTATACTGTCTGAAAAACAGAAATTTTAAAAAAGGAAAAATGTTTGGAAGTGGAAATTCCAAATTGTTCACGAAAAACTCACATTCGAGGTACCTTTTGTGGTTCTAAGTGTAACAAACTCGTCCAGAATTTTCACTAATTGTGCTAGTTTCACTTCTAGACGCGTAGTCTTTCAGATAAAGACCTTATTTGTTGCAAGTCATTCGGAGAGTTCAAAACTACAAAATAATTTTTTGAAAAAAAAAACTGTTCTTCTACGAAAGTCTTCTATTGAAATGAAGAATCGAATAAGCCATAGAGATCGAAATTCCGCGACACGTTGGATTCGTGTTTCATACAAGCCGTGCGAAGTTCTGGCAATTTCACTCTTAACACCAACAAAAAAAGTTTCAAAAAATAATTAATTTACCCCCTAAGTCCGTCCCATACCACCGTCCGCCATTTTTTGGTCACCCTGACACACTACACACCCAACCCAACAGCTTTCCCTTTGACATCAAACATCTATATCATACTTGAAAAATTTGCAAAAAAAATTCCAAAAAAAACCCAACTGCATACCTGCAACTTTTTATGAGAAACAACTTGCACCCCCTAAGTACGTGTTTTTAAAAAAATGTCGTAAAGACGTTACACACAGACAGACAAACAATACAATACAATACAATATGTAATGTGTCATGCTGATTATTTCTTGTCAGAAAGTCAGAACAAACACTGCTAATAGAAGTTGATGGGCAGTGGTCCCCCCGTCCCCCCCCCCCCGCGGTAGTTATGTCACAAAATGATGAAAAAACGAAAATTATAAAGATAAACGTGCGGGCGGTGTTAGTAAAACAAGAGAGAAATTACCTGCAGCTGGGGAGTCCCCGGGTGTAGTGTGTCACATGATATGGCCGCAGCCGGCCTAGTGTGCCTAGTGGCGCTGCAACGCGGGGGCTGTGGTATATAGTGAGCTGAGTCAAAGCAATTCACGAGTTGAATTTGGGTGACTGAACCCCTAGTCCTTCCTGGGCAACAAGGTTGGCAAAAATACAGTAGAGAGATGATAGTATCTCGGGCCTTACCTAGGTCTACGAGGTGTTGTAGCGAACTTCCGTTTTTAGGGAGACTCGCCGAGGTGACTCGCGTTAATTGGGCGTGTCCAATTCCTCTGCAACGTCATTGTTGTATTAAAGAGTTCTCAGGTTTCAGGTGTAAATCTCTAACATCGTTTCCATTTACGGTATCGTGGTAAGCAAGGCCAACATCACAAATGACAACAATAAAATTTCTTTTGTGGCTGTGGTTTCGATTAGATTTTGATTGATGGAATTATGTAAATGCAGAGATAAGAAGCAACGACGAATTCCTTTCTTGACAATTTTGACTGTTAACTTTTATGTTACGACATAACACCAACCCCCACTTAGTGACATACTTTATGAACGGCCCCTTAGGCCCAATTTGGTAGGAACATAACTTTGACTATTTTATTTCATTTGTTTGGTCCAAAATTTTCTGTCTCTTTGTTTTCTTTAAAAAAGAGTCTCACACTGCCCTCTTCTCTTGTCCACTTTTGTTCATACTTCAGAAGTTTATTTTTATTTATTTTATTTTATTTTATTCGGTTTAGAGCAAGTGTACTGACCGAACCAGCATCAAGTTCGGTACCGTTGGAAAGGTGGGATGCCTTGCAACGATAGGCATTCATTTGAAAGCTAAGACCAATAGCTACAGCCTCCCGCTTTGGGTTTGGGAAAAAATTGTATACCGTCCCTTCCACGACTCTTTGAAAATGACCATTTTTTCGACGTTTTTGACTTATGTAGCCCGCTACTTGCACTTGTAAGGAGTGTTGCCACAGCCAAAAGCTTTATATCATTGGACTACTTAATCGTACATAATTTGCCTGGAATCGATTTGGTCTTGTCCAAGATATTCATCAAAAACTATTTTTTTGACCTCTGTGCAGACCATTTTTCGGAGAGTTCAAAACTACAAAATAATTTTTTGAAAAAAAACTGTTCTTCTACGAAAGTCTTCTATTGAAATGAAGAATCGAATAAGCCATAGTGATCGAAATTCCGCGACACGTTGGATCATGACCGTGCGAGGTTCTGGCAAATTCACTCTTAAGTGTTTGGTGTCAAAGGGAAAGTTGTTGGGTTGGGTGTGTAGTGTGTCAGGGTGACCAAAAAATGACGCACGGTGGTATGGTGCGGAATTAGGGGGAAAATAGGATTTTTGGCAGGAATTTCGACGGGGATGTGAATGGGACTTGCGTGGGGATGTTGACGGGGAATTGGACCTGGATGTAAATAGGAATTTGGACGGGGATTTGGATAAGGATTTTGAAGGGGATTTTGATGGTGATTTTAACGGGGATGTTGACTGTGATCTCAAACGGAAGCGGCGCAGGCTAATAATTAGCGGAGGTCCATAAAAAAAAACTTCGTTAATCACAACACAGGTTTATGCACGTTCTCACTTTTTGCTTACGAGTGCCCTCGCACCCACCCCTCCAAAGCCCCCTAGGAGGACAAGAAAAATGACAATTTGCCATTTATGCACCAGATTGAAGCGCGTGTGGTTTGCCGAATGACAGTTAGATTATATGGGAGAGCAAAAAATACAAGAGAACACTTTTTGAGATAGAAATAGATTATGCTAAACAGAGAAATGATAGGGTGGTACACCTGTGGCCAAGTAGAACGCTTGTGTGAAAGACAGCTTGACTGTATGGAAAAGAACCAGCCCAATCTTTTACGTAATTCTCTCCCATGGAACTCAGCTGTCATTCACATAAGCGTTTTACCTCGCCACAGGTGTACCAACTTATCATTTCGCCGATGCCAAATTATTTTTTTTGGATTCGCTCGTTAATAATCAAAAATAAGAAGCTTCCTATCAATTAGTTTGACGAACAAATTTATAAAATCCTAAGAAGAGTGATTGTCGCTCTTTTTCCACACAAACTCCACATTAAGTCTGAAGTTGACAGTGAGACATTATCATAAAGTTTTGAGAAATAATCACAAATTCTGCAATAAAATCTTTCTCAAAAACTACTCGCTAAAATGCAGCATAACTACATTGTATGCCGCTTTGTCGTCTCTGAACCACAGCAATAGATTGACTTGTTTCTAATATTATTTTCAAAAAACCAATACTCACAAGAAACAAATATTATGGAAATCAATTCTTCACATATCCGATTAAACGTGTTTGAAACTAGAGTTCAAAGCGTATATTAATTATCAGTCGATTGGTTTATTCGGAAAAGGGGACAACGTAATATTTTGTAGCTACAAGAAAGATGTCATTAATTTTGGGTTTGTTGTCGTTGACTGTAGTCTTTGTTTTTTTCATAAGTGCATTTGTAATTCATTTTCTAAGTAATCGCAAAAGTAACTTATTGTTCAACAAAATCCCACAACCAAGTGGCAGGTTACCACTTCTTGGACATTCGTTATTGTTGATGAAGAAAGGGGTACACATCTCGGAGTCTTCGTTCAATGGTTTCTATAATTTAGCTGTCGAATTTCACAAACATGGTCTGTACGCTTTCCAGCTTGGCCTTCAGCCAATTATACACATTTTTACACCGGAATACTTTGAATCAGTAAGTAACAAAAAAGGTTCAGCTGAAAAGCAATTAATTATTTGTAACCCTCGCTTGTCTCTTTCTTGTACTTTGTAAGAACAACTGTCCAAATGTAAAGAAATTGCATTTGATATTTATGTTGTGCGCAATGTTTTTGAATACATCTGTATTGTATACATCTGTATACATGATAATCAAAAAGTTTTGTTTGCTACGCTGAAGCGCAGGTTTTGTAAATAGTTTTAGCAGTGGAAAGTAGGCGACGCGCCGGCGCGGCTCTAAAAGTCTGTCGTCATATGCAGTATTTTTGTCAAGAACTGTATCTAAGACTGCAAGTATTAGCACCTAAGCGAAGCCGACGATAAGACTTTTTACATTTAGTACGCTGGCTTTTTTTACGTATTGCAATACAAACACAAAACATACTAGGAGCTCCGCCCTTTAGACCTCTATCGCAGACCAAAGCTATAATTTTGCTGCCAAAAATTAATTTTGCTCACTAGTTTGCCTAGCTTTTGTGACATTTTGTAGAAGGGCAAACTTCTCAAGCTTGTTACACCGCTATCTTGTTGGACCGCTATCTTGTTGGACCACTGTCTTGTTGGACCGCTGTCTTGCTAGACCGCTTCTGAAGAGCAAACTTCCTAGTTTTGTGAAAGGGAAAATTTCTTATGTTTGTTGGTCACATAGTCTTAACGTTTGTATTATGATTGGTCAGACCCATTTGAAAAACGAAGTTCTTCGGAGTTTGTAACCAGTCGAATTTCAACCCGGGGTTACTTTTTCGTTTCATGGTCCTTAGATACCTTATAATCTGCAATCAGTCCGTCTGTCAACACGATAACTTTTATTGGGTTTAAATCTGGGCCGAGCTAGGGCCGTTTAAGTGGATTTTAGTCTTTTGTACATAACTCCGATTTTCAAAAACGATAAAGCAATTCCCTACAATTTATGGAAGAGACTTTTTTGAATCTGAACGCCTGGACTCAGCCAGGGCTCTAAAACTGAGTCTCACAAGGGCCCTATGTGTTTTTTGTGCATAACTCGAGTAAATATTTTCTGATTTAAAAAAAAAAAAATTAATCGAAAGGTTTGCTTCTTCACATTTTCAATATCCTTTATTATGTGTTAGGTTTTTATTTATGCGTATGGTAACATCAATATGTTCATTATTTTTTTACAATTACATTTCTTATACACACTATGCCTGATATTGCCGGGAGGATAGTAGAACTTACAGGTTCGGCAGCCATGATGACGATATTATACGTTTTTTCTGTGCGAGCCAACCGGCTATCATCGTTCACACTTGCCTAACAATTTATGGAAGAAAATTGTTTAGGTTCGTACGAAGTACGTAGGTCTGATGCGTTTACTACCACGTTTGTTACATTGCGAATTCGAACCCGGGAGTAAGGGGGAAACTTTTTTTGTTGCCTCCAGATGACAAATCAGCGAAAAAAACAATGTCCGTCTGTCTGTCGGTCTGTCGTCTGTCGTCTGTCCGTCTGTGGTCGGTCTGTCGGTCTCTGTCGGTCTGTCTGTCCGTCAACACGATAACTTGAGTAAATCTTGACCGATTTTCAAAAACTTTTTTTTTCCTGAAAGGTAGTCGAAAAATATTTTATGGTATTGAATCTGGGCACTGTCGGTCCAAGGGCCGCCGAGCTAGGGCCTTTTAAGTGGTTTTTGGTATTTTGCACATAACTCGAGTAAATCCTATCTGATTTTCATACATTTTTTTTTTGTTTGAAAGTTTGTGGGCATGGCCGACAATTTATGGAAGAACCTTTTTTTAATTTGAGTCCTCGGACTTAGCTAGGGCACTAAAAACGAGTCTCTGCTAGGGCTCTATGTGTTTTTTGTACATAACTCGAGTAAATCTTTACCGATTTTCAAAAGTTTTTTTTTGTTTGAAAGATCTGGGCATGGCCGACAATTTGTGGAAGAAACATTTTTCGATTTAAGTCTTTGGACTTAGCTAGGGCACTAAAAAAGAGTCTTTGTTAGGGCACTACGTGTTTTTTGTACATAACTTGAGTAAATCTCTTCCGATTTTCAAAAACTTTCTTCTGTTTGAAAGATCTCGGCACGGCCGACAATTAATAGAAGAATTTTTGCCTGTGCTTAGGGCTCAAGTGAGCCTCATGTCGGTTCTAAGGTCGGCCCTAACATAAAAAAATGTTTTTTGCTATGTTGCAGAGCAAATTGAGGGAAACATTTTTGTCTATGGAAGTATGTATCCGAAGCCTCTATTTAAGGCTCTAGGTCAGTACTAAGGTCGGCCCTAGCCCAAAAAATAGTTTTTTGCTATGTTGTAGACAAAATTGAGGAGAACATTTTTCTCTATTTGGAGGTCAATTTTGTGCGTTCGGAGAATTTTTTTACACCGTTACTTCGGACGGGTTTTTCAAAATTGCCCTACGGGCAATTTCCAATACAGTCTAATGTGAACGCAACATTTACTTAAATACCTTCCAGTCTTTTCGTAACATCAACTCTGTTTGCCGCATCTATTCTGATACGTACGGGTCCCTTCTATGTTTTTACTTTGGGTCACTGGACCTAGCTAGAGCCCTAAAGAGGCGGACCGACTAGGGCCCTACTTGCTTTTTATACATAAATCGAGTAAATTCCATCCGATTTTCGTGATTCTTTTTCTCTTCGATAGGCAATCAAAGCCTTAAGAGCATCCAAGAAAAAATTTTTGCCCGGGCCGAGCCTAAGATGGCCGCTAATGTTAGGGTGGATCGATCAAGGCAATTTATTTTGGAAAAATTCAAATATTTTGAAAACTTTAAGAGTGAATTTGCCAGAACTTCGCACGGCTTGTATGAAACACGAATCCAACGTGTCGCGGAATTTCGATCTCTATGGCTTATTCGATTCTTCATTCCAATAGAAGACTTTCGTAGAAGAACAGTTTTGTTTTCAAAAAATTATTTTGTAGTTTTGAACTATCACAAAATTGGTCTGCACAGAGGTCAAAAAAATAGTTTTTGATGAATATTTTGGACAAGACCAAATCGATTCCAGGCAAATTATGTACGATTAAGTAGTCCAATGATACAAAGCTTTGAATGATACAAGTGCAAGTAGCGGGCTACATAAGTCAAAAACGTCGAAAAAATGGTCATTTTCAAAGAGTCGTGGAAGGGACGATATAAAATTTTTTCCCAATCCCAAAGCGGGAGGCTGTAGTCATTGTCCTTAGCTTTCAATTGAATGTCTAAGTAGAACTTTGTGACCCGTAGAAAAAAAATGGAGTTGATTTAAGTAAAAATTTTGAAAAAATTGAAAATTTTGGATAATTATTGGAATGAAGAATCGAATATGTTGGATCATGACCGTGCGAAGTTCTGGCAAATTCACTCTTAAGAGATAGAAGATCGGTGTCAAAGAGAAAGTTGTTGGTTTCGGTGAGGCGCATGTCATGATGCGTCCTAAATCGACGCAAATGTCAGAGTGGATCTATCTAGACAATATATTTTCGAAAAATTGAAACATCTTGAGAATAATAAGAGATAGAAGATCGTTGTCAAAGGCAAAGTTGTTGGTTTCGGTGTGGTGCATGTATGGTGCCTTCCAATATGGACGCTTATGTTAGGGTGGATCGATCTAGGCACTTTATTTCGGAAAATTTCAAATATTTTGAAAACTATGAGTGGTAGAAGATCGGTGTCAATGGCAAACTTTTTTGTCTATGGAAGCATGGGTCACAGGCCTCTTCTAAGTACTTTAGGTCGGTTCTAAGATCGGCCGTAGTACAAATGACATTTGTTGAAAATATGTCTGAAAAAAAGTTTTTGCATTTTTTAAACTATTTTCAATTTTTTTTTATTGTGGGACTTTCTTGAGTATTCGGAGAGACTTCTACACCGTTTCTTCGGACGTGTTTTTCAATATTGCTCTTTCGGCAATTTCCAATCCTATTCAATGTGGACGTCATTTCATACGCTTCATAGTTATGCAGTATTTGCATATAGATGCGATCGAGTCTTTTTGCAACATCTATTCTGTTTGTCACATCTATTCTGATGCGTACGGGTTCCTTGCATATGTTTGGACCCGTACGAAGAACGAAGTTCTTCGATTATGCGTTTACCACGACGTTTGTAACCACCCTAATTTCGACCCGAGGGTAGGGGGGGGGAGCATCGATCATGGTCCTTAGATGACGAATCAACAATAAATCAAAAACTTTTTTCCCTGAAAGGTAATTGAAAAATCTTTTATGGGATCGAATCTGGGCGCTGTCGACCCAAGGGCCCTAGGGCCGTTTAAGTGGTTTTTGTACATATAAGTATAATAGATCTCTTCTTTATCATCCCTGGCTCGACAGGAGGAAGAAACCTATTATTAAATAACGATTCAGGAAGAAATATTTTGTAATAAACGAGTAAATAAAAAAACGTAAACAAATCAACCACTTCAGAGTTTTCGTGTGTTTAAAATTCATTGAAAACGCTTTGCAAGAATGTTTTTCCACAATTTGGTGCAAAATTAGGCGCAGATTCGATTTTAATCGTAAAACAATTGGTCTAATGTGTAAATATAAGCGAAAAATACAATACAAAGTGTTTTCAGTGTCCGCTTTAGTGTTCCTTTCAAATGATTATTTCCAACAATTCAAAAGTTATTCGACAGAAGAAATTCCGCATTTTTGTAGCGACAAGTCCAAACCTTGATTTTCAATAATTGAAATGAGCCCCATCAAGTGAAACATACACGAAAATGATTGTACAAAATGCAACTTTTTCCTAAATAAATGCATGAGTTTGCAGCGAGTTGACACCAGGCGGCTCTTTAGTACGTAGTCTGTGTTGGTTTACACAATCCAAATAAGCCATGACTCTAAAATAGTTTTAGTATGCTGTGAACAATCTTTTTTTTTCACTTCTTATCATTCAGTCATTGAATAAAGACACTTTTTTGCATAAACCCGAGCTTTACTTAGAAGCTCTTGACCAGGAAAACCAATAGTCTGCTGTCTTAAGATCAAAATAAAAAAAACTGTTTTTCTTTCAAAGTCCCAACTTGGAATGAATCTAAGATTCTCTCTAAATTACGTATCCGTTTTGGCGGTTACAACAATTCGGTAATGTTTAAAATATGATATCAGCGTTACTGTTTCCGTATTTGATTATTATGAAGTTAACTAATAGAGGTCGCTATGAGTGTAAATGGCGAATTATGCGCGTGCTATTTGAATTTGATATTTATTCTATATTGTTTGCCGGGGGTAATTTGTGAATATTTATTTCAATATGTGTGGAACGTGCGGTAGAATGCCGTCACGTTACACATAACTCGAATAAATCTTTTCCAATTTTCATAAAATTTTTTTGTTTGGGCATGCCTGACATTTTATGGAAGAAATTTTTTAATTTTTAGCTTTTCGTCTCCGTCAGGGCCCTAAAACTGAATCTCTACTAGGGCCCAACATGTTTTTTCTACATAAATCAAGTAAATCTTATCCGATTTTCAAAAACTTTTTTTTTCCTAAAAGATCATCAAATTGCATTTGGGCGAAATCGGTCGAAAACTTTAGAAGTTATGGTCAAAAAAGTGGTAAAAAACGTGGTTTTTCGAAGGTTGGTGAAACTTTTCGACTTATATCTCTGCAAAATTTGAACGGAAATCGCTCAGAAAATCACTTAAATCGAAACTCCCCACCTACTTTCGAGTCGAAGTCGGGGTGGTTACAAACGTCGTGGTTAACGCATAAGACCCCTTTTCGAAGAACTTCGTTCTTCTTACAGGTCTAAAAAGTAGCGAACATTTTTGTCCATGGAAGTATGGGTCAGAGGCCTCTACTAAGTGCTCTAGATCGGTTCGAAGATCGGCCCTAGTACATCAAAAAAAATAGTATTTTTCGTAACTAGGAGAAATAATTTGTTTTTACGAGTGTTAGTGTTGCAGCCCGCGGCGAAGCCAAGGGTTGCAATCACACGAGTCAAAAGCATATATTTCTCCTAGTTACGAATGGTATTTTTCATTCCGAGGGTTCGAAAATAGCTTTTTTTGTTTTTTCCAAGGACGGAAAACAGTGGTTTCCCGTCCAAGGTATGAAAAAAATTTTTTTTTTCAATATTTCTGTTTTTTTGATATGGAGAGGTGTTTCACCGTTGCTTCGAACGGGTTTTTCCATATTGCCCTGTCGGCATATCAATTAAGAGTTAAGGCATTATTTACTTAGATACGTTCGAGTCTTTTTGCAAGATCTATTCTGTTTTCCATATCTATTCTGATGCGTACGGGTCCCTTGCATACATTTTGACGAAACGTTGAGCCCTAAGTCAGCCGTTTTCGATTGACTCTGGGATAGTTTAAAATAATTCTAAAAATAGTATAAAACACATTTTGACATGTTTCGACTCAAAAGAGCCCTTAATGTAGGACTTGCAGCCCTTAACTAGCCCCTTTGTTTTTAACGCCTTCCGCAAAATACTTACGGGATCGAGGTTAATTACAATGCGTAAGCTTTAATAAATAAAAATCAATTGAGACAGGTTTTCCCATCATTCTACCGGTAGCACTCCATAACTGATCTTCGAAAGTCTTGATTTCATGTCGCCCGTCGTCGTCCTATTCCTATCAGTTTTCTATTGAACATGAAAAGTTGATTGTTTAACATCGACTCAACTGATTTTGATGACGACCTTATCTAGGCTCATGATCCACTAAATAATACAAAAAACTCACAAGGACTGGGGCTTAACAGGCAGGTAATAGTTGAAAATTTGCGCTGCTGATGTCGCAGACATTTTGTATTTTCGCCGGTCTCTTGACAAGCTTTCCGTCCCATCAGAAGGCAGATTCGAAGGCACAAGTTAGGTTAACGATTTTTTGTTTTGCTGAACTCATCTGCTGACTTGTTTACTTTAGTTTAATTAACAAAATATTCTTTAGGTGATGACGTCGACTAAGCACATTCAAAAAGCAAACGCTTACAACGTAGTAATTCCGTGGCTTGGCACTGGCCTAGTAGTAAGCACCGGTGAAAAGTGGCACAAAGACCGTAAATTGTTAACGCCAGCGTTTCACTTCAAAATTCTCGATCAATTTAACCCTTCGATAAACAAACACGCATTGATATTGTGTGACAAAATCAGCTCAACACTAAATTACCAAATGACGGATTGTGTGTCTGTTTTAGCATCATTCGCTTTGGACATAATATGTGAGACATCGATGGGAGTTGATATGAAAACTCAAACCGTTGGAGAGAATAAATTTTCGAGCAGTTTTACCGAATTCACCAAATTGGCTGTGAAAAGAGTTCTTACTGTATATAACAATAACGATTTTTTATACAATCTTACGCCGGATGGTCAGAAAGCGAAACTTATGATCAAAAATATGCACGAATTCACGGAGAAGATAGTCGCGCAAAGGAAGAAGGAAATCATGGAGATGTCCGCACCAGATGACAGCGGAACTAAGAAAAAGCGACGATCTCTTCTAGACTTAATGTTGGACATCCATTTGAACGGAGGAGATTTCAGTATAAAAGAAATTCAGTTCCAACTGGACAATTTCGCATTTGCAGGCCAAGATACCGTCTCAAACGCTTTGGCCTTTGTTATGCTTTGCTTGGCTAACTATAGCGATGTTCAGCAGCGAGTTCGAGAAGAAATGAATGAGTGCGTAGGTGATGATGTGACTGAACTTACCAGCGAACATTTGGCGAGACTTTGTTACCTTGACATGGTCATTAAGGAAAGCTTGAGGTTGTATCCTCCAGGGCCGTTTACGGGTCGACAATTGCTCGAAGATGCTCAAATCGGTGATTACATCATCCCTAAGGGAACGGACATTTGGATGAATTATTATGCCCTTCACAGAAATCCAGATATCTGGACGGAACCGGAGAAATTCGACCCGGAAAGATTTTCGCCGGAGAATTCCATTGATCGACATCCGTTCGCATTCGTCCCCTTTGGTGGTGGATTGAGAAACTGTATTGGTCAACGATACGCAAGAGCTGCCATTAAAATTGTTATCGTGCAAATTATGAAACGATTCCAGATACTTCCTGCCACCAAAATTGACGAGATAACGTTATGTTTTGAAATGACCATGAAAACAATGGAACCAATTCAAATAAAGTTTAGGCCGATTGATGGTCGTGTAAAAGAGATGTATAAGTATTGAGGTTTTTAATCAAATAAATTTTTTTCCCTGTAGCTATTTTGCGTCAAATGAAAGCGACGAGGCCTTTCAACCAGAGACGCCGATTATAGTTTAGGTGATCGGGGACTGGGGGGAATGGATCCGAATCTTATATTTAGAGAAAATGTGAACATGTTACTGCTCTATTTGAAGAAATCTCTGAAAACAAAGGTTGCGAGCGGAACGAGCAAAAAAATTTTTAAAAGTAATTTTCGCTTTGTCTACTGAAAAGTTAGTTATTGTGGCGTCCGTCACTACCACGGTCTATTTTTCAGAAAGTTTTTTTAAAAATTTGCCAAATTTTTTATAAAAATTTCTGAAAACTTTGATGCTTTTTACTCAAAAAATTGTTCAAACAACAAGTTTTAGTTTAGTCAAACTTGGTTTCTTGTTGTCTTTTTATATGCACGAATTCTGTTATGATTCGGAATACACTTTACATCAATTCCTATTTGTTTGAACGTGTTTTTCATTGTAATAATTTGAGAACATTTTAGAAAACGTTTCCTCAAAAATTGGCCCTGATCACTACTCCATTTGCAAGAGATGCGAATATATTATCAAGAGTCTCTTGTTTCTGTTGTATGAGTTTTACTCAATATAAAAGACATGGGCAGTGTGGGTTTCGAGAAAACTCGGGCACACACTCGGCGATTTATGATCTACTGAACAGAATATTTAGAGACATTGATGATGGTTTAGAAATTAGTGCTATTTTCCTTGACCTGCATAAAGTCTTTGACCACGTGGATCATGACATTCTAATTCTCAAATAGTCAACCCGAATAAGAGGTAACGCGTTTGGCCTGCTGCTCAGCTAGCTAACGAATAGGAAGCATTTTGTGGAAATTGGTAGCACTAAAAGTCTACTTAGAGAAACCAGTATAGGCGTTCCGCAAGGAAGTGTTCTTGGCCCACTTATGTTTCTTATTTACATCAATGATATTTATAGACTTCCCATATATGGGACGGCATCCCTCTTTGCAAATGACACAGCGGTGTTTTATTCATCTAAATCGATTAATTCAAGTATAACTGAAATGAACTGTGACATCTTGACCATACAGGACTACCTAGACCACAACAGGTTTACTCTCAATGTCAAGAAAACGAAAGCCATGCACTTTAAGGCCAAGAGCACATCACAAATTGAGGAAGATGACAACTCCATTGTAGCTGTAGACGAGTTCATATTCTTCGCTTTTTTGACAACGTAGGGCGTGGTAACCGTAACGATTGGTCATCTCGCCACATCTACAGGTATGGACTTGACAAATTTTAATGCCGAGTCTCAGAGCAGCACAGACTTTGAAAGTGGAGTTGTCCGTGAATGTTCCGAGATTCGGTGACGGATATGCTTGTAGCCTATAATTAGATTCTGTCTCTTGTAAAGCAACAAATCTTGCTTTGTCTTCTTGTTTGAAATCGGATATTAACGTTTTACAGGTTTTGTTAATGCATAATTCATCCCATTTTCTTTGTATCGCGACGTTGTGTTCTTCAGGAATGTCATCACTGAGTTGACGCCCAAAAATTCCGAAACAAGGTCTACATTTGAATCGTTGTGAACAACGGAGGTAGGGGTGTGCCTTGGTTTATCGAGAATCACTTTCAACAGTTTATTTTGAAAGGTTTGAAGTCTCTTCTTGTGATCAGATTGCAGCAACATATGTAAAAGTGGGTCTGAAAATCGATTTATAAATCAAGAGTTTGTTCTTTACCGAGAGTCGCGATCGGCGGTTAATCAAAGGGTACATGGGTCTCACCAGCCTATTTGATTTAGTCATTAGAAAATCAATATGAGCCCTCATCATCATCATCAAACTTTATAGACCATCATTACCTTTCGGTGTGAGGTCTTTATGACGCAACCCCCGAATGGTGAACTATCGTCCTCCATGCCCTTCTATCGCCTGCCAAGGAGATTGTTTGTTCGCCCAGAGGAAGTCCCCTAACTTCTAAATCTGATCTAATTGAATCCAACCACCTTCTCCTTGGTCTACCCCTTGGCCTAACACCCGGGACCTGTGCATCCAAGATCCTTTTGGGTAGCCTGTTATTGCCCATCCTTTGAACGTGCCTGAACCAGCGCAGACGACTAGCCCTCGCCGCCTCTTCCACTGATGAAATCCCTAAACTTTCCCTAATGTCGTCGTTTCTGATATGATTATCCCATTGCTCCCTCCTATTAACCTTCGCTATATTCCTAAGAACCCTCATATCAGAAACTTCCAGGTCATGCACGAGATATCCGCAGTCAACTATCTCTCACTACCATACAGAATCGCCGGCCAAAATATTTGATAATAATTTTATTGTCTACTATTTTCTAGCTGACATGGAAAAAGAGTGACTATGAATGACTATTTACCCGTGAATAGCTAACTTTGTTTCGCTACTTAACTCCCTTTTCTTGAACACGTGCGACCTCAACTGACTGGCCACCGCGTTTCCCATTTTCCTCCTTTCCTCAAATTCCCTAACTAACTTGCCATCCTCTGAAAAAATGGTTCCTAAGTACCTGAATTCAGAAACCTGCTCCAGCTCCTCCCCATTTAAATTGCAAGCTATCTCCTTCCTAGATTTGCCAACATGCATAACCTTAGTTTTCCCTACACTTATCCTCATCCCATACTCCTCACATGCAGCATTCAAGCAGTCGATCCCACCCTGTAAATCCGTGGTATTATCTGCCAACAGAATCAAGTCATCCGCATAGGCCAGGATTTTCATTATTACCTCATCTACCTCGACATTTCCCTGCAAGTTTGCCCACTTGATGATTTTGTCCATGAAAATTATAAACAGAAGCGGGGAAAGACAACAACCCTGACGAACGCCCAACTTAACCTCGAAAGACACGCTAATTTCGCCATCTATTCTTACCGCGGCCCTGCTTCCTGAGTAAATACTCTTAATTGCACGCAGTAAACCCCCATTGATACCGTACTCGCTAAGAACCCCGAACAGCTTCTGCCTTGGTACCCGGTCGAATGCCTTCTCCAAGTCGATGAAGCATAAGTATAAGTCCCTGTTCTTTTCATAAAGCTTTTCAATAGCCTGTCTGAGGCAGAAAATCTGATCCTGACAACCTCTCAGAGGCCTGAAACCACCCTGAATCTCATCCAGTACACCCTCCACTATGTTCCTAACCCGGTCAACAAGTACACTCGCGTATACCTTACCCACTACGCTCAAGAGCGATATCCCCCTGTAGTTACTGCAAACCTTACGGTTGCCCTTCTTATAAATTGGAGCGATAACACCGAAGCTCCAGTCAGCAGGTACTGTAGAAGACTTCATGGCCAAATTGAAAATCCTACAAAGCCATTTGATCCCACCTGATCCGCTGTACTTAATAAATTCCGTCCTAATTTCATCCACCCCTGCGGATTTTCCTGCCCTTAATATGCCGACCTTTCGGGACACCTCATCCAGTGCAATTTCTTCCTCCACCCCCGAGCCAGGACCAGAATCCTGAAAGTAATCCAGCCAAGTCTTCAAGACTTCACCCTTATCAGTAATTAACCCGCCGCACTTATCTAAAATACTACTACATCCCTCCTTCACGCCACCGCGCCTAATGTCCTTGATCATCGACCAAAATTTCTTACCCCTGCCTTGACCTGCCTTTTCCAATTCCTCCCCAAACTTCTTCCCTTCCCGGTCCTTTGCTTCCCTGACTAGATCCTTAACCAGTTGCCTACAAGCCTTATAAGCCTCCCACTTTCTCTCCGTCCTGTCCTATTTTATCACAGGTCAAATTAATTTGAATAGACTTTCCCTACATTTTTACATTAAAGTTTTAGTGAATTTTGCCATTTTTGCACCAAATGGGTCTTTTAAGCTGAAAGAGTTGGATCCATCGAGAATGGAATAGATTCGAAATGAATCAAGAATCCACTAGTTGTCTTGATTTATAGCAGCAACAAACCAGCCCGGGAAACAGTCAAGCAATTTTAAAGTACTAGTCCGTACGTCTACCAAGATTGCTCTTGTGAAGCTACTGAATACTGAGCTATCCAAGATCGTGATGTCCCGAAACCAGTTCGCTCAGAGTTTTCTGTGTCTAGCAAGTCCCGATACATTACAATCAGCGCTGTACCGCTACTTGGGTATGCTGTACACTTATTACTGTTACATTCCTGTAACAGGAACTAACAACAACCGATGTCGCCCGAGCATCAGTCGGACTAACTGCTAACTGCTATATTGTATAGGCTTCGTACTCTTACTAGTACAGTACAGAAATCTTACATACCAACAACAATCACCGTTGCTCGACCAAGAGATCGGACTAGCTACTTATTTATGTCAAAAGTTACCTGTTTCCATCCCTCGTTATGTTACACTGACTCGAGACTTACGGAGAGATGTGCAGGAGAATGCTGGTACATAAACATCCAATCAACTCGCTCCCATCGTCATATCATACTTCATAATCGTTCAGGTAGTCTTTCATTCACTCATTCATAGAGCATTAGTAGAGTGCCAAACAAGACATTGGGGAGGATACGGTACGGGGACCTCCATCGGTTAAAATCAAAAATCAAAAATCAAAATCAAAATCAATTGATAATCTAAATTCAATTCTTCCCCAATTCGAAAAACTCACTATTTGGATATATTCAACTCTATTTTTATTTAAAATTATAGAAATTTTTCACGGAGCAAATTAATTTTTCGACCGTCCGATTTCACCGTCTACTTGATGTCACAAAACTGAGGAAAACTTTTTTGTGGGAATCGGGTTAGTGGTCTGGGCACTGGAAGCAATGGAATGGACGAAATTGAGATTCTTGGCCATATACGAAAACAGTTTTTCGTCTATGTTTCCTTAACTATGCAAGATGGAGATTTACTGTCGAAGGAAAAGTTGTTGAGAATTAAATTTAAGGGAACACGTGTCTCAGGGTTTTGGAGAAATATGGCTCAATAATGGTATTTGGCCACTTCCATAATCGAGAGTCTGGGGGATACATTTATTCACCAAAATTCTTTCGAACAAATTTTTTTTCTATTAAAGATAAAAATTAACTTACAAAAGTACTGATATCCGCACAAAAAACTTTTACAGAGGAGGTGTGGCGCAAGTCTTCATGTCTGCTTACAAAAGTTGTGACGTATTAAGCATCCGTCAAAAAACCTCTTACAGAGGAGGTGTGACGCAAGTCTTTATGTCTGCTTACAAAAGCTGTGAAATCAGAAAAGTGTGACGCATTAATTATCTAAGGTAAAACTTTTTCTTCCAGTTACAAAAGTTCTGAAATCAGAAGGGGTGACGCATTCGCAACAAACATTTTTAAACAAAATTATGTTGAGTTCAAAAAATTGCGTCACAAATGCCAGACCCGACGACGAAACAATTTTTCTGTACTTTGAGTTTTTACGCTGCGAAAATTTGGCTTTTATTTCTTATCACATCGTTTAGGGTAAATTCAAATTTTTGCGTCTAAAAAGTGAGTGTTGAAAAATTATTCCGCTGGTGGGCCTGGCATTTGTGACGCAATTTTTTGAACTCAACATAATTTTGTTTAAAAATGTTTGTTGCGAATCGAAGCTTAATGCGTCACCCCCTCTGATTTCAGAACTTTTGTAACTGGAAGAAAAAAGTTTTACCTTAGATGATCAATGCGTCACACTTTTCTGATTTCACAGCTTTTGTATGCAGGCATAAAGACTTGCGTCACACCTCCTCTGTAAGAGGTTTTTTGGCGGATATCAGTACTTTTGTAATTTTGTAAGCAACTTTTTAGCTGCCATAGTTCTAGAGGTAAGAATCATCCCTCTGGGATCTGGAAGTGGCGTTATCCCGGGATTAGGCCATATTTTCCCAAAACCCTGAAACACGTGTTCGCTAAAATTTAATTCTCTACAACTTCGCCTTTGGAACCAACTTTCTAACTCTCATAGTTCTAGAGATTTGGGTCATCCTGGCTAATTATGGAAGTGACCATATACCAGGATTGGGCCATATTTCCCCAAAACCCTGAAACACGCGTTCGCTTAAATTTAATTCTCTACAACTTCCCCTTTGGAACCAACTTTCTAACTCTCATAGTTCAGGAGATCTGGGTCATCCTGCCAAAAATTGCCACAAACAAACTAAGAGAGAAAGAGAGAAAGAAAGAAAGAAAGGTTTACCAAATTGACTAGTTAAGAATATTCGATTTGAGTCCATTTCCATACAAAATAGCAAAATTGTTTAATTCATATCTCCGGAACGACTGAACGATTTTAATGAGTGAAAAAGCATTTCGGCCTAAAATTTTCCGTAGAATCCGGGAAAAATATTTTCGGGGGGGTACGTCGCTCGGGGGGGGGGGGGGGGGGGGAGTCAAAAAGTTCCTTAGTCTACGAAAAAATTTCTTGTGAATTTTTTGGCGTGTAAGACTTGCGTCACGGCCCCTTACTATCGTAGGGCCATGATCTTATTCGAAACGTTTTCCACCCAGTTACAAAAGTTCTGAAATCAGAGGTGGGTGACGCATTAAGTTTGAATACGCAAAATAAATTAAACCGAAGTTACGTTGTATTTTTAAAAAATTGCGTCACAAATGCCTTCAGTTTTTACGCTGCAGAAATTTGAATTTTAATTCTTTCCGCGAAGATTGTACTGTGCAATTTGTTGTTGGCATTTGTGACGCAATTTTTTAAAAACACAAACTTAATGCGTCACCCACCTCTGATTTCAGAACTTTTGTAACGGGAAGGAAAATGTTTTGAATAAGATGCTTAATGCGTCACCCTTTTCTGATTTCACAACTTTTGTAAGCAGACCTAAAGACTTGCGTCACACCTCCTCAATATACAATCCACATATTTTAATCTCATTGAAATTTATAATGTATAATTTGAGTCATTATCTCCTGATAGTACACGAAAAATTTATTTGAAATATCGCAATATTGGTGTTGGTTTTGTTGACTGATGAATTTCATCGGTGTGCGTGTGAAAAGTTCATTTCACTGATATACGACCAGGGAAGTGCGGGAAATAGCGCAATTTTTTTAACGATCAATTGAAATATTAAAAATTCTTTAAAATCTTCAATTCAAACATTTATTTTTTTAACTTCCCCTCAGGAAATTTCGCATTACAAGCTTGTTTACCCCCGCGGAATTTATTCATGTATGTATGTATGTGATCGCGTGTCAAGTGGTGTGACCAAAAACATAAAGATAAGTACATGTAACACTCAAATTACGATCAGCACAGCCAAAAAAATAACTTACATTTGATGCTTGAAAATCATTCATTAATTCGCAGTCAATTTTGAACCGTGATTTTACGGTTTTTATCTGTTGATTTCGTTCCTGAATGACTACATACAATCAAGCCGTATAACTTCTTTTATTTGAGTTGATGTAAGGAAGCTTTTCATTGCAACTCATACAGTGGAACTTCAAATTACAACCACAGTCACAGTGTCGGGCTTACTTTTTGTTTAGTATTTGTTGCGTGTAGAAGGGACTTTCATGTTTTCTACTAAGTCAATACAAGCCAATTTTTATTTTGAATTTGTTTCAACAAGTAAAACGGATAAGAAATATTTCGGATGCGAATAGTTCTTACAAAAAAACTATAATCGCTTTGCTATCAAATCAGTTATCGTTTCATTCATATTTTGCGTCGCAATATAAATGTTCAATTTGTCGCGTTATCAAATGTTTTCCAACGTTAAATTGTTAAAATTAACACTTCATTTTCAAAATTTAGTGAATTTCAGCAACAAATATATTGCACGCATTGCACGAGTTTGCCAGCAAATGTGAATGCGAACATACTTTTAAACGAGTACTTAGCGTACTTTTTCGTATATATATATATTCCCCGTTACTCTTCTATCATTCCACCTAGTCATGCATTAAATTTTTAGCTAGATTCTTACATTTACACGTTCCCATTCAGATTACACACTTGTTGGACCCGTTAGCCAAATGAACATCGTCGTGTGTGCACACACTATGATACATCTTCTTGCCTACACTGAGGAAAATATCTAAAAGCGACGTAGGAATTGTGTTTATAATATACTCCGCCGACGTATTTTATCCACCGTTCACGTATTATGTACGCTCATAACACGTTTGTTACGTATGCCATACTACACAACAGTTAAATCAGGTTGATAATACATTCACCGCGTATATAATACGTCGGCAGCGTATATTATAAACACACCTACGTCGCTTGCAGATATTTTATGCTTATTCTACACCGTCGATGCGGCGTATCCCACACAACCAAGATACCTTTTTCTAGGGCATTTGTGTGAGTATTGAGTAATCAGTAATCTGTTAACTAGTCATATCTACTGATGTGATGTGTAAACTTTTAATTCCATACTCTGGCTAGAATGACAAAAGTTTGTTTTGTTTACTCAAACAGCACATCAAACTGATTCATTTAAAAGCCATTACATCGTCACGACTGTCATCACCTCGTGCTTTGGGAGGCATTGACTTGACATTACAAGGATTTCCGTGTGTTTCCAGATACTAAAATTACAAATTAACTCTGTTAACCAGCACAGACAGGAAACATCGAAAAATATTTCGTAAACAATGCGATCACTACCAATTAGTAGGGCATGACGAATGTCACAATATAGAAATACAATATTCTTTGCATTGTGTGTCAAAGTGTCAGAGTTTTTATATGTATTGGTGGAACGTGTACGTAATCCCGTACGAAATTGTATCTTTTGCACCAATGGTGTTGCAGTCGTAGTTTTTCGTACGAAATACCGAAACAAAAACGTCAAAAGAGCGATAAAAGAGAAATTAAAAAGGTGCACAAGCTTATGATTCCCTTTCTGTATTACGTAACCATCAGCTGAAGCAAATATGAAAATACGTAATTTATGCGTATTATACACATCGCACACCAACACATACACATAATACGCTCGTTTGTTCTGCTGAATATACGTAATTCACATAAATTTAGGAGGACGCACTAACACTAATTAACATTTCGCATTTCATGTTTGCTTCCATTTGTTCCATTTTTTGTTAAATACTGCCAATCCAAGCTTAATATATGACTTAACATATGACAATAAAAAAATCACATAATTTTCGGTTTTCACGTTAATCACGTCTTCTATCAATTTGAATATTAAATTTGATTAATAGCAGATTTGTGTCATTTCCAGTTTTTCCCGTAATTCTATAAATTTACGTCAGCAATGGGTTAGAAATGGCTGTTTAGAGTTCAAATCGTATGGTATCATCAGTCGTTCGTTTCATTCGTATCTTCTGCACTCGAAAACCGCACAACGTTATGTAAAAATTTATGATCATAAAAGATGTCATTAACAATGAGTCTATTGTCACCAACTGCAGTTGTTATTTTTTTAATTTGTGTAGTTGTGATTCATTTTCTAAGTGGTCGCAAAAGAAATTTATTGTTCGCAAAAATCCCACAACCCAGTGGCAGATTACCACTTATTGGACATTCGTTATTGTTAGCAAAGAAAGGTGTACACATAACGGAGTCTTCGTTCGAAGGTTTCTATAAATTAGCTCTCGAATTTCACAAGCATGGTCTGTTCGCTTTGCAGCTTGTCCTTCAGCCAATTACACACGTTTTTTCACCGGAAAACTTTGAAAAGGTAAGTCATAATAAAGGTTCAGCTCAAAAATATTGTTTCAATTAGCTAAGTGTTGCCAATAAATTATTATAGTAGATGTAAGAATAGAAGCCAATTAAGATGTATCAAAATCCAGACTAGTGCGCTGATTGAATGGTAGGGGCGAGCGGGCCGCCCGTAAATCGACTAAAAACCCGAATCAATTTATCGCGTCGGGTTTTTGATTTTTTTTGTCGGGTCGTGTCGGATGTCTATTTTCGTTTTTTTCGGGTCGGGTCGTATAAACAAAACCATACCCGACCCGAAAAAATAAATTCACTCAATTATTTTTTCAAAATTGAGTTCCAAAAACGTTTCAATTGCAATCTTTTTTTCAAAAAAAAAGTTCGGATTCGGGTCAGGGTTTCGGGTTCGGTTTTGAATTTTTTATTTCGGATCGGGTTCGGCTCGGGTCGGTTTTGAAATCTTCATTTTAGATCTAGTTCAGTTCGGACACAGTTATAGACACTTTGAGTCCGCTCGATATTTGAATTTTAATTAAATTTTGAATAATTTGACACAAGATGGCACTATAAAAATGTATTGTTTATGTGCTGATTTTACGCATATACCGTACGTAATTACGCATATACCGTACGTAATTGCGCATATACCGTACGTAATTACGCATATACCGTACGTAATTACGCATATACCGTACGTAATTACGCATATACAGTACGTAATTACGTATTTACCATACGTAATTACGCATATACCGTACGTAATTACGCATATATCGTACGTAATTACGCACATATCGTGCGAAATTCGATTGTAACGCAGTAAAAAATTCAAAATTGAACCGCGCTTAAAGCGTCTATTGAATGGTTCGTATTTCGGCAGCGCTTTCCAAGCTTTCAACCTAAACGGATGAAAATTTGGATGAATTCGAGCCTTCAACAGCTCAAAATTTTAACAAACGTTGTACTGCACCGGGCAGCGACTGTGCTGAAATTGAACAATAGAAAAAACAAAATGAGAAATTCACCTCTGCACATACTTTTCGTTTGAGGAATTCATTTTTGTTCCAATTTCAGAATAGCTCAATTCCAGTCAACATTTAACGGCCCAGTTAAGTTGGATCTTCGGTAAGCCGGTAAACTAGCCAAGGCTGCAATTTTAGATTTATCAGGTTGGGACGACCCACTACTGGGTCATGAAACACAGATCTACTCATCCTTTGTTCCTTTCCCGTTCATCACGTAAATCTTTCGAACCTACCCGTACCAGCGAGGAACTTGTCGAGGACAATTGGTCCTAGCTTTAGTACATCCAGAGGTCCGATCACATGACCACCCAGAGTCCTGAGTCTCAGTTGAGAAAACTTTGGACACTCACAAATTACGTAATATCCGGTTTCGTTCCCGAGACCACAGGTACATTCGGGATCGCTGACGATTCCCATCTTTGACAAATGACTGCTTAGCTCACAGTGCCCGGTAATCGCTCCCACTACTCTTCTTATGCGATTCCGGTCCATGTTCAGCAGTGCATTTGTCCACTTGCAGTCGGGCATTGGTAGGAACTGCCTTGTGTGCCTTGCCTCACCATATTTACGCCAACGCTTTATTCCCTCTGAACGCACCCATTCCTTTACAGCCTCGTCACATTCTGACTGTGGTATAGGAATGAACGGATCGGGTCCACATTGAGCAGATGTAGCACCCAGCTTTGCCAGTTCATCCGCTCTCTCACTTCCATCTATTCCAGAGTGCCCCGGCACCCAAGCAACCGTCACCCGATTACTCTGGCCCAGCTGGTTCAGTGTGCTTTTGAACTCCTTCATTAATTTGAATGTGGTTACAGGCGACATTATCGCTCTGATCATTTCTTCGCTATCGGAAAGGATTGTGATTCTTTCGCCTACCGTTTCCGGTCTCAATGCACTTCGCAATCCTTCCATCGCTGCGAACGTTTCTGCCTGAAGTATACTGGCGAAATTTCCTTAGTGGAAGCTCTCTTCTGTCATAGGTTCCAGGGTTAATACCCCAGCCCCCACTCCATTAGAGTTTTTTGATCCATCAGTGAAGCAAATGAGTCCATCCGTGGACAGACTATCTGGCCAACCTCTCAGCCATTCTATTCTATCCGGTATGACAGCCTTGTAGTGCTTCACAAAGGTAATTTCCGGTTTTATCCGGTCCCTGGGCATGTTAAAAATAGGATTGGCTATTGCCCCCCTGATTTTTCCATGACTCGTGTTAAAGTTCCTCATCCAGAGATCATTAAGTAAGAGTCTGTCCGCAGTTGTGAATGCTCTCGCCTTGATGATCATTAGCCAAGGATGCAATAGTTTTAACCCAAATTCATTTTAACTGTGCTGTCAAACTTTGATAAGAATATGCCTAATTTTTCCATCTGTTCGAAAATACCTCATAGGGTGTGAAAAATACAAGATATTTCGATTGATTGACACATAGGTCAATTACTAATTTAGACAAGAAAGCGAAAAAGCCACCGGCTCGGGGCCCCCTAGATATTGCCGCTGACATTCATTAAATTTAGAGGCCATTCATAAAATACGTACGTTAAAGAAAGCCGTTTTTTACCCCATCCCTATTTTGATACATTAGCATGCATAGCAGCACGCTTTTCTTGACCCGTCACAGCGGGGCCTGCCGCCCCTCGACCCCGCTTTTTTTTTAATTTTTTCCACCTTCGCTGAGACGCAGCTCAAGTTTTGATTGTTGTTTTCTGAATTGCAGATTTTCTGGATTTTTGTTCGTCGGGATTTTTGTTACTCGGGATTTGGGATGTTCGGGATTTTTGTATTCGGGATTTTAATTTTCGGGATTTTTGACGGCCACCATGGCAAACTATGATTTGTTCAAACGTTCAACAATAGGAACTAATTCAATAATAGGTACGTTGACGTTATTAAGCGCGATGCGATATATTCATAGGTTCTAGTTAATTAACAATATTTCTGTCTTGCTGAACCCGTCTGGTGACTTGTGTATACTTTAGTTTAAGTAAATATTCTTCAGGTGATGACGTCGACAAAACACATTAAGAAATCAACCGCGTATAATCCAACACTTCCGTGGCTTGGCACTGGCCTAATAGTAAGCGACGGCGAAAAATGGCACAAAGACCGCAAATTGCTAACGCCAGCGTTTCACTTCAAAATTCTCGATCAATTCAACCCTTTGATAAACAAACACGCGTTGATATTGTGTGACAAAATCAGCTCAACACTAAATTACCAAATGACGGACTGTGTGTCTGTTACATCAACTTGCGCTTTGGACACAATCTGTGAGACGTCGATGGGAGTTGATATGAAAACTCAAACCGTTGGAGAGAATAAATTCTCGAGCAGTTTCATCGAATTCAACAAATTGGCTGTGAAACGGCTTCTTACTGTGTTCAATAATAGCGATTTTTTATACAGTCTTACGCCGAATGGTCAGAAAGCCAAACTTATGATCAAAAATATGCACGAATTCACGGAGCAGATAGTCGTGCAAAGGAAGAAGGAAATCATGGCGATGTCCGCGTCAGATGACAACGGAACTAAGAAAAAGCTACGATCTCTTCTAGATTTAATGTTGGACATCCATTTGAACGGAGGGGATTTAAGTATAAAAGAAATTCAGTTCCAACTGGACAATTTTGCATTCGCAGGTCACGATACCGTCTCAAACGCTCTGGCCTTTATTATGCTTTGCTTGGCTAATTATAGCGATGTTCAGCAACGAGTGCGAGAGGAAATCAATGAGTTCATAGGCGATGGTGTGACTGAAATTACAAGCGAACATTTGGCGAAACTTCCTTACCTGGACATGGTCGTTAAGGAAAGCTTGAGGTTGTATCCTCCAGTACCGTTCACGGGTCGACATTTGCTCGAAGATTTTCAAATCGGTGATTACATGATCCCGACGGGAACGGACGTTTGGCTGAATTATTATGCCCTCCACAGAAATCCCGATTACTGGACGGAGCCGGAGGAATTCGACCCGGAAAGATTTTCGCCGGAAAATTCTATTGATCGACATCCGTTCGCATTTGTCCCTTTCAGTGGTGGATTAAGAAACTGTATTGGTCAGCGATATGCAAAAGCGTTCATGAAAATTGTTATCGTGCAAATTATGAAACATTTCCGAATACTTCCTGTCACCAAAATTGACGATTTGACGTTATCTTTTGAAATGACCATCAAAACTGTGGAACCAATTCAATTAAAGTTTAGGCCGATCGATGGTCGTGTAGAATAGATGTGAAAGTATTGAGGTTTTAAGTAAAATAAATTTTTTGGTACTTTAGCTATTTGCAACAGATGGGAGTGAGGAGGCCTCTCATAATGTCATATAAAGCTGCTGCCTATTGCAACATGCCATCTGCGAAATTTGGTCAGTTGATGCGGGTAAAACAGGTAAGGCAAGCGAAGGAGCAAATCCGGATAATTTTATGCCCAAGGTATTCTTTTCGTCCCTTCAAGAAGTCGTGCCATCGTCCCTTCTATACTTAAAAAAGACTAACAGTTAAGAAATCACAATCACCTCAGTAAACGGTTTGAAGACAAGTGTCTTCTGGGATCTTTGGTTATTCAGGAAACTGTTGATGGTGAAAGATCCAAGAAAGAAAGACCCATCCAAAAAATGTTGCACCAAATAGTCAAAGTTATATTTCTCCTATAGGACCAAATGAAATTCCATGCAACTAAAACCTCTTGAACTATACGAATGCAATGTAGAATTTAGGAAAGCGGCCCTGGCGATTAAGTTCCATTACCAGTGGATTTTGGAACGGCGAATAAGAAAAATTCGCAATGGATTCCATAATCATTTCGTTAATTTCTACTAAAACGTTCAGAATTCAAGTCCTGTCTTTTCACACCTCCTTATCGCCCTACCGCGCATTTATCTCATAATTATGGGGTCATTCACAAATGACGTCACGCTTGCTATAAAAAATGAGTATCCATAAAAAGGCCATAACTCATGTAGGACAGCAAATTATGTTTATAGGACTCTATAAGTACTATATAGTATATAGTACTATAAACAAAATGTCTCACCAGTTTGGAGTTATGAACTTTGTGAATTTTATAGCAAGCGTGACGTCATTTATGAACAGTCCCTATCCAATCAACAATACCACCGCCCACGAAAGACTTTTAATGTGCTGTTAATGGTTGTATTTACATTTTCTCGAACATTTTGACTTTTCAATTTTCTTCCACTATTCTACATGTGGTGGAGCTATGGCAGCTTGTAAATTTTGTAAATTAAGTTCCATACAAATTTTTAAAAGTTCTAGAGCAGAATATTACGCACCAGATAATATTATCACCTACACCAATCCCACTCAATCGCATATCAAGATTAAAAGTAGCACTAACTTTTTTTACGTAACACTGAAACACACAGACTTTTTTATCATTTCAAGGCGAACACTTGTTTAAACCCAATTTTATTTATCTGAATTGTTTTTAAGACGAATATTTGCATTTGGTCTTTGGTAATTTCAAAGTTTAGTTATTCTATTCATTCACATTCATGGTCCACTACAATAGCGTTCAGAATTTTTATCTAATTTGTTATTTAACACGAATTGCACATGTTAAAATAACAAATAAGACGAAAAGGTGGAATTTGATGTGATACACATAGTACCTTTGCAGAAAACGTTATGGCAAAAAAATGCTTGACGAAATGGACAGAGATTGTTATATCAATTCGCATTCAAAAAAGTTTCCGGTAAAAAAAATTTCCGGCGAAAAATATTTTCAGCAAAAAAAATTTCCGGCGAAAAAAGTTTTCAGGCTTCAGGCTAAAAATTCCTTTAGCCAATCTCTATAACTTTCCCGAAGAAACCAACCGTGTAACTATTCTAATTCAGAAAATAGCAAAAATTCAAGATGGCGTCACTTTGACAGCTGAAAGCCATTTTGTTAGGATACCAAAAAATTCTCCTCACCAATTTCTATGACTTTCCCGAAGAAACCAACTGTCTAGCTATTCTAATTCAGAAAATAGCAAAAAATCCAAGATGGCGTCACTTTGACAGCTGGCAGCCATTTTCTTAGGATCCCAAAAAAAATCTCCTCACCAATCTCTATAACTTTCGAGAAGAAACCAACTCTCTAAGTATTGTCATTCCGAAGCTAAAATTCAAAAACCAAAAAAGCCTAATTTATTGCCTACGAAAACCCAAGATGGCGCTGCTATGACAGCTGGAAGAAACTTTCTGTAGATTCCAAAAATTCGCCTGACGAAACTCTAAAACTTTGTAGAAGTATTCTCATTCCGGAGTTAGAATTCGAAAACCCAAAGAAGCATAATTTATTCCTAACGAAAATCCAAGATGGCGTCACCTTGGTATATTTCTGAAAATCCCAAAAAATTCTCCTGATCAAACTCTATAACTTTGTAGAAGACACCAACTCTCTAAGTATTGTCATTCCGAAGATAAAATTCGAAAACCAAAAAAAAACCTAATTTATTGCTTGGAAAAATTCAAGATGGCGCCGGTTTGACTGCTGGCAGCCATTTTCTTAAGATCCCAAAAAATTTTCTCCTGACCAAACTCTATGACTTTTCCGAAGAAACCAACTCTCTAGCTATTGTCACTATAGCTCCGGCTAAAATTCAAAAACTCCGAGCATTACACTAGTCTACAGGGGTTTTGTATCTTTTCTGTCTGCCATTGCCAAATGTCAGGCTTAGTGGGCTGTTGCAGAAGATGGCCTATTTGAGTGTCCATCACCCCTGAAAGTAGAGTAATTGGGGTCCAAAGAAAAATGGAAGGACATTTTCGAAAATGTCCTTACATTTTTCTTTTGACCCCAATTACTCTACTTTCAGGGGTGATGGACACTCAACTAGGCCATATTCTGCAACAGCACACTAAGCCTAACATTGGGCAATGACAGACAGGCAAGATACAAAACCTCTGTAGACTAGTGTTACCTGAAAAACCCTCAAAATTGACCACTTTTCCACTTGCCACGGCTTTCCCAGAATTTTTCCGGAAAAGCGGCCTATGAAATTTTTTATTTGAGGCCAAGACTGATGTTCAGTGAAAATTTCACGAAGATCGGCTGACTGGTTCTCGTACCTTTCGAACTGAGGTCATTAAGCCGCAACCCTAGAATGGCGAACAATTGTCCTCCATGCCCTAATATCGCTTGTCAAGGAGATGGTTTGTTCGCTAAGCGAAAGTCCCCTAACTTCTAAATCCGACTTAATTGAACCCCCTGCCTCCTTTTCCACTTGCGAAACCCCCATGTTTTCTTTAATGTCGTCGTTCTTATGTGATTATCCCACTGTTCCCTCCGATTCACCTTTACTATGGTCCTGAGAACCCTCATATCAGAAACCTCCATGTCATGAACAAGGTATCCGCAGTCCACACAATTCTAACTGCCATACAGAATCGTAGACTTCAAAATTGACCCGTGGGTAGCTACCTTTGTTTCACTACTTACACTACTTACATGACAGTCATCCATGAAAATAAGGAATCATCTATTGATCGCTACATAAACGACGGCACGCTTTTTTAGTGCTTCAACGAAAGTGATATCGGCAATGCTTTCAAATAGACTCGTTCTGGACGGGTCAAATACAACACCGACCCGCTTTAACACCTCCAAATTTGAGTCAGAATAAGTTTGTTTCAACATATCGAAGATACAAATTTTGTCGCAACCTTGATTCACAGGGGAAGCACAGATGATTCACTGAGGAATCACCCATGATTCAGTGGGGACTTACCGATGATTCACAGTGGAATCACCGATGATTCACAGTTGGATCACCGATGATTCACAGGGGAATCACCGATGATTCACAGGGGAATCACCGATGATTCACAGGGGAATCACCGATGATTCACATGGAAATCATCGATGATTCACAGGGGAATCACCGATGATTCACTGGGGAATTACCGATGATTCACAGGGGAATCACCGATGATTCACATGGAAATCATTGATGATTCACAGGGGAATCACCGATGATTCACAGGGGAATCACCGATGATTCACAGGGGAATCTTCGTTGATTCACTGAGGAATCACCGATGATTCACTGGGGAATCATCGATGATTCACTGAGGAATCATCGATGATTCACCGGGGAATCATCGATAATTCACCGGGGAATCATCGATGATTCACCGGGGAATCATCGATAATTCACCGGGGAATCATCAAAGAATCACCGGTAAAACATCGATGATTCATCGAGGAATCACCGATGATTCCCCAGTTAATCATCGTTAATTCATTGGTGAATCGAAGACTACCTTCTTCGACTACAAAGGAAAAAACTCCATGTCTTCATATGTTCACATCGCCACTAAAATCCAAGAAATATTCAAAACCATTTAGCATTACCGGCAAAGAAACAATTCTACGTATGATGTAAGTACCTACATACAATCAAGCTATGATCGCTGTGATTAAAGTAGCAATCTAATCTCTGTAACGTTAATTGAATTAAACATTGAGGTTCGACATTGAAAATGCTAAGTGTACATTTTTAATCAAATGTTGCTTTTGTGGATTATGAGTGCGTTCAGCTCATTATAAAATTTGATTTGATTGGGACCAGAGAAATGATAGGTTGACATCATTGTACCTTGGCAAACAATGTTATAAGATTATCGTTCAACTGAGATAAAATGAGAATAACCGTTCAAGTGTATATTACATTACGATTACGAGTGAGCGATTGGTTTTTCGACATTTTTGCAGCGAGTCTTAGTAGACTTTGTACATGAAACATGGCTTTTTTATTTTATTTTTTTTTTCATTCGATTTATCGATCTGTGCCACACAAACACATGGCAATAAACATATTTCTTTTGATTTGAAAAATCAAACTTCCTTAGGCAAAGGAAGTCCGATTTTTGAAGTCGGTAGAATTATGTACATATTTCTCTAGTTTGACGTTATTTATCGCCCTAGACAGAGGAATTTATCTCGCTAGACTCTAGACGGATAGATAATGAAATAAATTCGCATTTACCATCTCAAAAATGGGCGTTTAATGTTAGACTTATCGTCGCGTATACAATAAAGTATATTACATAACAAGGAACTGCAACGGCTAATTTTGACCCAGATGGTGCAAAATTAGAGGGTGGAGCGAAGGTAGAGCGGAGCTAATTTAATAATAACTGCCAAATGTGAGCCTAAACAAGTTATTTCTGGGTTTAAATTCTGTGAGGAAATCTGACGTTTTGTGCCATCCTGCGCACAAAAATGTATTATGAAAAGTGGGGCTGTACTCTACGTGAAACAATGTGAATCTACAAGTCTTTTTGATACCCCTAACGGTAACCAATTCTGACTTGATTTGCACTCAGAATTCAGTTCGCATGTTGAATGACAGTTCTGTGATATAAGAGAGAACATGCAACGTAACTGTCATTCAACATGCCATTTCTATCTGGTGCAGTGGTGCCAACTTAACCATTTCTATGTTTAAAGTGGGTTCACAGTCGTCCGTTTAAAAGAAGGTATCAGTTTTTAAAAAAATTGCCGTTTTGCCTCCGTTGTGAAGAAAAAAATTCATCGGATTTTCCAAAAATATTCATTTTGCTCACAACTCGCTTACACATTTACAAATTCCATTTAGATCGAGAGAACTATGTATGACCCTCACGCTCTGTAAACTGATTTATGAGTAAGCGAATGAACGTGGCACTCAACGGATGAATATTTTTTCTAAACTGAGAAGTGTGACGGATTTGTCTAACGTAGTCATTCAGTTGTTCAAATATACTGAACATTGCAAACGATACGCAGGAAGAACGCAAAATTAAAAAGTTGTTTTACAATAGAAAATCAACACACTGTATGAGCGAACATTTTCCCATAGTAACTTTAGTTAAAAAAAATTGTCAATTTCAAAAAAGTGCCTCAAGAGCTATATAAAATCGTCGTTTTTCCATCTAGTAGTGAGCTACTATTCTTAGATTGCTAAGTTTTTTTAACAAATTTTTCTCTAGAAGGTAAGTCTGCATTTTTTTTCCGCACGATACGATCAAATGAAGCTGATAAATTCGCGGCATTATCAAGCCGTTTGAACGACAAAGAACAGCTCGATAGCGTAGTGGTTAACACGTCTGCTTGCTACTATGAGATCGAGTTGCCAGTGCGTTGGTTCGAAACTCAGCCGCAGACAGATTTGTTCCGATTGTTAGATTTGTAAACAAAACAAAGCTAATTGAATCGGTTCAAGTCATGTGAAGTTGAGTGTAGCGCCATCGTACGGCTTACCGGTGAAAGGCATTGTTGGGAGGTGCCGGTATTCTACTCCTAGTAGTTTCGTTCCTAGTACATCTCATGGATGGCACTGGGTTTGTCGCACAGCTTACCACTGGCACAGTAAAAACTTTCCGGTAATGAAAGGATCTCAAATAGTAGAACTACAAAAAGTAGCGAAACTAGTAAATAATGATCTAGCCCCTAACCCTTCATGGGTTGTTAAGGCAGATTATTATTATTATTATTATTATTATTATTATTATTATTATTGAACGACAAAGTAACAGACCACCAGGACATTTGGTGCCGAAAATTTGAAAATGCCAAAATTACATTACATCGTATTAGTTAATAATTTGTCACCTGGCTGCGTACTTGAGTCCATTATCTGCGAATAAAGAAGGCGCTCTGGTGCTGAGCATCTGTTTTTACCAAAGAGTATTAGGGGTATAAGGTAGTTAGATCTATACGTCATATACGTTTCAACTCGGCACCAGGCCGCGTCCTTGACCTATGACACTTTGAATGCAGAGGGCAGCAGCAGCCTGGTGAAAAATTGAAACTTATGTGACGCGTCATGACGTATAGAACTCACTCCCGCATCCACTTTAGTAAGAACAGATGTTCAACACCAGGCTGCCTTATTTATTCCCAGCTTTAGGTCTCAAGTAGGCAACCTGGTGCCGACTTCGATAGTGTTGCTATCTAATAACCTCACTTGTTCTTCCAGTTAGGCGTAGTCAGAATTTCAGCACCAGGCTGCCTTGAGTGACAAGGTTTTACCTTTCTTCAGACGCCCTCGCCTTAAGTTAAAATTTTTCGATATTTTATTTCCGGATTGTGAAGCACTAAGTGGTAAGTTCCAGCTGCGAGTGGTACATAACCAGTAGTGTCCACTTGTATTTCGCCCATGGGGGATGAGGGGAGGGCAAGACAAAAAATACGAAATTCCCAGAAACTAGAAAGAAAAGTTTCAATTAACAAATAAGGGGTCGTTCATAAGTTACGTAACGCAATAAGGGGAAGAGGTATGTCAGGCAAGCGTTACAGTTCTAAAAAATGGGTCGCAAAAGCAAAATTGATAAGTAAGTCATTCGTTCAAGGGATATGTTAACCTGTAGAAGGAATAGTGAGTTAGATTTGGGCAGACATTTTGAAGAAGAACAATAGAAGGAATATTTGTCGCTAAGCTAAAAAGTAATATAAAAATTGTGCATGGGAACAATAAATGCTGCATGATAAAGATATACAACCGAAGAATCAATTTTATTATTTCAGTCATGCTATTCAATTTCCGACGAATAACAATATTTAACCAAAGCAAATTTTCGTTATATTCTGGAAATATCGCTTGTGGTATACGGAATAGTATATGGTTTTCCTTCAATATATCGTCTTTATAAACCTAAATACATCAGATTTTTCTTTTCACTGTCTGCAAACTTGATTTGATCTCATAAAACAGTTATTATGCCCTCGGGTCAGGATATTGATAAATAAGTTTTATTTATCTAATGTTTGCGAACCGCAAATAAGCGTCTTAATGTAGACATTATTATTTGCATCCCTTACTGAATTTCGGTACAATTCATAAGATAATTAGGAAAATATTTATGCTTAGCATGGCGATAATCGATTATTTTTACACGATTTTATTGCTCTCTTTCGGTTATGTTGATGGAAGCTAACTTGGGTACAAATGAACTTCATTGTTTGGTTATTAAAAAAAATATTGAACGAGTTTTCTTGTGTGTGTGAAAGTAGAAATATCTGTCTGCACCTTACTCGAAGTAAAATCGAAGATACAAGAACGTGCGACATCCAGAAGCGAAAGTCATTTCGTGACAATAACTCTTCCGAAATATATTACTAAACTGAAGATGGTCGTATTAAAAATGGTGCAATAATTTATATGTTGTGATCTGCAGGTGCCATTTACGGCATTTTTACGGAAGACCGTAAATACAATCTCTAGTCATATGAAGGCTTCGGGAGAATGAACAATATAATAAGAACTAGTAAATACCCCCACCCCTAAGAGCTACACGACCATAAGCATTCTTGCTAGGTCGGAGATTTGCGACTTAAGTACCGCATACTAAAATGTATGCAAGGGTGTGCAAAGTTTGATGTAGATGAATAATGAATCCGCAAAAAAACCTCTTACAGAGGAGGTGTGACGCAAGTCTTTATGCCTGCTTACAAAAGCTGTGAAATCAGAAAAGTGTGACGCATTAATCAACTAAGGTAAAACTATTTTCTTCCAGTTACAAAAGTTCTGAAATCAGAGGGGGGGTGACGCATTAAGCTTCGATTCGCAACAAAAATTTTTAAACAAAATTATGTTGAGTTCAAAAAATTGCGTCACAAATGCCAGACCCACCAGCGGAATAATTTTTCAACACTCAGTTTTTAGACGCAAAAGTTAAAATTTACCCTAAACGATGTAATAAGAAATAAAAGTCAAATTTTCGCAGCGTAAAAACTGAAAGTACAGAAAAATTGTTTCGTCGTTGGGTCTGGCATTTGTGACGCAATTTTTGAACTCAACATAATTTTGTTTAAAAATTTTTGTTGCGAATCGAAGCTTAATGCGTCACCCCCCTCTGATTTCAGAACTTTTGTAACTGGAAGAAAATAGTTTTACCTTAGTTGATTAATGCGTCACACTTTTCTGATTTCACAGATTTTGTAAGCAGACATAAAGACTTGCGTCACACCTCCTCTGTAAGAGGTTTTTTTGCGGATATCAGTACTTTTGTAAGTTTGTAAACAACTTTCTAGCTGCCATAGTTCTAGAGGTATGAATCATCCCTCTGGAATCTGGAAGTGGCCATATACCAGGATTGGGCCATATTTCCCCAAAACCCTGAAACACGTGCTCGCTTAAATTTAATTCTCTACAACTTTGCCTTTGGAACCAACTTTCTAACTTTCACAGTTCTGGAGATCCAGGTCATCCTGCCCAATTATGAAAGTGGCCATATACATGAATTGGGCCATATTTCACCAAAACTCTGAAACACGTATTCGATTATTTTAAATTCTCTACAACTTCGCCTTTGGAACCAACTTTCTAACTCTCATTGTTCTGGAGATCTGGGTCATCCTGCCTAATTATGGAAGTGACCATATACCAGGATTGGGCCATATTTCCCAAAAACCCTGAAACACATGTTCGCTTAAATTTAATTCTCTACAACTTTGCCTTTGGAAGCAACTTTCTAACTCTCACAGTTATGAAGATCCGGGTCATCTTGTCCAAATATGGAAGTGGCCATATACCAGGATTGGACCATATTTCCCCAAAACCCTGAGACAAGTGTTCACTAAAATTTGATTCTCTGCAACTTTGCCTTTGAAAGTAAATCTCTGTATTGCGTATTTAAGCAAATACTGAAAAAAAACTTTCTCTTATCATCTTGGACAGAGAAATTTATTTTCGCCCATTCCATGGCTCCCAGTGCCCAGACCCCTGACCCGATTCCAACAAAAAAAAATCTCCAGTTTTTGGGTATCAAATGCTTTCATTTGACACCAAATTGAGCAATTTCCGTGATTTACTTGCTGAGATATTTGCGAAAACGTTTCACCGACCTTCGAAAAACCATGTTTATGGTCACTTCATCGATTTTGCTCATATTCGAACTTGAATCATGGGAGGCATGTACCTTTCAGGGAAAAAAAAGTTTAGGCTGATCGGTTCAGCCGTTTGGAAAAAAAAGTGGAGACGGACGGACAGACAGACGGACAGACGGACATTTTTTTTATTGCTGATTCGTCATATTTAGACGATAATAGATGCATCCCCCCAACTCCCACGTCGACCTACCTCATGTTACAATAAAATTGTTTGTAGTAAACGTATAGGACCTTTGTACTTCGTACGGGTCCAAACATAAATATTCTCCCTGAAATTACCTGAACAAATTTCTCATATGAAAAATTTTAGGAATCATACATTTTTCTAAATTTGTGAAAGCGTTACATAAATGTTATACTTCACGGAATATAACCAGTTGCAAATGCTTAAATACCTCTGTTCAATTTGCATGAAAGTATCGTCGGTGGCAACGCCCCCCATGACGAGAGCAATAAACATAACAAATTAAACGGAAGGTAAAATTTAATCACTTTCTGAACAGAAATGGTACATTTAAGGCATATTCCATCCTACAGGATCAGCAATCCATTTTACATTTGACGTTTTTTCAAGGACCGACAAATTTTTTTGAGTATTTTGGAATACTTAGCTCAATTTTGTATCGATGAAGTGTTATTCCAAACTTCTAGCCCATACATTTTTGAAGTCACTTCTTAATGTATAGGTTACGTGGGTGAACCGAGGTTTAGCACCTAGGCCGTTTCGGGTCTGTTGTGCTTAACCTATACTTGCAAACCACTACAAGTAGCATATATCTGTTTTCAACGAAACGGCCCTAAATTTTTCATGAGAATGTCTCATAATTGCACCCTAATGGCCAGAACAGACTCGTTTTTCGAAAATTGCCAATAATTTAAAAAAAAAACTCGTTTCACAAATTTAGAGATTCAAATTATAGGGTATCTTAGGACTTTAGAATATTTCTTGTAAAATCTATAATTGCTGTGGGTTCCATTAAATTACAAAAATAGAAAAATTGTCGCTCGCTTCGCTTGCGTACACACTTACTTCTGTCACATAAACGGCGAATACTGCAGCTTCATTCGGAATCTATTACTTCAAAAATTTTCTTATAAGTTCCGCTATAAAAGCGAACATTAGCTACCGTTCCATTGCTTACTTTGACCAAGTATACATCATGTAATTAAAACATTTAGCTTGCCCCCATTGGACGGTAAACAATTCGGCGCCGCTGGTTAATTTATTTCCTCAGAACTCTTCAAGCAAGTCGGACGTATATTTGTTCACGCTGAAAATTTGTGACCGACAATTTGCAAACAAACAAACAGACAAACTTTTGACTTTTATAATTAGTAATGAACATATCTTGTTTTTCTCCCGAAGTCTTCATATCACAAACGAGTCTATTGGGAGCAAAACCCAGTTTACTCCAGCTGTCAAAGTAACGTTTCAAACTTGCAATTTTTTTTCGAAATATCCTATTTTCCTCAATTCTATTAGAATTGAGGAAAAATAAACAGGTTTTGAATATTTTGTAAAAAATGTTTTTTGTTTGACGATTCAAACGTCACTTTGACAGTTGAAATTAACCAGGTTTTGTTCCCAACAGACTCAAATAGAACCAAAGTAGTTTCTCCAAAAAATCCTGAAACTACTTTCTCTAAAATATGATTCTCACCAACTTTGCCTTTGAAAGGAACTTTCTTAGTGCCACAGTTCTAGAGATATTAATCATCCCTGACAATTCTAGAAGTGGTCACATCCTAGCATTGGGTCAGTCTTTACCAAAACCCTGAAACACGTGTTCTCTAAAATGTAATTCTCTACAAATTTGCCTTTGGAATCAACTCTCTTACTCTAATAGTTCAAGAGATTTGGGTCACCCCGCCCAATTCTAAATGTGGTCATATTCTAGGATTGGGCAATTTTTCCCTAAAACCCTGAAACACGTGTTTGCTTAAATATAATTCTCTTTAGCTTTGCCTTTAACAGTAAATCTAAAACTTTTTTCTCATTTCTGTGAGATCAAATGCTTTCGTTTGACATCAACTTGAACACTATACTTGCTGAGATATTCTTAGACACTTTTTCGACCGGAACTACTTCTCCCATTTTGCTCATCTTCGAACTTGAATGAGTTGGACCCACACTGAGGACTCTATAGCCCGAACCACTCAACAGATTTTCACTAATTCAATTTTCATGATTTTCTTTCATTTAAAACCTGTTCTGTTCTAATTTCGCAGTGAATAAGTGAAAAAGTTCCGCCAACCTTCAAAAAACCACGTTTTTCACCACTATTTCGACTGTAACTTCGAAGGTTTTCAACCGATTTTGCCCAAATTCAATCCTGTGATCAACTTTCTGATTATCTCTCAGGAAAAATAAATTTTTTGAAAATCGGATAAGATTTACCCGATTTATGTAGAAAAACAACGTTGAGGGCCCTGGCTGAGTCAAAAAGCTCAAATTCAAAAAAGTTTCTTCTATAAGTTGTAAGACATGCCCAGAACTTTCAAACAAAAAAAATTATGAAAATCGGAGAAGATTTATTCGAGTTATGTACAAAAGACCAAAAACCACTTAAACAGCCCTAGCTCATTGGCCCTTGGGCCGACAGTGCCCAGATTCAATCCCAAAAAAAATTTTTCAATCACCTTTCAGGGAAAAAATCAGTTGAGTTTTATTCGAGTTATCGTGTTGACGGACGGCCGGACATTTTTTTTATTGCTGATTCGTCATCTAAGGACCATGATCGGTGCTCCCCCCTACTCCCGGGTCGAAATTCGACTGGTTACAAACGTCTTGGTAAACGCAATAGACCCCTGTTCGAAGAGCTTCGTTCTTCGTACGGGTCTAGAAACCATTTTTTCGTCTAGGGCAGACCATAGGACAGACCTGAGGCCCACTTCAGCCCTAAGCACTGGCACCGCGTCCAAATTTGTTTTTGAGTATAATTCGATACTCGGTTACCTCTCAAATAGAAAAAGAATAAACAAAATCGGTTAAGATTTATCCAACTTATGTCAGCAAACACGTTGGGCTCTAGTAGAAACTCAGTTTTAGGGTCCTGACTGAATCTTAGGGTTTCGAATCAAAAAATTTTCCTCCATAAAACGGGAGACAGTCCTAGACCTTTCGATAAAAAAAATTGAAAATCGAAAGAGATTTACTCGAGTTATGTACAAAAAACACGTATAGCCCTAGCAGAAACTCGTTCTTAGTGCCCCTGCTATATCCTAGGGCCCAATCTCAAAAAAGTCGGGCATGCCCAGATCTTTCAAACAAAGAAAAGTTTACGACAATCGGAAGAGAACTCTACTCGAGTTATGTACAAAAAACACGTATGGCCCTAGCAGAGACTCGGTTTTAGTGCCCTAGCTCAGTCCAAGGACTCAAATTTAAAAAAGGTTCTTCCATAAATTGCCGGCCATGCCCAGATCTTTCAAACAAAAAAAAATTATGGAAATCTCTTAGGTCGGCCCTAACCAAAAAAAAAATTTTTTGCTATGTTGCAGAGCAAATTGAGGGAAACATTTTTGTCAATGGAAGTATGTGTCTAAGGCCTCTCCTGAAGGCCCTAGGTCGGACTGAGGTCGGCCATAGCCCAAAAATGATTTTTTGCTATGTTAAGGTGAACACTTTTGTCTATTTGGGGATGAATTTTGTGCTTTCAGAAGGCTTTTTTTACACCGATGTTTCGGACGGGTTTTTCAATATTACCCTATCGGCAATTTCCAGTACAATTTAAAGTGAAGAATTTCATATACTTAAGAGTTGTGCGTTGTAGTAACATCAGCTCTGTTTGCCACATCTATTCAGATACGCACGGATCCCTTGCATATGTTTACTTTAATATTTTGCATGGAATGCCTGCATTTCTGTCAAAAGTTTTGTCGGAGAACGGTACAAATTAGAATTTGTTGACAAACTGACAATATTACTTTATAGTGTAAATGCACCAGTTATCAGCCATATAGTAATCTCCGCCCAGCACCAGTAATCGGCCATATTTCAATGCCAAATGTGGCCGGTAACTGGTGAAACTAGGGTTTGGCCGGACACTACTACATGGCCGGTAACTGATGCATTTACCCTATAGTTTTGTGCACATCATTTTTGTCGATTACATCAGAGATTCTTATAAATAACTTACCTAACATACCTTCCCATGGGGGCGGTCGCTCCGTAAACTCGGCGCTGCTTCTATGGGCTGAATAGGTACATGAAAAAATTGAGACTTTCGGTAACTCACAGATTTGCGTGCGGAGGAGGCTACGAAGTGATCAAGCTATGGAATGTTATTGATGAATGGGTCGGGAACAAATGGTCGCAAAATCCGCGTTTCACGACCTGTGATTTGATCGCCCAAACTGCTGAACCTAAGAACATACCACAAACTCCGAATCGTCTCTAAAACGGATGTGTGACAATCTGGATTTTATTCATAGACCAGTTTTTATTCGTGGAAAATTTATTTATTTTCATTAACATCAACATTAGAACGTTTTCCTCTTCAATGACATAATAATGTATAGACTGGGTTTACGTAACCACCAGCTGAAGCAAACATAAAAATACGTAATTTGCGTGTATTGTTTACACCGCACACCAACACACACACAATTCACACTTACGCTGAAAATACGTAATGCGCAAAGCTTTACCAACACCACATGTTGAACATCGACCATAATCATGCAATTATATGCGTCTTTTGCTACAATACACTAAGTCTGTTCACTAAATATATTTCGCGACTGAAAATGGTGGGTTGCTGGGGATTCTCGTGCGGTGTCCGGTTGTATTTGACGTACGACGCATTTTCGACATATCTTTATTTACCATGGCATTGGTCCTCTATTAAAGAGATTTGAGAATTTTCGATGATTGAAACCTTATGAGTAGAAAAATTTTAAAAAGGAAGCAAAATCTGAAGTATGAGGGAGTTAAGAAATTAGTGAAAGAATGGGGAAAATTGTGAAAAATGCAGACTTTCAGAATATTGCATGGAAGATGAGAACTTCTAATTGAGAAGTGATGTTAAGCAATAAGGTTAGTCTCAATTGGTGAAAGTATCTGTAGAGTTTCGGTCCCAAGAAAGACTTATCAATAATAAATGAAACTTGAGAATAGGATGATTTTCTATAGGGAGAAACGTGTTACATACATACCCAAGCTCATGAAATAAATTTATGTGGAAGGAAATATAAAGAATGTGCACAGGTGAGTCCAACTCAGGTTCTTGTGTTCTTGCAAAGCGCTGGAATCCATTGAGGGGACGAGACTTGGTATCAATCGCCTTACCTCAATGGCCTTACCTACTTCCCAGATAGTCATTTCTATGTACCAATAAAAAGACTTTTGTTCAATGTGCTTTATGTTCTGTCTTAAAACAAACTTATATTTTCGTTTCTGCAATAATGCTTCTTTTACTTAACATCAAAATTCGAAAATTTCGAAATGTCAATAAAAATTAGAATAGAGATTCACTCCTGCGAGAAGATTGTTTGACAAATCATCATTTCCTCGTTAAATTGAGGAAATAGATCGGGCGGATAAAGAGTGTGAAGCGATAGAAGCGGATGAAAAGGGTAAAATGGTAAAATCGGATGAAGAGTTTGATGGGGTTGAACCGGGTGGAGCAGGTTAAGCGGGTGGAGCAGGTGAAGCGGGTGGAGCAGGTGAAGCGGTTGGAGCAGGTGAAGCGGGTGGAGCAGGTGAAGCGGGTGGAGCAGGTGAAGCGGGTGGAGCAGGTGAAGCGGGTGGAGCAGGTGAATCGTATGAATCATTTGAAAATTCTGAGGTGGATTCAATGTAAATTACGTTGGATGACCATACTTTTGGAATTATTTCTAGTGGTAGCAGCTTGTAGAGTTCACCGCTGATGACGAGATTCATCACTTCTATAAGTCCCTTGCGTTTAGCTTTTCCTGTCTTCAACAATTTTTCAGCGACATCATATTTTCTGTCATTGAGTGCAGCTGTAACTTTCTTCCGACGTTCGTTGAGAATCTCCTTGAGTTTTCGGATGCAAGCATCGATTGCCGCTTTCTCTCTACGTTCTAATTCCACCTCTTCCATCTTCTTTTCAACGTTTGACATAGCCTCGAAGATTACCTCTTCTTGCTGTAGCAATGATTCTACCGATGCAAGCTCTCGGTTATTTGTGATTTCAGCAATGTCATCGTTCATTTTTTTTACTATTTTGTTTTCTTTCAAACAGATGCTTGATACCATCGAACATTTGTCACTTGACAACTGCCGCCCGCCAGTGTAAAATTTACGAGATGTGGAGACATCTCATTTTATACGAATTTAAAAATTTTCGAAAATTTCGACAGGGAGACAAGAGTTTTACATTTGAAAGTGTCAGACATACGAATTTTATTTAGAAGTTTGCGAAATTTTTAAACTTTTACAAAACTATTTGATGGGCAATTTTCGGGATGGACAAACGGACGAACTGTGCAGCTGCGGAAAAGTTTCTTCTTAAGAAGAGAAAGAAGATTTAACACTTGATTCTTCGTTCTCTTCTTTTTCGTGTACATCGAGGACCTCGCAGTTTTACGACAGAAATTAGTTTTTTAGCGGCTTTCAGAGTCAGTATGTGTTGAGGCACAAAAGAGGTGAAAAGTTTGTTAAAATTGAAAAACTAAGTAAGCTTTGATCAAAATATAACCAAACGTCACCTCACTGTGAACGTCGCCAAAATAGTAATTTCTGTCGTAAAACATTGAGTTTGGCTTCATTTGAAAGACATTGAATTGGTCTATAATAGAAAAATGATTTCGGAGACCTGCCCCTGATCGGGTGTCTTATGGAAGGAGAAACCTCCCAAAACGGCTGAAAAACGACTTTATCGATGTTTCCCAGGAGGAAGCTTTTCTCAAAAAATTAAAACAAAATTTTTTTTGAGGGTTTTGCATCATTACAATATTTTGTGCGAAAGATGAAACAATTTCAAGAGATTTTTTGAAAAATTAAACTGCCTATTCGAGGTGTACATTCAGAAGTATTTTTGGGTTAGATTGGAACTCCACCTAGCTTTCTTCTCATAAGTATGAACGCGAAATTCACTAAACGTATTTGCCGCGATTATTCCAAATTGTTATTTCATTGCTTACCTGTGGTCAATCTCAGGCTTGAAGAAATACTTATTGGTTCGGTTCCACAGCATAGAAGTGATAGAGTACAAATCCAGCACCTAATACTGAGTTGAATTACGTATCACAATCGAGCTTTTTGCTTGTTTAATCAAACGAATTTTATCTCATACCTCTAACCTTCGTCAATCACGACTCTACAATTATTTTTTGTCTTCGCTGAGATCTATCAGAAACTATTCATTCGAATGGTTTATCTTTGTTTCAAAAAATTATCTTTTTTACGTCGAAGTGCTGAAGTTATCTCAGGACTTTCCAAGATTTCTGTCAATTGGCGTAGATAACATCTTCTGATACTCGAATCCGTGATTTCTGGGTTTTTCCTAACAATCCATTGTTAGAAAGATGAATCAAAATCCTATAAAAAGTGAGTATTTCGGTGATTTCAATCATAATACGTTGTAGTGTCTAGCCGACATGAAATACCAAATAGCACTCGTTGTCCTCGGACTGGCTTGTTTCGCTGTTGCGAATCCAATTACTGCAAGAGTTGAGGAGCAAATCTACAACAATCTTGAAAATTCAGAACTCACCAACGTTCTGATCACCTTCAGAAGAGCCAACACCAAATCCGCTTGGGACCGTTTCTATGCCTTGAAACTCACCTCTCGTGAAGCAATTTTGGACGTTCAACATGCCATCCTCAAGGAACACGCCGATATTGTCCAAGCCGACGTTGCTGCTATGTTAGAGCGAGGAATCCAAGAAGGCAAGAGACACTACCTCGATCAACTCTGGATCACCAACGAACTCATCGTTCGTGACATTGACGCTGAAACCGTTGAAATGTTGAGAAACCACCCAGATGTTGAATCCTTGGTTGCTGAACAATTCATCCCCTTGGAAGAAACTGAAGAAACTTTCGAACCAGCTGAGTACAACAACACAGTCCAAAACCAATGGGGTATTGTTAACGTACAAGCTCCAGCTGCCTGGGAAAGAGGATGGACTGGAACCGGAGTTGTTATTGGAAGCATCGATACTGGAGCTCGTGCTACCCACGTCAATCTCGCCCCAACCTACCGTGGTAATGACCCTGGTGAGAACCACGACTTCAACTGGCGTGCACCAACCGGCAACGCTGCCGTTCCATCTGACACCAACGGACACGGAACTCACTGCATTGGAAGTCACTCCGGAACTGGAGGTCTTGGAGTTGCTCCCAATTCACGTTGGATTGCTTGCCGTGGATGCGCCACTGCCGCTTGCTCAACTTTCGATCTTAACTCATGCGGCAACTTCATGGCTTGCCCAACCAATACAGCTGGAGGTGGTGCCAACTGCGCCAGAGCTCCACGTCTCGTAAGCAACAGTTGGGGTGGTGGTGGTGGTAACACCTGGTACAATCCAATTCTTACTGCATGGAGAAACGCCAACATTGCTGGTGTCTTCGCTATCGGAAACTCTGGTACCGCATGTTCAACAGTCGGCTCACCCGGTGATCAGCCACTTGCCTTCGGTGTCGGATCAATCACCAGCACAAACACCCTTTCAACCTTCTCCAGTGTTGGTCCAGGCCCAGCTGGTGCCATCAAGCCAAACGTTGCTGCCCCTGGTACTAGCGTCGTATCTGCTACTCACTTGGCCGATACAGGCACCCGTACATTGTCCGGAACCAGTATGGCTTGCCCCCATGTCGCTGGTGCTCTCGCTTTGGTCTTCCAAGCCCGCCCAGCATCAACAGTCGTAGCTGCACAAGAAAGCATTCAAAGCTCCGCTTTGGCTCACGTTTCTGGTGGCAGAACTTGCGCTGGAACCCCAGAAGCTGGCCGACCAAATCACCACGTTGGACATGGTCGCATTAACGCCAACGGTGCTATCTAAACATTTTTTTTATATTGCTATACGTATACACTTAGAAGGTTTCAAATTAGTGCATTTTTTGAAATCTTTCACGTTAAAAGTTGCACAAATTTCAAATTTCATTCGTGTATAATAAAAAATAAACTCAAAAAAGCATTTTTTTCATTTCTTTAATTTCAATCCTTTCTCGAAGTATAGCGAATGCTCGGTAGGGGCAGGGATGTGAAATTACGGGTAATTTATTTTGCTTGTCACATTAGGTTAGTTTTCCTTGCTTCTCCTGGACGCCTGATAAGTTCTTTTGCTCTAGGAGTTGCAGGAAACGTTCACTTTATCCACATGTTTTCAAATGCAGACAATGAACAGTAATTCGGAAGGAAGATTCGAAATTTGTAACCAAAAGCTCTTACGTGGAAAATTTTTCAATGATCTCGAACTATAGTGAAGTAATTGAAACATAAATTCAGTAAATTACAGTCATAGCAAAATAGATCTACTTCTGCTAAGGTTTTTCACACTGCAAAAACCAACGCAGAAGTAAAAACTTCACATCTATTTTGCCATGACCGTAGTCTCAATTAGTTTATTGCGATCACTTAACCATTCTATAGATGAAAGTAACCGATAAATAATGGATACAGTAGTGAGATCCCTTGACTGAGGAAATTATAAAGTGGTTTATGGTCAAGGCTGTAAATCATCTCAAGCCCTAACATCATGTTCCAAGCCTGCACGATGATTTCGCGATATCGCTCTTAAGTTTATAACAAATTCAAAGAAGTAAGTAAGCTTTCATCTGGTGCTTATTATACCTCCACCTGAAGTAAAGTCAGATATTTTTGTCCATACGATTCATTGTGAATGGGTCGCATCATTCTTCTGTGTACGGTTCGTCAAGGGCACCAAACACCTCAACTACCCACTTTATTAATATTGGATACGCTTAGGAACACTCTTTTTGAGCTATATATTGAAGAGAAATCCAACACAGAATTTGTCCTCACCGGGATCGAACCCGGGTTTTCTTGGCGAAAGCACTGGCAAGTTCGAAGATGGGGAGGTCGCCCGTGAGAACAAACGAGAAAAAAGCAAATGCCAGCCAGGCCAACGATACTGGCGAACCAAAGCTGACAAAATTGGAGCTAGCCAAAAGAATGACAAAAGAGCTGCACGAATTTATTCAAGACAAGAATAATGTGCATAAGGACATTAAGAGGATGGTAATTAACATTAGAGCGTTCTTAAACGAATTGCAACAGGACCTCAAGTCGTGTACGCGGAAAGCAGAAACAGCTGACAAGAAGAAGAAAACAGACGAAGTGGTCGAAGTGCTACCTACCCCACTCTCGTCAAAAAACAACAAACGCCGGATGTTACGTCCACACCAAGAAACGCGGCGAATACGAGTAAAAACGACAAGCAAAGTAACGAGAGGGCCACAAGTAGACCACATACACAAACACCGAAGCCTAGTCTTAATGAGTGGAGAAAACGAAATAGAAAAACGAGAAGCCGAAGCTTAAAAGGCTGAGAACGACTGATGCTCTGATAGTGGCGGCGGAAGAAGGAATAACGTACGCTGAAATCCTCAAAAAAAAAAATAAGAGGCGAACAAACTCGCAAGGACCTGGGCGACAACATCTAGAGAATAAGACGAACGCAGAAAGGCGAAATGTTATTTGAACTTAAGAGGGGCCGAGAGATTAAAAGTGCAGATTATAAAAATCTAGTCAAGAGGTCACTGGGCGAATCAGCGAAAGTGAGAACGATGTCACATATGACCACGTTTGAATGTAGGTATATGGACGAGATCAGGACAAGCGAAGACCTTCGAAAAGCTCTAAAATAGCAAGGTAATATAAATGACGATTGACGAGATAGAGTCAATGACGACATGTATGAGGAAATGAGAGACGAACTTCAAACGGCGGAAATAGAACTCCCAGTGGACGCAGCGATTAGGATTCTGAAAATCGGCAAGATAAAGGTGGACCGTATGCAAGATAAGGGTAACCCAGCAGTTAGAAAGGTGCTTCAAGTACATGGACTTTGGACACCAGGCAAGAAGTTGTGGGGGAGAGGATGGATATAAAGAAAACCCCTAGATTCAGTTACCTAGGATCGGAGATGAACACCAACCCACATAGAGAACGAAAAAAAGATCAACTTTTTCGCAAACGGATTTAACACAGAAATATGAAGAAAACCCGGTTGAAAGAGCCACAAACTAGTTGGGAGACAGTTGTAATTTAATTACAGCGAACCGAATATAAGAAGGGAGAAGATGGTTTTAGATCTGGGAGTGGAACGCATATTGTGCTATTGAATTCTTTGATCATATTTCTTTTTGCAGCCTTGGCTCCAAGAGGGGTGATACGTTTCGGTCGCACTTTCGGAACGATTGTCTCCTTCTCATGTAAATGTTTTTTGTGTTCTTTCATCATCACCAGACTCGTAAAGTACTTCCCACATTCGGAACACGTTCGCGAACTGATAATTTTCGACACATCGTATAGAAGTTTTCCATATACTTTGAGACTTTCAGGCACAATGTCACTTAAAGAAAGTCGCATGAAAAGCGACGCATAGTGGCAGTTCTCTTCACACGCTTTTTTCGCAGCTGGCACACCTTCATCGTTTTGTTCCACAACAATCGGCGGAGGCATGAAGGTTAAATTACGGAACAATTGACACAGGTTGCTTCGTAATTTGCCAGAGCAACTTCGTTTCGTCATTTCGCGATTTTTGTGAAATATTGACTCGTTTGAACGTGCTGGGATTTCCACCTTGCGTCCTTTTCTATCAGATCTTCACATATCAATATATATATCAATAATCTAGATTTCATAATTCAGAGATGTAATAGAAAATCGTTTACATTTTTCGTCAACTCTCATGCATTTACGAATCCGTTAGTTGTCAACTTAAAAATTATTTCAAATAAATACATTAAATGATGCGCTCGACCCCCACCCCTCACCGTACACTTCCATACGAATTTTGAAAAAAAAAGTTTTTGAAAATCGGTTGAGTTTAACTCAAGTTATCGTGGTGACAGACGGACGGACAACGTTTTTATTGTAGATTCGTCATCTAAGCACGAGGACCGTTTAAGTGGTTTTTGGTCTTTAGTACATAACTCGAGTAAATCTTTTCCGATTTTCATAATTTCATAATTGTTTTTTTAATCGACAGGTCTATGAAAGCCCTACTATTTTTAGAAGAAACTTTTTTGAGATTGGGCCCTAGGATATAGCTAGGGCACTAAAAACAAACCTCTGTTAGCGCTTTACATATTTTTTGTATATAACTCAAGTAAATCTCTTCCGATTTTCAAATTTTGTTTGATCGAAAGGTCGAGGACTGTCTCCCGTTTTATGGCAGAAAATGTTTTGATTAGAAACCCTAGCACTCAGTCAGGACCCTAAAACTGAGTTTTTACTAGGGCCCAACGTGTTTGCTTACATAAATAAATCCTAACTGATTTTGTTGATTCTTTTTCTATTTGAGAGGCAATCGAGCACCGAATTATATTCAAAAACAAATTTGGACCTGTGCCTGTGCTTAGGGCTGAAGTGGGCTTCAGGTCTGTCCTAAGGCCGGCCCTAACCAAAAAAATTTTTTTGGCTATGTTGCTGAGCAAATTTAGGGAAACATTTTTGTCTATGGAAGTATGTGTCCGAGGCATTTCCTTATGGCCCTAGGTCGATCCTAAGGTCTGCCCTAGATGAAAAAATGTTTTTTTCCTTTGTTGTAGAAAAAATTGAGATGTACATTTTTGTCTGTTTGGAGGTCAATTTTGTACTTTTGGAAGGCTTTTCTTTGGACGGGTTTTTCAATATTGCCCTCTCGGCAATTTCCAATACAATTTAATGTGGACGTGATTTCACAAACTCTAGAGTTAAGGCAATATTTACTTAGATACGTTCGGGCCTTTTCGTAACTTCAACTCTGTTTGTCACATCTATTCTGATACGTACGGGTCCCTTCATATGTTTTTTATTGAATACGGGAAGAGCTCGCCATTTTCGTCTTCAAAGATTGAGTTTAAACATAAGCCATAGTTCTGAACAAACGTGGTACTGTAAAGGTAATATCTCTCATAAATATTTAAATGAAGATATTTTTCTGTGATAATCTGCCGAAAAAACTAAAAAATGCGTATTTCTTAGAACGACCGAATATGAAAGATATTTTTCATTTGTTCTTTCTATGTAAAATTGGTTATGGCCCGTTAAATTTGTGCCAGAGCCCAAAATTTGAAAAAATTGCCCGCCCGAAACGTGCCCTGCCCGGCCCATTCCGTATCGGGCACGGGCATAATTTGAAATTCCCTTTCGCCCGCTCATCTCTACTATTCACAAATTATTCATTTTTATTATTTTTCATTTTTACTTGAGCTGATGGTTACGTAAACCCAGTCTTTATATTATTATGTCATGGATTATATTAAAATCGGAAAGAAAAAATTCGAAAACGGAGATAACTCGGCAGATAAATTATTGAAGAGTGGAGATAAATTAAATTAAAACGGAGATAAAAATGACCAAAAAGTTGAGATAAAAAAATCATTTTTGGAGATAGAAAAATTTGTTTTTGAAATAACTAAATTAATTACGGAAATAAATTCAATAATAATTCAATAATATTATTCATAATTAATTAATCATTAATCATAATAATAATTAATCATTAATATTATTCAATTATTGAAAGTAATAGAAAATCGAAAGAGAAATTAAAAATTAGAAAAAGGAGACATGAAGTTAATGGAAACGGAAATAAAATAAAATTGAAACGCAGATAAAAAATTTGAAAAATGGAGATTAAATAACTCCTGAGACAACCATTTCATTTTTCATTCATCTCCATTTCTGTACATTTTATCTCCGTTTTCTAATTTTATATCTCCGTTTTCCAATTTTATATCTCCGTTTTCTAATTTTATATCTCCGTTTTCTAATTTTATATCTCCGTTTTCTAATTTTATATCTCCGTTTTCTAATTTTATATCTCCGTTTTCTAATTTGTTATCTCCGTTTTCTAATTTTATATCTCCGTTTTCCAATTTTATATCTCCGTTTTCTAATTTTATATCTCCGTTTTCTAATTTTATATCTCCGTTTTCCAATTTTATATCTCCGTTTTCTAATTTTATATCTTGTAGCGCATCATCATTTCTTCAACATACAACTTGCAAACATTTTAACATTAAACACATTCGCGCGCTCTCATCATCCAATATAATTCATACGCATTCATATGGATGGCGCTCACCACTGACGAACATTCCAGAATACCGTGACGAGACATCAGCCATGATGAATATTTTGCTATAAAAAGGAACAGACGGTTCATGCAAAAGGGGATTCTTATTTCAACCGCTGAAAATTACTTTTGTGACGTAAGCGAAGTAGAAATAAAATTGTTGTAAACTGAAGGAGATTGTTTATGAGCAAAGTCTTTCGGCATTTGATGAAAGTGTGCGCATCGTATGACGGTCGTACCATCATTGAATTGTTTGATTGGCCACCGATTGGAGCCCTAACAAATCGCCCTTCTACAATCTCCGTTTTCTAATTTTATATCTCCGTTTTCTAATTTTATATCTCCGTTTTTTAATTTGTTATCTCCGTTTTCTAATTTTATATCTCCCTTTTCCAATTTTATTTCTCCGTTTTCTAATTTTATATCTCCGTTTTCCAATTTTATATCTTCGTTTTCTAATTTGTTATCTCCGTTTTCTAATTTTATATCTCCGTTTTCCAATTTTATTTCTCCGTTTTCTAATTTTATATCTCCGTTTTCCAATTTTATATCTTCGTTTTCTAATTTGTTATCTCCGTTTTCTAATTTTATATCTCCGTTTTCCAATTTTATTTCTCCGTTTTCTAATTTTATATCTCCGTTTTCCAATTTTATATCTTCGTTTTCTAATTTGTTATCTCCGTTTTCTAATTTTATATCTCCGTTTTCCAATTTTATTTCTCCGTTTTCTAATTTTATATCTCAAGTTTAATACGATCCAAGAGCCATTGGTCAGAGACAAAAGTTTTATCAATTGGAAAATAAAAGGCAAGATGTTTACAGATGTTCCATTGTTGTCAAGGACAGTAACAGCTACACAGCTATAACCCTACCCCAATTCTATAACCAAGATCTTACTTTTAAAGCCATAACTCAGTAACAAAGTAGCTTTATACAAAATGTATTGACTTAGTAGTCGCACAAATTAGAGGAAATGCATTCGAGAAACGTAGTAAAATGGAATATTACTATCAGTGATGACAGACTTTTCAGAACAAAAAATTTGAAAATTCGAGAGCGGAGATAATTTGGCAGATAAATTTCTGAAAAATGAAGATAAAATACATTAATAAGCTCAGATAAAAAATTATTTTAAAGCGATAATCAAAGTTATTTTGGAGATAAATAAATTGATTAGGGAAATAGGAAGTTATAAGATCGCAGATAAAAAAAAATAGAAATGAAGATAATAAATTCAAAAATGGCAGATCATGCTCGGAGCGGTAGCGGAGAGCGTGACGAGGTCCCCACACCCAAAAAAAACGTCCACAAACCCAAAAACCTCCATACAAAAACCTTTGGGACAAGACACGATGTATAGGCGAAGTTTTGAGTTTTTTCCCCTCGCCCCTTCCCCTCCAAATTATTTTTAAAAAAAAACTACGTCGCGGCAGCTTTCCAACAAGCCCTCACTCATCAAAATCGGTTGAAAATTGGCTGAGATGTGGAGGTTTGAAGATGGTACTTTTCCATACATCTTACCAAAATCCATTGTTCTCATTATTATGAAAACTTTTTCGGTTTCTATCTCTGTCGGTGTCTAACTCTGTCGGTTTCTATCTATCTATCTATCTACCTATGTTCTATTAAGAATTTTCGATCTCGAGAACTAGACAGCCGATTTTCCTGAAATTTTCAGGGAACGTCAGTCTCGGCCTAAAATGAAAAATTTCATCGGCCGCTTTTCCGGGAAAACTCTGGAAAAGTCGGAAAGTGTGGAAAAGTGGTCAATTTTCATGGTTTTTCACGTAGTGCTCGGAGTTTTCGAATTTTAGCTCCGGAGTGACAATACCTAGAGAGTTGGTTTGTTCCGAGCGATTATAGAGTTTGATCAGGAGAATTTTTTGGGATCTTAAGAAAATGGCTGCAGGGTGTCAAAAAGGCGCCATTTTCAATTTTCCTAAGCAATCAATTACGTTTTTTTGTGTTTTCAAATTTTAGCTCCGGAGTTACAATACCTAGAGAGTTGGTTTGTTCCGAGCGATTATAGAGTTTGATCAGGAGAATTTTGTGGGATCATAAGAAAATGTCTGCCGGGTGTCAAAAAGGCGCCATCTTGAATTTTTTGCTATCTTCTGAATTAGAATAGCCAGACAGTTGGTTTCTTCGGGAAAGTTATAGAGATTGGTGAGGAGAATTTTTTCGTTATCCTAAGAAAATGGCTGCCAACCGTCAAAGTGACGCCGTCTTGGAATTTTTGCTATCTTCTGAATTAGAATAGCTAGAGAGTTGGTTCCTTCGGGAAAGTTCGATAGATGACTTGGGCATCATTTTGATGAACAGAAAGCGGGGTCGCCGAGGGGCGGAAGTTTTCCAAAATTGAGGCGAAAGTTTTCGCCAAAAAATTTTTTTCGTCGGAATCGATAGATATTGACTTGCGCATCATTTTGATGAATAGAAAGTGGGGTCGCCGAGGTGCGGAAGTTGGCCAAAATTGAGGCGAAAGTTTTCGCCAAAAAATTTCTTTCGTCGGAATCGATAGATATTGACTTGCGCAACATTTTGATGAATAGAAAGTGGGATCGCCG
>CM055404.1:138723438-138733717 GCA_029228625.1 Pseudolycoriella hygida
TTTCTAATCCAGAATTCACCTTCTATCCAAAGTAAGTTCGATTTAAATCATTTCCTGAGCGAATATTCTTACAGATCGTTTCAAACTTACTCCCGAACATTCAAGAGAGCTAAATCAACTGTGACAGAGATCTCTATAAATTAGAAAAGCTGTTTCAGTAACGGAATGGTGCATGTGAGGTGGCCCTCATCAGTTCCTCCAGTACAATTGCTTACAAGATATGAGTGCAATCTCGCTTTAAATAGGAGATTCGCTTACTAAAAATGTGCTATGAAAACATCATAAAAAGGTCGCATAATCAGGTTTTCTTTTCGAATCATTGAGAATTTAGCGACAAACGAAGTAATATTCATTCATTCAAATAAAATACAACAACTGTTTGTCGAAAGCTCAGCAAATAAAATTTTAAAATTAACGTAACCACAACTCCAATTAACTAAATATCACACAATATAAAATATTCAAAAATAGATAAAAACTTTTAACTTTGATCACATTTCTTGCATTCTTCGTGATTTGAAAAAATTGAAAAACATCGCGTTCTATTTTGACATTTTGCCATTGAAACTATTGTATGTCGTGCCTGTGAAATCATTAAAGAGAAAATCGGAATTATCCCTCTAGACAGAGGAATTTAAACCCTCTAGACCCTCTAGACGGATAAGTACTGACAATAAAGTAACGTTTATCGCCTCAAAATATTGCGTTTAATGTGAGATTTACTATCTCATATGCAATAAAATCATTACTTCATTGCCTCGTCAACGAATTTGGCCGCTTCCAAGCAATACAACAATTTTGATGAACACAAAATTTTATTCTCTACAACTTTGACTTTGGAAGCAATTTTCCAACTACCATAGTAATAGAGATATGGGTCATCCCTCCCAATCCTAGAAGTGGTCATATCTCAGGATTGGGCAATTTTTATCCAAAACCCTGAAACACGTATTCCCTAAAATTCTATTCTCTACAACTTTCCCTTTGACAGATAATGTCCATATTGCATAGTTAAGCAAATATAGACGAAAAACCATCTGCTTTCGTATGTGGCCAAGAAACTCAATTTCGTCCATTCCATTGGTGCCAGTGTCCAGACCATCGACCCGATTTCCACAAAAGGAATTTTCACATTTTTGTATGATCAAATGACACCAAAATGAACAGTTCCCGGGCGAAACTTGCGGAGATATTTGTGAAAAAGTTTCACCGACCCTCGAAAAACCATGTTTTTGGTCACTTTTTCGACCACTTTGACCCCACTCATAACCCTTCTTATCTATCTATCTATGATCAAATGACACCAAAATGAACAATTTCCGGGTGAAACTTACTGAGATATTTGTGAAAAAGTTTCACCGACCCTCGAAAAACTATGTTTTTGGTCACTTTTTTGACCATATCTCCGGAACCACTTAACCGATTTTGCTCATCTTTGAAATTCAGGAAAACAAAACCTTTCAGGAAAACAAATGTTTAGAGTGGTCGTTCAGAAAAAAACGACGGGACGGACAAACGGACATTTCTTTTGCGAGACAATATTCCCCCTCAATCCCGCCTGGATCTACCCCATGTTACAATAAAATGTCTTATAGTAAACGTATAGGACCTCTCTACTTCGTACGGGTCTAACAAAGAACTTTTGGGATTTTTTGTGATTAAAAAAAATTCTTCTGAAAATCTAACTGAATTTTCTTTCTCCACAGAACGATTCTTCCTTTGTCATTAAACGAAAGGATCGTCGGATCATTCAATAAGAACATGATTTACAAAAATTAAAAAATTGTTTTTCTATTTAATTTTAGGAACATCTGGTCACGACTAGGCATAAGAAAAATAAATGTGATAAGTAAATATGTAGATGTAATTATTGAACGACAAATTGCTTGTTCGTAACGTGACCGAGTTCGAGGTACATGAAACAATTAATAGTATTAAGTCTAACTCAGTGGGGCTAGACATGATTCCAATTGCGTTTATAAAGCTACTTCTGCCGGTGGTGCTGCCGGTTGTCACGCATATTATCAATTCGTGTATCACTAAGTCGGTGTTCCCGGGGGTATGGAAAAAGGCGAGTGTTATCCCTCATCATAAGAACACTCGACGAACTGACATTGGTGACTACAGGCCCATAAGTATTTTGTCTTCTTTGTCTAAGGCATGTGAAAGAGCTTTGAAGCGGCAAATTATTGACCATCTGGGGGTAAATAGTCTCTTGTTCAAGTTTCAATCGGGATTCAGGTCAAATTACTCTACTACCTCAGCTCTCCTCCGTGTCACTAGTGATGTTCGTTCCAACATGAGCAAGAACATGGCTACTATCATTCTTTTGCTCGATTTCTCTAAAGCCTTCGACTCCGTATCACATGACTTGTTGCTTGGCAAGCTTTCTACTGGACTTGGCTTTTCGACTAGCGCATACGAAGCTACTTAAATGACCGGTTTCAATGTGTCTCTGTAAACGGATGTCACTCAAGTTTGCTTAGTGTTACCTGTGGGGTCCCACAGGGTTCGGTTTTAGGTCCTGTCTTGTTCTCTATGTTTATAAACGATCTGCCGAATCACTTGAAATACTCTAAGGTGCATCTATTTGCCGATGACTTTCAAATTTACAAGGCTATTCATGAGGACTCTGTTCTATTTGATCTGCATTACTTAAAGTCTGACTTAGCGGCGATCGTGGATTGGGCGAAAGCCAACAGACTACTGTTGAATTCGAATAAGACGAAAGCTATCTTGATGTCGCCTTCGTCTTGTGGTTGGGCGAAGTACATACCTGAAATTGAGTTTGACGGAGTTACCATCAAGTATGAGGACTCAGTCAAAAATCTCGGCCTCACGGTGGATAGTTCTCTTGCATGGATTCAACATGCGCTTGCAGTATCTTTTAAAGTTTTCGCGGGGCTACGTGCTATGTGGCCGAGTGCTCGATTTGCTCCGTTAAAGACTCGCAGGCTGCTTGTGAAATCCCTGCTACTTCCACACATGACCTACTGTAGCCCTGTCTTGGGTGAGCTTTCTGCTGCTGCGAAGAGTGTCCTTGAAAAACCCTTTAATGCATGCATTCGTTTTGTATATGGTATTGGACGCTTTGAGTCAGTATCATCTCATCGCGACGCGCTGCTCGGAAGTGATCTTTTCACTTACCTCGATTTCTTGAACTCTTCCTTCTTGCATAATCTTATTATCACTGGAGAACCTGGTTACATTTTCGAGGAGCTTTGCTTTGGCTCATCCCGTAGAACTCATAATCTGATTCTGCCTCGAAATGACAAAGACATTGTGAACTCCTCGCTGTTTGTTAAAGGAGTTAGCAAGTACAATGCGCTGCCAGCACCCATCAAGGGTAATATATCGTTAACGGGCTTTAATCGTGCTTTAAAGAGTCACCTTAGTTTATGCAACTGACAGTGATTTTCTTATCATCTATCAAAATCGTCCACTATCCCTTCATTTTACTCATATTTCAGATTAATATTCCGCGTGTTGGATGCCTTAGGTACCGCAGTGGATTTGGAATTCTCCCTAGCTTGTATCCTTTACTTAATCTTTTCATTCATTTCCTTCCTAAATTTAAAAATAATTTTGAATTTTCAACGAATGTATCTGTGTTAAAAAAGGTTATAAGACCTTATACATATACTATTAATAAACTATACTACTACTACTACTGCTTGAAGACATGAAGCGGGACCTTTAAATCATATAAAGATATCATACACAAACAAGCAAAACAGTTCCTTCTCCCATCAATGCTCTTCGTCAAGCAATAAACTTTCAACTTTAATACTAAAGATTTAAACTCTTACCATCTGAAATGGTACACAAACTATTAAACTACATTTTCTTGAATCTAATCGAAATTTATCCACATAACGCATCGTTGGATACAAAAAAAAGAATATGAAAGACATGCGCTCATTTAAACAATTTTCCACGAGTTCTATTTTCTCCCATGTCTTGTTATTCTCTATTGGATAGGAACGGAAAAAGCTGATAGGCTAACCGGTTGCTATGTATATGCATTTTACCGTATTTATAATGGTAAGTGGAGGGATGACGAAATTATGTTGCATTGGAGGATGGTATAATTTAACTAATAGCAAGGAGTTTAATCAAGGAATTTATGAGGAATACAAAATTAATTAAATGAAACGAGTTCCAGCTGCAAATGTTATATAATTTGTTATTGCTCTGTGAGTTTGTATAGTTTCTAGAAGATTAAGAGCAGAGTAATAGACGTGACTTTAAAGGTTATGGAAATGGAATTAAAAAATATCTATGGCATCGCCAGTTTTTATATTGTGTTTACCAAACGTGCAGAGCCGAGATGAATTTTATTTACTTGTAGTCGACTAAGGGTGAGTAAGTATATAAGTATACAATTTTTCGAATTTTTTGTATTAATGTATTAAGGTATGTGATCAGACCCCTAATGAGGTAAATTCAACTTAGCTGTACACTGTGCTGACATAACCTGCTAGTGAGCTAAATTATTCGGATTTGTTTGTTGAACGTAAAACAATGAAGTATTAGAGGAAACTAAGCGTTAATAGTTATTAACTGCATTGGCTATGTAATTCAGTTGTAACACATCTGCGAAAGTTTGCGATATCCGAGCCAAAGGCGAGGTGTCGTAATCGCAGATGTGTTACAACTGCATATCATAGCCAATTCAGTTCAAAATTTTAATGCATAAGCGATACCGCTCGCTTGAAAACACACCAAAATATTTCACATATTTTCCACACGTTCGCTTTGACAACAACAAAGCGGCCATGTTTTTCGTTTAGTACGATGAGAGCGTTTCATACCTTACACAGTAACTAGATTTACATGGTTTCGTGCAGCTTATAAGTGGTTTCGTGCAGTTTCGTGCAATTTCGTGGCATTTATTTTATGTATACATTGGCGATGAACCGTCCATGTAACACAACAATACCACTCGCTATGCATTAAAATTTATTATCGTCTTTTTAGACCCGTACGAAGAACGAAGCTCTTCGAAAATGGGTCTTATGTGTTTACCATGACGTTTGTAACCACCCCAATTTCGACCGAGGAGAAAGGGGGGGAGCATCGATCATGGTCCTCAGATGACGAATCAGCAATAAAAAAAATGTCCGTCCGTCACCAACTTGAGTAAAACTCAACCGATTTTCAAAAACTTTTTTTTCCCTGAAAGGTGATCGAAATATCTTTTATAAGATTGAATCTGGGCTTTGTCGACCAAAGAGCCACCGAGCTATGGGCGTTTAAATGGTTTTTGGTCTTTTGTACATAACTCGAGTAAATCTTTTCCGATTTTCATAAATTTATTTTTGTTTGGAAGATCTGGGCATGGCCGACAATTTATGGAAGAAACTTTTTTAGATTTGAGTCCTTGGACTTAGCTGGGACACTAAAAACGAGTCTCTGCTAGGGCCATACGTGTTTTCTGTACATAATTCGAGTAAATCTTTTAAGAGCAAAACGCTGCTTTCCCCTGGCTCCTAAAATGAAACTGTTATTATAGTCTGACATTATGGCATTACTGGTGCTATGGAAACAACAGCAACTGCTGCCACGAAAGCGCTACTGACCCTGTCGCCGTTATAGGTGGTAATCAGAGCTAGAGCTTTTGCTGCCGCGGACAGGCTCGCGGAAAACGATATATGGGATCATCATTTTCGAAGTAGACACGCGAAAATTATCAGAATGACCCGATTTTTGACATGCCAAGAGACGAGATGACGCCAAGGATCGACTTCACAAGGTGATTCGGCGTAAGGATTCCGAGTAGGCAAGACTGGCTAGATGGCCTACCCGGCGACTGCGTGGTAGAATTTACAGATGTATCGAAGACATCTGCAGGAGCGGGTGCTGGGGTGTACGCTCTCAACTCGGAGGAAAGAAATCAGTTCCATCTGGGAGTCTTTGCGAGTGTCTTTCAGACAGAAGTTTTCGCAGTTCTCGTAGGATCTCGCGAAGCACTGCCGAAGGGTGAGCAAAGAAAGCACATCCTTATATGTTCAGACAGTAAGGAGATGATCGGAGCACTGGTTTCACCAGTTACCACTTCCAAGCTTTTATGAAAGGATTTCTTGAACTCGATAGGTCAGAATATTCAGATCACTCTAGTCTGGGTACCCGGACCCGAGTGGAGGGAAATGAGAGGGCAGACGAGCTAGCCAAGGAGGCTATGGCTTTCGAGAACGGCCCTGAACCGTATCTGCCGATTGCTCGATCAATCTGTTTGAAAGCACTGAGAGATTGGGTGATGCAAAGGCATGCGAAACACTGGAATAGGTACGAAGGAGGCGTTCATACAAAGCGCTTCTTCCCGAAACCCAATTTGGAATGGGCCAAAGGTCTGCTAGAGATGGGCAGGAGCGATTGCTGGACACTGCGGGCTAAACGGGCACATGAAAAAGATGAGGCTTACGGCAACTTCCAGATACGGATCAGAAGAAGAAACGGGTATTCACGTGATATGCGAATGCTCCAAGTTCTTCCAACTGAGACCCAGGCTGCTGGGAGGCTACGTCGTGCAACCATCAGATGTTGTCCAACTTGGACCTGGTATTTTTGACAGGTTCTTGGAGTCAACGGGAAGGTTTGCGTGATTTAAATGATGATTGGGTTGGGATTGACATGATCGCCCGAACTGATAAATCTATTATAGTCTTCCCGTTTTGTTTTTCAAGTTTCTAGAACAATACAAACAAATTCCCCTATTTTGTTGTCTCGCTTTCGCTCATGCGATAAGAAAGAGTATGCTTTGTTAGAACAATTCGGATTTGGGTGTCATGAATTTTCTCCCAGGAACATATCGCCCAGAGCGGAAAAAATTGTAATGGTCAGCCAGGGAACTATCACCCAGACAGATGGGAATTATCACAAAAGGAAATATCACCCAGCAATCCAGATCAATTGTCTCTTATTCTACCGAAAGCAGGTTCAGGTCTTCACTAACATCAGTGATGACTATAAGGAGTTCTATCCAATACACCTGATTCTAGTGCTCTCTGAAGCACTAAAAAGTTTGATGGCTGAACAGATATTTGAGTTTGTTTCCGTTCCTAACTTGATAGTAGATGTTCAGTCGGGCTTTACAGCTGAACAAAGTAACGCCTCTGCGCTGTTACAAGTGACAGACGACATCCTAAGAGGGATGCAAAAAAGCAAGTATCATTTCTTCTCCTTCATGACTTTAGCAAAGCTTTCGATGCCGTTAGCCACACGTTATTACTGTGGGAACTCAGCGAAACCTTTCCATTCTCACACTCTGCAACTCAACTGATTTCTAGTTTTCTCAACAACCGATATCAATGCTTCTAAATAGGCGACTATACTTCCTCAGTACTACCAGTCTTTAAGGATCGGCCTTACCTCCGCTGCTATTTATCCTATTTGCGAACGACGTATCCGGTGTTCTGCGAAACACAAAGCCGCATATGTATGCGAATGACCTCCAACATTACGTCTTCTTAAAGCGAGATGCCAATTCTTTGCTGACCTTCGTATTCAAAACCAAAGAAGACCTTGATTTAGTTGAGAGCTGGTCGATCGAAGAACGATCTACTGATGAACGTGAGAAAGACGCAGGCGATAGTGTTCGATGAGTACAAGTCATCCATTGTCCCACTGAGCTGAGGGTTGATTGATTGATTGATTTTGTTTAGGGTACAATGAATTAATCATTTGAAATAATTCATTGTTTCGGTTATTTTTTAATTTGGATTATTCTGCTAAGCAGATTACCGCAATTCAACGACTATCGAAGATAGTATTTACGTTGAATATTTCGGCTCCAAGGGGCTAACCATACACTCTGTGCAAAGAAGTACACAAACTTACAATCAAAGTAAAAATTGAGAAAATTCTCGTTTTGGTACAATTGCACCCATAGAAGTAATATTTTACTATGGCTGCTGTACCTTCGGCAGACTAAAGTTCACCCGCTTGAATCAACATTTAAAAGCCACTCACAATTCTTCATCCTACTTCCAATTGTTTAACAAATTCTCAATTTTTACTTTGATTGCAAGTTTGTGTACTTCTTTGTACAGAGGGCATGGTTAGCCCCTTGGAGCCGAAATATTTAACGTAAATACTATCTTCGATAGTCGTTGAATTGTGGTAATCTGCTTAACAGAATAATCCAAATCAAAAAATAACCGAAACAAACTCAGAATTCTTTTACTTCCAAATTGTTCAAACGAAATGGCATGCATCCAATCGTAGGATCTGGATTGTATAAAAGGCGAGTGGCCATAGTCTGAGTATCATTCTATGGCCATCGTTGCTGATATACACATGGTCTTAGCACTTTTAGTTTTTCGATTTTTGTTAAACAATTGGAAGTAGGATGAAGAATTGTGAGTGGCTTTTAAATGTTGATTCAAGCGGGTGGACTTTAATCTGCCGAAGGTACAGCAGCCTTAGTAAAATATTACTTCTATGGGTGCAATTGTACCAAAACGAGAATTTTCTTAATTTTTACTTTGAACAAAAAAAGGGTTTTTATTTCATAAGCAAAAATTCTCTCTCGAATGTTTGTGATCATCTGCGTTAAAATCTTTACTTTATATGCGACGATACGCCTTACATTAAATGCCAATTTTTGAGACGGAAAATGAGAATTTATTGCATTATTCTCAGTATTTATCCGTCTAGAGGGATAAATTCCACTGTCTTGGGCGATAAATAACCAGCTAGACTAGAAATATTAAATTAAAAAAAACCGTCCGTTTGAGAATCGAACACAGAACGCCCCGCCCCGCGTTCCAATCAACGATGCTAACCACTACGCTACATGATCTTATTAAATACACGAATTGCGAATTATATTATCGCAGCTAATGTGATTCAATTGAAAACTCTCATAAAATGTGTTTTCTATATGCGTAAATGGAATCTCACATGTGTGTGTATTTGATTCGAAATTTTGTTTTCGAATGCACATGCGCATTGTTCATTGTAACATAATCTTCGGTTGTGTTTTATATAAATATTTATATAAAATGTGCATTTAGGTTCAAGTATGCGCGAATTTTTTTTTCACTTTCTTCTATCTAGATGCAACAATTTGATAATTTGAATATTTTATGCATGAAACAAACATAAAAAAAATAAAAAAAAGTAAAAAAAATCAGAATTGAACCCCCGACACCTCATCTCAAAAAATTAGTGCTACCGTGCCCTAGCTCGCTCGGCCATCAGTAATTGTGTTTAATGTTCGGCGAATCGTCGCTATTAAAGTAAAATAATATACTTATACATTGTGGACACTCGAATAACCGTTCGCGTGTATATTACACACACTTGCTCACTATCGCTCGCGCGTTGTGTGTAATATACACTTGAACGGTTATTACTCGCTTACCACAATGTATAAGTAATCTTATATTACCGGTCAATTGGCTTTTGTCATTTGATATAAAAATCACACGGAATTTTCCCCTCGAGAGTGTTCTGACGTTATATGTAAACTTTGCTATTGAGGTAATCTGTACTTCCAGATACACGTGCAGATGATTTTTGTCAATAGTTATGGAAGTCATACCAAAATGCTCATACGTATGACTAATTTAAATTATATCACCACCATCCAAATAGATACTTTTCTGTAAAATTTCACTCAGAAATTGTATTTTCATATGGATGTTTTATACGCGGAGTGTTAATTTTTTGAAAAATGGAAGAGAGTTTTTTAATTAACTCTTTTTTTAAAACCATCAGGGTAACAGAAAGAATTGGTCATCTCTATGCTGTTTCTCTTTTTTAAAATGTTGAACACCTGGGCATAGCTAGCCACGGGCAGCTGAACGTCACATATTCAAATAAAAATATTAATCTGCCACAGACCATTAATACTGACCAAAAATTAGTCACAGGGCATTAATTTTAGACAATACTCACCAAAAAGTGGCAGCTGCCCGCCACTAATCAAGATAAAAGTCTGTCACAGACCATTAATCTGAATTTAAGCCATTGTTATCACCAAATTATTTAGTCACAGGCCATTCATTTTAAACAATACTCGAGGAAAGTGGTAATCCCTCTTCTCCGCCCCTACTCCCCTCCTCAAATCGACCAGCGGAATAATTTGTCAATACATTCAGTTTTTACACGCAAAAATTTAAATTTACCTTAAACAATCTACGCAATAACAAACAAAAGTCAAATTTTTGCAGCGCAAAAACTGAAGGTACAGAATTGTTATTTTCATGACAAGGGGAGAAAATATAAAATTGCTTAACAAGGTTGACGTTAAGAATTTTCTATTTTTACCCGA
>CM055404.1:138745847-138890030 GCA_029228625.1 Pseudolycoriella hygida
TTTTCGAAGACAAATTTTATTTCGTAGAAATTTTTTTTCTAAGAAAATCTTCTTTTCTGAGAAAATTTTTTTTCGGAGAAAAATTTTGTCAAAAAATATTAATTTCCAATTCCAATTCCAATTAACTTGCAAAACGACTGATATCACAACAAAAACCTCTTAAAAGGTAGAGTGTGACGCAGTCCGTAAGTCCGCTTCCAAATTTAATGATATCGCTTGAGGTGACGCTGATAATACGCAGAAGTTTGTTTGAATGGAACCTTCTGTTCAAAGTTTTAATTTCCTGTAAAAATTGCAGCGCTTTTTTTAAAACAAAATTACGTTTTGTTAAAAAAATTGCGACACAACGACGAAATAATTTTTTTGCACTTTCAGTTTTTGCGCTGCAAAAATTGGATTTTTGTTTCTTATTGCGTAGATTGTTTGAGGTAAATTTAATTTTTTGCGTGTAAAAACTGAAAGTATTGAAAAATTATTCCGCTGGTGAGTCCGACATTTGTGACGCAATTTTTTTAACAAAACGTAATTTTGTTTTAAAAAAAGCGCTGTAATTTTTACAGGAAATTAAAACTTTGAACAGAAGGTTCCATTCAAACAAATTTCTGCGTATTATCAGCGATAGCGCCTCCTCAAGCGATATCATTAATTTTGGAAGCGGACTTACGGACTGCGTCACACTCTACTTTTTAAGTGGTTTGTGTTGTTACCTGTTTATATCCAAATCGGTGTGTGTTGATACGATCCGCGCGTATGTGCGTCGCCTGCCTCGTATTAAAGTTGTGAATTTGGTTGTTAATTGTGAGTGTTGTACCAGATCTGATAAAGTTGTGCTTGATGTTGTGTATGTGGGTTGTAAGTTGATGGTATGCTTTTTGCTTAATTGTTAAAATGTCGTTCTCTAAATGGATTTTTTTGGTACTTTCCATTCTGTCGTATTGGCATAAATTCCGTATTGCTTTGTTTTGTAATTCTGTTTCATTCGCTGAGTACCATAACTACGATTCCGTATGTAAGTCGACTGCTGAACATTGTCTCGTTGATATAAATCAATAATAGATACTTTGTTTTATTTATTTTGAAGAAAACATAATAAAAAAATCGCGCTCGATGGAAATTACATACGAGCGATAAAACAATTCGCAAAAGTTCTGCGATGCTGTCAAGCATCATATGGAATTACATGTAATTGTAGCGCCAGAAAATTCGCATCGCGTCTCAATATAATGACCCCTTACTGCCGCCTTTAATGGAATTTCGCGCTTATGATTTTCACATCATTGGCACAAAACAACAGACATCCAAAATGTTACGCCGGATTATGAAAAAGGAAATGCACACCTTCCTTCATGTAAACTTAATTCTATTTGGTTAAAAGACAAGTTGGAAAATGTTATTGTTTTCTCATTGACAAATACGGAAACATATGTTTCGTCTTAAAGGTGTCCTTGGTTTTTTGTATATTCTTAAAAATAGTTGATAACCGCAACGAAGGATAAATACTTTTATCCTAAGTACATAAAATATTCATAGAAAAAGTTCTACCTAATGGAAAAAAAACTTAAAAAAAAACAATGAGCCGAAGAAGATTAAGTTCGACGAATCGGGACATCACAATCCAATATACAACACCGTAAATAACAAACAAAAAGTATATAAAAAGCAGTACCCATACCATTGAGATAACTCACCTCCCTTATTTTTCAACTATCGTGTTTTTGTTATAATCTTCCAGTTCATATGAAAGCCTTACTTTGGAGTTGATTAAATCAAATGGGTGTCTTACACTCCATACGCTGATTTTGCGTATCATTCTGATTTCTTTACACTTTATAGAAATGCTTTTTTAATGTTGATAATGTTGATAATGTTGTAAGATGCGGTAACATCAACTAAATCGTGTGGCGTGGCGTACTGACAAAATAATTGAATAAATTCTTATATCATTCGTTGGATGAATTAATATTATCAAAGCGACACCCAGTCCGTCAACATCATAATTTACTGAAACCATTTTATTAAACAATATTTTCTTTTGCTTTCCTCATGTGCAATATGATACAACAATGAAAACGCACACATACCGAAAACGTTTACATTGAATTATGAGGTACGAATGAGACAACTAAAGCTATCTACCGGTTTCGTTCAATGGTGGGAAGTAGGACATATATTTTGAAGAGAATGGTAGGGATCAAATAGTCATGACAACCGAATTTACCCCTAACATTTATATTTATTTGTTGGTTGTTCGTGCTTGCTCTTCAGTCAGTGGTTGAAATTCTTTTGGTAAGTTCTGTTAGAGAAATCGTTCATACTGCATTAACTGTCGCAGTCAACTATTCGATGCGTAACGTTTGATTCCGACAATAAAAATACGGTCAAGTGAATTCAAAATTTATATTGCCCATTTATTGAAAAAACTCGTGCGGTGAATGTGAACCAAAATAAGAAAAAACGTGTGTGACTCTAAATTTAAAAAGGAACTTTGTTCTTATAATGAACTGTTAGTCAAAAAAAACTTGAATTTGAAAAGTTTAGAATGATGATACAACAACAAACAATGGGCTTGCGACTTGAGAGTAGTAGTTCAAAGCCGCGTGGAGTGTACAGCATTGACCAGATTTTGGGTACACAACATCATCGGCTTCATAAAAATATTGGTAAGATTTCCTTCATGTATCATTTAAATGAACCGTTCACCAAATCGTTACCTTATTCCGTTGCCTAAGTCTACACCAAAAAAAAATGTTTCATGTGTTTTTCAGCAAAATTCAAAATATTATCAAAGGAATTGTCAAACATTTTTTTTCTTTTCTCTACTATAGTATGTTATTAGGCAAGGAGTGTAATCGCGCTATTAGCTGTGGTGATGCTATGGCCCTTTTATGAATTATTTTGTCACGTCGAAAGCTAGAATAGCGAATGCCACAGTTAATGCTGGCCGCTGGCGTTTCAAATCTCACCATTAGTCATTACTACAAACATATTTTTCAACCTTCGGAGCCAAAATCGAGGGCAATTTTGTAAATTTTCTGTCGATTTTGGACCTCTGCATAAAAAAGCTTTTTGTGTATCTGTTTTGGACGACTGATCTTAGGCATTTTCGCATGTAGACCTCGCTATGCACGGTCTTCAACTCAGGGATTTCCCTCAAATCAATCAAATAACTATTGATTTTAGGCAATTTTGCGAGTTGAAAAATTCAAAATTTTAGATTTTTAGAAAGTTGGAGCTCTTTAAAAATTGCAAATTTTTAAAAAATAAAAAATTTTCAAAAAATTAACATTTTTTGAAAATTCAACATTTTTTGCAAAATTCGAAATTTGCAATTTTCCCGAGGGGCAGATTATCATATATTTTGAGTGCAAAAGGATTTTCTTAAAGAAGACCTTCAAGGGATTTTTTTTATTTCCAATGATTTTCTATCGTTTTCTTTGATTTTCAAGGATTTTCTTTATCGATTTCTGGCGATTTTCTAGGATTTTTACACGATTTTTGGAGATTTTCATTTGATTTTTAATGATTTTCTTTGATTTTCAAGGATATTTTTTGATTTCCAAAGATCTACGTAAATCTGCACCTCGAATTTTCCGAAAATTTGGAATTTTCCAAAGTTTCAAATTATCCGAAAATTTGGAATTTTCCAAAGTTTCAAATTATCCGAAAATTGTAAAATTTCGAGAAATACTGATTGCTTGAAATTTTCGATTTTTTTGAATTTGTCGCATTTTTTACAATTTTTTAACGGAACTAACCTACGGTTGTTCATTTCAGATGCAACATTTTTTTAATAGAGCAATACCGCATTCCGCGTTTATAACTTTCGTATTGCTATGTAAATGTAAACTGGCTCGCAACGCATAAAAACCTTGTTACGAAAGAGGTAGAAGGTTTCGTATGGATTTTATCATACGAAACCTTTTCGCAAGGTTTTTATGCGTTGCACGGCAGTACAGTCATACACAATTACATTTCACATCGCTTGAGTCTTTTTCTGGTGTGATTCACTAATGGAAAAGTGAAAACGGAGACATTTATTGGTTATATATCGGTGACCTTATGCAGCAATCACCTTTTCCCATTGAAGAACAATGGTAAAAGTTAGTTAGTGCATAAAGGCGTTGATATATATATTTATTGGTTATATACCGGACCTATTCATATGAAAGGCCCAGTATATATATGGAGAAATCAATAAATTCGGTAAAGCAGAAACCACAAAAATGTGTCGGTTTTCGCTTTTCCGTGAGTGTACTAATGTTTCAACATTAGACATACTTATAGGAGACACACACTACTTTCTTCTTTACCATAAGTTCGTGTTATCTGCTTCTAAAGTTTGTTGGAATGTCACTCCCAATTCTGGAAGTTGCCTTATCCCGCGATTTGAATATTTTTCCCTAAAACCCGGAAACACGTGTTCTCTAAAATTTCATTTTCTACAACTTTGCCTTTGGAAGCAACTTTCTAACTCTCATAGTTCTAGAAATGTGGGTCATTCCCTCTCAATGCTAGAAATGGCTATATCCCGTGTATTGTGTCATATTTCCCCAAAAAGGTGAGAAACGTGTTTGCTTAAATTTGAATCTCTACAAGTTTGCCTTTGGAAGCAACTTTCTAACTCTCATAGTTCTGAAAATATGGGTCATCCCTCCCAATTCATAGAGTGGGCATATTTCCTCAAAACCCTGAAACATGTGTTCTCTAAAATTTTATTCTCTACAACTTTGTCCTTGACGACAAATCTCCATATTTCTTAGTTAAGCAAATATAGGCGAAAAACCATCTGCTTTCGTATATGGCCAAGATTTTTAATTTTTATTAAGATGTAGCCGTTTCACCCTTCGGTAAAACACACACGGGGGCCTCCGTTTGGGCCCATTGTGCTAGCTGTGAGTCTGTACATGGGTTGTTACTTCAAACCTTCCTGAGCTACTAATGTAATTCAGGATGTATTTGGGTTCTATGTTTTTTATACTGTCATACCTAATTATGTAACCGCCTAGATGAACTCTTCTTATCGTGATGAATGCCGGACAGTTGCACAGGTAGTGTTCGGCTGATTCTGTGTGGTGTCCGCATATATCGCAACCTGGGTCAGATCGTTTTCCGATTGTAGTTAGATGTTTGTTAAAGCTGTAATGTCCTGTCATTACTCCAGCGAAAATTTTTAGTCTCGTGCGGCTTATGCTTAGGAGAAATTTGGAGCTGTTTTTGCATATTCTGATACAAATGTTCGCCTGGCGGCACGTTGGGATACTTTGCCAATGACTTATGAATTTTCGTTCCCTCATCATTTTGATGATGCTTTTTGAGTGTAGGTGGGGAGTTCCTGTCGATGGTTCAGGTCCTATAAATCTTTTTAGCAACCCAGATCTAGCTAGTTCATCAGCTTTTTCGTTGCCTGGTATGCCACTATGCCCTGGCACACAAATGACGTCTGTATCGTCAGATCGTGAGAATTTCCCAACATTCTAGAACCAGAATCGCCGCTTGGCAATCTGTGCAGGCTGAGAGCTTACTTCCTGGTAATACTCTATCCTTGCCTAAGTGACTACATTCTATGATTGCTCTGATTTTCGCTAGGAATATGGATGAATATGTCCGTAATGGAAGTGCCATTTCGATTTCAGCGTTCTCACAGTATACTCCCACCCCCGCCGAATTATTTAGTGAGGAACCGTCTATATACATAACACAACCTTCTAATCTTATGCTGTCCTGTAGCACTCTTCCCTGGTTGGAATGTTAATGTTGAACTTTCTGTCAAACCTGTGTTGGGCTGCTATTCTATCCGTAGGCATAGCAAGCGAAGGTTCCTGCTTTAGCACCGAGAACCAAGTACTAGAGTGGTTCGTTTTCCTTACATGTTCCGCCTTATTGACTAGTCTGCTAAGAGTGTTGATGGCCTCTGTTTCTATGTATATGGCCAAGATACTCAATTTCGTCCATTCCACTGGTCCCTGTGCCCAGAACACTGACCCGATTATTACAGTTTTGTGAGATCAAATGCTTTCATTTGACACCAAAATGATCAATTTCGGTGCTATACTTGCTGAGATATTCACGAAAAAGTTTCACCGACTCTCGAAAAACCATGTTGACCACTTCTTCAACCACATCTCCGAAACTACTTGACCGATTTTGCTCATCTTCGAACTTGAATCATGGGACTCATGTACCTTTCATGGGAAAAAATTAGGCTGATCGGTTGAGCCGTTTGCAAAAAAAAAGTGGAGACAGACAGACGGCCATTTTTTTTATTGTTGATTCGTCATCTCTAGACGATAATAGATGCATCCTTCCAACTCCGACCTCGATCTACCCCACGTTACAATAAAATTATTTGTAGTAAATAGGACCTTTGTACTTCGTACGGGTCCAAAAATCTCTGATTCTACACAAATATTGCTGCATTCGGCGCTCTCTTTTTCCACACAAATTCCACATAACGATTTTTCATTTCAAATTTTTTATTTAAGAAAATTGAAAGGAATATTAGTTTTTCTAACCAGTCACACAAGAACAATTTTCAACGTATCCGTTGTAATGTGTCTTCTGTTGGTTGAAGACAAAATTGAACACAAAATTTCAACAAAAAACATGCAAATCAATCTCTAAGCGAACATAAGAAATCTTGTGCACACAAAATCTAAGGCACACAAAATGGATTCAACTAAATATTTGACTTTGGACAATATTTCACTTTAACATTTGTTCATTTGTTGAAGCAACTGTTATTTCCTTGCATTTCCATGTGATTTTGAGAATTTTTCCATAAAAATTAGAAAGTCAGACGCTAAATTTCGTGTGCTCTTTTACTTCTTTTAATGTCTCTTTGATGTGCATTCTTTACCTTTAGGTTATGTCATTGTGTTCTGTAACTCGTATACATAGCACAATGGGCCCGAACGGAGGCCCCCGTGCGAGGGGTGACGCACTTCTGCGGTTTATGGAATAAATGGAATAAATGGGAATAAATGGGAATAAATGGAATAAATGGGAATAAATGGAATAAATGGGAATAAATGGAATAAATATTGGAATAAATGGAATAAATGATAATTTTTCCAAATTCGTCAAAACCTCAAATAGACTTGATTTTGATGGCAACGCACACAACAAACCATACTAATGTGTCAAAAAGTGGAAAACCCCTCTTTTGAAAGCTTAAAAGAATTTTTGTTGAAAATTGGAATAAATGGAATAAATAAATTTATTCCATTTATTCCCAAAAAAATAAAATTTAATCTCAAGACGGTTTAAATGCTTTATAATTTGTGCAAACCTTTTTTTGAACTTATTTGTCTAACTTGTGATGTGTTTGGTTCAGATATTTCGCAAAAACAACAAAAAAAATTTTGGGAATAAATGGAATAAAAGAATAAATGGAATAAATGAAGTGCGCCACCCCTCGCCCCCGTGTGATTCTTACTCAGGTAAGATGGCTGTTTTTAATAAGAAAAAAACTCGTATACAACATTTCTTGTTGCAAGTCGCCTATATGTCTACCACTCAAACTCGACTACAATAAGCTACTTATATCAATATACAACACGTGCATTTCTTTATAACACATGTTATCCTCGATGTTATCATACATTGTCACATCATCGGCAAAACTAGTTTCCAGAATCGAAACATTTACCGATAGTGGTGACGCCGATGGCTTAGTTTTTTCTTGTAGCGCCTCTCGAGCATCAAAGACAAAAATTCCAAAAGAAAAAAATTTTTAAGCCTGACGTAACTTTGAAGTGAGAGATGTAGTGGAACTATTTAGCAGGAAATGAAAGTTACCTTTTAAAACTTCAGATAACAATAACCGATAAGCTCAAAAATACCAAACCGGACGTAATTGAGTTTTATTTTATCTAAGGGTTCGTAAAATCAATTCATTTTTACGATTCAGGACAGATTTTAACGACTTTTGTAAGCAAGGTTCAGTGATCGAACTCAAAGACATAGGTGAAATGTTTTATGCTATTTCAAAGTACACCGGTCACGAAGCTGTATCTTCCCTAATGGCCGAATAAGTCGAAGGTGCGTTTTGTATTATTATTGTTTGCAATCTTGTTACATTTTGAGTAATAAGATTACAAAAACGTATACTTGAATTCTGCAGCTATTATTGCAGGTTTACTCAAAAATTCTACTTCTACGACAATTATTTTCGCGAAAAATAATTGCGCCAGTCAATGAGAAAAATGGATTCTTCGATGACAAATTTGTACGATTCGATAAAAAATTTTAAAATTTTTAACGAAATGTTCTTGTCTGTGGCGGGTCTGGCTGGCGCAAGAATTTATCGCGATAATAATTGATGTAGAAGCAGAATTTTTCATCGAACTCGCAATATGAATGTGAAAAGTTTGTGACTTAGATATCTTGAAAGAGCATGAAAAAGTTCACCAAAGTACACCATTGAACCAGAGTCACAGGCTCCCTCGTTGAACATTTGGGTCACACAACAACGTTTTTTGCAATTCACCGACAAAAACTCGCTTTCTCGTGCGTCATTTCGGTGTCAAGTCACTTTGACGCACTTTGACGGTTTTTTACGCACTAGTGCGATGAAGGTTTTTTTACGCACTACTTGAATTGAATTTTTATATTAAAAGAAAATCTCGTTTTTGTCGGTGAATTGCAAAAACGTTGTTTGATACACGTTACGTATGCTGGTAGTTTAACGAACACGATGTGTTGGCGAAGTCGCCTTCGGGTCGTATCGGCAATCTCACATCTAGTGCGTTAAACTACCAGCATACGTAACTTTTATCAAAAGTTACTATTCACGAATTTCAAAACGATCAGTGTGTGACTTGTACTTACATTCTTTCGGGTTCAATGGTGTACTTTGGTGACTTTTCAAGCTCTTGTAGTGTATACAAGTCACAAAGGAGTCACATTCCAAATGGCCAAATAATGGAAGGTTGACTTTCATCAGAAAGGGACCAAAAAGGACCTTATTCCCCTTTTTGTTATTTTATTGAATTTATTCAATTTCTTGTCAACGTTAAATGGTAGTGTTCATAATTTTCAAATTTGTTAAATTTAGGCAAAATTACAGCTAGAAATGTGGTTTTGTATTTATGGTTTAAAACGTTTACCCGGTGTGCTTATTACATGACAATTTGAAGTTTGTGTAAGTAAAGTAAATATTGCCTTAACTCTTAAAGGTTTGAAATTACGTCCACATTAAATTGTATTGGAAATCGCCAACAGGACAATATTGAAAAACGCGTCCGCAAAAAAAATCATCCCGAAAGCACAAAATTGATCTCCAAATAGACAAAAATGTTCGCCTCAACAAAAATGTTCGCCTATACAACATAGCAAAAAACAATTTTTTTTGTTAAGGGCCTACCTTAGGACCGATCTAGGGCCTAGTGGTGAGCGGGTTACCCGAATGTACGAAAAAACCCGACCCGAACCCGAATGAATTTTACCGGGTTGAAGGGTTACGGGTGTTTCAAAATCGAATCGATTCGGGTCGGGTTTCAGTTTTTTCTGGTTGCTGGGCTATACTGTTTTTGAAAACTGTATCGAGTCGGGTCGGGTTTCAGTTTTTTCGGGCTACCGGGTTATCGGGTTTTTGAAAAATGGCGGACCGTCTACTAGGGCCATAAGGAAATGCCTCTGACACATACTTCCATAGACAAAAATGTTTTCCTCAATCTGCTCTGCAATATGGCATTTGAGCCCTAAACACAGGCCCAAATTTGTTTATGAATATAATTCGGTACACGGTTACCTCTCAAATACAAAAAATATCAACAAAATCGGTTAGGATTTGCCCGATTTATGGAAACAAACACGTTGGGCCTAGTTTCAGGGTCCTGGCCAGGTCCAAGGGCCTCTAACCAAAAAATTTTCTTCCATAAAATGTGAGACATTCCTAGACGTTCCGATTAAAATTTTTTTTTGAAAATAGGAAGAGATTAGCAGAGACTCGTTTTTAGTGCCCCTAGCTAAGTCCAAGGGCTCAAAAACAAAAAATTTTCTTCTACAAATTGTCGACCATTCCCAGGCCTTTCAAGCAAAAAAAAGTTTATGAAAATAAGATTTACTTGAGTTGTGTACAAAAGACCAAAAACCACTAAAATGGCCCTAGTTCGGCGGCCCTTGGGCCGACAGTGCCCAGATTCAATCCCATAACATATTTTTAGAATTATTTCTAAAGAACGAGTTTGACAGATTCCATAAGCCAAACATTTAAACCTTAGAACATACCTCGAAAATTTATGAAAAAACCCCAATTTCGTAAAAAATTCTACCGTTGAATTTTTTAATCAAATTCTCACTTCTTGGAGTGCGTTCGATACGAAAATTCGTCAGTGAAACTTGTCGCATGAGAACTGTTGACAGCGGTCTGACGTTTCTCGTTCAGAAAATAATTTTTTCTTTTTGTTTTGTTTTGGAAATTAGAAATTGATGTTCCTTCGAATATTTTCAGAAAAAATCGAAACGGAGCGAGGTAGAACGTATTTAATCAGAATTCTGTTTTATTATTAATTGTATGGTTTTTACATGTTTCATCTAGTATCTAACATTTTTTCTTATTATTTCTATTACAAGTTCTTATGCCTAAGTATGTATCTCATTTTGTTATGTTGATATTTACGAAGAATTCATCAGGAGGTCACATAGAAACAGGTTCGATGAGCCAAATCGATGATGTTGTGCATTTTGTGCCATCCATTGATTGCCCATCATCATTCACACATGTTCTCTGCCCACCATATTTTGAATGTGTTGTATGTCCAGTACAGCGCCATCTATGGTTGACTAGTTGGGATGTGCCAACGTTTTTTCCCATCAATTTCATTGCTTGACGATTGGCGCCAAGTCATCGTTGACATACGTTGACATGCATTGTGTTATGCGTTTTTGTATGCAGGACTATCAAATGCTTGTGACGTCACATGTGGATATTCCTCCTGATACGCTTTGTTACGGGTATTAATTACCGTAACTGGCCAATTTATGAAGCTCGGGTGAACTTAGGGACGTTATGTTTCTTAGATAAAAATTCCTAGCTATGTTTTCACCGGGGATCGAACCCGGGGCATTTCGGTGGTAGTCCAGTGCGTTCACCACTGAACCACCCGTCCCACAGAATTCTGTAAGTTATTGTTATTTGTAAAGACTCACAAATTTTGATCCTGACGAACCGAACCATATTTGCCGAAATATATGCGAAAAACTTTCACTCGAAAAACAATGCTCCCGCTACCACTCTATCGATTATGTCTCCCGAACGAATATCTCATTTAAAATAAACTTACAATACTTACATCAGAGATGAACCCTCTAGAAGTTCAAATTTATATCACCATTTTAACTTCTTCACGACCTCAAAACATCGTGAAGAATCTAACCTTAAAGTTAAACATGATAGCGCATTAACTGAGCGGCTTTAAGACTGCGTTCAGATACTAAAATTCGTCAGTGAAACTTGTCACCCAGTGAACTTTTGACAGCATTCTGACGTTTCGCGTTCAGAAATATTTTTTTCTAGTTCCTAACTTGAAAATGGCGCGAAGTATTATTTAATCAGAATTCGGTATATGCAGCGTATATACTGGAATATCCTATTTAAAATGAACTTACAATAGCGTTCACAGATGAACCCGCTAGAAATTCAAACTTGCATCGCCATTTTTATTTTCTTCACGACCTAAAAACATCGTGAAGAATCTAACCTCAAAGTTAAACTTGACAGCATTAACTGAGCGACTTTAACTGAGCATTTCCGTATCTGAACGCAGTCTAACTGAGCATTTTCGTATTTGAACGCACTCTTGTAGTTCTTCATTCGTAACGATTTTCCCAGATTTTGATTTATTTGACTAAACCGGTGTGAACCCTCGTAATCCTTTTTGTTGTCGATAAAATGTAATGTTTGCATAAATTATGACTTTTATATCCAAAATAGCCAATAAATCATAAACTCAGACCTTAAATTATAAGTAACAGGAAACACACTGCATGCAGTCTAGATATTTCAAAGTAATAAATACTTAAAATTTTTCAAGTTTGCAGTAGGAGGTATTTTAGAAAGTGTATAGAGATAGTTCAAACAAACGATAACGTAATTTTATCGGATTATGCCAATTACCTCTTTTCTTACAGTACGCACAGTCGGTATAATATAAGCGGTAACTTAGTGTTTGTTCTCTGAATGAACATTGGACATACAATTGCATTTTTTTGTATCCCTTAAAAGGTTCTTTTTGCTAATGGAAACCGAATTGTATCGCGCATTATTTCCATTGTGATAGAATGTATAAATAATGAAGTTCACTTTTATCACATTGGCCATAAACAGAGCAGCTAAGAACTTGAGTTTTCTTCTGAAAACTCAAAGGCCTGCACTTTGTATTGTATAGTGATCATTGTGTATGAATTAGGAAAAAATCAAAGAGACCTCAATAATGTTTTCACAGAAAATAATACATTCAACGTAAAATAAATAGAGATTTTCCAATTAGTCCAGTTGAAATCGGACTTACTTCGGAAAGTGAACAATATAGATCAGATCAGTTTTGTTAATCTTCCCAAGTAGATTCGATTTTGAAAATTCGAATTCGAAGAATTTGGCTAATTTGGGATATTGACACTCAGGCGGTACATATAACGTTATTTTTACATTTTTTAATGTTGTGGTAATCTGTAACGTAATATAAGAATCATGTTATTTAATCATGTTATTTAATGAAAGGAACGATATTTTTGAAATTAAATCTAAAAGAAAATTTTTCTGCCGCGAATGGGATCCGAGCCCAGAATCTTCATCTTGCCGGTGCGGTGTGCTGCTCTACCAGTTAACCAGTTGAGCTAGGACATTTTCATTTCAGATCTAATTTTGAATAGTAAATTTCTGATTTTTCTGAATTTCTGATTTTTAAATATAAAGTTGTAATGTTATTGTTGTCATCACATCAAAGTAACATTATTAATCATAACGAAAAACCAAAAAAAGCCATCCGGTTAAACAATGTAACAACATTTAAAAATTAATAACGTTACGGATGCTTGTTGTCACTGAAAGTCTGTATCAAAATTCAACTTTTACTGTTCTGGTGCATGTAAAATACGAACGTGCAATACTTTTTATCAGGCAATAGTAGACACTTGTCGCTGTCGGGATCTATTTGTTTTCATAGCTGAATGCGGTTTTACATATCGGTGTCGTGAAGTGATGGCACTTGTTTTCATTGCTGAATTCGGACGAATATAGAACAATTTTCTTAACCTCTTTCGCTCATTTATAACGAATTCTAGTGAAATTAATGGAGGGTGTCATTTGTTTTGTCACGGTTGCTAGTCACGGTTTATTCTCGGGTATAGGTAAGATGTGAACAGCGATGGCTACTTTATGTTTTCTTACTTCCTTTCCGTTCATCCGTCCATCTGTGCACACTTCACATGGAAATCACCGATGAGTTACAGTGGAATCACCTATGATTCACATTGAAATCACTAATGATTCATAGTGCAATCACAGATGATTCACAGAGGAATCACCGATGATTCCTCGAGAAATCACCGATGATTCCTCGAGAAATCACCGATGATTCTTCGAGGAATCACCGATCACTGATGATTTATAGTGCAATCACAGATGATTCACCGAGGAATCACCGATGATTCTTCGAGGAATATTAATTATATTAATTTATTAATATAATTAATTAATTAATTAGGAATTAGTGATTTCACTATTAATCATCTGTGATTCCACTGTGAATCATCTGTGATTCCACTGTGAATCATCTGTGATTCCACTGTGAATCATCTGTGATTACACTGTGAATCATCGCAGATTCCGCTGTGAATTATCGCTGATTATTTTGTGAATCATCACTGATTCCCATGTGAATCATTACTGATTACACTGTGAATCATCGGTGACTCATCAATGAATCAGCGATGATTTAGGTCTAAAATTAACTTCCTTAACTACACTCTATCATGCTGGTAAAAAAGCAACATATTTCGCTTCTTATTGACAAACGTTAAACGTACAACAAGTGGAAAAGATCTGTCGGAAAGAGCGGAGCAAAACATGTGTCGCTGAAGGACTTAAAAATGGGAATATATTTGAAAATAGAAAATGACATAACGAAACGAGAAGTACTTTGAGAAAGAGAAACACCTTGAGAACTAGAAGTGATTCATTCGAACAGTGGAAATTAATGAAAACGGAAAACGATCCTCTCACAATTTCTTTAAACAATTGTAGATCCTGATGTCTTTATACTTCTACCCTCGTACAATTTTAAAAATTTTCGCTCGCTCCGCTCGCGATATCTCCACTGCATTTTCACAACTATTTCAAATTTTTCCTCGTTCCACTCTAAATTTGGAACATCAATTTTGAGTTAAAAAATGGTTGCGTCCAAGTGGGGGTTGAAAAGATTCTTCAAAATAATGGAAGTTGGTGTATTCTAAATAGAATATCTGCTACAACAGGACTGGGTTTTTAAGGTGGGTCTGATTAAAATCCTTGCCCCGAACAGTGGTCCAAAATGTGAAGAAACGTTTCAAAAGTTCATAAGTCGTAAGATAAGTGCGTTCGAAAATCGCTTAGATTAGCAGTTACAGACCACTTCCGGTTGAAGTGGCGGCCATCTTGGATTTTAGTTTTATGTGAAATTCATCGGGGACTGATCTCATTGCTTAGGTAAAGGAAGTGCGTTCGAAAATCGATCAGGTAAGCAGTAACAGGCCGCTTTCGGTTGAAGTGGCGGCCATCTTGGATTTCAGTTTTATGTAAAATTCATCGAGGGCTGATCTCATGACTTTAGTAAAGAAAGTGCGTTCGAAAACCGCTCAGATTAGCAGTTACAGGCCACTTCCGGTTGAAGTGACGGCCATCTTGGATTTTAGTTCTATGTCAAATTCATCGGGAACTGATCTCATGACTTTAGTGAAGAAAGTGCGTTCGAAAATCGCTCAGATTAGCAGTTACAGGCCACTTCCGGTTGAAGTGGGGGTCTTCTTGGATTTTAGTTTTATGTAAAATTCATCGGGGACTGATCTCACGACTTTAGTAAAGAAAGTGCGTTCGAAAATCGCTCAGATTAGCAGTTACAGGCCACTTCCGGTTTAAGTGACGGCCATCTTGGATTTTAGTTTTATGTAAAATTCATCGGGGACTGGTCTCACGACTTTAGTAAAGAAAGTGCGTTCGAAAATCGCTCAGATTACCAGTTACAGGCCACTTCCGGTTTAAATGACGGCCATCTTGGATTTTAAGATTGCTCTTGAAATTGCGTATTACTTACTGAGCAACTTTGTAGATCATTTTCTTATGTTTCGCTCATCTTACGACTTATGAACTTTTGAAACGCTTCTTCACATTTTGGACCACTGTACCCCGGTAATAAGTGTAGTTGTATCAATATTGGAAACTATTAAATAAAAGCATTTTCGGAATCGGGAATTTTTCGTATTCTCAACGGGTAAGTTTTTCTGTTCGAGGGAAGCCAAGTGGTTTTAACACCTTCTTCCGCTTCTTTCCTATACCCATGACAACGGTTTATTTGTTACATTTGATGCAAGAAATCTTTAGCAAATGACTTGCTGTTGTAGATGTTTGTTTTCCTATGAAAATAACTTAATTTCCATGGAAACGGGCCACTAGAACCTAGAACTCACAATAGTTATTTTCTCTTATTCAATGAAAATAGATTTATAAAAATTTCACAAAAAAGTCATTGCAAACGATTTTATTCAGAAATACTCAATTTCACGTTAAAAAAAATTATATTTCAGTTATTGCTACTTTTAAGGTAAAATCAATTTATAATTGGTTATTAAATCGAGATTTACATTTATTCACTTTTTCAAATTGAATATCTACGTTGAATTGAATTGTGCGCGCATTTTTGTAATCCTGATTCAAATGCTTTACAAAGTTCCTCTTTCAACCAGTTTAATTCTTTGATGTTTTTCAATGATAAAGTAACAAGTTCCATTGAGTGTGTATACCTCACCAATCGGATATTTTCCATGACTTTTTTTTTCTTTTTTAAAAAAACCCGATACGTCGCGGGGTGTATCACTTAGCGCTAATATACCATTCCACATTTAACTCTCATTTTTTGTTAATTCAGTCTGGTTTACCCTTGCGTGGAAATTAATTTTTCATATTTCGAATTTCAAACGACAACGTGAACAAACTATCGCACGAAATTGTTTCTCCCATTTCGCAACAGTCGTAATTAGTGATGGTTGATTAAAGTTTCAATTTAAAAATTTACAAAATGTTATTTTTTGCTAGGCTTGCTGTACACAAAGGTCTATGAGATGTCCTTTTTGAATAATAAAAATATTTTTTCAATACCTCAGCGTGATGCTTTTAAAATTTCTTTCATTCTGCAACCCTTTATTGGGTTAGGGCATATAGCGCGGTTGTGAAATATAGTTTTAATGGACGGTTTTATCATTCATTAAATTTCCTGGTGAGATATCCACGTTTTTCAGTGTGCCAAATGGGATGAAAACTAAGCAATTTTTGTAATTAATCCAAAAATGTCGAATAGATATGTGCGCCACCAAATCTTAGCGCCGTGTCGTCGATGGAGAAAAGAACATTGAAATCTTATCGGGACTTCACAATGAAACACTCCTCTAGGGACCAAGTGGACTGGGACCGGACATGGAAAGATCAAAGATATGATTTCTGATCGCATTTTTTACATGCCACGGGATTACATGAAGCGAAAATTAAGTTTCGAAAGGAGCTTCTTAGATAGGAACGAATGGATAATTGGGTGGCCAACTCCGCTACCTCGTAGAGAATGAGTTTGATTTACATATGGATCGAAGATGAGTGAAGGGACTGGAGCTGCTTCTCACCTCATATGCGAATGCCTCAAGTTCCTTCAGCTGAGGCACAGGATACTTGGCGACTATGTCGTCCACCCTTCGAGAGTAGCTGAACTAGGGCCTAGGGCCTATCACATTTTTACATGACGAACGGGATTTTTTTTATTGAAGAGTAGATGTTTCTACATATTTTGTAGAAACACGCACGAGGGCCTCCGTTGGGCCCATTGTGCTCGCTATGTTATCATATTTGACTGGTGATCACTCCTGAAATCTGCTCGTACTTGAGATGTAGTTCTGGATATGTTTCGGGTCTAAGCTTTTGATAAGGCTGTACCTTATTACGTACCCGTGAACGGGATTGGGAACAAAGGGTCAAACTCGGGGTAAGGTGAATAGGCACTATGCTCAGGGATAGGGCTGTGGAAGCCAACGTATGTGGCCTGCGGACTAGTCTTTGGGTGGAAAAAAAGTGCCCCAAAGGGGGAATCCTGTCGCCGATCCTATGGCGTATGAAGGGTAGATCCGCTCTTAAGGAGACTCAATGACAGCGGCTCGTTCGCGCAGGGGTACTCTGACGACTTGACTATCCTGATCGGAGGGAAGTTCGAGAGTACACTAGGCGAACGCATGAGAGCTTCCCTGAAAATTGTGAAAGGATGGTGCGGGGAGAAAGACCTCAGAGTTAACCCTACTAAGACGGACCTGGTGCTGTTTACGAGAAGGCGCACAGGGGCTGACTTGGTGAGAAACATGAGACTCTTTGGGAAGAAAATTGATCCCGTTGATCAGGTTAAGTACCTGGGCGTGACACTCGAGAGTGAGTTGAATAGCGCAAGTAAAAGACAAGGCGGAGAAAGCCCTGACTTTTGGATCTGTAGAAAATCTTCGGTAGGAATTGGGGTCTGCCATCTAGAGCGATTCTGTGGATATACGAGACGGTAGTTAGGCCAATGATGGGTAGGGTAGAGTTCACCGACGGATCAAAGACCGCAGAGGCTGTGGGAGCCGGAGTTTATGCCCCAGAAAGCGGAGAGGGAAAATCTTTTCACTTGGGAAGGTTTACCAGTGTTCTCCAGGCTGAAACCTTTGCAACCCTGATGGGAGTCCGCGAAGTACTACCGGGATGTGCGGATGGAAAAGATGTCTTCATCTGCTCGGATAGCGAGGCGGTTATCAAGGCGCTAGCGTCGCCCATCATGACCTCTAAACTAGTGGACGAGTGCAAGGAATACCTGAACTGGATGGGACTGAAGAATCAGATCACTCTGGTATGGGTGCCCGGGCACTCGGGCGTGGAGGGTTGAAAAGGCCGATGAGCTGGCTAGGCTAGGCTCAGTCGCCAACGAATACGGAGCCGAACCATTTATCCCGATACCGAAATCGCTGTGTGCGAAAACATTTAAGGACCGAACATACAAAGCGCTGGGAGGCGTATGAAGGAATAGCTCACACGAAAGAATTCCTGCCTAGGCCAGCTCGGAAGTGGACCAAGGAATTGCTCTGTATGGGCTGGGATCGTAAAGGCGCGATTACCGGGCACTGCGGGCTGGGCAAACATCTGAAGGGAATGAAAATCTCAGGTGACGCCGAGTGTTCCTGTGGACTGGAACGGGTTTGCATGTAATATGCTATTGTCCAAAGTTTCATCATCTGAGACGCAGGATACTGGGCAGCCATGCTTTGCAACCTTCGGAGGTAGTCCAGCTAGGACCTAGCGCGTTAGAGAGGTTCCTGGTGGGAACGCGAAGGTTCTTATGATTTAAATGATGAAAACGGGAAAAGGAGAAAGGGTCACAAGATCTGTGTTCCGGATCACTTAAGGCCCATTCCATGCAAATCGCGACGCCTGTAATGTAAGGAACGGAAATACTGCCTTAACCGTAGGAGATAACGAAACCATACGTTCGGCAGAAAATTAGATCTTGCAATTATGAACAATTTTTTCATAGAATACAAAATTTGGACCCTTGGATGACTCGGGAGAAATTTTCGTTCCTTACATTACATACTATTTGGAATGGCCCTTAAGTGATCGTCCCGACCTCTGATAAATCTAGAAAATAGTCCGACCATTGGAATGGTTAATTATTTGCCCAAATGATATAAACAATCGTATTAACCAAGCGGTAAATAGCTTGATTATAGTATCGGGTTGTGAATATTTCTAGGGGCAGATGAATCGCGCCATTATATCCCTAGATTAATAATATACTATTAAAAAACCTCTAAAACTCAGTAAGAAAAATCTCAATTTTCGCAATTTTTAAGCAAATATGCTACATCTAATGTAAATATTTTTTTGAAATCAGAAAAAGAATCACAAAAAATCCTGCAAAATCTTCTCAAATGTGACAAATTTTAGGGATTCATTCAACCCTCGTTATGGAGTGAATAAGTCGAGCGAACCAGCACAAGGTTCCCTATTCTTCAATCGAATCCATTATTTATGCGCATGTTAAATTTGGCAAATTTTCAATTTTCCCTATGCTAATTTAAATTCAATTTTTAATATCAAATTCATATCATCGCTTCATCGCCGACTATATTATTGTGTGCATGTTAAACAATTTACTTTTCGACCATAATTACACACACGACTTTTTGATGTCCCAAAATTGAAAACAAAAACGAAATTTATAAGTGTTCATGTTATAATCACATTTTGTGCAACGTTTTCCCGCATTAAAATGCAAATTGGAATATCGGTTTTATGTTACTATTGCAATTAAAACATGTCTCGCTGCGATTGACTGCACAACATTGAGGTGACAGTAAAGATATTTTCTGTGGAGTCCAAAACGTTCCAATGAAAATTGTGATAAGCGAAAGTGCATCCAATGGGAGTATTTAGTGAGACTTTGTGTGTAAGTGAATTTGGGCCATTCCAAATGTATGGAATGTAAGCAACGAAAATTACTCCTTTGACTCCTTTGAAGTTAGGGGTAAAAATTTTAAGTGGATCGGTTCAGACGTTTATGAAAAGAAAGTGGACAGAGACGGACAAACGGACATTTTTTCATTGTTGATTGGTCATCTCACACGATAAATTACTCGCAAAAATAACAACGTCATAGCCAAAATTCGGAAGAGCGAAAACGAAACAAAACCTTTTTTCTCTTTCACCACAGGGTCTCTATGCCTTGGACGGTAGTATGGTTTTCAGGTAAAAAGGTATTTCTTTCAGTCATTTATTAATGGCTTCATAACTTATGCAGATCCGTACGACTATTTTTTTACGATCTCCTATAGAGCTTAAGCAAGAACCATCGTATGAGTAATGTAAAACTTGTATGCCAAATCACTGGTTCTTCTTCTTCTTCTTCATCAGCCCATTTTTATCCACTGCTGGATGTAGGCCTCCCCTAACTCCTTCCACTTTTCACGATCTGCTGCTGCTTGCTGCCAGGTAATTCCTGCCGTTCTCTTGATGCTGTTATGCCATCTTTCTGGTGGTCTTCCCATTGGTCTTTTTGTCGGCGGTCTCCATTCCATGATAGTCTTGGTCCAACGCTCATCAGTCCGTCTAGCAATATGACCCGCCCAGTTCCATTTCAACGCTGCTATTCGCTCTATCACATCAACAACTTTTGTTTGTTGCCTAACCCATTGATTCGTCATCTTGTCTCTGAGCGAGATACCCAGCATACTCCTCTCCATGGCTCTTTGGGCCACCCTCAGGTTATGTTCGGACGCTTTTGTTAGTGTGAGGGTCTCAGCTCCATACGTGAGTACTGGGAGGACACATGTGTCGAACACTTTACGCTTTAAACTATTGTTCATTTTACTCTTGAATATTAGTCTGAGTTTTCCGAATGCTGCCCATCCTAACCCGATTCTTCTTCTCACTTCAGCTGTTTGATTGTCGAGACCCAGCTTCAATTTGTGACCGAGGTATATGTAACTGTCAACTCTTTCGATGACATCATTCCCAATCTTAATCTCTGTGTCATCATCGATATTAGTCATTATTTTCGTTTTCGATAGATTCATCTTGAGACCAACTTTTATAGATTCTGCATGCAATTGGTTGATCATCGTTTGAAGTTGGTTGAGATCGGCTGCAATGAGTACTATATCGTCTGCAAAACGAAGATGACTTAAGAATTTCCCATTTATGTTTATCCCCATTATACTCCAATCCAATTTCTTGAATATTTTTTCTAGAGTTAATGTAAACAGCTTAGGTGATATAGTATCACCCTGTCTTACTCCTCTACCAATTCTGAACTTTTCTGTGTTTTCATGAAGTTTCACATGTGACGTTGCGTTTTCATATACATAGCGAATGGTTCTGCTGTATCTTGAATCAACTCTACAGTCGTCTAGACCGTCTAAGATTGCCCAAGTCTCAAGGGAGTCGAACGCCTTTTCGTAATCGATGAATGCTAAAGCAATTCCCATTTTGTATTCGTTACACTTTTCAATCAGAATTCTCATCACCTGCAAGTGATCGTTTGTACTAAAACCGGATCTAAAACCAGCTTGCTCAACTGGTTGACAGAAGTCCAACTTCTTTGTGTTTCGCTTTGCGATTATCTTCATGAAAAGTTTGTAAAGTGTTGACAAAAGACTTATGGGACGATAATTCTTCAAATCTGTTATGTCACCTTTTTTATGCAGTAAAGTTATCATCGCATTTTCCCATGCTTTCGGAATTTTTTCCAACTCTAGGCATTTATTGAACAAAGCCGTTATCATAATTTTCAACGTGTCACCTCCGAATTTGATGGCTTCAATTGTTACACCATCCTCACCGGGGGATTTTTTGTTTTTCATTTCGGTTATTGCCGATTCCGTCTCTTCTACAGTTATGTCTGGCATTTCTTCCGACCCTATATTCGTTATCACTGGTCTATCCGGTTGAGTTTCTGAGGTCGCGATCGTGGGTTTCGGCTGAACGGATGTAAATAAGTCTTTGTAAAATTCTCTCGATATATTTAAGATCTTATTTCGGTCAGTTTGGATGATTCCATTTTTGTCGCGTAATTTGTGGACTTCTTTTTCGGCATTCATCAACTTGGATCTTAGAACTTTCATATTGCAATTTGCTTCGATTATGTCTTCGGCTAATTTAACATTGTGTTTTCTAAGATCTGATCTCATGTTTTTGTTGATTACTTTTGTTATGTTGCGATATTCTGTTGATTCTCTCTTTCCATCCTTTATCAACTTCAGCCTGTCTGCTATCAGATCCAGTGTTTCCTGGCTCAACTTGGATTCCTTTGTTCGGATTGATTTACAGTTTGATTCTATGAACGTTTTTATAGAATCGACAACTTTATCATTTAATTCGTCTAATGTAAAGTTTTGAGTGTCTATGCCATATAAATCTGCATTCATTTTCGTGGTAAACTCTGCACTCAGGTCCTTCAGTCGTTGTACATCAATGATATCCGATTTCTTCACCATTTTCGATCTTTGGAATCTCGTATTCAACACAACTCTAGCACGCACCATTCTGTGATCACTACCAGTCGTAAAATTGTTTAAGACGGTAATATTCTTAACAATTGACAAATGATTCGTAATGATGTAGTCGATTTCATTTCTTGTAACTCCATCCGCACTAGCCCAAGTCCATTTGCGTTGTATTTTGCCAGGAAAGAAAGAATTTGAAGCAAATAAATTGTGCTGCTGAAGAAAGTTTAGAAGTGTATCACCTCTTTCATTCCTTCTATCATAGCTGTAATTTCCAATGGAAGTTTCGGATTCTTCTTCTCGCTTTCCCAGTTTTGCATTGAAGTCACCTGCGATAATCTGGAAATATGCACGATTTTCTTCCATAGCTTTTGCAACGTCCTCATAGAATGATTCTACCTCTTCATCGTCATGCGTGGATGTGGGTGCATAAGCCTGAATCACTTTAATGCTGTATTTGCTGTTTATTTTGAGGCATACGTAGATCACTCGGTCAGATATACTCTTGGTGTGAATTATTCGATTCACCCAACGCCTATTAATGAATACACCAACACCGTGCATCCACGTTTGGCTATCGCTTCCTCTATAGTAAAATGCATGTCCTGATTCTAATTTCAAACATTCTTCTCCAGATCTTCTTACTTCACTGACTCCTACTACGTCCCACTGGTAACGTCTTGGAAATTCCCCAAAACATATTTAAATATCAATTATATTGCTCTTCTTTGAAGTTAAGGGTAAAAATTTTAAGTGGATCGGTTCAGCCGTTTAGTAAGAGAAAGTGGACACAGACACAAAAGTGCATCGTTTGGTTATAATTCGTAGCAAGCATTGATTTTTCATAAATTTTTTGAAAAGTCAATGCCTGCTACATACTTCGACCGAACAACTTTTCAAATGCGTTGCATAATTTAAATGTATGAAATTGAAACGTATCGGTTGTTTTCAGGGCAAAGCATGCTGTGATTTTTCAAATATCTTATGAAACACTTAAGATGCAATCGATTACTTTCATCGACTTTCGACTAAATATTGATGGAAAATTTATTTTCGAAATGTCTTTTTAATTGTTGCAGAGCAAGCGGAAACGCTTCTAATAACACCTCACACGATAAATTACTCGCAAAAATAGTAACGTTATAGCCAAAATTCGGAGGAGCGAAAAAAAAAGTCCAAGAAAAAGAAGTCTACGAGTCCAAATTTTGTGGTCTATGAGAAAACTGCTAACAATTGTAATATCTAATTTTCTGCGGAACATATGATTTCGCTATTTCCTACGATTAAGCCAGTATTTCTGTTGCTTACATTACAGGCGTCACTGTTTGCATAGAATGGGCCAGTTACATACATTTTTTAAGTTGATTTTTCATGCTTTTGAGTAAATATTTTAAACTGAAAAACATTTCGTTAATCCGATTAAGTCTCATTAAATACTCCGACTGGATGTGTTTTTGCTACAACCAACATACTTTCGGATGAAAAATGTTAGAGATTTAAATCAAACATGTTCACTGCATTGAATCCATTCGGTGTATTGATTTACGGACTTTTTTTTCCCAAAATGATAAAAAGAGGATTTGTAACTTTACCAGTGAATTAAATAGAATACATTGCATTTTTTAAATAATTTATACCCAGCAGCCTTTACATAACTTTCATAAAACTAACCCAGTCCATGACAACGTCAGGGTTGATTTTTACTTTCAGCTTTTTGTGAGATACCCGTCCAATTCATCCCACCAAATATTTCATCATGAAATGTTCATGTTTCTGTCCGTGATAGAGAAATTTCACCAGTACAGCGAAAACATTTGTGGGAAAAACTCAAACTCCACAAAAATCCGGACGAAGTTTCAAAAATGATACGGATCAGTACTGATCAGTTTAAAAACTGATTGTGGTCAGTGCTGATCAGTTTCGAAACTTAAACTGATACGAATCAGTACTGATCGGTTTCAAAACTGATCTGGATCAGTACCGATCCGTTTTAAAACTGATACGCATCAGTACTGATCAGTTTCAAAACTTATAACTTGTAACTTATGAGTTATAAAATTTCTAACTTAGGGGTAGACAATCGTGAATTCTGATTCCAAAAGGATTTTCTTTGATTTCCAAGGATTTTCTTGAAATGTAAAAGATTTTTTGAGGATTTTCCTCGAATTTGAGGATTTTCAGCAAATTTGAGTGCAAAAGGATTTTCGACGCTTATCCGCCCTTCGATTTCATCATCTGTCAAAAAAGAAATTTTTGATCAATTTAAATATTTACGATGCTTAAGCACCCTCTAAAGTATTGTCCTAGCTCCGGCTCAGCGCTATTCGGTGTTAACCAATTACACCACGCTCTGTGAGGAGGATCCAGTCAAATGTGACAGTAGCGGTTTATATAGAGAAACGACACATTCTCAAACTTGACCAAATCTGATGAAATGGAATGGTTTTTTGAGTGTGGGTGGAACCGATAATTCCCTCTTATGGTCATATGCATCATGAACAGATTCCACTGTCTCAATTAGAAGTACGTTTGATCTGATAACTCTGAAAACATTTCAATAGTAGGGAGAGTAATATTTAATTCCCTAATCTACGTCTCATTCCCTTTTGTAAGTAACTCATCTTTCGGTTGACGTATATCTGCATAATGCAGACTATATACATCGCATTTCGTTTTGTGCTTTTTAAAATTCTCTATGAAAACATTTCTCAATGCATCTGACATTTGTTTCTTTTTTTATTAGAAGTTGAAAAAGACATGGCAAGCGACGAAAATGGCGTCGATGTTGAGAACGATGAAGATCAGCAAATGTTGCTAGACATGGAAGGAATGGATGCAAATGATCCAAATGACCCAAACGACCCGAATGATATGGGTAGACCGCGGAAAATTCGACGGTAAGCATTTAAAACTTATATTTACTGTCATGGCAAAATGAAGATGAGTTTTGTACTTCTGCGCAGGTTTTTGCGGTGTTAAAAACCTGCGCATACAGCCGCACGATTTTAACTTTGAAATATTTATTTTGTTCAAAACAAATGAAACATCATGCGGGGTGCTTTGTACTCATAATGATTTTGCCATGACTGTATTGTCGAATAGCCAAAATGTTAAGACGAAACAGATAATAACGAATTTTCTGAATTTTTAAGCCCCAAAAAGTACGTTGATCATTATTTGAATAAGAACTTTGATCTTCTGCGCAGGTTTTTAGCACAGCGAAAACCTGCGCAGTACAAGGTTGTTATTTAAATTTGAATCGTAATAAACCTTCCAATAAAAAATGCTTTTTGTGCAATAAAAATAATTAATGTCCAATAGAAAAGTGATTTTTGTCCAATAAAAATGTGTACGTAGTCCCAACCAAGAACCTATCTAGAGCGGCAGGCCCTATGCTGGGTAATGTTGCGGGTTGGCCCACATAACTACCTAGAATCCTGAGCCTCAGTGAGCAAAACTTCGGACATTCACATATTACGTGAACACCCGTCTCCTCGCCGAAGCCACAGGTGCAATTGGGATCATTGGAGAGTCCCATTTTAGCTGATAGCTTGCTTAGTCTACAGTGCCCGGTGATCGCACCAACCACTCGCTTGATGCGACACCTGTCCATGTTTAGCAATTCTCTAGTCCACTTTCCATCGGGCACCGGGAACAAGCGCTTTGCGTGCACTCCTTCCTCATAGGTGCTCCAATGGTTAACGAATTCCGACTTAACCCAACACTTTATTGGCCCACAACTTAGAGTTGCCGAACCTTTCCTCGCCAGCTCATCCGCTCTCTCATTTCCCTCCACGCCAGAGTGTCCGGGAACCCAGACCAGCTTTACCTGCCGCGAACGTCTCAGCCTGAGTCACGTTGGCTAACCTCCCTAGGTGATACCACCTTTCAACAGCCTGCCCTGGAGAAAATACCCCGGCGCCCGGCGTCCACACCTTCCTTAGTTTTAGAGCCGTCAGTGAAGCTTACAACTTCTTCACCCGAGATGTGACTTGGCCACCCTTCGAGCCATTCCGACCTGCTGGACACACAGTCTCAAACCGCCTCACAAAGTCTGTCTCCGGCCTCATTCGGTCCCTAGGCATCTCAAAGACCTCATTGGTGATGACTTTCTTGATTTTCCCATGGCCCGAAGTGAAATTCGGAGTCCGAAGATCATTCTGTGATAACCTATCTGCCGTAGCAAAAGCTTTCGCCTTTCCACGTGATTCGACGTAGACCGATGGAAGGTTAATCAACGTCTCAATGGCCGCCGTAGCTGTCGACCTCATAGCACCGGTAATACAAATGCACATCAGCCTTTGAATCTCGTTCAGCTCTTTCCTCGCACTCCCTATGTCGAGTCTCGGACACCACACAACACAGCCGTGACTCATCATGACTGCTTCATAAATCCACAGTATAGCCTTGGACGGTAGACCTCAGTTCCTCCCAAAGGAGCTCCTGCAAATCCAGAAAGCTGCTATAGCCTTCTGTGCCATGCTCGATCCAATTTAACTTGCGATCGAGAATAACTACCAGATATTTTCCCTTCTCTCCAGGGACGATGTCTTTATCGAACAGCCTCAGATCACCTACAAGTTCTTGACCCGACATTCTCTTGCAAAAGAGAACTATGTCCGTCTTGTCCGGGTTAAACTCTTAGGCCGTTGTTTCGACACCATTCCTCAACTTCTTTCAGCGAGTACCTCATCCTATCGATCAGCGTGCTCCCGTACTTACCTCTGATTAGAATTGTCAAATCGTCCGAGTACCCTAGGGCGAAAATCCTCTCGATGTTCAGCCTCCTGTCCACGACCATGCACCACAGCAGAGGAGATAATATATCCCCCTGAGGGCAGCCCCTGGCAGCGCAGAAACTAGACTTGTGGCCACATGCAGTTGCCTCAACTGCCATGTTCCTGAGCATACCTGTGATCCACCGCGTCACCATCTGTCCTACTCCTCTACTTTCTAGGGCTCAGCGGATGATCTCGAAGTTGGTATTGTCGAAAGCACCTTGAATATCCATGAAACATCCAAGTGCTATCTTTCCCCCTTCGAAGGATCTCACTAACTTGGCCACCTGACTGTGCAGAGCGGAGTCAGTAGATTTACTAACAGGCACATGCAGTGGACATCTCGGAAGAATTTCATCCCTGATGTAGAAATCTATCAGTCTTTCTAACGTTTTTTGTACGAAAAACGTAAGACTAATGGGCCTGAAGTAAAATGGAATTTGATTTTCTAATTCAGAATAATTTTTCAATCAGCAAAAGATGTTGAAATCCTAAATAAGTACAAGGTTTGACTATCCAACAATCAACTCAAATGCGACACCAGCAACACTTTTGGTTGTTCGACTATTCATAGAATAAACCTATCATAAGTAGCAAATGTATAAAATGAAATTTCTTTTTCTCATTCCATCAAGTAGATCTAGAACAACGTTCACAACGTTCCAGTTGCATCAATTGGAACGAGCGTTCGACAAGACTCAATATCCAGATGTCTTCACCCGGGAAGATTTAGCCTTGCGACTAGACTTAAGCGAAGCTCGCGTGCAGGTAATTTTTTTTTTTTTCCACCCAATTGACAATTTTAGCCCACGCAAAATTTGAAATTTTTCATAAAGTTTAACTGTTTGACGTTAGGTGGCAGTATAAAAACCTGTTTGTTTACGTAAATTTACGCTCTGATCGCGTGGAAACGAAATTCAAACCGCACCGCACTAAAAGCGTCAATAGTCGGTGACCTCATCACGCGATTGACAAATGCACTTCTTTAAAATATATGTCTTCGGGGCGCGGATATTTGTGTAATTGAAAATAAATTAATTGATTGGAAATACTCGTTCTCGTATAATTATAATTTGTGGACAACTCTCGAAATTATTTCAATCACTACCAGCAATTGCATTGCATTGGCGCAGTTCATTACACAGGCGAAATGCATTAGTTTATGTAATTGACATAATCAAATCCGAATTAATTGACCGGAGGCTCAAAATGCTTTTAAATATTTCCAAAATAACAAATTCGCTTTCAAGTACAATTCCATTTTAATTGGTTTATTCATAGAGATTTCAAATTAGCCGAATTGATTTCAATTTACTTCGTACCTTTAGAGTCTCCCTCCATTAGATAAATATAGATAAATACCAGACTTACAAGCTGAATTAAAATGTTTTCAATAACACAGCGAATTATGTACTTAACCACTTCATTAATTCCCAAAGAACTCATTCCGTGTAACAACAATAGTTTTTTTTATGAACTATTTAATTTAAAGGGTACAAATAACATTATTATCCAACAAAATAAATCCTCATTCCTCGAAACCCCAAACGATCAAATTTCTTTCATTGCAACAACAATTACTATGTTACACAAATGTTCTACACTTAACGTACCGTATGTCTAAGCTTACTGAATTAAACATACGTTTGTGACAGACTTCAATAAATACAATGATTTTTAGAAACAGTTATCATGATTGTAGGCTAGAACAGAGTGTTAAAAGTATCAGTTACGCCACGAGAGAATGTAATCTGCTCGTTTAATGCGACGTCATCGGCTTATGTCAAAGTATACGAAATTTCATGATGAAGGCATAAGCTAGTGCCGCGCCGGTGTCAGCCGAATGAAATGTTTGCAATAATTTGAACATTTTGACTTCAGTCTTTTGTTTCGATCTTTACAAGTAATTTTCAACTTGAAGTTTTCAGCGCGTCAACGGCTCGTGATCAAACGCGTCAAACTATATCGATTTTCAATGCTTAAGCTGTCAAGCAAGCAATATCATTGCCCATTGTATCATGAAAATCACTATACTTTGACATAAGCCGGTGACGCCCTAAAACGGGTATTGTGACCGAAGCTAACTTCATTGGAAAAAAAACAGCTAATTTTTTCGCAATGAAGTAAGCTGACAAGCACACCGATTTTGCTTCGCTTTCCTTTAGAACTTTTGAAAAATTCGATATAAGCCAACGCCGCAGAATTCTACCAGACCCGGTGAACGCAACCATACTGCATGTCAATCTTATCCTTTTTACATTACAACCCAGTGAATAAAAAATGAACTTTAGATGCCTTCAGAATCCATCACGCAGTGAACTCAAGTGATGCATCATCTGTCACTGTCACTGTCATCTGGGAATAGATTCTAAATGCATTCGAAATCCATTTATTCGCTCAATTGTGAGACATTAGACAAATTTTCGCAGTTAAGGGGACAAGTTTGACAATCAACCTGGCTGCGTTCACTGGATAAAAAGGTGCATTCGCAAATACGAATGAGATACGAATGTGAACGGTTGCGACGAGAGGGGAACAGTGCAATAAATTTTCTGCAACAAAAACTTTAGCACTGAGAAACATAGTCAAAATGATCAGCGCAATATTTTGAGCGCAGAAAAAAATTAGAGATAGCAAAATAGGCAAAGCTTAGTGATCTTAGCGAAAATCCACGTTTTTAGTGCGGCGTCGGCTTATGTCAAAATATACAAAATTTCATGATGAAATTCAAAATATGTGAAGCAACGAAAAATGATGTGCTTGTCAAATGATGAAATTTCGTATACTTTAACATAAGACAACGTCGTACTAAAATCGCTTGGATGACGAGACTTGCTGTTCGGGTCAGGTCAATCGTCAAAGTCAATTTTATATTTTTAACATTACCCGTCATATCAAATTACAACTCTAAAAAAGAGATTAAAGATATACATTCATAAAATCACATACACAAACTACTTGATATTATGCAAATGTGTTAACGCATTTATTGTAATAGAATTGCTGCAAATTGATACAACAGTTTGGGTCGTGTCATCTTGTTGTTATATTTATTTTTCTTCATTATTTTTGCGCTGAAATGAATCTGTTTTCGAAAAGGGAGACTTTTCTATTGTCACTGGTTTAGAGTAGAATCGCGTCGAAGGATGAAAAAGTCTCAAAAATTTAAATACGGCAAGGTGGCATGCCGCTTTAGTTGATTTCAAATCGAGTTGATTTACAATTTTAACATTGAGGTAGAAGCCTGTCGCAGTTGATTTTGCTTTGTGAAGGGAATAGTACGTATCAGAATAGATGTGGCAAACAGAATATTTGTTGCAAAAAGGCTCGAACGTATCTAAATATAGAAATAAGCAAACAATCTAATGTTTTGTGCTCTTTTGTAACTATAAGAATTTCAGAGATCCATAGAAATTACCCAAGGTAATGTCAAAGGCTCTACCGAAGGACGTCTGAGACAGACCATTGATGGCCTCTGTTCTCCCCTGCACCATACGAAAAAGAGCACCAACGTAGTTTCTTCAAGAAATCCTGAAACTATTTCCTCTATTCCTCTATTAATTTTCTCACCAACTTTGCCTTTAGAAGCAACATTCTAACTTCCTAGAGATATATCCTAGAGATATACCCCATCCCGCCCAATTCTGGAAGTGGTGGTAATATTCCAGGATTAGGCCATTTTTCCCTAAAATCCAGAAACACATGTTCTCTAAAATTTCGTTCTTTACAACTTTGCCTTTGGAAGCAACTTTCTACTTCTTATAGTTCTAGAGATATGTATCATACCTCCCAGTTCTAGAAATGGTCATTTCCCAGGATTGAGGCATTTTTACTCAAAACCCTGAGACACGTGTTCGCTAAAATTTTATTCTCTACAACTTTGCTTTCGGAAGCAACTTTCTACCTCTTATAGTTCTAGAGATATGGATCATCCCTCCCAATTCTAGAAGTGGTCATATCCCAGGATTGAGGCATTTTACTCAAAACCCTGAGACACTTTTTCTCTAAAATTTTATTCTCTACAACTTTGTCTTTGGAAGCAACTTTCTACCTCTTATAGTTCTAGAGATATGGATCATCCCTCCCAATTCTAGAAGTGGTCATATCCCAGGATTGAGGCATTTTACTCAAAACCCTGAGACACTTTTTCTCTAAAATTTTATTCTCTACAACTTTGTCTTTGGAAGCAACTTTCTACCTCTTATAGTTCTAGAGATATGGATCATACCTCCCAGCTCTAGAAATGGTCATATCCCAGGATTGAGGCATTTTTACTCAAAACCCTGAGACACGTGTTCGCTAAAATTTTATTCTCTACAACTTTGCCTTCGACAGATAATCTCCATATTGCATAGTTGAGCAAATATAGACGAAAAACCATTTGCTTTCGTATATGGCCAAGAAACTCAATTTCTCCCGTTCCATTAGTCCCACTGCCCAGACCACAGACCCAATTTCCACACAAAAAAATTCCCCAGTTTCGTGAGATCAAATGCTTTCATTTGACACCAAAACCCAAAACGAACAATTTCCGTGATATACTTGCTGAGATATTTGCGAAAAAGCTTCACCGACCCTCCAAAAACCATGTTTTTGATCACTTTTTCGACCGTACCTGCGGAACCACTTGACCGATTTTGCTCATCTCTAAACATGTATCATGAGAAATACGTATTGTGATTGGTGCAGCCATTTAGAAAAAAATGACAGGACAGACTTTTATCATCTCTAGACGATATTAAATGCATCCCCCTCACTCTCGCCTCTATGTACCCCATGTTACAATAAAATGTCTTGTAGTAAACGTATAGGACCTTTGTCCAAAAACAAAAATATCAATGCGCTGAATGGCTTTGCTAGGTGGCATTACAACATTCTGAGGTTAAGCTGCTGTGATATCCCATCCCGTTCACCATGCATTATCCTGTGAAACGATCAAACGAGAACGTGAGAACCTGAAAAATTCCAAGAAATCCAACGTCAATAAAACACACAAGACGTTTAGAAAAATCCTGTGTGAACAAACAAGTCGTCGTATCAATGCAAGCGCAATATAATTTGCCTTATGCATTTAAACTCCACGGGACAATGTACGCAATTGTCATATGGCTCCGTTATCTCACTAATTGTTTTGTATGGTACGAAATGAACATTTTAAAGGAATGCACGGGAACGGATGCGGCAATATCTCACGGACGTGGGCGATGAGAATGAAAACGCGTTCGATCTGTGATTTTCGCAAAGCATAAATACCAGTTACGATCAAGGGTTGAAAACGAGTAGTTGAAAGTTGTTTGTTGGTTAGTTAGTTAGTGAATTGAAAGTTCGTAGTTTTTCAGTCAGACATTCTCACGTTGGGCGCCATTGTGAAGCACGAGACCTGTTTTGGACCGGGATATGTGATTACAGAATAGAGAATTTATCGGGAAATGTGATAAAACACTGGGGTGTGAGACCGTCTGACTGACTAGTTAACTGACCAACTACGAACTTTCAAGTAACTAACCAACTTTCAACTACTCGTTAGCTAACCAACAACCAATTTTCGACTGTTAGCTTTCAACTCTCGATGCATAAGGCATCGTATATTGCGCTTGCATTGATACGACGACTTGTTTGTTCACAGGAATTTTCTAAAAGTCGTGTGTGTTTTATTGAGGTTGGATTTCTTGGAATTATTCATGTTCTCACGTTCTCGTTTGATCGTTTCACAGGATAATGCACGGTGGACGGGATGAAATATCACACTGGGTACACTCAGAGAAAAAAGGACAGCTGGATTCATTTGTATTGTCTAATAAAATATAACGCTTTAGTATCGACAAATTGTTTTTTATGCTAGGGGCTGTTCATAAATGACGTCACGCTTGCTATAAAATCCACAAAGTTCATAACTCCAAACTGGTGAGACATTTTGTTTATAGTACTCCGGCTACCCCCCAAACACACCCCCTGTTTGGGGGGGGGGGTAGCCATAGTCCTATAAACATAATTTGCTGTCCTGACCTTTTATGGATACCAATTTTTTATAGCAAGCGTGACGTCATTTGTGAATGGCCCCTTACTGCATAAGTAAACATTGTCGCTATAAATGCTGTTATTTTCTGATGTAGTCGTTCTAGGCGGGGCGCGAAGTTCGAACAAATTAATGGAGTAATGGTTATAAGATCTGCTTGATACTATGAGACACTCAACCGCAGACAAATTTGTTCCGAGTATCAGACTTGTAAACAAAAGAAAGGTGATTGAATCGGTCCAAGATAAGTGAAGTTGAGTGCAGCGCCAGAAAAGGTATACCGGTATTCAGCATCTCCTAGTTTTCGATTTTAGTACGTCGCAGATGGAACTAGATTTGTCGCACAGTTTGTGACGTTCCAGTAATGAAATTATCTTAAAAAGTCGAACCACAAGTAACGAAACTAGTAAATAATGATTCAGTTCCGAACACTCAAACCAAAAAATGCTTGACTCGGTCGAGGGTGATGGGAAGTTGTACCAACGAGTTAGTTAGTTTCGTTTATTGGCTCAAATCTAATTACAATATATTGGTAGTTTGATGTAATTAGGCCTCTTAATTGGGCCTCTTTTCCTTGCCATTAAAAATATTACAAAAATAAAAGCGCATCACTTCACAATGAGTTCAAGAAATTGTCCCTAGAAGGTGTTTATAATTGTAGTGGATAAGTTTTGGCGCCTAGTTGTGTCCGGTGATATATTCCCTATGTTATACGTCCTTTATGTGCTGATTTTTGAATAGCTCCAGTGTCCTAATGTTCACCAGAGGAAGCACCTGTTCCTTTATTATTGCTGAACCAAAGAAAGTTTTTCTTGCAACAGTAAGCGCAGGGCAATTGGTCAAGAGATGTAGTGGGGTTTCATCCTCTTCGTTGCACCTTTTACATGATTCGTCCTGTGACAAACCTATTCTATGTATATGCTTATTGAGTTTACAATGACCGGTTATTAGTCCGATAATTGATCTTAACTCTTTCCTGCATTTTCTCATTAAAAATCTCGTAGTTCGCTGGCTGCATTCTACGATAAACTTTTTACTATGCTTACAGTTTTCCAACTTACTCCATAGTTCGTTGTGTCTTCGGGTGAAGTGTTCCCTGATTATTTGGCGTTGTGTGGCATATGTGATACCAAACGCAGGTTCTGGTCCTTAGCTACCGTTTCTGACTAGTTCGTCCGCCTTTTCATTCCCCATTATACTTTGGTGTCCAGGCACCCATGTTATACTTACATTATTTTCCTCTGATATGTCGTTGATGCTATCTAGACACTATTCTAAACTGATATAGAAGTGAAGCAGTGTGAATTTAAGGCTTTTAACGAGCCTTGATTATCCGAGTATGTAGATACTCATTCCTTTCATACCTCTTTCTTTCAGTTTGCCCATTCATCAATAATAGCGTATGCTTCAGCTTGTGAGATTGTGGCGTAGGTACCTAACGGCGCAAAGGTTGAGGTTGGTGGATCTAACTAATAGGAGCCTGATCCCGTTCCCTCTGTCATTTTTGCGCCATCTGTGAAGATGGCTAAGCCTTCTTGATTCAGCTGATCTTTCCCCAGCCATTCCGTTCTTTCAAATTTCCTCCCGAATCGATAGATTGGTGCAAATTTGTCTGAATGCATCAATAATTCTGGTAACTCTTTACAGTTCTTTTTCACAACGAGACACGACTGAGTCAAAGAGTTCAATAGAGAGAAAGATGATCATAAAACCCCATCATTCAGTTTCCTTTGAAACTATTCCCAGCTTGAAGCAAAATAATTGCTGGTATGGGTATCAATAAATTAATAGCATCAGCGGCGGTTTAAAATGCGTAATGTAAAAGAGTTAACTCGACTGTAAAGCTAAAACAATAGAATCAAACAGTCCAGTGCACATCCAGACTTAAGAGGGGTTTCGATAAAATTATTTAATAACAAAATGACATATTTTACGTAAATTAACAAGAAAAACACAGAAAAATAATATTGTTAAAGATTTTGTTTGTTTGATAAAGCCAACAAGGGTGCTACGTATTTAATATAATTACGTAATTACGCCCTTTTTTATGTAACAAATAGCCAGTCTGCTACAAACTAATATACAGAGCGTGTAATAAATGTAGTAAATAGCCTTTGTAGCTAAATTACACAAACGCAATGGACGGGAAATGAAACAACAATGAAATTTCACATTATTTTACCTGATGTAGTGAGTAAACATGAGGTACATTATATACTGACTGGGTAATTGGGTGAGAAAACTTCGAACAAGTTTTCTTTAATCAAAATCGAATATGTATTCTGTGCAAAATGATGTCCTACTTTTATTCGAAATTGTGTGTTTTAAATCACAGACCAAGTTGTGAAAAATTTGAATAATATTTGCCACAGTCAGTGGGTTATTTGATAGAAATAGTTATTTCATAGTGACGTACATGTGCAATCCGTCCAATGATATTCATAAAATAAAGTTTGTATTCTACCAGCCAGTGCATTACGTTTTGGCTGAAAAAGCCGTGGTTAACAAGCACGTAAAGAGCGATAAGCAAATAGATCCTGTAATTTAATGGGATCTAAGACAAAAAATCCCTGGACAAAAAAATCCCCGGGCAAAATATCTTCATGGAGGTTATTTTGTCCGTTTTTTAGTATGATTATTAACGCAGTGATGTGAATGTGTTTGATGCGGTCAGGGTGAGTAATGAAGTTTATAGGAGCGGGCGCTCTTCCCCAAACCCCCGCGCCTGCGGCGAGCTGCATAACGTTTTGGGGCTCTGCCCCAAACCCCAGTAGGGGCTCTGCCCCTTAGACCCTGCCAGGGGGAATATTTCCCCCTTGACCCCCTTATTGCGGGGGCTGCCGCCCCTCGACCCCGCTTTTTTTCCAATCTAACCTCTACATGTACATTGTACAATAATGAGTTTTTTTGTTGGGTTTTTTTTTGTCAGGGTTTTTTTGTCCGGGGTTTTTTGGTCCAGGGGGTTTTTTGTCGGGATTTTTTTTGTCCAGCTACATAGCTACTTTATGTTTTCACCTTTCCTGTCTGTCCGTCCGTCTGTGCACCCTCCACTAAGCAACCACATACGATTCACCGGGAAATGACCTATGATTCACCGAGGAATCACCAACGATTCACAGAAAAATCACCCATGATTCACCGGGGAATCACTCAGGCCAATGAAACGATGAAAGCCAGTTAACGATTAAGTTAATAACACAAATTGGTGGCAATGAGTTGAATTCGAGATACCATGGCAAAGAATGAGCACGATACGAACACCACATCCACAGCATAATACAGTCGACTTTAATGTATCTCTGACGAAGTGATCCGTTAGTAGAGGTTCTCCAGCTATCAAGGCCGTCTCGTAATCCAAGGTCTGACACAGCCTCGCCACCGTTCAACCAAATCGAACGCCAAGGAAATCGAAATACATTAGTAGGTGGAAAGATTGATTCCATAGGTTAAGAGTAGCGTCAGTGCGTCTACACGTTGGTCTGTGAGGATGATCGGTGAATTGTTATAGTTTTTTTGCGCAATCATTTTTGAGGTTAACGTTTCAATAGGAGGCGTTTTATAGTGTAAGATTTGTTTTCAATGCACCACTTCAAGATACAATCAATCGATTTAGATTGCGCTAATGATGTGGTTTTCGACGTTACCAATTAATTTGATCCATAACACAAATTACTCGACAGCTTTTCGTTAGGAACAAAGTGGTGATGACGCTTTCGTTGTCGTGAAGAAATAAAAGTGAAAAACCACAAGAGCGGCTAAATAGCGTAGAATTCTCGAATTGTAGATCACCGTAAGGTTTCGTTAAAAAACAAGCGTTAACCAGAAAAGACGACAAACTGAAGAGAAACAATAGCAATTGTGTTTAAGCCAAACAAGCACACGTCTACACTGTACGAGCGACTGAACTGAACAGAGGTGATTCACCGAGGAATCACAGGTGATTCACCGGGGAACCAGGGATGATTCACCTGGGAATCACAGATGATGTGATGTGATGCGGTAATTCCGCAGTGAATTATCGATGATGAGACCAAAGTGAATCATCGATGATTCCGAAGTGAATCATCGGTGATTCCGAAGCGCATTATCGGTGAGTGATTCAGAAGTGAATCATCGGTGATTCAGAAGTGAATCATTGGTGATTCCGAAGTGAATAATAGGTGATTCCGAAGTGAATCATCGGTGATTTCGAAGTGAATCATCGGTGCTTCCGAAGTGAATCATCGGTGCTTCCGAAGTGAATCATCGGTGATTCCGAAGTGAATCATCGGTGATTCCGAAGTGAATCATCAGTGATTCCGAAGTGAATCATCGGTGATTCCGAAGTGAATCATCGGTGATTTAGAAGTGAATCATTAGTGATTTTGAAGTGAATCATCTGTGCTTCCGAAGTGAATAATCGGTGATTCCGAAGTGAATAATCGGTGATTCCGAAGTGAATCATCGTTGATTCCGAAGTGAATCATAGTTGATTCCGAAGTGAATCATAGGTGATTCCGAAGTGAATTATCTGTGATTCCGAAGTGAATTATCGGTTATTCCGAAGTGAATCATCGGTGATTCAGAAGTGAATCATCGGTGATTCAGAAGTGAATCATCGACGATGCACCGGTGAGTCATCACTGATTCCCCGGTGAATCATCTGTGATTTTCTTCTAGTGAATCAACGGTGATTCCCATGTGAATCATCGGTGAGTTCCCGGTGAATCATCGGTGAGTCCCCGGCGAATACCCGGCGAATCACCGGTGAGTACCCGGAGAATCTCCTCTGTGAATCATCTGTGGTTCCTCGGTGAGTCTTATGTGATTCCAGGTTGAATCATATGTGATTCCAAGGTGTAATTACAGATGATTTAGGTCCAAAATTAACTACACTCTATCACTACTTTTTTGTACACACGACAATGGTTTATTTCAATCACAAAACAAATATCCATACAAAATATGCGTTTTGTCCGATTCTGAACGATTGAATTGTTGGTAAAAGAGTGAGCTGTTCACAAAACGAAAATCTGTGATATCATCTCTAGCTGTAGTTGAAAATAGTAGATTTTGACACAACCAAGTGCATACGAGTTTTGTACACACACGGGTACTTCCTTGTTGCTTTAAGGTGTAGTAAGCAAAAATGTGTTGCAAAGTGCACATTATGATGTAATAATCATTTCATCATTACATCACATAGTAAGATGATTGTTACTTGCTATGCATACACCAACACAATGAACGCAAAGGTCAATGGAGTGATACTGAATTGTTCGTCGTCATCGACAGGGGGTTTCTGCAGTTTAATTCAAGAAAAGAAGTCACATCCATTAAATTTTTTATTTCATTAAAAATTATGGAACTACACGTACACATGATGCATTCAATCAATGAGTAACTCAAATTTCACGTATCCTACTCCACTATCTCGGTTCAGCTCAATATTTTTCGCCCATGCCTTACATTCGATGCTAATAACAACGCCTCCTGTAATTATTCAAGTGGAAAAGTGGAGAAAGAAGTCAATAGATTTCGTTACTTACTCGTTGGACGTTCTAACCGTATTGCAACAATTGGTAACCAGGAACATTCTTAACGGGGAAATAGTACACAGGGAAACCTCTTTGTGGAAAATATGAAATCGGTCCAATAAATTCTTTGTCAGCGGGTAACTCACCATCACACGAAAACCAAATGTATTTCTGAAACATTAGAAGGTTAATTAGAAGACAACGCAGCATTGTTAAGCCAAAGCAACGTATCGCATCAAATCCTCGGTGAGCTTGGAGCTTCTTTCGAATTCCATTGCAATGCGATGTTTTAGCTTAACACGGCAAAACTGTTCTAAGGAAGCGTCCCGACTCCTACCTCCATTGGATTTCTATTTTCGGTGTGATTTATAACCTCTTTCAAATCACGGGGTAAATTTAAAAATGGATCTGAATGTTGTTGAATGTCGCTTCCATTTAAGCTTGTTGGTGCCCAATCTGAAACCTTTTATTTAATCGAAAATGTATCCTCGTTACGTAGCCATTGAAACGTTAAGTCATACTTCGCTTAGTGTGAAATATAAACACGGACTGCTTCTTGAGAAGCCAAAATCGTTACGTGAACATAAGCCTAAGCTTTGGGTAGAGAATGCACAAACTTTGTCTGCAGCAGGTCCATTATTAAAATCACAATGAACAACGTTTTCTTCCCGATTGTGGCGTTCATAGTTATTTAAAAACGTATCTATCGAATTGATTAACGGTCGATACTCTGCTTCGTCTATGGACTTGACATAAATAAAATTCCCATAGGTTTCTGGAATGATTTTAACTGTTGGTGTCTTGATCTTGTTTATGTTGAATGGCCAAAAGTCCCAGGAGGCAATGGAACTTCTACAAATCAAGACGAGGCACAGGCAAAACAACGTTCGCCTGCCTAAAATCATCGAAGAATTGAAAAACTTCCAATTTATCAAATCCCAAGCAAGTCACTTACAGTTGTTTTTCAACATTGTTATCAAAATTTACTCAATGACTGACTCAATGTTGTAGAGATTTGAAATTATTTTCTTAGCAAAAAGCAATTTCAACTGTGCACTCAATGGGTTCGATAAATTTGATACAGCAGATGGTCAGGGCTGTAAAGTTAGATTACAATTTTGTTTTAGAATGACATTTTTTTGAATCATTGCGCGCTTTGACGATCACTCAAAGTTAATTTGAGGCTAACTTCAGGTTAACTCTCCATTACAAAAGAATACGAATTTTTGTTTCAAAATCGTAGCAAACTTCACTTTGAATCAAATTTACAATGAAGTTAGCTGACAGTTTTGACATTTCCATTAAATTCTTCTGTTTTGAAAATTCAGAACATCGACGTCATTAAGAGCACGTCCCAAAAATGTGAACTGTCAAATTTGCGATGTTTTTTTAGAACGAAATCCTGTGTAAATAAAAATTTTTTTAAATTATTGTTCATGTACTGTGAGAGTATGACTCCAACGCAAAAAATAGATGAATTTTAATTCAAAAATTTCAAATATGAAGGGAAAAATTAGCCTTGAGATAACATCGCAAATAAACTTGTAATGCGATGATTTTTCAGAGGAACTTTCGACCTTCATACTTTAACTTTTTGGATTCTGATTCATCTTCGTGTAAGAGTCTTCCTCTCACATTGCATGAGCAGTAGTTTCGAATAATTTTTTATTTACGCAGCATTCTGCTCTGGGGTGTGACAGTCTTTTGTTTTAATCTTTGCAAGTAATACTCGACGTGAAGTTACCCGCAGTTGCGACCGAAGCTAACTTCATTGCAAAAAAATCAGCTGTTTTCATTCATTTACCTAAATCAGCTGACTTCATTGAAAAGTTAAAAAAAAAACAGCTGATTTCGGTTGCAACTGCAGCTAACTTCACGTTGAATATTACTTGCATAGATCAAAACAAAAGACTGTCACGCCCCTGATTCTGCTCCAAAAAAACATCGCAAATTTGACAGTTCACATTTTTGCAACGTGCTAGACTCATTAAAAACTTTTCAGCAAGTGTCAGACATTCTTAGAAAGTTATCAGCAAGTGTCAGAAAGTTATCAGCAAGTGTCAAAAAGTTGTCAGCAAGTCTTAGAAAGTTGTCAACAAGTCTTAAAAAGCTGTCAGGAAGTGTCAGACAGTCTCATAAAGTTGTCAGCAAGTTTCAAAAAGTTTCAGAAAGTTGTCAGCAAATGTCAGAAATTCTCGAAAACTTGTCAGCAAGTGTCAGAAAGTTGTCAGTAAGTGTCAGAAAGTTGTCAGTAAGTGTCAGAGTCAGTCACAAATTGTCAGACAGTCTCAGAAAGTTACCAGCAAGCGTCAGAAAGTTGCCAGCAAGCGTCAGAAAGTCTGAGAAAGTTATTAGCAAGTCTCAGAAAGTCTCAGGCAGTACTCAGCAAGTGTCAAAAAGTTGTCAGCAAGTGTCAAAAAGCTGTAAGCAAGTGTCAAAAAGTTGTCAGTAATTGACAGAAAGTCTCAGATCATTTTTGTCCACGGTAGCATAGGTCGCAGAGCTCGCCTTACAAAACTACTAATATCTCAACAAAAAAACTTCTTCGAAGGTAAAGTAAGTTCACTTTCAAAATTATTGATATCGTCAGAGGTGACGCTTTCGTTGATAAGGTGCAAACATTTGTTTGAATAGAATGTTAGCTGGTGGTCAAAATTTTCTTAAAAAAATTTCGGGTTTCGGGTTTCGAAAAAGTGAATCGCGTCGGGTTCGGTACAAGTTGGATTTCTAAATAATTCGGTTGCGGGTTTCGAGTTTCGAAAAAACGACAACCCGACCATTCTTCAATGTTCTTATAAAAACACTAAACAAAAACCACGCGACGTCGACTCAATTATCAATTCTTTTAAGTTCTCCCTCCCGATTTGAATTCAAGAGTCAGTAAGTCCATTAAATTCCAATTTCAATAAATTACGTGCTTTATTATTGTCCGTAATTTAAACAACAAATAATAATTGAAACATAGAATTTGTCATAACAAAACAAGCTACTGTCACTCAGTGTACACGTACCATGTACCATATATCTTGTCTCGTTATCCCCTCGGTTATTTAACATCCAGATTAACTCATAATTTGGCTCAGCTAATGGATATATACCATTTGAGAGTATGAGTTTATTGGAAGTTACGGGAGAAATGTCTATAAACTACACAGATTTGATGACATTCGTAAGGCTAATTTCTCGAATGTAATCAGAGATTTGCATTGCATTTTGATTTTATCAAATTGGCCTGTATTGTATTGTCGAACAATGCCATCAATCGGAAATGTGCGTCTATGTAACGGGCTGCACGATTGGTCTCTGTGTTTCAATTCTCAACGGTGTGTATTATTCCTCTGTTGTTCATTCATTCATTTTGATTTCATTGCTCATCATTTAGGTGCCCCATCGTCATGCATAAACTGAATGGGGATTCTTTAAATGAGAGCCTGAAATTGAATTTTAATTGTGTTATCAAGGACGTGAAATAAAATGAATATTTTTTTTTGGTCGGTGGAATAAGTTAATTGACGGCATTTCAATCGTACTGAGTTTTGACAAATTTCTCATAAAAAATCGTTTATACGAATAACCGACATTAATTCTGAAATTTGTATATGGACAGAAACGGTTGGCCATGTCTATTAACTGTACAAAACCGAAGTGTAAAAGCGGTGAGTCAAAGTTCAAGCGATATAATGCGTAATCATCGAACAACTAAATTTTCGTTCGAAACGACAGATCAGAGTTCTTAGCGCTAAATATTTCCATAGCAATTGGAACAATAAATTGGCTTCATCGAACTGAACATCACCCATTTCCGTCATTTCCTCTATTTCCTTTATTTCCGAATTAGATTTATTAAGATTCCCATTTGTCGTATCTAACATTAATACGCATTACATTGTTCCATTCACTAAAATACAACACAAAACGATCTTCGCAACGAGACACATGTAAACCATTTTCTCCGTCTCCGTTCTGTCTCTTGTGTAATCTGTGTGGATAATTGGCGAGATAATTGGCATATTGTCAATTAGATATAGCGTTTTATACTCACTAAGTGAATCGTTTAAATTCATTCCAATTCAATTGAAACGAATGTAAAGAAAATTGGATAAAATTATCTAACCATTTGAGTTGAGTTAAGTGGGAATGATGGGGGTGGCGCTTCAATATGAATATGTGTGTTGGTACGGACTGCTTTTATATACAATTTCAGTTTGTGTTAGAGCAGAAGAATTCAGCATACTTTTCATAAGTCGAAGGATGTATGCGTATGGCGAAATGTTCGAAAAAATATTGTGAAATTGTTTTTTCAATATGAAGTTGAAATACGAATTTTCGTTGTATGTTGGGAATGTGGTCAATTTAAGAAACTACACGAAAGGGTGTGTTCAGTTTATAGGCAACAACGGGGGTGTCTTCCCCGGCCAACGTTGTCTAAGGTGCAAAAAGTTGTTATTGGACCCGTACGAAGTACAAAATGGTCTTATATGTTTACTACAAACAACATGGGGTAGATGGAGCCGGGAGTTGGGGGGATGCATCTATTATCGTCTAGAGATGACGAATTATCAATAAAAAAATGTCCGGTCGTCCATCGCCCTAAACTTTTGTTCCATGATTCAAGTTCAAAGATAGGCAAAAGCGGTGAAGTAGTTCCGGTCGACAATGTATCCAAGCACATGGAATATCGAGGGTCGCAAATATGTCAGCAAGTATAGCAAGGAAATTGTTCAAGTTGATGTCAAACGAAAGCATTTTAGGGAAAAAAAGTTTTTGTAGGCACTGAGATCAATAGAATGGACGAAATTGAGTTTCCCAGGCAATTACAAAATCAGATGATTTCTCGTCTATATTTGGTTAACTATGCAAAATGGAGATTTACTGTTCAAGGCAAAGTTAAAGAGAAACATAACCAAAGACCCGTACGTATCAGAATAGATGTGGCAAACAGAATAAATCTTGCAAAAAGACTCCAACGTATCTTAATATAGTAATAAGCAAGCAATCCAACGTTTTATGTTCTTTTATAACTATAAGAATTTCAAAGATTCATAGAAATTACCCAAGTTACCGAAGTACATCTCAGACCATTCAAATCTAGAAATGATTATATCCAAGGATTGGGCCATTTTCCCCTAAAACCCTGAAACACGTGCTCTCTAAAATTTTGTTCTATACAACTTTGCCTTTGGAAGCAGCTTTGTACCTCTTATAGTTCTAGAGATATGGATCATCCCTCCCAATTCTAGAAGTGGTCATATCCCAGGATTGTGGCTTTTTACCCAAAATCCTGAGACACGTGTTCTCTAAAATTTTATTCTCTACAACTTTGTCTTTGGAAGCAGCTTTCTATCTCTTATAGTTCTGGAGATATGGATCATCTCTCCCAATTTTAGAAGTGGTCATATCCCAGGATTGGGGCATTTTTACCCAAAACCCTGAGACACGTGTTCTCTAAAATTTTATTTATTACAACTTTGCCTTTGGAAGCAACTTTCTATCCCTCCCAATTCTAGAAGTGGTCATATCCCAGGATTGTGGCATTTTACCCAAAATTCTGAGACACATGTACCCTAAAATTGCATTCTCAGCAACTTTGCCTTTGACAGTGAATCTCCATATTGCATAGTTAAGGAAATAAACACGAAAAACTGTTTTCGTATATCGCCAAGAAACTCAATTTCGTCGATTCCATTGGTCCCGGTGCCCCGACCCCTATCCCGATTCCCACAAAAATTTTTTTCTTCAATTTTCTGACATCAAATCCTTTCATTTGACATGAGCAATTTCCGTGCTATACTTGCTGAGATATTTGCGAAAAAGCTTCACCGACCATCGAAAAACCATGTTTTTGGTCACTTTCTCGACCATATCTCCGGAAGCACTTGATCGATTTTGCTCATCTTCAAACTTGAATCATGGGAGGCATGTATCTTTCAGTGAAAAAAAAGTTTAGGGTGATCGGTTGAGCTGTTTAGAAAAAAAAAGAGACGGACGGACGATTATTGATTAGCACTGTCCTACAAAAAATAAGACTACAGTCATAAAAATTGTATTCATCGCTACTGTGCAATGAAATAGTCACGCTATAAATACTTTTATTTTGGAGAGTGAGAAGCAAATGGAAACGAACAGTAAATTCATGTGGTTTCCATGGAAGAAATTTGAAACTTATCCTTCTTAGTCATAGGAATGACAGGGTCTAGCTTTATCGCTCAGAGATAGGACGGTCGAAGCTGACGTCTGTGGTCATAAGACTAAACTCTGGGTAGCTAAAGGTTGTCCACAAGGTGGAATCTTATCACCTGTGCTTTGGTGCATGGTGGTGGACTCCCTCATCAGGAAGCTGAATGAGGAGGGTATATATGCGCAAGGGTACTCAGATGACCTAACGGTATTGATTAGGAGTAAATTTGAAAGTACGCTGGGCGACCTAGTCAGTAATGCACTGAGAGTAGTCGAGAAATGGTGTCACGAAAGGGGCTTGACAGTTAACCCCACTAAAACAGAGATTGTTCTGTTCAGTAAAAGGAACATAGGATCAGACCTGGTGTGGAAAATCAGGCTCTTCAACGTGGACCTAGAACTGCCTCCAGGAGTAAAGTATATAGTGGTCACGCTTGATAGTAAACTGAACTGGATTGACCATGTCACGGACAAAGCAAGGAAGGCTTTGACGGCTTTTTGGATCATCAGGAACTCTTTCGAGAGAAACTGGGGTCTACCGTCTAAGGCTATTCTATGGTTGTACGAGGCTGCGATCAGGCCAATGATGAGCCATGGCTCTGTGGTCTGGTGGCCAAGGCTCAACGTTGAGTGTCTGAGGGAGGAGTTGAGTGAGATTCAGAGGCTGGTATGCCTTTGCATCACTGAAGCTATGAAGACCACGGCGACCGCTTCCATGGAAGCACTGTTGGCTGTACCTCCTCTGGACATGGTTACCAAGGCTAGAACTTTTGCTACAGCGGACAGGTAGGTACAGAATGGTATGTGGGCTGCCCGTTTCGGGGTTGGACATGGCAAAATCGGTGAGATAATTCCGGACCCAGTTTTTAGCATGCCTAGGGACCGAATGACGCCGGTGATTGACTTCACAAGGCGGTTCGAAACGGTATTTGCAAGCAGAAAGGAGTGGCTGGACAGATGGCCGGCCTATCTGAGTGGAAGGGCAAAAGTTAGATTTACAGACGGATCCAAGGCAGTCGAAGGGAAAGGGGCTGGAACATACGATCCGAATACTGTGCACTGTGCAGGGTAATTGGACTTAGGGGGAACCACCAGTGTTCTCCAGGCAGAAGCTTTCGCAGTTCTAATGGGAGCTCGAAAGGCACTGCCATAGGGGGCGCAGGGAGAGGACGTCCTCATTCTTTCGGATAGTAAGGAAGTGATCAGGGCACTCGTGGTGACCTCTAGGCTGATCAAAGAGTGCAAGGAGTATCTGAACGATGTGGGTTCGAGCAATCGGATCACGCTGGTTTGGGTACCTGGGCACTCTGGTGTGGAACGGAACGAAAGGGCGGATGAACTTGCAAGAATGGGGTCCACGACTATATCAATGGGAGCCGAACCCTACCTGCCAATATCCAAGTCGTTGTGTGCGCAAGCGCTAAATAAATAACTAGGTGCGGCGAGGACACGTGGAGCGATGGGAGGAATATGTCGGAGGTGCTCACTCGAAGCGCTTCTTCCCGAGGCCTGACGTGAAATGGGCTAATGATTTGCTAGTGATGGACCGGTGTCGCATTAGGAGGGTTATGGGAGCGATCACTGGACATTGCGGCTTGAATCGGCACATGCACAGGTTGAGGCTTTCGGGAACCACCGAATGCTCTTGTGGATTGGGGGAGGAAACGGGTATACACTTAATTTGTGAATGCCCTAAGTACTTTCAGCTGAGGCGTAAGATCTTCGGGGAATATTTCGTGGGACCATCCCAAATCGCTAATCTGGGACCTGCCACACTTGACAGATTTTTGATAGCGACAGGAAGGCTCGTGTGAAGATTTAAATGATGACCGGGAAGGAAACAGAGGATCCTGGGACCTGTGTTTCAAGATTGCCTAGGCTATCGTCCCAAACTGATAAATCTAAAAACTTTATCGATTTCTCACCTTAATTTTAATCTGAAAATTTGACTATCTAACAAAACTCCATCCATATTTCATTGTTCAGTAGTAACGAAAAGTTTTTGTTTAAAGTGTCAGCGTTGCTGTTTCACTGTGTTTACATTGAACCGATTGCGATAACAATCGATCGTAAAAGCAATATCAAGTAAATGCATTCAAATCCCAAATAATTGCTTTCCAAAACATGTGTATTACTACATGCAATGTTGTGGGTATTTCAATGATTATGAGTTGAATCCCCCATTAGAAAACGAAAATCATGAATTTGTAGGGTAAACATTTTATTGAAAGAAAAGGACAATAAAATGTTTTGTGTATAAAACAATTTTTTTTTAAACGGAACGCTTATACGTTACCTAATCGAGTGAATGGAAAATACGTGAAAAATAAGCTCTTCCAAGGACAATTGAAAATGATTATCCTAATGCAATGTATAAAATGGCTTATTATGCTCGTAATTGTAATAATAGGCTAATGTGATACGCTGATGAATTCCTACTTGTAATGTGCTTCACTCAGAAACGAAAAAATAAAATCCTTTTTTTACCCGGCAAATTATAGCAACAGCGGTTGATACACATGGGCCGGTTGTATTTCTCATACTGTAGATCCCCTAATGAAATTCCAATTCAAATGTTACTAATTTCATATAATATTTTGTGCAGTTGCACGATGCGAGCGATATGCAATTTGTATAACGTACTGAAATGAAAGGAAACGTTTTATGTATACGACAAGGAAATCCGAAAAGGTGCAAATTGATACTCAACGAAATTATGCTCGTAAGTGTCTGGCTTGGATAATAATGTGAAATTAAGTGCAATTACGTCGAATTTGTTAATTTTTCAACGCTCGAATATTAGCAAAATTATTGGTTGGTGAGGCGAACATAAATTATTGTCTCCATGGTGGTTACTCTCTTTTTAACTCTTAGTGCAGTAGTCCAGTTACCTTAACTAGTCACTTTTAGGCAAAGCAAAGTTTAACAATTTGTTCTGAGCAGATGTTTCGTTTTTCAATATTTCATCTCTGACATAAAAGCAATCGTGTTAGCCACCGCTGGCACATTTTAGTTCATTCGAACCTGCGGCCCACATTGCTCTAAAAAATTTGCTTAAGAGAGCGTCTGAAGGAAGGTAAAACCTTGTCAATCAAGGCAGTCTGGTGCTGAAATTCTGACTACGCCTAACTGGAAGAACAAGTGAGGTTATTAGTTAGTAACACCATCGAAGTCGGCACCAGGCTGCCTACTTGAGACGTAAAGCTGGGAATAAAAAGGGCAGCCTGGTGCTGAACATATGTTCTTACTAAAGTGGAGGCAAGAGTGAGTTCTATACGTCTCATAAGTATCAATTCGGCACCAGGCTGCTGCTTCCCCCTGCATTCAAAATGTCATAGCTCAAGGACGCAGCCTGGTGCCGAGTTGAAACGTATATGACGTATAGATCTAACTACCTTCTACTCTTTGGTAAAAACAGATGCTCAGCACCAAGCTGCCTTCTTTATTCACAGATTATGGGCTCAAGAACGCAGCCAGGTGTCCAATTATAAACTAATACGATGTAATCTACAAGCTACTTCTACTAGATGAAAAAACAATCATTTTATGCAGCTATTGTGAAGCACTTTTTTGAAATTTACAATTTTTTTTAACAAAAGTTTCTCTGGAAAAAACCCGTTTTTATCGGACGCGTTCTTCAGCCGCCTGGAAATTTTACTTTTTTGACAGAAAAAAGCTACGTTTTTTCAATTTTGATTAAAAGTTTTGATTTTTTTATCGAAATTCCACTTAAAGTTACAATTTTAGAGCCGCCGTTTTAAGCAGCGATTTACCCACACTTTTTTCGGCTTGCCGCTGCCGAAATTTTTTAAAAAGCAAAAACTGTTTATGGCAAACAGGTTACGTTTGATACAAACATATCTTTGTCGCTATTTATTATGGGAATCATAACATTTTCGTAGCGATCATACTAAAAAATCATTGAAATGGGTATAGGAAAGTAGCGATAGAATGTACTGAAATTCCAATCACTGATGACAAATCATCTATGACCTAATCATGTGTCACTCCCCGGTAAGCATCGATGATTGAACTGTGAATCATCGGTAATTCATCGGTGATTCATTGGTGAATTTTCGGTGACTCCACTGTGAGGTGATTTCACTGTGAATCATCTGTTATGAAACGGTGATTTATTTGTGAAAGATAGGTAATTCATTTGTAAGTCATCGGTGAATCATCGATGAATCATCTGTGATTCTCCGGTGAATCAACTGTGATTCCTTAGTGAATCACCTGTGATTCCCCAATGAATCATCTATGATTCCCCAGTGAATCATCTGTGATTCCCCAGTGAATCATCTGTGATTCCCCAGTGAATCATCTGTGATCCCTCAGTGAATCATCTGTGATTCCACAGTGAATCATCTGTGATTCCCCAGTGAATCATCTGTGATTTCTCAGTGAATCATCTGTGATTTCTCAGTGAATCATCTGTGATTCCTCAGTGAATCATCTGTGATTCCACCGTGAATCATCTGTGATTACCCTGTAAATCATCTGTAATTCCACGCTGAATAATCTGTGAATCATATATGATTCTCGGGTGAATCATCTGTGATTCCCCGTTGAATCATCTGTGATTTCGCGGTGAATCATCTATGATTTCCCGGCGAATCATCTGTGATTCCCCTGTGAATCATCTGTGATTCCCCGGTGAATCATCTGTGATTCCCCGGTGAATCATCTGTGATTCCCCGGTGAATCATCTGTGATTCCCCGGTGAATCATCTGTGATTCCCCGGTGAATCATCTGTGATTACCCGGTGAATCATCTGTGATTCCCCGGTGAATCATCTGTGATTCCCCGAATAATCATCTGTGATTCCTCGGTGAATCATCTGTGATTTCCCGGTGAATCATCTGTGATTCCTCGGTGAATCATCTGTAATTTCCCGGTGAATCATCTGTGATTCTTCGGTGCATCATCTGTGATTCGCCGGTGAATCATCTCTGATTCCCCGGTGAATCATCTGTGATTCCCCAGTGAATCATCTGTGATTCACCGGTGAATCGTCTCTATTTCCTCGGTGAATCATCTGTGATTGCCCGGTGAATCGTCTATGATTCCCCGGTGAATCATAGGTACACAGACGTACGCACGGACAGAAAGTGTGAAAACTTATAGTAGCCATCGCTACTTAATAAACCATTGTCATTGATATAGGAAAGGAGCGATAGAGTGTAGTCAAAGAAGTTAATTTTGGACCTAGATCATAGATGAGTCATTGAAGAATCACCGACGATTCACCGGGGATTCACAGATGATTCACTGTTTATTCACAGATGATTCACCGGGGAATCACCAATGGTTCTTCATTGAATCACCAATGAACCACCGATTATTAACCAACGAATCAAAAATGATTTGTCGGAGAATAATCAGTTATTGCTCGGTGAATCGTTTGTGATTCTCCGGTGAATCATTTGTGATTCTCCGGTGAATCATTTGTGATTCTCCGGTGAATCATTTGTGATTCTCCGGTGAATCATTTGTGATTCTCCGGTGAATCATTTGTGATTCTCTTGTGAATCATCGGTTATTACCCGGTGAAGGGTGCACAGACGGACGGACGGGAAGTGAAAAAACATAAAGCAGCTTTCGCTACTTAATAAAGACTCAATAAGACCAATCTAATGGTCTAAAATTATGTTGTACTGAGAAACTAAACTTCGCCTTCAATCCGCTGATTAATGCTGTTAAAAATTCACATTTCTGATTAAAAAAATAATCGTAAAATTTGCTGCGTCTGGGGTATTCGTACCTGAGCAAAAGATTTATTTTTAGAAGAAAACTATTTGATTTTTATCTTAGTAATTTATTTATTTTTTTACTTGTTACAGGTCTGGTTTCAGAATCGTCGCGCCAAGTGGCGTAAGCGGGAAAAGGCCATGGGAAGAGACACTTCCGGGTACATGTCGCATGAACAAGGTACGTGAATCTAGCGTTTGGTCATTATTGTCTCCTTTTTGAAAAATATCTTTAAAACAAAATTATCGATAAATCGAATAGTATGCGTACTTAGAGATCGTTCATAAAGTATCTCACATTTTTTGTCATTTTTGCAAGTCGAAAATCTGTTCTCTACCGTTTTGAAGTAAGAGCAGATCATACATTCGACTTCAAACCACCAAGAGTCTTTCGTAATTTTAATTTGTAGGCAACACTGAAGAAAGCGACGCACACTTTATGAACGATCTCTTACCCCACAATTTGTGTCATAGAGTGTTTTCATTTGAATCATTTCAATCTTTTCCCGCACAGCTCATATAAAATGCTCATAATTATGTTCATTTAGAATCGGTGGGCGGGGAGAAAAGAGAACCATATCCAAATGAAAAGACTCTATAGAGCAGTAAAAACTACTACAGCGTCTATATTTCATTAGAAAGTACAAACAAAGTGAGTTTTTTTCTTGCATTTAAGAGTAATATCACGAAATCATCGTAGAGGCTTGGGACGTGATGTCAAAGTTTGAGCCGACTTGTGAGCCATTTGTTTCGTTGGATTGTGGAAACCGCTGTATTAGTTTAGTGATATTCAATATAGAGACCTTTCGCTTTTATACGTTTTGTCTTGTGACTCACATGAGTCATAGTCGAAAAAAAACTTTTCTTACAACCCCATGACATCTACCTACTTCAAAGCCTCGTGCTTTGGAACGAAGATGAATTTCACAAAACTAATAACGCGTTTTTCTTTTCCTAGAAGACGATTCGGAATTCAGCGATTGTAGTTGACATCACGTTTCAAAATTATTACTATATTGGTCGACGTTTTCGCGATATCACTGTTAATAAGGTACGTACGTCTTAAAGTTAGAATTCAATACGTTACGAACTATCGTGACGTGACAACGAAAAAATAAAATTATCACAAAGCCCCCGTTGTAAGACCACACTCAACACCTGTCAAATTGTCCAAACGTATAATTCGCATGATGAATTTATTTGAATTCCTTCATTCAATTTCTGTTGTTTCGTTTGTGGTGTTTTTTAAGACCCGTACGAAGTATGTGTCTTACACTTTTACCACGATGTTTGTAACCAGTCGAACTGTTGACCTGGGAGTTGACCTGGGAGTGGGTGGGTCTCATTGATATCTTTAACTATGAGGTCTTTTGTGCTTTGCTGCAGAAAAAATTAAAGGAAACATTTTTGGCGAAGTATGAGTCGGAGGTCTCTTCTTAGGGCTTTAGCTCCTAAGAGGCCGTTCACAAATGACGTCACGCTTGCTATAAAAAATTAGTATCCATAAAAAGGCCATAACTCGTTCAATACAACAAATTTCGTTTATAGGACTTTGGCTACCCCCCCAAACAGGAGTTGTGTTTGCGGGAGTAGCCGGAGTACTATAAGCAAAATTTTTGACCAGTTTGGAGTTATGAACTTTATGGATTTTATTGCGTGACGTCATTTATGAACAGCCCCTAAGGTCAGGCCTAGCCCCAAAAATTTCTTTGAGAAACAACACCAATCCTTCTTCCCTTCCATTCATCATCCCTTACGACGGACGTAGGCTTTATAAGTAGTCGTACGGGTCCACGTTTTTGTTTTTAGCTAAACGTCTTTATTGCACAACACCTCTGACAGAACCCCACGAATTCCTAACATGCGAGAATATACACATTTCATTAAATTTAACTATGCAGAAACCATTAATTATCTTCAAAGTTTGACATAATGTTAAAACATAATTTCTGTTGACAATATTCATTATAACGACTGCCGCATATCAATAAAGTGTTGTAAACATTCTGATGTTGTATATGCTTCGTATCAGAAGTTTATGAACGCACCGCAGGTCTTGGAACATATTTATATGTCTGCTTCATATTCCATACGCGGTGATGCAGAGTGTGTGGTAATAAAATTTTCAGAACTATAATTAAATAGCAATTAACAAGTGTCTACACACATTCTACACTTACTACATTTTATTGTGTATTTTGAGAACGGAAAACAATGACAAAAAACTGTCGCATTATACGAATGTATTTGGGAGCCATTTACTAACATGAAAATTATTTTGTAATTAAATCAAGTTTACTGATAAGATATTTTTATCTCCTAATTATTATTTTTATGAGAATTGAATTAATAATCCAGTCCACATAGAATGCAGGAACGATTTCGTATTAGTTGAATAATGTTTTCGTTAATATCCTACAATTGAATTAATTGAGACGGCATACCACCTTTTTTAGTTAGAGTTAATGTTTCAACGAAAAAAAGCGTTTTCAATTCTACGAATCAGGCATACAATTACATGCGGTGGATGTTAAAAGAAATGAACCTTTTTTTGACATCTATAGAGAAAGGACGCTTCTTTACCTCGGCTGTTCAGCTAGAGGAAGAAGCCTTTTCAATGAATCTACATTCAGCAATTATCTACCATCTTAAAGACTCCTATCCTTCCTTGGCGCAAAATAGAACTATTCAACAAATCATAAATGCAGCCAAGTAGAGAGCGAGAGAACAAAATTTTTCTCTGAAGTGAAGCTATATTCCCCATCAAAAATATTTTCCTCCCTATGAGGCATTTTGATCTACCCGAAGATTATTATCCCTCGTATCGAGTATCTATGACATGAAGGTTACGAAGGATATTTTCAGGAGTTGTCACCAGAGGTAATAATAACGGAAAACTCAAAACAAGCGACGTGTCAATGTCATCACCTCGGTGCACCTAGTTTCTAAACTAACTGAATGTATTTTTATAATATACAGAAGAAGTTCTATACTCCACCTAAATGCACCTAGTTTCACCTCGGCGCGCTTAGCTTCACCTAGCTTCACCTCGCCACACCAAGAATCGCCTCGATCGAAGTTTTATCTCGGTGCACCAAGCTTCACCTCGGTGCGCCAAGCTTCTAAAATGAACTGAATGTATTATCCGTTATATAAAGCAGAAGTTTGGTTCACCTCACTTCACCTCGGTGCACCTAGATTCAGGCATGGGAAAAATGTTTTCTTCCCGCGAACTAATCTGAATCTTCCCGCAAACCGACAATTATTTCCCGCTTGGACAACACTGATTTTACGCCATGTTAACATCGATTTCCCGCGAATTTCCCGCTGTATTTTCATTCATAAAAAAACGATTTTAGTTTTATACACTTTACTGTAGCCAGTGCTGTTAAACAGCGTTTCGTGTATTTGGGGTAAAGTTTCACATATTGTTACAGTGCACTTTGTTACAGTTTTACTGAGAATCTCCAATACATTCAGCAATTATAGTTCTTTCATAAACTAGAATGATCCTTCCTCTAGTGCATGAAATTACTGGATCTTGAATCCGAAGTACGCAGCCTTCAAAAAGTTGCAACAAGTGGAAGACTGCATTTTCGACTAGGAAGCCTGGGATCAAAAAATGATGTAAGGCCAATAGCAAGTACTCCTTGGAAAAACAATTTTCAATTTGACACCAGGCTGCGTACTTTATTATGGTTCGACGGCACAGACTAGGCAGCCTGGTGCCAAAAATTTAAGCATATCAACTATGATGACTTTGACGAATGATTCACAACGCATCAAATTTTATCTTGGCATCAGGCTGCCTTCTTGAGCTATGCTCGTTAAAATGTAGAAGGCAGCGGCAGCCCGGTGCCAAGATGAAAATTAGTGCGCTGTTAAGCATTCTTCAAAGCCGTCATAGTGATATTCTTCGATTTTTGGCCTTCCTTCTCATTGTTCAAGGTCACATAGAGGGCAGCCTGGTGCCAAATCAAAAAGTTTTGCGCCGTAATGTACTGGATACTAGATTCAAACTTTCCTAATATAATTTTTTGGCACCAGCCTGCCTTCCCCGACTTGGCTATTGCAACCTCACCTTAAAAAAGATGTTTTAAAATAAGCGAGCGATAGCTGAGTGAAAGAAGCTTTTTATTTTATTTGATTAAAACAGAAATGAAAAACTTTTCTTTCTCAATATCAACTCAACATTTCCTTGTTGTATATTAATGTCCCATTCTGTTAACATTTTCCGTTTTATAGTTTTCCCATACTAGATATTTTCGTTTTCCATTTATTCCCGTTCTTAGTAATTTCCCGTTGACTAGTCTCTTCCCGTTCCTAATAATTTCCCGTCAGCTGCTAACTTTCCGTTCTTAATAATTTCCCGCCGGCTGCCTACTTACCCTTCTTAATAATATCCCGCCGGCTGCCCACTTCCCGATTTTAATAAATTTCCTGCCAGCTGTCCACTTTCCGTCCGTTCTTAATAATTTCCCGCCTCCTGAATACTTACAGTTCTTAATAATTTCCCGCCAGCTGCCACTTTCCCTTTTTAATAAATTTGCGGCTGCCCACTTCACGTTCTTAATAATATCCCGCCGCATGTTCACTTCCCGTTCTTAATAATATCCCGCCGGCTGCCAACTTAAAGTTCTTAATAATTTCCCGCCAGCTGCCCACTTTCCCTTTTGAATAAATTTGCGGCTGCCCACTTCACGTTCTTAATAATATCCCGCCGAATGTCCACTTCCCGTTTTTAATAATTTCCCGCCGGCTGCCTACTTACCCTTCTTAATAATATCCCGCCGGCTGCCAACTTCCCGATTTAAGTAAATTTCCAGCTGTCCACTTTCCGTCCGTTCTTAATAATTTCCCGCCTCCTGCCTACTTACAGTTCTTAATAATTTCCCGCCAGCTGCCCACCTTTTCTTTTTAATAAATTTGCGGCTGCGCACTTCACGTTCTTAATAATATCCATCCGCATTTCTACTTCCCGTTCTTAATAATATCCCGCCGGCTGCCCACTTCCCGATTTTAATCAATTTCCTGCCAGCTGTTCACTTTCCGTCCGTTCTTAATAATTTCCCGCCTCCTTCCTACTTACATTTCTAAATAATTTCCCGCTAGCTGCCCACTTACCGTTCTTAATAATTTCGCACCAACTGCCCACTTCCCGCTCTTAATAACTACCCGTCGACTGCCCATTATTTCCTGTTCACTAGTCAATGACTAGTAGTCATCTCCCACTCAATAGTTATTTCCCAGTATTTCTTGTTCACTACTAACTTCCCGTTCTGTACTCATTAATAGTATATTATTACCCAAGAGATATAATGGCGCGATTGTAGTCGAGGTGAGGTGAATATCCGAGGAGCTATGCCCCGAGGAATATTCACGTATCGAGACTATAATCGCGCCATTATATCCCTTGGTTAATACGATGGTTTATATCATTTGGGCATATAATTCGCCATTTGACTCGTAGCTTTTTTTTTGATTTCCTTTGAGATTTTACGTCATGATATTATAGTCGGACTATAACAAAAATTTTAGTCGGATTATAATGAAAATTATATTCGAGTCGACCATAATATGCCTAATATATATCTCCCAGTTTGTATGAAACTCGACTATAATATGTTCATTATACTCCTACTTTCAGGTATATAAATGACTAATTATATGCCAGAATAATATAAAAGACTTAATTTCCCGCGAACCAAAATATGTGTTTCCAACTTTCCCGCGTTCGTATACTTTTTCCACCCCTTTCTAGCTTCACCTCGGCGCACCTTGCTTCACCTTAGCTTTATCTCGGTGCACCTAGCTTCTAAGTTGAGTCGAGTGTATTATCAGACTATAATTGGCATATTATTGTCCTATTATTGTCAGTGATTTATAGTGCCGATTATGACGCGAATGCAATAAAATAAAGATTTTCTCAGAATGTCGTAAAGTTTCTCTTAAAATAAGGTTTTAGGTTTGAACATTTTCTAGTAAAAAGTAAAACTAAATAATTTTCTCTTTGTTTGTAGGTCTGCCTGAATTCCAGTTGCCATTAACGATGCCTCATGGTATTGCACCACAAATGCCACACGACTTTTGGCCAACAAATTTTAGCCTTCAACATCCATTCAACCCCGTACTTCACCAGGGCCTCGGTTATAAATTTCCGAGTATCCACTCATTATTGTCCCACTGTATGGGATTGAACCCCTTAGGATTTCTCAGTTATCCACATAGTTTGTCGGTGAACAACCCCAGAGTTAGTCCGCAAACTACCCCTTTAGACAGTCCAACGAATACCGACATAAATGATAAGTAATTTAATGTATTATGTAAAGTGGGAATGTTTTTTTTAAGTTTTACAGGAAGTGTAGCGAATACGTTTTAATAAATTTCTGCTTTGCTCTCACACACATTGTCGTTGAGTGAAATTATCCAGCCGTTTTGTTACAAAATGTTTAAAATCATTTTTTTATTTGTACGAACAGGAATCAAACTTCTGAAGAAGTATTGACAGCTTTGCTACTGTTACAAGAAACCGAATACTATATTTCGTTAGTCTCGAGACATTGCATATTGTCCCCTGACTAACGAAACATTCTTGTAATAGTAGCAACAAAGCCAATATTTTTTCCGGAGTTCCGTTACTCAAGAAAATGTTTTTCAACTCTTTTTTACAAAATGTAATGGGAAATTTTTATTTTCACCGACTGTGGGAATAACGCAAGATTTCTCAGCAAAATTCGCCATGTTTAAGCGATAGTTATATTGGAATATCGATATGAATGGTGTAAGAAAATTGCAACTTAAGAAGCTTTGTTCTTTTTATTAAGTTGAATTTTCATACAAACCAGCGACATCCAACTTAATTGACGTTTGAAAACAAGGAAGACAATTGGAGGGGGTGATACAGTTACCAAGAACACGTTTCGATGAAAGTTGTAGACCGAAAAACCTTTTCGTGCAATATTCTCGTTTCCAATAGTTATTTTTCTCAATGAGTTCAAACTGCCCTCTCATAAAGGAATTTTGGCTTTTGAAAAAAAATGACTAGCTCGTTATACGGGTCTTCAAGTTTCATTGAGATGACACAAGTTGAATCGCCACCTCTATGCTTTTCAAAAGTAAATAACATTTTTACTTGTAACTTTTTTTATAGAACCTTAATAGATGCCAAAAAAGCGAAAAAAACATTCCTACTGTTTAGTAAAACAACAACTGAGATGAGGGTCTCAAAAAACATCTGTAAAAAGTGTTTTTCAATATTTAGTTCTTTAAATATTTGTTCCAATTTATCACTATAGACGACGATAGAATCATAAAAATTTGTTGAATTTTATTATGTTTTCACATTTACCACAGAGACTTTCAAATTAGAATAAAGAACTTATCCTCAGTCCTTGAAGTATTTCCCTCGATTTGTTACTGAAGGGAAGAAAAATTCAACTCGCTCATAATTCCGGCTTCTATTTTACACTTTTAAAATACATTTTCCGTTGCAAAAATGTGAACTGTCAAATTTTGCGATGTTTTTTTTAGAACAGAATACCTCTTAAGTAGTAAATTTTTCAAAATTATGGCTAATGTACTGTGAGAGGATGACTGTTACACGAATAATACATGAGCCAGAATCCAAAAAGTTTGTGTATGAAGGTCGAAAGTTGCTTTGAAAAATCATCGCATTCCAACTTCATTTGCGATGTTATTTTAGAACAAGTTTGAACCTTCATACTTGAACTTTTTGAATCCTGATTCATCTATTATTTTGAATAATTTTGAATAATTTGCTATTTACGCAGGATTCTGTTCTAAAAAAAACATCGCAAACTTGACAGCTCGACAGCGACGTGTTCTTAAGAGGAGGTCGCAAAAATATGAGCTGTCAAAGTTGCGATGTTTTGGCTTGCGATAACAAACAATTATTTCAATTTATGACCCATCTACAGTAGTAAAATGATATTCAGACAAAAAATTAGATGAAACAGAAGGTCATAAGCTCCTCTGAAAGAACATCGCATACTACTTCGAAATGCGATGTTCTCTGAGAACTGCCTTAAAACTTCTTGGTCAATCTTTTTTAATTCTGCTACATCTGATGTTTGCTATTTTCTCACAGAGAGCCATAATTTCAATTATTTCGCTGTTATCGCAAAATACTACCCTGGTAAAAATTGAGAAAATTCTCGTTCTGGTACAATTGCACCCATAGAAGTAATATTTTACTATGGCTGCTGTACCTTCGGCAGATTAAATTCCACCCGCTTGAATGCATGCTAACACATGCATTTGTAGCCAAAGCTGACGCATTTTCGTTCTCACTTGCAATCAACTACCCTGGTAAAACATCGCAAATCCAACAACTCACATCTTTGCAATATGCTCTTCAACTCAAGCCATAAAATTCTCTCATTGAAATTGTTGTTGTAAAGAGAAATTAAATTGTACATAAAAATTTATTCATTTATTGGAAACGGTACGAATCGGATCAGTTAAGTTTTTGTTCAAAAACTCACCTTAAAAATATTAAAATTTATTGAAAATTAAACAGATGATTCGCAGCTCGTCGCCCTTGTATAGTAATCTAATGTCTATGTTAAGAATGAAGTTATAAATTTTTATATTTCTGTCTCTGTACAGTTATTCCGATACATTTAGAATAAAAGAGTAGAAAATAATTTCCATTTAGAATTTCATTTGAAATGACATAAATAAAACGTATGATTCGTCAAAAAGGTATGGTTTTTTATTCTATTTCCCTAACCACTGATGACGATGCATTCAGAGGGCTAATTGTATTGTTTGTTATGCATGTGTAAAGTAACGCCATTGGCTGTTTAATGTAACCAGTTTACGTGCAAAAAACCAGTTAAATTAACGGAGGAGATGTCAAAATTTCCAGGTGAGTGATGACTTTTCGATGGCTTTTAAATGAATCAGTTTGATGTGTCTGTGTGAGTAAACTGGAACTGTGGTGACGGGTGGTCCAGTGGTAGACTATCACCAAGGAGGCCCGGGTTCGAGCCCCGGAACGAGAGAATTTTTCTCTTAGAAATTATAGATTGTACAACGTCCCTAAGCTGACCCAAGCTTCATAAATTGGGTAGTTACGGTGTTCGATGCGCGTTACGAAAAAATGGTACTCATCACATATGACGTCACTCATATGTTGACAAGCGCTGGTACACGCAAAAAGAACAAAGGACAGAGAAACGTGGTTGGCATTCTTTCTTCACTTCTGACGGTACATCATAGATGGAGCCAATGGCAGAATAAGAACTGTGAATGGTGACAGCCCAGCAAGCAAACACTGTGGTTCACAACGCCAAGACCATCGTCCGAAAAAATGTCCTCACTTGGTGGCCGAACCGTTGGTATCATAACCTTCCTCCCGGCCGATTACATGGAAACTGCACGACAACATATGCCAACAATAAGAACTAAGGCTGCTAGATGTAATGTTCAAATAGGATAAAAATGTTAAAAAAACTGGAAACACTTACGTCATTTTAGCAGAGCTAAGGAATATTTTAACATTTACAAATCATAGTGTTGCTCATAGGGATAATTTTGGCAGTTCCTACAACGAAATCAGTATTGTCAGCTGGGACTCACTCTCTAATCCGGACTGGGGTGGCCACTTTTCTCTTTAACTCTGTTGCCAAATCAAGTTGACTTTAATCAGGCAACACCAAGAAAAATGAGAGAATTTCTCCGAACCAATCAGTGTCGACGGAACGGGTTAGCTCAGTGGTAACGTACTGTCTTTCCACCAAGAATTACTTACTTACTTCCACCAAGAATACCCGAGTTCAATCCCGGCGAGGACAAAATTCTGTATAGGATTTTTCTTAAACTTGTAGCATGATAGTATCGTTACTTAGTTGTGGTGTTTGGTGTCCATAACGAACCACCGTATATAGAAGAATGACATACATAACGTCACCCATGTACGATGAATTCTGTGTACAGATATGGTTCGGAATTCACGTTAAGCATGTGGTTCACTCACAAACCCGCACTGGTCAGCGTGGTGTTTCAATGGCTGAATACCCCCTATGGGGAGTCCTGTATCCAGCTGTGTATAAAATAAAAGGCTTATAAAGAAGAAGAAGAAGAACCAATGTCGCAGCATGATCATGGTCACATGACCCGAAAGAATTGGAAAAAATCAATTTGGTGTAGACGAATGTGGATATTTGTAGATACAACATGTCACCAGACCAAGAGGAAGATTTATGGACTCAATTAAATCAGATTTAGAAGTTAGGGGACTTTCACTGGGTATGAAGGAGGACAAAGATCACCCGATTATGGCGTAAAGACCCCACACTGAAAGGTATAAACGCTCTATAAAGTATGGTTATAATAATGATGATGACGATTTCCATTTGTACGTTTCTTGTTATTTATGTATTTTGTTCGTTTTTCACTTTCGTCTTAAATGCGATTCAAACGTGTTGAAATGAAACAAAAAAGCGAAACGCCCGGATCAAACGAAGAACGCGAATCAAACGAAAAGGGTGAAACTGGAAATAGTGTCTTCATTTATATGTTATCAAGTTTACTTATGACAGAGGACATACAATGGAGGTGAACTGTGAACACTTCCATAACAAATGCAAGCTACGCAGTCCTGTACAGGCCTGTATCTAGAAGATATTGAGCTTAGGATACCAGTTGATATTCGCAGATATGTATTCATGCCTGGCAAAAACATCCTCTAAACTGTTATAAACTGTTCGAAAAATTTGTGTGTTGACTTTCGAACTGTTATACAGTTGAAAGGGAGTCAAAGTCTAAGCCAACGTTCATCGTAATTGCCCAAAAGACAATATTGAAAAACCAGTCCGAAGCAACGGTGTAGAACCCAACCAAAATCTTCCCCTCGTTTTGCTTTTTTTAGGGCTTTTCGGGCTAAAATTTGGAAAATTTGTCAAGGTTTACTCGAGTTATCGTGTTGAAAGACAAACGGACGGACAGATTTGGCATCTCCAATCCGTAATTGTTGTTTTCTCCCCCTCTCCAACTCCCGGGTTTGTATTCGACTTGTCACAAACGTCGTTGTAAACACATACACATATCATCACACCACCGTATGGGGTTAGAACATCATGTTAGAGTTTGGGACGTCTTATGGCACATTCGATTCGTTGTACTTTAGGAAGGAAAACGAAGAAGTTGAAGATTATTTATCTACTGTTTACAATGGCATTACATGCTAACCGATAACATTAAAAAAAAGAAAATACCTATGCAAATTGAAAACTTGCGTACCTGGCACAGCCTTAACCGCACGGCCGCCATGGGCGTGGAATTGGGATACGCCCAATTAGCGCGAGCGTACTAAGCATAAAGCCTTTAGCTCTACCTATCGCGACGGTGCCGCGCCACCAACGGAAGCTCTAGGTCGGGACCGAGATACTATCATCTCTCTATTACTCTTTCTCCAATCTGGTTGCCCAGGAAAGGGGTGTAGTCGACCTAATTCAACACGTTCGCTACTCAGTTCACTATCTTCCACAGCCACCGCCTTGCATCCCCAATAGGCACCTCAACCAAACGTCTGGCTGGATGCAGGCTATATTAGACATCCAACAAGACCCAGTGGCCGCTTCACCAAATTTACCCTCTGTGAGGACTTTCGCAGATCGGCTCTTTACCGACCCGCTTCGGTAGGGACCCGCGCAAAGGTCCCTTGTACCGCTAGACCAGCTCAGGAAGCCATGGTGTCGCTACTCACCAGTGGACCAACGAGATATGAAAAGCAGAGCCAGTTGGCGACCACCCCTGTGGAAAACAATGAAGTTTCAGATTAACGTGCGTACCTGGCATAGCCTTAACCGCACGGCCGCCATGGGCGAGGAATTGGGAGAACTAGGTAAGGTCCTTACTATCATCTCTCTACTGAATTTTCGCCAACCTGGTTGCCCAGGAAGGACTAGCAATTCAATCACACCCAAATTCAACACGTGAACTGCTTTGACTCTGTTCAATATCTACCACAGCCCCCGCGTTGCACCGCCTAGGCACCTCAACCAAGTGTTGGGGCTGCATGCGGCCATTTCACATGACACACAACACCGATTTTACCTCGGTGGAGGCTTTTGCAGCAAGGCTCTTAACCAGGCTGATTCGGTAGGAATCTGTACCGGCTCCTGGATCAGCTCAGGAAACCATGGTGTCGCTACATGAAAGCATCAGGCTTTCTAGTAGGAGCATGTCAGATCCCTAGTGAGTATCGCCGAAAAAAACGTCGAATTTTTCATTCGGCTGAGTCTAGTTGTATGTCCAAGAACTGGTGCTGAAAAGAACCTCCGAATTTCAGACTACCGAAAACATTTTCCTTGTAATGGAAGCTTTTTCATGACATTTTGTAACAGGAAATTTTGTTTACTTCGCATAAAAGGTGCAAGCTAATTTCCCTTTTGCAAAATGTACAAGGGAAATATTTCCGGTGCGGTGGTTTAAATTTCGGAGGTTTTTCTCTGCGATACTTCTTGGAGATACAACTATGACAACTAGACTATGCTGAAATATTCGGAGTTTTTTTCAGTGATTCTTCTTTGATATGCGCGTCAGAGGGTGAGGAAAATGATTTTTAGGCTATAACTCATGTAAGACTTTAAGAAAACTAATTTAGCCTCTCAATATATAACACAGGGAACACTCTAATATATGAGGAACTTAAGGTTACATTTCATTGCCGGTTTCACCGAAAGGAATCATTCATGTGAATTATTGATTTGAAAATGTAATTTTTTCATAATCCCTTCACGCTACCTTTCTATCGACATTGACCATAATTTGTATGTAGTAAGTAACAGTTTTCTTGATGTGTTCCCTAAGTGAACAACTTTCACTTTTTTCATAAAGACCAAATCGCGCCCTTTTCAAATAAAAGTTCCGATGCATATGGTTGATTAAGTACTTCAAAAAGAATCAAATCTGAACAAAAGTTTAAATCCCTATCTCGCCTCTCGCCCTAAGCAAGCAGATTACTCCGCGCATAATGAAGAACCTACCGTTCGTGTAATTGCAAAATAGAAATTAATTTCTTCGATCAATATAAACATTAAATACAAATTAGATGGTACGTTCCCTGTCCTTACGGACGAGTAAGACGCTGCTTTGAATTGAAATGAAAGTCCTCCGACAACAATGGAAATTTTATACGCAATTTTTGTTAGACTTACAGTTGCGGCATAGAAATGAAAGCAAATAGACTTTTATACACAGCGTGATAGTTATCAATGCTGTAAATTGAGACTATTTTTGATAGCCTGATGCGTTATATGGTTTGATACAAAAAGAAAATAAAAACACAAAAACTACGGAAAAACATCAACACAATGTCTGTTATAAAAAATGGGCTTTTTTTCGGGAGTATTTCTTGTTTCATTTTACATTGTACTTAAGTGTTTATAAATATGCTTTGTGTGCGCATACTTCAATAAATTTTCATTCATGAAATTGCATTTTGTGACAAATGTTCACCACAATGAATGCGGATTAAGATGTTTTCTGGGTTCGCTTGTAAACAATTCCTTTCAAGTGTAACCTCTGATGATAAACTGGGAATGTAATTGATATTAACAGTAACAGGAATTGAAATGCTGCTATCAATGGCAGGTTTGAATATTTCTCTCTTATTCAAATTTCAATCTTGCTTGTTCTGCTTGTTTTTATCCGAGGATCATAAGCTGAGTCGTTTTTATGAGGAAGAGACGGTAACACTTCGCTCAGCCTGCGAGATTTCCCTGATGACAGGCCAATCCTCAAGTAGCAACCTTAAGTTTAGAAAATTCTCCAAAGAGAGTCAGTACCCGGGGACTTAGAAGAGAACATAAAATGAGCATGCGCGCTTGGCATATGACCCCGAGCTCCCACCCCGGTTCAAATAGGCTCAAACGCTACCCATACCTTTATGTCTGCCCTACAGCGCACAGCGCATAAAAAACCTAGCGACGTTATCAGATGAAAGATTTACAAATACAAATACAAATTCTCGTCGCTAGGTTTTTTTTGCGTTGTACGGCAGATGTGTACATCGAACAAATCAGTACGATTTGGTACGAGGAGAAGTGAGTACGTAAATTATTCAGACGTAGAAACTATTCCTCTATCTTATGATTGGATAGTACGGAGTCGTTCATACATTACGTAACGCAAAAATTGACATTTTTGAACCCCCTCCTCCTCCCTGTCACGCTAGCGTCACGCAAGCAAGTGACGCTTTCAAAAACAGTAAAAATGACAACATTAAAGAGAACATGCTTCCAATGTGCTCGACTTCAAGACGGTCACAATATCCAGGAACTGTGCCATTACTTACCTCTGTTGAATTTCTCGATATTTGAGCAGAACGAAATAAAAAACACTTGTCTATCCATTACCAAACAAAACAAGAAGGAGGTTTATTGAACGTCAACTAATAGCAAATATTAGGCTAAACACAGTGACCATATGATCAGTTGACACAGGAATTCTATAAATCTAACAACCTCAACGGCGCGGCGGGTGGTACGTCCATTTTTTGGACTTGGCCTGGTCCAGAATTCGGTTCCAACGGTGTCAGTCTTAAGCTGCCATACGCCAGTTTCGTACTCCTAGCGCTTTGAGATCCGCGTTCGCATTATCCCTCCATCTGTTCTTTTGCCGTCCGATCCCTCTGCGGCCTGCTGGTTCTGAATTTAACAGTTTAAGTGTGGACTGCCGTCACTAGGAAAAAAACTTAGAATCAGCAAAGATTTTCGACGAAATTCGCCGAAAAAAATGAAATTACCTACAAGATTAAACGAAAGATTCTCGGCGATTGTTTTGTGAAATTTTGCCGCTAATTTGATTTTCTTCGGCGAAATTCGTTGAAAATATTCACTTATGGGCTGTGCTTGTCTTGAGAAAAAACGTTCGTAATGGTATTTGCAGCAAAACATTGTTCTACAGTATGTGTAAATTCGGGACAGTTTTATTTATAAAAATAATTTTATAAAATATATCGGAATCCCGAGTGAATCCCTGGCACGTCTCGGCTAAGAAATAGGTGGTGTTACTCGGTAAAATGTATAGAAGAATTGTTTAGTACGTGAAAATTATTAAAGATGGCGTATCAAAATTGGTTTGAGTTTCTGCTGAACCAGTTGCACTTTAATTACGAATAATTTAATTAAAAATCCAAATAAAATTTGTTTTAAGCAACAATATAAAGAAAATTCATAAATTTCACTCAGCTTTCGATTAAAAATAGGTTGCGAAAAGGAGCGCACCCCATTTTCACTAAGTTTCACTAAGTAGGGCTCTCGATTCATGCATTCTCAATCTGTTTACTAAGGTGGTGTCTCTTAAAAAGACCTCTGTGTGTTACAATTTTACTACATGAAAATGCTCTAAGCGACGATGAAATAAGGAGTTCAGGCACTAGACCGGTCCTTTGTCTAGCGCCTGAACTCCTCATTTTATCGTCGTCTAGAACATTTTTATGGAGAAAATTTGCAACAAACATAGGTCTGCATTTCAAACCGGGCAGCATGGTTCCAAAAAGTTTTTGGAAAACGAGTACATTACTATGCATTCGGTTCCAGCTCGGCACCAGACTGCCTACTTGAGAAGTTTAAGTAACCATAAAGAACGCAGCCTGGTGCCAAAAATCTGTTAATGTCATCGAAACCACAGTTACGAATATTGTACGTCACATTAATTTCAACGCGGCACCAGGCTGCCTACTCAACATAGAGGACAGCAGCAGCCTGGTGCCAAATTGAAATTTATATGACGTTTAATATTCTTTACTTTGTCGTTGCATTGACTTTAACAGATTATCGGCACCAGGCTGCCTGCAAAAGGCTGCTCATACTTATCAAGTACGCAGCCTGCCTTCCGGAATCGACTAGATCAGAAATACAGCTATAGCGCTTGTGCTCGTGTGCAGAGTACTGCAGTTCATCTTTGCTTATTAGCTCACACGCAAAAAAGGTGGATGTGAGACTTAACGAAACATTAAGAAGTCGACACCTTTAGAATGGTTGTAGTAGAATATAGTAGTAAATTCCATACGCAAAGTAAATAAATACCTTAACAGTGGCTGCTACATTTGCGTCGGCGAAGTCGCGCTCCAGTTCTACGACTCAAGCCCAAAGATTGCTCTCAAAACCTTTCGTTCGAAAGAGAGAAGCAGTTCATCATTCTTTTTGGCCGTCGGCCATGATCCACTACCACACAGCAGCAATTGCCTGATCACTTCGTTTTGTTCTTTAGCAATTTAGACCGGAAATATCTTTGAAATCCTAGGAAACATCTGTATGCAACCATGATCCTTCTTTTTATCTCCATTGAATTGTCATTGTCTGCAAGTATCAATGCTCCCTGGTAAACAGATTCGTCAACAATTTCGAAGCACTCTAGAGAGCGTCAGATTGCAATCACTAAAACCAACAAAAACGTTAAACACTAACGATAAATTCAAATGCCAACATTTGAGAGAAATGAATGCGTTCGTTTCGTACCGTAAAATGGGGTGAATATGCACACTTTTAATCTTCATAAATCACAATAAGAATATATTTTTTGCTAATTGCTAATTTTGCTTTAAAAACATGAGTTCGTGGGTGCATTTGTGATTAGTAAAATTTCCTACTAAATTTTGGGATGTAATATTCGTCTTTTCTTCGAAATTCTTGAAAAAACTTTGATCCTAAAATTCGGGGTGAATAGAAACACGAAATTCGGACAATGATTAAACGTTAATTTTTTCAATAATAACCCCATTTACTACAGTGAACAAGTCGCAGCAAGATTTCCGACTCCTCAACTTCAATAAAAACGGTCTGACCACCGATTTTCTTTTCGTTTTTTTTATTTGTGGCGAAAAATTATGGAAGGGGTGATGTTGTGTTTTCGTGCTGCTTTTCTAGATGTCATCACTCTCTCAACGTCAGCTATGGCTGCCTGAAGTATAGCTGGCGTGTTTTTTTTTTGGAAACTTTTCCGTCCAGTTTTCTTTTATAGACTCACGGCATTATTTCTTTTGTTTCTAATCACCCCGAAAAAGAACAGCGGATCTATTTTTGTATGTTCTAATTTTAATAATATCAACTTACCTTATGTAATTTTTTGATATAAGACTTCCACAAACTAATAAATAAACGAAAAAATGGTCCTCGATCATTTTGTTGTAAAATTTCTATGCTCTGTTAGCAAAGTTTGGAACGGTAATTTATTTTGATACTTCAACATTAAACAAAGACATGACGAAAAGTCATGGCAAGAGTGTTGACAATCTGAAAATGTTGTCAACCTGACGAAAGAAATGTACATAGTCCCAGTTGAAATATTTTCTGAATATTGTATATTACTTTGCGAGAGTGTAAAATATGAACGACGAACTCTCTGACTTTTCGTTTCAAATCACCCCTGCGTGCCTAGTCACCCCATTTAAACGTATGTCAGTTCACAAAATTTTGTAAACATTTGGTGATTTTTAATTCTGTGCTGGCGTTGAACCTATATTTTATTAATGCAATTTGTAAAACTGATATTCACCAAGCTAGCGCCAGTTAGCTGGACGATTAATATGTCCTATTAATGAAAAACTCAATCCCTCAAGCGCTGCTTCTTGCAATTGTAGGTTAAGTAAAACGAATCACGTATTCATCATTCAATAATGCACTATTGAGACAGAAACAATTGCCCAGCTCGCCGCCCGCCGCTAGCTTTGTAAACATCATATTTACGAACTTCAACGATAAAATATAGGTCCAACGCTACTCCAGGATTAAAAATCACTAAATTAATACAAAATTTTGCGAATTGACAGACTAAACCGAACATTCATTCATTTCTGTCAATTCTTGACATTTGTCTTTATTGTTAGTGTTTAGCGTTTTTGTTGGATTTAGTGATTACAATCTGACTCTCTCCACTGTCCTCCAATGTTGACGATGTATAGTAGCACTGTTAGTCTTCATATGCTTGGTTTTAGTTTCGTACATCACTAAACCCATTTTCTCTGCTTCAGCTCTGAGAATGGTGTAAGTTTCTTCCACTCCCGAATATCTGCTACTCACTAGATCCAAGCCATCAGCAGAACCTAGCAACTTCAAAAGCCATATCGAACAGCAATGTCGACAGCCTGTCTGCCTGCCTCAGTCCTTCCAGTATATCGAAAGGTTCGGAGCACTCGTTCTGAACTTTCACTCTGCATCTAGAGCCGAGCAAGGTTGCTTTCACCAGTCTCAATAATGTCAGTCTAAAACCAAATTCCTTCATTACTGTACCATTAAACAGCCCAAATTCAGGTCCTACTCCTAGCTCTTTCCGAGTCAGCTGAAATGGGAGAAGGCGTGGTCTGATAACACGGAGCTATTTTGTTTTCTCACTGAAAGTTACTTTCAACAAAGCCAACAGACAACTCCATCCACTACAAATTCCTACCCCAATTTGCTATACCCTACATAGCATTGAGTACTATATAGTTAAAGATAAAACAGAGTGTGGTTTCGAAGAGAAATTCTACGTGGCGAGTGAATTATTTGTGGCGTCATCCTAACCAAGCAGGTGGTATTTACAAACACGTCCTTGTTGGATATATGCGACTAAAACAAAACAAAATCAGTTGATACGACCAACAATAAACAAGTGCATGTAAATATGAAATTTACAAATATTGCTCTATTGAAATATTAACGTTAAATAATAATAACTGGGATTCATAAAAAAAAGATAAAAATAACAAAATTGATTACATTTTCCAGTAGATTTATTAATAATACGAAAACAACACTATTATCAATAAGTTTGAGCAAACAATTCAACGTTCGTATCTGTTATTATGTAAATTTATTCTATTACCCAGCGATTTTTCTATCAAATTACATATAAACCCCTTCAATAGATGATGATTAAATTACAAGTATTTTTAGATATTTTGTGTTAAAATTATGTTCGACGTTATCAAATTTGAAATATAGCTCCGAAATGAACTGGAATATCATGGGAAATCGTTCACCTGAGATAGATTACTATAATCGCACACCTGAAGATATTAATTTAATTTAATTAAGTCGATTATAAAAATGTTTGATGCCGCAAATCGATTCGTTTTTATTACCATAGGACTAGGTAGTTAGAAATTTCGCAAAAAAAAAGGTTTCGTTAGATTAGTATTAAGCCCGCTTCATCAGTGAAGTTGCAAAAGTCAGGTCATGATCTGGAAAAATGTTGAGGAGCTCAGAATAAAATGTCCTTAGTGTCCGAGATATAGCAGTGTACTAAAAACGGTAAAAGCTCGCGAGAACGATTTATTTATTTAGCGTATGGTTTATTACATCTTATTTTTACAATTGTACATTAAATTCTAATTATTTACAATTATGATAGACCAAGAGGTCTTCTACGATAGGTTTGGTTATTTCATCATGATTTGCATGTTAGAACTTAATGCTTGTGATTGTTCACACATTCCATTCACAGTTGATTTGTTTATTTGGATGCTGTTGCTGGGAGGTTGGCTAGCCAACAGTTTCGGCGACCGGGTGACGACATCTTTGTCTTCTGGGACCGCACGAACCCATGTGTGATTGAGCTGTCGTCATCGTGTCTATTTTTCTCGTTAAGTTGCGCCATCTTTGGTTCGCTCAGTGGACTTGTGGGTGAGTCAACTATTTCCCACCAGTTTGTTGACCGTTTCATGTTTCTGTGAGTGACGTCACTGCATGTATAAATGTTTCGTTACGGGCATCGAATCCCGATAACTACCCAATTTAGAAGCTTTGGTGAACTTAGGGACGTTGTACAGTCTATAATTTCTCAGGGAAAATTTCCCGTTCTGGGGATCGAACCCGGGCCTTCTCGGTGGAAGTCCAGTGTGTTCACCATTGAACCACCCGTCCCGTTCCGTTCGAGGACGAAAACCGTGAAGACGAAGTTTTTTTGAAAAACTAAAGATGCCAAAAAAATGTCCTTAATTTGTCCTTTTATATTCACACTTTGGTATATTGGTAGTGACACTTCCGTAGTACAAATACTATAATATTACAATCAAAATAGTTGTGGAAATAAATATAAAGTATGTCAAAAATATGTATTGTAATTGTAAGAAAAAAAAATGGCCGCCGACGGGATTTAAGCTGGCGACGCTAGGGGGCTTTGTTAAACATTTCTGAAAAGGACAACTTTCATGATTACTCTGGAATTATTTACTGCGAGTGATAATTCTATAGTAGTTCTGGAAATTGTCCTTCACTGAAATATGAAACAAAGTTCCCTAGCGTCGCCGGTTCAAATCCCGTCGGCGACCATTTTTTTCTTTACAATTGTTGATTATTCGAAAAGGACAAAATGAGGACATTTTTCTGTTGGCAGTCACAATTGCATAGTAGTCCTGGAAGTTGTCCTTCACTGGAATATGAAACAAAGTTCCCTAGCGTCGCGACGCTAGGCTAATCCGTTATATTCATGTTCAAAAATCTATATCTCGTTAAATATTCACAATTTAAATGTAAGAATTCTTAAAACGTGATTTAAGAATGTTCAAAAATGTCGGGAAAAATATTTGTGCATGTAGGCCGCAGATTAATAGTCGTAAGGTTGTTAGACAAAGTGACAGGTTTGATTTCTCCCCATACATAACCTCAAAAAAATATATTTTCCATATTTTCGTCAGAAACTTGTCGAAATCAGTTGTAAACGTTAAAGTAATTCATAATAAGTCGAAACGAACCTAGTCCGACGAAAAAAAGATGAATTTCTTGGTTGATTCTTTGATTTTGATACTGACTGTCTTTGAGTCTCAGAGCGCTGAACAACAATTCGCTTCAAAACCACTAGGCAATTCATCCCTACATACAAGGGTGGACTTTAAACCACAGTAAGTACCGCAGTAAGTATTGCATACAAAAAGCAGGAGCCTTACTGTCCCGCTACTGTTACTCGGTAACAGTGTGACGGTCGTATCGAGAAAATAGTCTTGTGAAACATCAAACGATCTTACTGTAATCACTAAGAAGCCTCTCAAACATTGATGTCAACCCCCCACTTTACTGCCAGCAACCGGAGATCCATTCACACTTTGCCACTAACGTGGTTTCACCCTCTGTAGTAAAATTATGTATTTGATTAGCACATCAAGGAGGTTCACGACAAGTTACAGTAGGATTGGGGAAACGACTGTATTGCAGTTCCTTTCTCTTTGAACCATATTTGAAAGGAGCTATGGGGTATTCATATTTTGAACGATGATATTAGGTAACGTAGAGGTTTTGTCAGAAAGACGAGGCAAGGGCTGTCCATGTCCATGTGCTGGTTTCGACACGTTCAAATATGGGTGAAAACAGGCTGCCAAAGATAATCTTCTATGCAAAAGTTTGGCCAAGGGAAAAGATAACTAGGAGTCTTATAGATTCTATTAAATCGGGCTTAGAAGTTAGGGTGGTCCCATTAGCCGATCCAACCATCTTCTTGGAAGGTTATGGGGTGGCATGAAATGAATGGTTGATCATTCAGGGGTTACTTCACAAGGACATCTCTAGAGTAAAGATTGAAAATTAAATCCTTAAAGTGATATTGTTCGTTGGAGGAGTAAATATTTTTTAACGAGCGTGACGTCTTCAGCCCGAGTCGATGATGACGAATGCACGAGTCTAAAATTATTTTGACCCGTACACCCAAAAATATGGAATTCGGCATGAATACAACTCTCCAGTACATATTTACGACCGACTTACGTCTAAGACGTACTTCATGTATATCTGTAATGTATAATGTACACAGAACATGTGGAATGAACATAGTTATTGTCTAATGAACGATTCACTTGTACAATGTACGTCTAGCTAAATTAATGGTAAGCGACGCTATGTACAAGTGGCATGCACATTGTACATTATGAACAAGTGATACCTACAATGTACAACATCATTTTCTTACAAGTGCCATGTACAATATACACATCCGTTGCATAATGAACAAGTAGTATGTACAATGTGCAATGGACGTAGTCACGTAGTGAAGAAGTACAATGTACAAATGGTTTATTTACGCGATGTATGTACAAGTGATATGTACAATGTACAACGATTTTTTTTACAAATGGCGCGTACAATGCACTAATCCATCGTATGACGAAGTAAATAAGAAATTGTAAAAACTAACATTGAAATCGTATAAAAAAACCGTTTCGCATTAAAATTTTGTCAAAATACATTGTGCGTTCTACATGTGCAACGTACAGCTGAAGTGTTCAAGAACAGCTTGTACATCTTACAAATACATAGTACAATGTACATGCTACATTTACAATGGACAGCCAAAGCGTTCAAAATTGCTTGTACATTGTACAAATGTATCGTACAATGTGCGTTCTACATGTTACAATGTTCAGCTTAAGCGTTTAAAATATCTTGTACATTGTGCAAATGTATAGTACAATGTCCGTCCACCTAAATCAATAGTTTAAGAGACACAATGTACGGGGCAACCGTACAGATGTACAAGGTTCACGTTCATCATTTTTTTGAGTGTATGAAGAACGAAGTTTACTAAGACGTTTGTAACCAGTTGAATTTCGTCCTTCGAGAGTTGATTAGTTAAAGTAGTAGTGAACTTCTTTAACCTTTCTCTGCGAAATTAAAACGGAAATCACTCTTCTGCTATTTTGTAAAGAATAGCAGCGGTGTTTGATTTGGAAAAACACCCAGAACATTTGCAGCAGCTTTCATTACTACTATGAAGTCTAAATTTTGAATTTAGCACTTCAACAAAATGTTGGATGTGAGAGATCTAGCGATCAAGTGAGATCTATCAGTTTAAATAGAAAACAAACTTGAACGTTGACGAAACGGTGTATACAAGTCCATTCATTTGGAATGATTACTCATTCTAATATGTGTTGTGCTGATTTACACACAGTCCTAGCAATACATAAGTGTACTGTACTGAAGCGGTCTGTACTGAAACCAGCTTTTGTCCTTGTTATTCGTTCCTTGCTAAAAGAGTCAATTAATAAAGGGATTTTTTAGATTTGGACGATCGTTTTACCAATCTTGAAACACAGATCTGACGATCCTTTGTTCCTTTCCCGTTCATCATTTGAATCAGCTTCCCCACTCAAGTTAGTTAAACCTCCCGGTCGCCTCCAAGAACTTTCTCAAAGTAGCTGGTTCTAGGTTAGCAACTTCGGACGGTCTCACAACATACCCTCCCAACAGCTTGCGCCTCAGTTGAAAGAAATTGGGACATTCACATAATACATGAAATCCCGTTTCTTCCTCTAAGCCGCACGCACACATAGAGGTCACCGAGAGTCTAAGCTTTTTCGTGTGCCCATTCAGCCCGCAATGTCCAGTGATCGCACCTACCACTCTCCTGATGCGATTCCTGTCCATCCCTAGCAGAGATTTGGCCCATTTCACATTAGGTCTCGGGAAAAAGAGCTTGGTGTGGATACCACCATAGTATCCTTCCCAGCGCTCCACATGCCTCCTCATCACCCAGCTCCCCAGCGCTTCTACACGCGCAGGTCGAGTAATCGTCAAAAACGGCTCAGGGCCGTGACCGAGAGCTGCGGTACCCACCTTGGCTAGCTCATCAGATTTTCCATTCCCCTCCACGTCAGAGTGCCGAGGTACCCAAACTAAAGTGATCTGATTCCTCAGACCCATTTCGTTCAGGTAATCTCTGCACTCTTTCACTAGCTTGGAGGTCACTCCAGGCGACATCAGGGCCTTGATCATTTCCTTACTGTCCGAACAGATAAGCACCCTCTTGCCGTGCGTTCCAACAGGCAGAGTCTCACGAGCTGCTGACAGCACCGCGAAGATCTCCGCTTGGAGCACACTGGCAATAGCCCCCAGATAGAAGAAATTTCCCTCTCCAGAGCCAATGCCGTACACACCAGCACCTACTCCTTCACGAGATTTTGATCCATCTGTGAATCTAACCACTTAGCCATTCTTACCTACTGGGAACTTTCGCTTCAAAATTCCTGTCGAAACAGGTTACCACAGCCATATCGTCTCTCGCCATTTCAAACACCGGGATCGTTATTATCGTTGCAACCTTACCATGCCCAATGTGAAAATTCGGAGTCCACATGCCATTCTGCATCAGCCTATCAGCCATGGCAAAAGCTTTCGCTTTCACCACAATATCGATAGGAGGCAGAGCCAGCAGCGTCTTCATCGCTAATGTTGAGGTGGTTTTCATAGCGCCCGTGGTACAAATATACACCTTTGAATCCCACTTGACAGTTTCCTAGCGCATTCCACATCTAGCCTTGGCCACCAAGCCACGCAACCGTGGGTAATCATCGGCCTTATCACAGCCTCATAAATCCACAGAATCGCCTTTCTGATGTAATCGTATTGCTACTTTCGCTACGAATAAATCCTTGAATTACCAGTGAAAGTTTTTCAATTATATCTGTGGCAAGATACTGTCAAAAGGTATCCATCCATTCCGATAAGTGCCGCCCGTCGGGATCGAATCCTAACATCAACGCCTCTTACGTAATCGTCGAACGGGATTTTAAGCGCCAAATTTAACAACTTTTTTATATATTTCTTATTTACTTACTTATCTTTTAAGCAAATAACAAGCACGAGTACACGAGCACTAATCAGTGTTTACACTCGTAGGTTTAATATAAGCCACAAAATCAATCTCAAGTGCCAACACGCGCTTCTAATGAACTGAAGTAGAGCGCCACAAATGATTCTCTTTCCAATATGAATTTATTGATATTGAAAATCATTTAATAACAAAAATTGCTCCCTACTATTCATCCCATCCACATCCTACGACCGTATCAATGGCCTTTTCATCACTTAACAAACATATCTACTCAACCTTCATGCATCCATGTTACAATTTCCATTTAATATTTTTCATGAAACATACCACCTTTTATATTAAATTTTCGAATATAATCGCTTGAATATACACAGAAAATGGTAAATGCAATATGAAATTTATAAAAAAAGGACGTGCAAATAAAATGTTGGAGGAATCGAAAGGAATAAAAAAAATGTCGAAGTATACTCGTTCAATATGAGAAAATGATATCTAAAGCCCACTTCATGGTATTAAAATCAAATGAAAAGATTTTCTGTTTGAATATATAGGAGCCATCATGTTGCAACTGGATTCATTTGTACCGAATTGTATATGGAGAAAAACGAAGGCCGCTAAAAAGAACTCATTATTGGTATACAAATCTATGTACAATTTGGAGAGGAATTATACTTTAATTTCAAAGACGAATGAATGGTGACATAATTTTTAAGTCTTTGATTACACTTGAAGATTTCGCTGGTAAAATGAAATTTTAAATAATGTTTGGTGAGACGAAAGATTGTGGGATTTTGGGTTTGAATGTTTAAGTGGAAAGGTTTATGATTCGCAACAAATTACATTTTAAAATCAAATGTGACACGCCGAATTAATAATCATATTGTATTGCTATCTATAATCGGCCAATTATAGTGCTAAAAATCATCAAATGGAATTATAATATGCCGATTATAGTCGACTTCGATACATCGAAACAGTACGATAATAGCGTTATTATGGTAGATTCGATTATAATCATCGCAATTATGATTGAATCGACTATTACCGACTAGAACTTGATATTTTGCTATAAATAATCATTGATCATTAACTATCACGTTGATTATGAACTCTCACGTTGATCATCAACTATCTCCTTGATAACTAACTATCACCTTGGTCATTAACTATTTCGTTGATCATCAACTATCGAGTTCATTTTCTTCTGCGTTTATTCCACTTTTTTGTAGAAAACGTATAAAACAATCAAATCAATCTCATATATAGTTTGTAAAGCTGTAGTTAAGCTGACCACTATTTTTGGTTAATGATCAACCAATATTGATCATTGTAAATTTTCTTTCAATAAAGATTCAAAAAAATAACTATCACGTTGATTATTGGCTATCGCGTTGATAATCAACTATCACGTTGATAATCGCCTATTACGTTGATTATCAACTATCACGTTGATCACCAACTATCACATTGATCATCAACTATCACATTGATCATCAACTATCACGATGATCATCAACTATTACGTTGATAATAAACTTTCACGTTGATTATCAACTATCACGTTGATCATCAACTATCAAGTTGATCGTCGACTATCACGTTGATCGTCAACTATCACGTTGATAATCAATTATCGCGTTGATCATTAGCTATCGCGTTGATCATCAGCTGTCACGTTGACCACCAACTATCACGATGATCATCAACTACCACATTGATCATCAATTATCGCGTTGATCATCAACTATCAAGTTGATTATCAACTATCAAGTTGATTATCAACTATCAAGTTGATTATCAACTATCAAGTTGATTATCAACTATCAAGTTGATTATCAACTATCAAGTTGATTATGAACTATCACATTGATAATTAACTATCACGTTGATAATCAACTATCACGTTAATAATCAACTATCACGTTGATTATCAACTATCTCGTTGATTATCAACTATCACGTTGATAATCAACTATCACGTTAATAATCAACTATCACGTTGATTATCAACTATCTCGTTGATTATCAACTATCTCGTTGATAATTAACTATCACGTTGATTATCAACTATCTTGTTGATGATCAACTATCACGTTGATAATCAACTATCTCGTTGATAATCAACAATCTCGTTGATAATTAACTATCATGTTGATTATCAACTACTACCTTGATAATCAACTATTACGTTGATAATCAACTATCAGGTTGATGATCAACTGAATGACGCTTTGCAAAGACAGTCTAGGCCACAATTTCAAAATCATATTATATCAACGTATTTGACATTGTGGTTTGGACTGTCTTTGCGAAGCGTCGTTCAACTATCAAGTTGATCATCGACTATCAAGTTGATTATCAACTATCACGTCGATTATCAACTATCACGTCGATTATCAACTATCACGTTGATTATCAACTATCACGTTTATCATCAACTATCGCGTTAATCATTAACTATCATGTTGATTATCGACTATAACGTTGATCATCAACTATCACGTTGAACATCACACTATTTACTTGCGGTAGATGGCAAATATTTATTTGATTTGTTTTGAGAACCATCAGAGTTAAAAAATATTATTGACATTCGCTGCCAATCATTTTCTTTTCAGTCACGGGACTTGTGTGACTTTCAGTTTACGTCGTAAATTTACTGCAACTATTAGAACTCTACCTCAAGAACAAAATAGGGTAGGATGTCAAACTATAGTTGGTTAGTTAGTTAAGTTTATTGGTTCTCCATTGTTACATAAATATTATTTATAAATCAATGAAGCTTGCAACTGAGCCTCATGGCCGGGTCTCTTTTGCAAGTTCGGCAAATTTGCCTACATGTGTACAGGTAATTCAATTACCTTTGGAGGCATGACTTTCAAGAGTTAGAGTAAGAAATCGTTGGAACTGCTTCCAATAGAGGGCGACTGTGAACATTTCAGTTACAATTCACTAGTCCCGGAAATATAGAGGTATTTAGAGATAAATAGATAAGAGATAACAAATCGTCCTTCATGTCCATCAACATAGTAAGTTGAATGACTTACCTGATGATTAGCACGATATGCCGAAATGTTGATCTCTTCTAATAATCTCCATAACACAACTGTTCTAGATGTGTTAATGTCTGATCGTCATGACAATGACAAAATAATTCATAACATTATCAAGTAACGAAATGGTTTTACGCTTAAGATGAGAAGCGGACTCTATTCTCCGCAACTTTAATTCTTATGTAGTAGTTTCAATAAGTAAATATTTCTTCGATTTAAAATAGAATTACACCACGTCATTAATATAAATGAAAAAGGTGAGAGGTTCAACTATTTTACATTGCCTGATCTAGTTATAAGGACCACCGAGGCTTCTTCGAACCGTATTTACTGAGATGAATCACAAGCTTCGTGACAAACGACCGTTTGGCTAGCAGTGTACTATGCGGATCAATGCAACGGCTGAAACAAGCGATAATTTCTAAGTTTTCGTTATGAAAAGAGAATGTTTTGCATGATCTTCTAAAGTAGATGTCTTCCTTCAGAAATTTTTGTGCTTGGATTCTGAGATTAACGACTTCTAAAGTTAGACGACATGACTCCAATCAAAGAGTAATTCAAATTGAAATTTAATTTTGAAACGAATGCAACAAACAAATCAAATATCGACAAAAAAATTCTTAATTTTTATGAAAAGGGTTCCACTTCTCCAGATGTTTGTTTTGGTACAACAAAAAGAAATTATGGTTTTTGATTGATCAAGATGTGTAAGTAATTAATTTGGTATTATGGAAGAAAGAGGTGCCTTTAAATAATGTGAATAACATGGTTAAATGAATCAACAAGAGTACGAATAATGCACTGCACGTTAACATGTTGGATTTGTTGCATAGAAAAAGCAATGTGCGTGTACCGTAATATAGGGGTGAATGGTATCACAATAAAATTGTTCAAAACACAAAGTAAGACTTTTTCAAAATGAATTACTATTCATTTGAAGAGGCTTCAAGGGCATCTAAAAAATTCAATTTTCATGCCCTCTAATGGTGTCGGGGTTTTATATTAAGCAATTTTTCATCATCAATTTTTAAAACAATTTCTTTGTGAATTTTTTATTTTATTGTTGCCGCCATCATCACTTTATTGTCAGTGTAGTTTGTGTACATTTTTATGTAGCTTACAGAGGGAGAATTGGAAGATGTTCTCATTAGACCTTAACTTTTCAGCCTCGGGTCTCTCAACCTTATATGTTCCCGAACAATTTGATAAAAATTCGGTCGTACGTGACCGTTCCAACGAAATGGAGATTTTATTTTAGTATTTCTGACTATGTCCGGGTGTCCATAAAGCTGTCTCAACCTTTTTTGTTAAATAAACCATATCATCTGGAACGTGTGGGCCTTGGAACGTGTGGGCTTTGGAACGTGTGGGCCTTGGAACGTGTGGGCTTTGGAACGTGTGAGCTTTAGAACGTGTGGACTTTGGAACGTGTGGGCTTTGGAACGTGTGGGCTTTGGAACGTGTGGGCTTTGGAACGTGTGAGCTTTGGAACGTGTACCCTTCGGAAATTGTAGCCGTAGGAAGATCTATTTGGTGTCATCCTGGTGATATTTCATCTCTCATAGTCCTAATCTACTACTAGTCGAGTTGTGGCGTTGTCGGTGACGAAAATATTTTAGTAAAAAAATCACTACAACACTGCAACCTCCTTCTACGATAGACGCATGCGACGCATGCCATTTCTACAGTTCCTTATAATTTTAAATGACTAATAGATCCCCTTTTTTACTTTGAAACAACTTTTCAAATGATGAGCCGACAACTTTTTCACTGGAATGAAGGGTTCCGAAAACAACAAAACCATTGTATACCTGCCTGTAAATTCGGCTCAACGTTAAAATGACAAGTAAATAGCAAATTAATTGTTACACATTTAAATATAAAAAAAACAATTTCCGTTGACAAGAAAAGTATTTACAATGTTGCATTCTGCAACTGAGAGTTCGCTAAATGTTTCTTTATTGTTTGAAAACGTTGTTGTAAAGACGCTTAAAACGATTGCTTTCCCGTTTAGATTTCATTCCTTTTGTTTGTTTGTATTCACCTTGTTAATACATTGTAATTTGTAAAACAGTCGCAACAATTTCATTGTTAGAAAAAATATTGTCAAATGTATCGTAATTTCATTCTTACAATTCGCAAACGATCATCAAAATCATATCAAATTCCATACGTTACAGAAATGATCGGTTCGCTAAATTTCTCCAAATTGCATTTGTGGTCACATAAAATTACGTGAGTCTTTGAAATCATATCATGTTTCTACGGCGCTTAACTTTTACAATTCGGATTCGGATGGATTTTACTTTCCTTTATTGAACGATCTGCCGACATGTGTTGGTCATGTGGGAATCTACATTCATTTAGTATAGAAGATAGACTAGATAGTCTATTAGTACAAAGCTATTGTTCTTATCTGGTTGAAAATGGCGAGAAGGGACTAGCGCTTTGCTGGTAGAATTACACTATAATTGAGGATATTATACTTAGTACAAGGATATAATACTATCTGCAAGAACGCATCAAAAGCTTATGCGACGCTACCCGAAAATATTGCCTTTTTTGAAGAATGTTACAGTTGCATTGCCAGAGATAACTAATTGCTTGCTTGAAGACGTTAAGTAACTTAAGTTACACTGCGATTATCAGACCGATATTGTTTTATGGAAGCCACTTATGGAACCAGGTTAAAAGTGAAGAAGAATAAATCCGAAATGGAACACGTCGAAAGGATGATCCTGTTGGGGATTACAGGAACCATGAAATCAACTCCGACAAGAGCACTAGAAATTCTTACAGATACTCTTTCAGTGGATCTATACGGAGAGCAAGAAGCCCTAACCACGGCTATAAGACTGGCCAATGTTAACTGCTGACAAAATTCAGAGTATGGTCATGCAAAAATTCTTAGTTGCAAGCTTCATTGATTTATAAATAATATTTATGTAACAATGGAGAACCAATAAACTTAACTAACTAACCAACTATAGTTTGACATCCTACCTTATTTTGTTCTTGAGGTAGAGTTCTAATAGTTGCAGTAAATTTACGACGTAAACTGAAAGTCACACAAGTCCCGTGACTGAAAAGAAAATGATTGGCAGCGAATGTCAATAATATTTTTTAACTCTGATGGTTCTCAAAACAAATCAAATAAATATTTGCCATCTATCGCAAGTAAATAGTGTGCTATCAAGGTAGTAGTTGCTGTTCAACGTGATAGTTGATGATCAACGTTATAGTCGATAATCAACGTGATATTTAATGATTAACGCGAGAGTTGATGATAAACGTGATAGTTGATGATAAACGTGATAGTTGATAATCAACGTGATAGTTGATAATCGACGTGATAGTTGATAATCGACGTGATAGTTGATAATCGACGTGATAGTTGATAATCAACTTGATAGTCGATGATCAACTTGATAGTTGATCATCAACCTGATAGTTGATTATCAACGTAATAGTTGATTATCAACGTAATAGTTGATTATCAACGTGATAGTTGATTATCAACGTGTAAGCTCATTATCGACGTAATAGTTGATTATCAACGATAAAGTCGATAATCAACGTGATAGTTGATCATCAACAAGATAGATAATGTACACATGTAGTTCGGCAGTTGATTGGCATGTGATTGGCAAATGTGACCACTTTCCTAACCTGTGTATTATGGTGTTATTCACATCTCGGCACATTTCGACAAAAAGTTTTCAGATGTGCAAGAGATGTGAGGAAATGTGCGACGGGAACGACAAATGTGTCACTTGAAAAAAATAAAATTGAAAACACATGTCCACATTTCTCGACTCAGAACGACTTTTTCGATAAAAAAGCAGACTGCCACAACAAATGTGGCAAATGTGCAAGAAATACAGCTCAGTACTTAAAAAATATATAAAAACGTACGCAAATTTGAAAAAATACGGATCACATAATACGTCGACGAAATTATTTTGAGCCTACACGCATCCTAAACGGCCTCAAGTAAAATACACGAAGCCGAACTTTTTTTTTAATTTTTCAAAACCAGGCACCACAGCTGTAACAGGTGGATCGTAATAACGAAGTCCGTTTTTTTTTTTAAATTTCGTACGTTCCTTCGGTGTGCATCAGTTTCCGAAATACTCATATTTCGTCACTTGTGTTGTAAATAGCTATTTGAATACAACAGGTGGTCGATCTCGTTATAATTTTGTTTTCTATTTTTATTTTCATGATTTGCTTCTCTCATTTTATCGATCAAAAAAAAAATTCTTCGCATACCTCAGACAAAACATTTTCATTTCACCAATGAACTCTCTCAAACTACCACTTAAATCTTTGCTTTGCAAATATTTTTAGACCAAGTCTACATCAAACAACACACCGATTCCAATCACTTAACGTTTTTTTTCCTATTTAATCTATTGGGGTACAGCAAAGGTGGTGACAGTGCGTGCTCAAGCATATAATCCCACTTTAACACTTAACGCCGACAATCGAACAAATTTCCATTACCTTCTTATCTGCCATAATTATGTCAAAATCGTTATTTGCTGAATAATAAACTTCCTGCATTGTGTATGGAAAGCAATCTCTTTTAATAAACTTGAAAGCATCCAAAAAATAAACAAATTAAACAAAATTATATCGTCAACGTCATACAAACAAGCACCTACTCTCAATGCGTTATTGAGCCTATGTATGAAGGATGGAGAATACACTCGTCCTTTTATCAACACTTCAACAATGCACACTAGAACGACAATGTGAGAGTTCAGTTTCTAAGTCAAGCATAAATTTATTGAAAATAATTCGCACCTATAACTTAATGTGGGAATCGTTTCTTTTTTACAGAAAAGAGAATTCAAATTTGTATTTCTGCTTTGTGCAATAATCAATTTTTTTCTGTTCGTAAAACAGTTTTGTTAACAAACTCGTCGAAACGTTAAAGTAAATTTTTTACGCTCAGTGATTTATTGGTGAATGTGTGTGGACGACTATTGGTTGTGTGGTTCAATGAAAAGCATTTTTCAGTGCCAATTTTCCAGTTATTATGGGTTTTTATTCAATATGTTCAGTCACATTCAATGGATTAATTTTTTTAAATAAACTCTTCCCATAAATTGTAATTCATTGGCGGTTGTTGAAAATGTATACGCGCTTATTAATTTCTTTTCATTTCATTTTATTTGAATGGACCCATCGATTTTTTGATAATTTAATTTTTTTTGTTAGTGGTAAATTTGCGATAGTGAAGTTTCCCGAAATTAGATTATAATGTTCAATCAAAATTCACCTAATTGTTCTTTTTCCAGTCATTTCCGCAGTTCAATTAAGAGAATTTGTTGATCGCATCAGAGCCGAATTCGTGCAAACATTTCGGACGAAACAGTTTGCCATGAGCATTCTCATTTCTCTGTTCTTAGGTCTTAACCCACGTCCCCGCTATGGTTTCCTTCAGGGTCTCATCAGGCAACACTAACCGACTGCTCTATGCAAAGGCTGCCACGCTATTGAAAAAAAAGCGTCGCAAATTATTCGAAAACATTTCTTTATTTATTATTTCGGCAATCGTTTAATCAAGAACTAAGGCTTACTATCGGGTCAGGTCAACCTGAAAATTTCAGGTCAGGTCAAAACTGACCTGAAACCTGATATGACCTGTGAGCAAAACCTGAAAATTTTCAGGTTGACCTGAAATGATTTCAGCATGAAAATAAAAATGTAACAAATCTTTAATATCAGTTATGGCAAAACGCATTTTGCGAGCCTTTGCCATATCCGAGCCCCCTCTTACCACAAGAAACATTGTTTCATTTACGAATCTCGATTCTTACCAAAAGAAACATCACATCAGTGATGAGCGTCGAAACAATAGATGTAGCGTACTGGCGACTAGTCTAAAGAGGCTCGCAAGTGGATTTTTGAATCAATGCTAATGGAATTGTACCGATGATTATACATACCAATTAATGCTCCCCTAGCACATACTGTTTAGTGAACGTCGTAAACGCTTTTTTGCGTTTTTATATGAACCTCTTCTTTCGTTTACAGTACAGGAGTGTAACATTTGTGGAAAGAGATCCCAAAATTTGCGATGCCAATTTCGAATGATCCGTTCAAAACCGAAGAAATAAGGTTTAAAGTGCAAGATATTTTTTATTTTCTTATTTTCTACCAAAACTTGATTTCTTGATAACGAATTCATTTAAAAACAACACAAATATTTTTTTACTCACGAGAAATGAAGTGAAAATTTCGTTCTATCTTGCGAAAACTGACATTATATCAAGAGAAACCGAATTTTGGCACTCCTTCTACTAATGTTACTCCTGGGATACTTTACAAAGATCGATGAAAAAATTCAAATTTACTCAAAAGTAAAACTTTTAGTAGTGAATTAAAGTAATTGACCAAAAACGTCTCACACAAACGTACTGAAAACTGACAGCGATCACAGAATTGAAGCTTGTTTTTCATGTTTGTTAAAAAAGTCATCTTAGCTTCAATTCAAACGCCTTCTATCAAGAACACTTAGCTAAAACATGACTTGTGGTAAGCTATAAGCGAATACCCTAAGCTAAATAATGAAGATAAGGAAAAAAAGCGGGGTCGAGGGGCGGCAGCCCCCGCGTAGGGGGGTCAAGGGTGAGTATCCCCCCTTGCGAAGTCTAAGGGTCAGAGCCCCACGTACGGAAGGCAGCCTGCAGGGCGTTAGTAGCTCGCCGCAGGCGCGGAGGCTTAGGGGGCAGATCCCCCTACATACCAAAAATAATATTGCGACCTCCTTAGGAATTGAAAACTTTGATGTTTTGCCTGATTTATTTCCTTCGTGATTTTCGTTTTTCCTAATTTTACTGATTCCTGATTTTTGCTTGCCTAATTCAGGTGGACATTCAAGGTGGACATTTATTTCCTTCATATTTTCGTTTTTCCTAATTTTGAATTTTCTAAATTTGGTGCTTCAAGATGTATGTTTTTCCTATTTTTCCTTATTTTGGTTCCTGATTTCTTGATTCCTATTTTTGACCCCTCACCCCATACACGCTTTTGGGAAACTCCCGCCCCCTCGTAAGTACGCACGCATATCTCAATTTTGATAGATTTAAACATTGGCTAAACATAGCACTGCTTCTGCTTTGCTTAAAGTGACTGAAGACATTTTGGGAGCTTTTGACCGGAGAGAGATGGCAGTACTGCTGCTTTTAGACTTCAAACGGGCCTTTAATACAGTTGACCACAGTTTATTGTGCAGTAAGCTTAGGGCGAAATTTAATTTTTCAAAGTCAGCAGTAACTCTTATTCACAGATGGATCCAAGACGGAGGACGGAACGGGGGCAGGTATTCATTGCGAGGAATTAGAACTTATCACATCAATTCCCCTCAGAAAACTTGCCACAGTGTTTCACAGTGTTTCAGTCTGAGACCTTTGCCATCAAACAGGGTTGCAAGAGACTGACAGAGAAACGACTTATCAATAAGAGAATAGCAATATGCTCTGACAGTAATTCGGCCATCGGAGCGCTCTCAAGTTGCAAGCTGTCAGCGAGATTGGTACTCAGGGCTAGAGTAGCTCTGGAATCCCTAGCAGAGAACAACGAAGTATCGCTTGTTTGGGTCCCAGGCCACTCAGATGTCCCGGGTAACGAAATAGCAGACGAACTAGCGAGAAGAGGCAGTAAGAAAGAGCTCATAGGCCCGGATCCGGTAATCGGAATACACGAGGGACTAATATCGACGCTGATAAGGCGTAGAACAAAAGAAAGGCACCAGCGTGTTTGGGAAAACCTAAATACGTGCAGACAGGCAAAGGAATTTTTGGCAGGTTGCAACGAGCACACTACCAAATATCTTTTGAGCCTGGACAAGAGATCCTTAAGAAAGATAGTAGGAGTGCTGACGGGTCACAATAATCTGAGATACCATCGAAACAAGATGGGACTCAGTGAGGACCCGAACTGCAGGAGGTGCGGAGACGTGCCGGAAACAGCAATGCACTACCTATGTCACTGTCCCGCTTTAGCGGGACTCAGGGCGCAATGTCTGGGGGACTTCTACCTAACAATAGAAGAATTCCGTAAAGTACCACTCCCAAAAGTCCTCTCTTTTATCACAGGGAACAATTGGTTGGAGGTCAGCGCCACATAACCACCACAATCATCATACACGAACAATAGCCACGAACCATAATACTCACCCCATCACACTACACCACACACACACACACACACACACACACAAATCGGGAGCAGCACAATGGGCCCAAGAAAGATGGCCTCAGTGCTATTAATTGTGATCAATTGTATCAATTGTAGCTTTTATACCTGTGAAATAAATCAATCAATCAACTCTTATTCAAAATTACCTCTTGAACAGAGTGCAGATTGATGATCATCTGTCAGACTTTTTGTCGATGGAAGGATCAGTTCTTGGGCCCTTGTTATTTTCGTTATCTGTTAATGACTTGCCAAATGTTCTTCAGTTTTTAACTCCACATATATTTACGGATGATTTTCAGGCCTATATGAATTTTGGGACAGATTTATGTTCGGTGATAAATAGTGTGTTGGAGATTAATTCTGATCTCAGGGCAATTAGTGAGTGGTCGGCAGTGAACGGATTGCAGTTGAATGCTTCGAAAACTAAGGCCATCGTGCTTTTTAATAGTGGGTCTCCACCTGTACTTCCACCCATTGTTTTGGATGGCGAAGTTAGTTTTGAGGTAAATATCCTTGGCATAAAGTTTGACGCCAACCTATGGTGTAGGAATCAAATGTAATTCAGTTGCGTCCAAAGTTTACTTAGGTCTACGTACTCTTTGGTAGAGTTTTAGTATTACTCCATTTGTGGTTCGTTTGTCCTTAGTTAAAGCATTGCTAATTCCCCATTTTACATATGGAGGAGTTTTATTTTCGACTAGTATGGATGAGAAAGGTAAGAAAGCTATGGATAAAGCGTTCTGTGCATGTATTCGGTATGTTTTTGGTATTAAGAATGGTGATGATGTGGATGAACTGAATCACCAATGATTTATATTATCGGGGGAGGAGCTAAAGGCAGTCGACAAAGTATACCTTGAAGAATTGTCTACGAATCGTTTTACCCGGCCACGCAAAGTAAAATTGGGGTTAGAACCTGCGCTTGTTTCCGTTATTTCAGCTTTGTAGGATCGACTAAGAGCATTTGAAAGGGAACATGTGATGCAAGAAAACAGTATATGTATAGCCATTGAAAGTGCTTCGCCCGGGATGTATGGGTACTCGTATGTAGTAAGATGTAGTGATGTGCAGTGTAGTTAGGTGTAGATGTAGCGTGGACAACAAAATATTTCAGAAAGTATGGGCTTCTATATACATGATATATACACCGATTCCAACTAACTCGAGCATTCCCTACAACTTTCTCTAAGACGACATAGCTTGAAATTGCACCAGAAGCTCGGAATCCTGTTGTCCACGCTAAATGGTGAGGTGTAGATAGGTGTAGTTAGATGTAGTGAGATGTCCAGCTGTCAGGAAACTGTCCATCGTCGAGGCATTTCTGGCGCCCTGTTTTTCTTTAACTTTTAGGTAGCCATTTGGATCTATTCTGTGGTGATCGATCGTTCCTGTCTATCTTCTGTTTCATAGTTATAAGGAGTCTGCGGCCATGCGACCTGTTCGTGTTGTGGGAATAGCCCTCTCACTATGTAACCTAGCTGTGAGATATAGTGAGATGTAGTGTAGTGTAGTAAGATGTAACGTAGTGAGATGTAGTGATGTGTAGTGATATGCTGTGAGGTGTAGTGAAATGTAGTGAGGTATAGTGAGATGTAGTGAGGCGTGGTGACATGTAGTGTAGTGAGGTACAGTGTTGTTGTGTTTTATATTATAGATGGGATAGATCAAGGCGGGAGTGAGATGGATGCATTCAATATTGTCTAGAGAAGACTACCGAAAAAAAATGTCCGTTCCATCGATTTTTTTCAAAACGGCTGCACTGATCACCCTAAACCTAAACTTTATTTCCCTGAAAGTTCCATGATTCAAGTTCAAAGATGAGCAGAATTGGTCAAGTAGTTCCAGACATATAGTCGAAAAAGTGACCTGAAACATGGTTTTTCGAAGTTCGGTATAACGTTTTCGCAAATATCTCAGCAAGTATAGCACGGAAATTGTTCATTTTGGTGATCTCGCAAAACTGGGAAAATTTTTCTTGTGGAAATTGGGTCAGTGGTCTTGGCACTGGGACCAGTTGAATGGACGAAATTGAATTTCTTGGCCATATACAAAAGCAGGGAGTTACGGGAATTGTGAAAAGTTAACACAGCGCTGTGTGTGGATCAATTCAGAAATATTACGAATAATAATGTCTACGATATTTAATAGTCTGAAACTGTATTATTCAGTGTCTAATACGCAACTCGTCGTGTGTCCTGTAAATTTATGCAAGTCGCTGTAACTAAACCCAACCTCTCACATACATTTCCAAATTTATGTTTCGTGTATTTTACGTGAGGCCGTCTAGGATGCGTGTAGGCTCAAAAAGAATTTCGTCAACGTATTATGTGATCCGTATTTTTTTATGTTTTTTTTTTCAAATTTACGTACGTTTTTATATATTTTTTTAAGTACTGAGCTGTATTTCTTGCACATTTGCCACATTTGTTGTGCCAGTCTGCTTTTTTATCGAAAAAGTCGTTCTGAGTCGAGAAATGTGGACATGTGTTTTCACATTTCCACATTTGTTCTCACATATGTGAGTCACATTTAGCTCCCTTTTTTACCCTTAAGAGCTCTACGCACAGTCTGTTTTTACCCCAAAAAAAGTGCAGGAGTTGACGGGATTACTGCTGCCTCTCTGAAGGCGTGTAGTGATATAGTGGCGCCATATCTATTGCATATGATAAACCTTACCATGCAGAGAGGCATCTACCCTGACGGCCTGAAAATAGCATCGGTCACCCCAATATACAAATCTGGTAATAAATCTGACCCAAACAACTATCGACCCATATCCGTCCTTTCCGCAGTTAACAAGTTATTTAAAAAAATTATATACGAGAGACTGTTTGCCTTCTTAAAGAAAACCAAATTCCTATATGCTGAACATTACGGCTTTCGCCGGAAATCCGGCACGCACACGGATGCCTATGAACTCATTGATGAACTGCTTAGAGATAAGGATGGAGGGAAAGTAGTCAGTGCCCTTTTCGTGGATATTAAGAAGGCGTTTGATTGTGTGGATCAAGTGATCCTGCACCGTAAGCTAGAAGCGGCAGGTGTTCGAGGAGTCGCCCTAGAGTTATTCAAGGATTACCTAAGGGGTAGAAAACAGTGTGTAAAAATCCAAGAGGACAGCAGTCAGATGCTTTCAGTCGAGTACGGAGTCCCACAGGGTAGCGTCCTTGGACCCTTGCTGTTTCTAGTTTTCATAAACGACATGCACTGCTTACCGCTTAAAGACACAGTTAGCCTTTTCGTGGATGACTCAGGTGTGTTTTGTTCCAACATGTCATTTAGAGAAAACGAGGAAGACATACTCCATGATCTAAACCTCATCAGCGACTTACTTAACCTAAACAAACTTGCCCTCAACCTAGACAAAACGAAAATTATGCATGTCAGGAAGGGCAATTCCTCGACCGAAGCAGGAGATTTGACCTTTGGGGGGTCGACGATAAAATCCTTAGAAACGTTCAAATATCTGGGACTAATCATAGACTCTAGGATCAACTGGGCCCCTCATGTGGCACACGTGTGCAAAAAGCTAGCCTCGTTAAGCGGTGTTCTATGCAAGCTGAAAAATTTCGTCCCTTAGACAGTAACTTTGCTCATTTACTTCGTACTTGGGCACTCCCACCTGAACTACCTTACAGGAGCCTGGGGAGCCTCAAGCAAGAAGAACATGAAACAGCTTCAAGTACTGCAGAACAGATGCCTTAAGCACGTGTGTAAGCTAGCCTCGATGACTCCTACATCCGACCTCTTCAAAAAGCACTGCGAAGGAGTCCTGAACATCTCGTGCCTATACAAAGCAAGTCTCTGCAAACTTGTGCATGAGTTTTTGCAGCGGAGTTCGCATAGTACCATCCCCATCGAAGTGCCGAGACACCGCTATGAAACGAGGCGAAAGGGGAGGGTCATTCCAACTAGGGCACGGCGAAAGCGAAGGCGATCGCATCGATAGGTTATGCTCTGTATAACTCGTTGCCAGGATATATAGTTTCTGCAAGACCATACAAATTTCTAGACCTGATTGAAGAATGGCTCGTGCGCCAACAGTTCCCAAGCTAGGCCTATAGGGCTAATTTGCCTATTGGCCCAAGACGTCCTGTTTACAGGTGTTATAAGAAAGAAAGATGAAATACAAAGTATCGAGCTAGGAGTGGGGGCATGGTGCTCACTCGGAGGGCGCCGTCTCATCGCTACTGTCCCCCGTTCCCACTGTTACCGACGCTAATGTCCACACGCTACTCAAATTTGAATGAATTAAATTTCTTTTTTTTTGTTTTTTTTTCCTTATCCTGATATGTCGTCAAATGACAATAATAAGATGTGATATTTTGCCCAACTCTTGATCTATGGTATAGCTTTACAGTATATAATTTCTGTCTGATTTCTTGTTTAATTATTAATGATTTTCTTGACCGATTCATATTACTCGATTTTAATATTTCTAGCAAAAATTATTTCTTGTTCAAATTCATAAGTTTAAATTCTTGTTTAAGCTTATTATTTATCATTTGCTAAACGTTAACAAGCTTCTTTGAGGTGCCATGCACATTGAAGCTAAAAATTACTATTATTATAACGTAATAAATAAATAAATAAAAAAGCTCCGTTTTTAATGAGCCTCTCACTGGTCTCCGATGAAAATTCGGATGAATTAATAGGTCTCCGACGGTCTCAAAGGTGCGAAATGAGCAACTCAGCGTCATACAAACAAAATCGTACTTTTGCCACTTTATTTTTCACCCGGGTGCAGAGGTCGGAAGTAAATATATTGAAAAGAGTCGGAATGAGCACACTGCCTGTATTTCAAGAATGTTAAATGTGTTACAATTTATTTAATAGCATATGTTGGGTTGGGATAAATTTACAGCCAATGTGAGGGCTTTACGGGCTTTACCAAATTTATATGACGAAAAATCTTTGCGTATGCTATAGTGGGCCTGACAGTTCACATTTTCTTTATTGTTAGATGAAATTAGAAATTTCATTGGAGATGCAGATTACCCTTTTGGGTTGTAAAAAAGTTTGAAAAAGACTATATTCTACAATTCAATTTATGAAGTGATTCATGATCGTACTTTTTCATCATTTAGTTTAGCGTTAGGCCTCACAGCTCGTTGATTATATACCGAGTGAAAAACGTTTTTCAGATGAGACGTCTCAAGCGTCTCAGTGAGAGGTGAATGAGACGTCTCAAAGTGAAAGTTTCCATGAAAAAGTTGTCGCCATTGGGAATTTTTGGTCTCACGTGGCTGAAAAGAGAAGTCTCAGCTTATCTTCTTTTGAGCGATGCTTCTCTTTTCAGCCAAATGCGATCGAACATCCTCAATGAGCATAATTTTTACATTAAAGTTTCACTTTGAGACGTCTCAATCACCTCTCATTGAGACTTTTGAGAAGTCTCATCTGAAAAGCGTTTTTCACTCTGTATATAATCAACGAGCTGTGAGGCCTAACGCTAAACTAAATGATAAAAAAGTACGATCACGGAAATTGAATTGTAGAATATTGTATGAGCGCAGAAAAATCGTTGCTTCTAGAGACAAAATTCTTGATGTAGTTGGTAATTCACAAGGCACCGATTCGCCGAATTAGACTATTTTCCAAAAAAGATTAGATTATTGTTGTTAACAAACAATCCTATTGTTAGTAAGTAAGTAAATCGTTTCGGAACTCTATTGTTCTTCACTTATCTTTATTTTTGCTCAAATATTTCGTAAGATCCCTTATTGATGCCGAACTAAGTGTCTGCTTTAAATATCAAGATAAAGTACACGCACACCACCTTCACAATGTCAAAGTGATTGCGCTTACATACCACAGTTTAAGAGGATTAAATTTGTAAACGAAAAAATGCAAATATGACAATGTTTTTAAAACAATTGCTCTTACCCGGACTATGTGTGTTGTGTGAGTTCTCTAATATTTTTTACACTCTAATTTGTAACAAAGAGAAATGGTAAAGTAAGTGGTTTTTGCTATATTTTTATCCGAAGCAATCTTTTGTCTAATTTTATTGCCGTGTTTTCAATAAGAAGATCTTCTAGCGCTGATTTTCTTAAAACAAATTTTTTGAAGTGAATTCGACTTATAATAGGAAATGTTAGCATTGGCTCCGTTGAAAGTTTTTTCAGCTTGTGTAAAGTTGTGAAATAGTTATCTACGCAACTTAAAAGGTATGCTCAGGGCTGTAGAGACCTGGTTTGAACAACCTTTCGTATAAGATCAGTGCTGCCTTGTGTTCCCTTATAAAGCTGCTTTTGCATCTATTATTTATTCAATTCAATTCAATTCTTTATTCAAATAAAAAACATCAAAAAACATATCATTTATGTTCCATTTTGCGTAGCAATTTGAAGGAACATAGAAATATCACAAAAAATCCTAATAAAAAAATCGAAGCAAATATCAAAAAATATTAATAGAAAATCAAAGTGTTCAACTAAGAACAAAAACAAAAAACAAAAAATCGATAAATGGAAAGTCAGTGAATAGCAAGGGAAAGCCCATAGAAAAAAAAGTAAAGTGATACTCAAACACAAGTTATGGCACATTCAACCATCTATTTCAATCGACCGGAACCCACAAATCTTGTTCCCGCTTAAAAATTTACTATTTCGTTAATAGATACGACTTTAGAGAACGACAAAATTGAGCTTGGGTGATCGATGAGCGCACATCTAAAGGTAAAGAGTTAAACAAGTTAGCCCCAGCAACAGTAACTCTGCGTTTACCTAAAACAGATCGTGAAAATGGCACATATAACAGTTTGGACCCTTTCGTAGGATAGCGATGCTCCGGTCTACGAAAATTGACAGAATAATAACATAGATCTCTATAGGCATCGAACACAAATTTACAAACTGCATATCTGTACATTTTACTGACAGATAAGATCTTAGGGCAGAAATCCAAGTACAGTAGCTCTGAAGGGTATCTGTATGGCAATCTATTACCAACTCTCAAGGCAATCCTCTGTTTCCTTTCAAGGTTCTCAATCAAGTTTTTATTAGCACAACCCCATGAGCCAATACAATAGGATAGGCGAGAGTGAATCATTGAGAAATACAGGGTTAACAAAATTCCAACTGGCAATACGTAGCGCAACTTTCTCAAGATGCCAATCTGCCCAGAAATTTTTGAACACAATGTTCCAACTAGTTCCAACTAAGGTGCTTATCCAAAATCACACCCAAATATTTGACAGAATCAACAGACGTAATCACATTTCCATTGAACTCAACCTTCAGAGAGTTGTGAATCATTGTACGAGTAGATCTGAAATTCACAACATTAGTCTTCTTGAAATTCACCGTAAGCTGATTGGCCTCAAAATAATCCGATAGCAATTTGAGGTCATTGCTGACATTAACAATGTTGTTAGCAAAACAAACAGAAGATGAGAAGATGCTAGTGTCATTCGCAAACAAATATGGGTGAGACTTTAGGGGGAGACGGTGTAAGTCATTAATAAAGATCAAAAAAAGGAGTGGACCCAGGACACTACCTTGTGGAACTACCATCGTCACGCTCACCCAAGGACTCATGTGACCATTTACAACAACCCGCTGGTATCTGTGCTCAAGATAGTCAGAAATGAGATCAAGCGCCAGACCTCTAATGCCAGCAGCTGACAGCTTGTTCAATAATAACGCATGGTTGACGGTATCAAAGGCCTTAGATAGGTCAAGAAAAAGGCCTGTAACTATTTTCCCCTTATCGACATGAAAGGATATGTAATCAACGAGCTCAAACAAAACTATGTGAGCACCACTCAAAGATCTAGAGCCGTACTGTTTGCTATAAAAAAAATTTGATGAATTAAGAAACCTAAAAAAATTAGAAAAAATCAATTTTTCAAAAATTTTATTTATCACTGGTAACACAGATATTGGCCTGTAATTTCCAATATCAGATGAATCCCCATGTTTAAAGATTGGTGATACATTAGCCTTTTTCAAGGAATCAGGATATTTCCCAGTTGATATGCAAAAGTTGTAAATTTCTGCCAAAAACGGAGAAATAATTACAGCACAGCTTTTTACCGAAGCCACAGATATACCGTCATTCCCAGGAGATTTATTGCTGTTCAATGAGTAAATTAGCTCATATATCTCGACTGGAGATACACTATGTAAGAATATAGATTTCTGATTACGAGTAAGGGTTTCAGGACCACAAGGTGCATGATCATTGCGTCCCTGGATTTCTGATGCTAGTTGAACACCAACATTCGCAAAATAATCATTAAACGCCACTGAAACCCCATCGCCATCAACTAAAACACCATTCACCCTAACATTCACTTTAGCATTACGGACCTTATCACTATTAACAAGCTTTTTTATAGTTCGCCAAATTTGTTTCGGGCTCTCACACTTTCCAAACAAATCTTTATAGTATTGCTCTTTGTAAAAAACTTGTAACCGAGAAATGACAACATTAATTACGTCAAGTAAGTAGCAGACTTGTGTAAGTGCGTATTTTTCCTACTAGCTAGTTCATTCCTATTTGCTTATGTTTCTTGCCATAGCGAGCGAAATTTTTTTAATGAAAGTTTCGTTCATTGTATACATTTTTAAATATCGTTCTGTTTTAGCTTCTTTCCAAATCTAAAAGATAGATTCCATCTTCGCTCATTTCAAATTTTGCGCCCCAAGTCATTGCGCTCTAGGCAAATGTCCTCATTGCGGATAGTCCGTTTGAGGTGGCAAGCACTGATACCACAACTTACAAAACACAACAACATTTTCCTAACACTTACGCATCACTCATCCAGACATCAATTTTACATCAACTACACAACAAAAAGAGAACAACTTTACAACCACCTCCACTACAAGAAAATTTGCAATACTTTTAGGAGGGGTTTCGAAGAGCGGACACAATGTGACACGCAAACGTCCCTTTATGGACGGCCTCTATTGAAGTAGTCTTGCAACTGTAACGCGCGTACTCGATTAAATCTCAGCCGTGCGACCTCCATGGGCGAGGAATTGGGATACGCCCAATCAGCGCGAGCGTACTAAGTACACGATTGATGAAGGAAAAGACATTTAAAAAATCCACGGTGTGGCATCGAAAGTGCATGTTTGGATGACAAATATTCGCTATAGCAGTATTTTGTAAAATGCTTCGTAGAACTCAATTTTTTACTACATCAAAACCTTTGTTTCTACACGTTACAGCCGCTGAAACTTAAGTGAAATGACTCAAATCTGACTCTTATTGATAGTTCAGATAAAAATAGTCCGACTAGACTTAGAAAGCTGACGGACTTGTCGACTTCCAGCGTTATTATGGTACTTCTAGTGAAAAGATGCCAATTTTCTCACTTTTTCTTCGACAAACATTTACAAATGCTTCTAAGTACAATACAATTGATTCAAAACAATAGCATTTCCCAGTAGCAGTCTTCCCAATTTGGGTTGAATTTCCTGGTGGCCGTCAAAAATCTCGAAAATTAAAATCCCAAATGCAAAAATCCCGAAAATCCAGAATAACAAAATTCCCAAAAATCAATAATCCCGAATGTACAAAAATTCCGAATAACAAAAATCCAGAAAATCTGCACCCGGAAGTACCTCAGGGTATTTAATAAAAAAATACTTTCTGAGATAATTCATTTTAATTTTGCCAATACTTCAACACCTTAACACCCCATGCACGTTAGGCCGCCTGCAAGACGTAAAATAGGCCAGCCGCAGGCGCGGGGGTGAGAGGGCACAGCCCCCCCTAACTCAAATTCACTCGTATCAATTAGGAGTTTTAAATATTTCACAATTTTTTCTATCATTCTGGATTATGGTTATTCGGGATTTTTGTACATTCGGGATTGTTGATTTTCGGGAATTTTGTTATTCAGGATTTTGGATTTTCGGAATTTTTGCATTCTGGATTTGTGCATTTGGGATTTCAATTTTCGAGATTTTTGACGGGAGCCGAATTTCCTATATAAATTACAAAAATGTCAATTTTTCGACCATTTTTGGTATTGTGATCCCTCAAGTGCCCTTTTACAATCATTTTTTTTGCATGGAATCGACCCTCCGCGAGAAATTACGTGAAATGAAGTGTGTGAGCCCTTTTTAAAAGGGAAATGTGACGCAAGTTATCCTCGCTAAGTTTTTTATGTTTTGTACGGCAGAATTGATATTAGTTGTTTTGGAAGAAGGGACGAGGACTTGCGTCACGTTTCCCTTTTAAAAAGGGTTTTTGTTATGATATCAGTAGTTTTGGAAGAAAAGAGGAAACAAGTTTTGGAGAAAAAATTTCCGGCGAAAAAAATTTCTTTCGAAAAAAATTTCCTTCGAAAAAAATTTCCGGCGAAAAAAATTTCTGGTTCCGCAGTCTATGAAAAATTTTGTTAATTTTGTGTTCGTTTGTGGACTTGCGTCACGGGCGCATTGCTACCGCGCGCCCATGATTAAATCTTGAGCCAACAAACTAGTAACAAAAAATTAATGTAAGTTACTATTCAAAATATTTTTCAATTTTCTGGTCTTTAAAAACCACACCATTGCGACGGTTTGTGGTATATTCATTCAAAACGTGGACAATATTTTTTGACGACACCCACGAAATATCATGAGCTTCTGGATATATGAAAGCGGAGGCGGTACTGACGTAGAAATTCCACATTCAACTCTCGTTCTTCGAGACAATCTAGAGACGACAAGTTTTATAAACCTGCTGTTTCTCGACGCGTTTTGTATGAGCTTACGTATGTCAACAAGGGTCTACGCCGTCTACACATGAAACACTCAAGTTGTTCATAATCGATTTGCCGACGTTAACGACAACGCGCCAAATTCAAAAGTTTTGCCAAATTTGCTACTATTTCCTTCCATTTTCTTCTATTTTCCTACTATCTTCTTCTACTTTCCTACTATTTCGTTCTATTTTCTCCTAACTTTCCTAACTTAGGTATTTGCCTAATGTTTCCTTCCATTTTCTTCTATCATGGCACCACGGTAGTAAGGGGCCGTGACGCAAGTCTTACACGCCAAAAAATTCACAAGAAATTTTTTCGTAGACTAAGGAACATATATACAGGAACTTTTTGACTTCCCCCCCCCCCCCCCCCCTCCCCCCCCCGAGCAACGTACCCCCCGGAAAATATTTTTCCTGGATTCTACGGAAAATTTTAGGCCGAAATGCTCTTTTACTCATTAAAATCGGTTCAGTCGATCCGGAGATATGAATTAAACAATTTTGGTATTTTGTATGGAAATGGACTGAAATCGAATATTTTTAACTAGTCAATTTGGTAAACCTTTCTTTCTTTCTTTGTGGCAATTTCTTTTTTGACGTTGTAAGGTTTTGAAAGTTTCATGAAAGGTATTCCGTATCTCTAGAACTATGAGAGTTAGATAGTTGGTTCCAAAGGCGAAATTGTAGAGAATTAAATTTAAGCGAACACGTGTTTCAGGGTTTTGGGGAAATGTGGCCTAATCCCGGGATAACGCCACTTCCAGATTCCAGAGGGATGATTCATACCTCTAGAACTATGACAGCTAGAAAATTGTTTACAAACTTACAAAAGTTCTGATATCCGCAAAACCCTTATTGTTGAAGAATTGCTGCGAGGGTCTGATTCCTCCATTGCTCAAGATTTTTAACCTTTCCCTTTCAAGTATAGCTTTCCCCAGTCGCTGGAAAAAGTCATACATTAAGCCTATTTTCAAGTCGGGTTCCAGGAGTGTGATTAGAAATTACAGAGGTGTGGCTATATTGCCGACCTTCGGAAAGCTATTTGAGTCCATAGTCTGCGTTTTAATTAGTGAGCGACTGAGTAGTTATGTATCATCGTCTCAGCATGTTTTCATTAAAGGTCGATCAACATCAACTAATCTTTTGGAATTCACACGTATTGCGATTGAAATAATAGAGTCCGGATCACAGCTCGATGTAATTTACACAGACTTTCAGAAAGCGTTCGACAGGGTGTCTCACAAGATGTTGTTGATGAAGCTAAGAAACATCGGTGTAGACAATGTTCTTCTGAGCTGGATTCAATCGTACCTTAGCGGCCGCTCCCAGTATGTTAAGCTGTTGGGACATGTCTCTGAAAATTTTGTGGTTAAGTCTGGGGTTCCCCAAGGCAGCCATTTGGGCCCGCTTTTATTTGTTTTATTTATGGACGATGTAGTCAAGACTTTTAAAGTGATTAAAATACTGTATGCTGACGATCTTAAGTTGTTGACGAAAGTCAGTTCTCTGTCCGATGCCATGCGGTTGCAATCTGATCTGAACTCGCTTTCAGAATGGTGCAAACGTAATCAGCTAGAGCTGAACATAGATAAATGTAAAATTATGTCGTTTTATAGAATTAGGTCTCCGATTAGATTTGTTTATGAAATTGAGGGTGTCTGCTTGACTCGTGTAACGGAAGTACTAGATCTCGGTGTTTGGCTCGACGAGCAATTGACTTTCAGCCGGCACATTGACTTCATCACTTCGAAGGCGTATTCGATGCTTGGTTTCGTGAAGAGAATCTGCAAGCCCTTCACGGATATTCGTGCACTCAAAAGCATCTACTTTGCGCATGTGAGATCTCGCTTAGAATACGCTTCCGTTGTGTGGAACCCACACTCATTGTGTTATATCAATAGGATAGAATCAATTCAGAAAAAGTTCCTTATTTATGCTTTGAGAAGATCCATACGGAGAGATCATAATTATCGTTTACCCCCTACTTGGAACGTTGTCGATCGATAGGTATTGAGCCTCTTTGGCGCAGGAGAATTAATCTTAATGTTTCGTTCGTTTTTGATTTGTTACGTTGTCGTCTCGACGCTCCAGCCCTAATGTCTCGAATTCATCTGAGGTCACCAGTTCGCACTCTCAGGTCTATTGAATTTTTTATAATTGACTTTCACAGGACTGAATATGGCCAACACGAACCTATTAACAGCATGCTCAGGATGTTTAATTCTTTCTCGCATCTTTATGACACCACTATTTCCAGGAATGTCTTCAGAGCCAGGGTAAGAACGATGGCCCTCACCGCTTCATTTATTAATCAGTTCAGACTGTCTTCTCTCACCGAATCAATTGGAGAGGAATAAACGATGTTTCAGATGTTTCAAGTGCTTCGGATCTTCGATCGCTTGATTTTAAATTTGTTTTGTTTAGACCTTGCGACTATTACAATTGACCAGTTCATGACACGCTTTTTTGTTCTTCGTTTTTTCTTTTTCTCTTGTTCTAGATTTGTCTATTTTGTATCGATTTATATTTTCTTATATTCTATTTGTTTTTAATTTTGCGCAATTTTTTTTTTCTCTTTGTAGTCAGGTAGCTTAATTATTAAGCAGTTGACGTAATAATAAATAAATAAATAAATAAAATAAATAAAAAAACCTCTTACAGAGGAGGTGTGACGCAAGTCTTTATGTCTGCTTACAAAAGCTGTGAAATCAGAAAAGTGTTATGCATTAATCACCTAAGGCAAAACTATTTTCTTCCAGTTACAAAAGTTCTGAAATCAGAGGGGGGTGACGCATAAAGCTTCGATTCGCAACAAAAATTTTTAAACAAAATTACGTTGAGTTCAAAAAATTGCGTTACAAATGCCAGACCCAACGACGAAACAATTTTTCTGTACTTTCAGTTTTTACGCTGCGAAAATTTGACTTTTATTTCTTATTACATCGTTTAGGGTAAATTTAAATTTTTGCGTCTAAAAACTGAGTGTTGAAAAATTATTCCGCTGGTGGGTCTGGCATTTGTGACGCAATTTTTTGAACTCAACGTAATTTTGTTTAAAAATTTTTGTTGCGAATCGAAGCTTTATGCGTCCGTCACCCCCCTCTGATTTCAGAACTTTTGTAACTGGAAGAAAATAGTTTTACCTTAGGTGATTAATGCGACACACTTTTCTGATTTCACAGCTTTTGTAAGCAGGCATAAAGACTTGCGTCACACCTCCTCTGTAAGAAGTTTTTTTGCGGATTTCTATTTTATCCTGAAAGACCCTGTCCCACCATTTCCTCGCGTTGTTTACCCCTCGTTCTAAAGGTAAAGTTGGTGAGAATTACATTTTAGAGAAAATAGTTTCAGGATTTCTTGAAGAAACAACGTTGGTCCTCTTTTTGATATCGTGCGGGAGAGAACATTCAGGTAATCAAAGTCAATGGTCTCAGACGCACTTCGGTAGTGCCTTTGACATTCTAATGAAGTCAACTTACCCACAGTCTTGGAAAGAGGCGAAGGTTCTCCCGGTGCACAAGAGAAGCAACCACTATAGACCTCAGGACTTCCGGCCTATAAGCATACTCCCAGCACTTCCTAAGGCATTTGAAAAAATCGTTAAAATGCAAATCGTTGGCTTTCTTGACAAATACCGATTGCTAAACCAGTACCAATCCGGCTTTCGTTCTGCTCATAGTACTGCATCTGCTCTGCTGAAGGCGACGAACGACGTGCTCAAGGGCTTTGAGCGTAGAAAAGTTACAGTGCTGCTACTCCACGATTTTACCAAACCCTTTGATTCAGTGGACCACGGTATTCTTTGTGAGAAGCTAGTAAATAGGTTTCGGTTCTCTAGACTGTCGGTGAAGCTCATGATGGCTTATCTTACGAACCGGACGCAGTATGTGCAAATTGAAGACTGCCTGTCATCTTCAGTCCCGATTCGAACTGGAATACCACAAGGCTCAGTGCTGAGGCCACTGCTTTTTTCGTTGTTTATTGATGACCTACCAGACGTGTTGCGCCATAGTCAGTCACACCTGTTTGCAGATGATTTTCAAAACTATATCCAGTCTTCTGTAGATGACGTTTCCTTATCTGAATGTGTTGCTGGTTTGAATGAGGATTTGTGTTCGATTTCAGGGTGGGCATCGAAGAACAAACTTGTACTAAATGACTCGAAACTGCAAGCGGTTCTCATTAGTGACAGAAAGAACACAATCACGCTTCCAGATATTGTGATGAACGGTGTCAAGATTGAACTAGATGCTAGAGTTAAGGATCTGGGGGTGCATATAGCTAATGATTTTACTTGGACGGACCAGTGCAATCATATGGTATCTAAGGTATACGCGGGACTGAGAAGTCTGTCTGCACATAAGGATCTGCTTCCGACAAGCTCTAGAGTTACTTTAGTTAAGTCTCTACTGATGCCGCACTTTACATACTGCGGTGCCGTGTTTTTCGACGGAGTGAGTTGTGAGAATAAGAAAGTGATGCGTTTAATGCATGTGTGTGCTTCGTTTATGGGCTCAAAAGGAGGCAAAGTGTTCGCGGTTATGCCACTAGGATTTTGGGATGTGGTATATTGGAGTACATGGGTTATCATACCTTGACTTTCTTGCATAATCTGATTCTGAGGAAAGTTCCGGCCTACCTGTACTTAAATTTAGAGCAACGCAGAGGGAAAAGAACATTTGGTGTCAATATTCCTTTTGTTAAGACTGTATGTGCGCATGATTCGTTGTTTGTCAGAGGTGTATCCAGGTATGACCGATTACCAGTTTGTATCAAGCGGGTAGGCACTATGGATACATTTAGGAGGGTTTGTTTCGAACATGTTTGTTGCAGATTATAGTATTTTGATGCTCTAGTATTTCAGTAGATTTTCAGTAGTAAAAAAAGGGTAGTGTGTTAAGATGTTTTTTTTTTTCTTTCTTTTTTTTCTCTTATTTTTTGTATACTTCTCGGAGTGGTGTGGGAGGGTTGTTATGGGGTCTCGTGAGATTATCCTTATTTTGAAAATCGAGCTGAAATTTTCTATATTAATTTAAATTGTCTTTAGTTTTTAGCTTATTAGTTTTTAAGTTAGTCATAATATCAAGATAAGTACGTCGCTATTATCGTTGTATATCCGACAAGGCCGCTTGGCCTTTTATATACTGAGTAATAAATGAATTGAATGAAATTTATATATTTAGATACATTCGAGTCTTTTTGCAACATCTATCCTGTTTGCCACATCTATTCTGATACGTACGGGTCTTTGATTATGTTATATTTTTGTTCCAAATTAATTCAAATCGCACAAATATCAGTACGAGAGCATCCAAACGCTCACTCAACACATCCAACGTGAAGAAAGCATCAACGTTTTTAACCGGTAAATAAAAGGTAAAGTTAAAATTGTCGAGTTATTTGCATGATTTACACTCCAGTAAGCGGGACTCTCTGAACCTAATTACATTCTGTTAGACAACAAATAAACAAAAATAGATGCAACTTCAAAGCATGACTCATTTTACCATACGACCGCCGCGTTAGCTTATAATTGTAAAATCAAAAATATTTCAATCAAGAACTTGACTTGAAACATCCGCAAAAAATAACAATTTTTTATCATTACAAGAAAATCCAAAAATATCTTCTGAAAATATACTTTCTAATTTCCTCATCATTGCGATACAGCATAATGACTTGTAAACCAACACTACCATCGATTTATTTGGCGAACAAACTCTCACACCCAGAATATAAATCGACAAAAATTTCATATCTGAATTAATCTTCTTGCAACATTCGTATGTATATTTATAATGAATTGCAGACTTGGCTTGTTGCTAATTCATTTTTCCTCTACATGCGTCAGTCAAGCACCTCCATCAAAGGTAAGCGCCTTAGTCAGTTGGTGAATGAATGTTTTGCATGTAACATCCCAAAATATTTTCTTTCATCATTTCCTTGTCTATTCACTCATAAGTTTATGTTATCATAAGAAAGTCATGGTGCGAGACACAGAATACCACTAGCTCATCGTTTCTTTTTCAATCTTTTTTTTTCTTTATTTTTATTGTTAGCAATCCATTTTTGGTGATGAGATGAAATTGAAGCTCTCCACTAAGTGAAAAAATAAAAATAACTTTTTTCTTTCCTTTAGTCCAATTTTTCTTTGAAAATGCTTTGGCGTATGTGGGTTAGGTATTTGTTTGTAATCTTCAAATTTTATTTTTTTTTTTATATAAATAAACTGTTGAGATATAACATTTCGAGGAAAGAAAAAATATCTTTCGAAAAGCTGAGAGACTAAAAATAAAAAATTTATTTTTTTATTCAAAGAAAATCGAAGTAGTGAAAGGGAGAAGAAAATATTTAGAAAAAATTTGAAATAAAAACTTATTTCTGGAACAGAGAAGCATAATGATGGCCTGAACAAATTAAGTTATGTGTTGGAGGCGAAGTATTTTTAGATTTTTTTTTGTTGTTGATGGAATTAGAAATTCGGTTCTTTGTTTGTTTACAGTTGAAAGTAAAGTAGGTTGATTGGCTTGGCAATATGTTAGGAAAACTGTATGTATGAGTGTTGCTCTATAGGCTATATGGAGTTTTGTTGCAGTTGTGAATGGTGTAGGTGTTGGTGTAGGAAAATACATGGATCGATCAGTATGCAATAGACCCTTTTTATTGTACAGAATGTAAAAAATAAAATATTTCGTAATCAAAATAAATCCTTACAAGGTGTAATTATTTATTTAAAAAGTAAATTTAAATTATAATTAATAAAATTAAGAGTAAAATATCGTTTCTCTTTTGAAAAAATAAAACAAAAATTTCATTTACTTTTGTTGCACCTCTTAAAATTCGATTCGATGTTACTGAGTCCAATAAGAGGCGATCAGAGTCTAACCCATTTCTGTTGTTTGTTGTAATGATGACGATGTAAAAATGTACAATTGGGATTTTTGATGCTTGACGTTGTTGTAAGTTGTGCTGGTTCTGATGGTAATTAGAAGAATGATTAAAATACTTAGAAGCATTTGCGGTGGACAATTCCTGGGCCGGATTCGTCGTATTCTTCCTTTGAGATCCACATCTGTTGGAAAGTGGAGAGGGAAGCAAGAATGGAACCACCTGTAAAGAACAATTTCCGATTAGAAATCCACACCAAAAAATAAATTTTTTTTTGTTCAACTTACCGATCCATACGGAGTATTTACGTTCTGGTGGGGCAATGATTTTGATTTTGATGGTTGATGGGGCGAGGGCTGTGATTTCCTTTTGCATACGATCAGCAATACCTGGGTACATTGTGGTGCCACCAGACATGACTGTGTTAGCGTACAAGTCCTTACGGATATCAACGTCGCACTTCATGATGGAGTTGTAGACTGTTTCATGAATACCGCATGATTCCATACCCAAGAAGGATGGTTGGAAGAGGGCTTCTGGGCAACGGAAACGTTCATTACCAATGGTGATGACTTGACCGTCAGGAAGTTCGTAGCTCTTTTCCAATGAGGTGGAAGCAGCAGCTGTGGCCATTTCTTGTTCAAAGTCAAGAGCGACATAGCAAAGTTTTTCCTTGATGTCACGGACAATTTCACGTTCAGCTGTTGTGGTGAATGAGTAACCTCTTTCGGTGAGGATCTTCATCAAGTAGTCGGTCAAATCACGACCAGCCAAATCCAAACGGAGGATGGCATGGGGAAGGGCATAACCTTCATAGATTGGTACGGTGTGAGAGACACCATCACCAGAGTCCAATACAATACCGGTGGTACGACCGGAGGCGTACAATGAGAGTACGGCTTGGATGGCAACATACATAGCTGGTGAGTTGAAGGTTTCGAACATGATTTGTGTCATCTTCTCTCTGTTGGCTTTTGGATTCAATGGGGCTTCGGTCAAAAGAACTGGATGTTCTTCTGGGGCTACACGAAGTTCATTGTAGAAGGTGTGATGCCAGATTTTTTCCATATCGTCCCAATTTGTGATGATACCATGTTCAATTGGGTATTTCAATGTAAGGATACCTCTCTTGCTTTGGGCTTCATCACCTACATATGAATCCTTTTGACCCATACCAACCATGACACCTTGATGACGTGGGCGACCGACAATGGATGGAAAGACGGCACGTGGAGCATCATCTCCAGCGAAACCGGCTTTGCACATACCGGATCCTGTGATAAGAAAAACGAAATGCGTAAGAAATTTTCCATCGAGAAAAATTGGGTGAAAAAAGTGACATAACGTAACGAAAAATCGGATTGCAATTTTATGTTTTTTCATTTTTAATTTAAATTTTTTTTTATTTTTTACTTTTTCAATTACCATTTTGTTTCAAATTTGAATTTCTAAAGAAAAAATGTGAAAATTTTCGCTGATATTCAGCGAATTGATTGATTCTGCGAATTGATTGATTCAGCGAAAAAAGATTGATTTGGAAACAAAATTATCACTTTTCGGTATCACAAAATAATCCTCTTGTGTGCTTGTAATCCAAAATGATAATCCAATTTCTCTTTAAATTTCACTGTTTCACATTTTCATTTGAAATAATCCACAAAATTGCCGTTAATCCAAATTGCGTTAATCCGATTTGTCGTTTCAAAATCAATCAAAAAAAAATCCATGAATGGAATGCACTGATTTTTCACCAAATTTTCCGTTCCAATTCGACGATCCATCAATTTAAAATACCCACCATTGTCTACAACGAGGGCAGCAACATCATCGTCACACATTTTGTTAAATTTTTGTTGTGCGTCTGATCACCACAAATTAGAAACTTGGAACTGTGTCGTGACGAGAAATGTACCTTACTCTTATATACCGCGGCAACAGCCGAACAGTCAAAAATAGATTGTATGTACCGATCCGTATAAGGGAAGGACTTCTCGTTATGTTTTGCATTTATGATTATACAAATTATAGATAATAGAGGGAGTATAAGCGGGACGCTAAGTATGGAATGGTAGTGCAGGAATTTCAGTCGTCATTTGAATAGACCTCTCTCGGTGTTTGTTGTTTCACATCCAAATTGTTGGTGAATTTTTAACGAGTTGTCGCAAGTTTTCGTCCAGATTCGTCATCATTTTGTCCGTTATATGGTTCTAGGACCGATTATCCCCAGTCAAAATATCCCCTGACAAAATGTCGACAGACAAAATATCCCCGGACAAAATGTCGACAGACAAAATATCCCACAAAATACGGACAGAATATCTCCAGATGTAATGTCTACTCAGAAATGGTGAATATAGGTAGGTATTATCAAGTAGATATTCTATTGTGTTGGGGGGCTCTGCCCCCTCACCTCGGCGCCTGCGGCGAGCTTTTGTAACCCTTGCAGGCGGCCTTACGTAAATGGGGCGCTGCCCCAGACCCCGCTAAGGGCTCCGCCCCTTAGACCTCGCAAGGGGGATATTCCCCCATTGACCCCCCTTTTCGGGGGCTGCCCCCCCTCGACCTCGCTTTTTTGTTTTTTGTTGTTTATTTCAGGCCTGAGGCGCTAAGTACACTTCACATTGAATATTCTTAATTTTTTGAGTGTGGATATTTTGTCTAAGGGGATATTTTGTCTAAGGGGATATTTCTGTCTAAGGGGATATTTTGTCTAAGGGGATATTTTGTTCGGGGATATTTTGCCCTTTTTTTTAATGGAAAATTTGTGGTTGTTATGTTCGGTTATTTTGTCTGGGGATATTTTGTCCACGGGGATATTTTCGTTGGGAATATTTTTTTTGGACATTCGGCCCCCCGGTATACATAAAGAAATTGTTATGCTTAAGTTTTCCAGTACAGTGCTTCTCTTTGTTTATAGCGGTGTTTTCGAGGAGTTACTCTACATGCATGTGAACCTACTTCAAAGGAATACCATTGTGTTTTTCGGGCAGGTTTTTCGACTACGGACTAGCTGTTTAATGTCAGACAGGTCTTGAAACTCGACACTTATTCGACGACTTCGTGAGAAGTGGAGAGTGATTTTGAACCGATCTCACCATTTCTTTTCTTGACATTTTTTTCAAAATGGCGGCGTGTGTCAAAATCGGGCACTACGCCAAATTTACCAAATAAGGCAATATCGGATAAGGATGTTGAATCTATTATGAGACACAAGCAACGCTACAGTAAATTTGTTTTCAATTTGTACCGATTTTGCCTTATTTGGTAAATTTGGCGTAGTGCCCGATATTGACAAACGCCTCCATTTTGAAAGAAATGTCCCACTGTGCACCGATAAGTTAACGCATCATGGAACTAAAAGAAGATCTGAAAGAAAGTAACACATTTCCACGAATATCAAGGAGATTCTCTGGAGAAGCTGACTCTTAATTTGATCCTTGAGACAGCTGTGAGAACCAGAGCCTATTTCAATGAAATAGATTTCACGAAACAAATTTTTTACCACGGCGGAAATTATTTCACGAAAATAGGCTTTGTTGCGCAAAGTATATAAACGCAGAAGTTAACGCAAATCGTCAGCGGATCAGAGTTTTTACGGCACATCAGTTTGAGGTGAATATTTATTAAGTTGCATCGGTGACATTTTAGTGTGATAATGTTGTTGCAACTGTCTTGTTTATATGCAACTCTGTCATGAGTAGCATCTTGATAAAACTAATTCGCCATGTATGTAACATAACGGTGATATATTCACCTCAAAGTCATGTGCCGCGATCAACTTCACATTGCCTTACCTTCTCTTACCTTGCTGGTGCGAACCAATGACATGTAAGTACGGAATTACTTGCTTCGTTTTTCATTGAACTACAAACAATTAGATGAAGAGAAGTATGTGACATTGTGTGGAGATTAAGAAAGAGGAATATAGGGCAAAAAAATTGAAAGGTGAGAGCGATTGAATCCAATTGACTCGATTCAACTTATATTAACTTGAAAGTTGTCGCAGCTGCGGACACGTAGGAGAAAGATGTTCCAAAGCCCTTAAAAGGTTGTTGGAAGGCATAGGTAAGTAACTCTGTGATCGTAAGCGTTTCTTTATTTAAAATTTGTAACATTATAAAGTATCGCCATCTGTAGTTCGTTAAAATAAAGTATTCTATTAACTGAACTGTCAAATTTGCGATGTTTTTTAGAACAGAATCCTGCGTAAATAACAAATTATCCAAAATTATAGCTCATATACTGTGAAAATAATAGATGAATCAGAATTCAAAAAGTTTATCTATGAAATGAACTTGGAATGCGATGATTTTTCAGAGCGACTTTTCACCTTCATACTCAAACTTTTTTTATTCTTATTCATCTGTACATGAGTACATGAGTACATGAGGTAAAATTTTGAATAATTGGTTATTTACGCAGGATTCGGTTCTTAAAAACATCGCAAATTTGACAGTTCATGTTTTTGCGACGTGTTCTTTTCTCAGTTCATGAATGTTTTCGAATCGACACCATCTTCATGCTGCACAAATTCCATTGTTTTCAATATTCAAAACAAAGAAACAGAGAAATCATAAGTTAATACGCCTGAGTCGATGTAGAACACTTAATGGCTCAAACCACGGAAATGTAGCGTGGACAACAACTTCTTCATAAAATTATGTCCACGGGCCCCGATTCCGACTAATTTGAGTAACTTTAACAACTTTCTCGAAAACAAGACATAGTTGTTACTTGCTCAGAAACGCAGATAATCTTGTTGGCCACACTACGTTTTCCATTTTTAAATGGTGATACTAATGTGAAGGACAGCCGAGTTGCAAGGGAGAGGGTGGAACCAATTTTGTGGACAATTCTCTCACATTCTCTCCCACAAAAACCAATTGTCATTTACATGTGTGTTCTACCTCGGTACAAGCGTACAAACTTATCATTTCTCTGCAAAGATATATATACAAATGTCAAAACTACAGCCAAGTGCAGCATTCAACGTGAAATTAGCAGCGAATTCGACAGTTCTACTGTATTTTTCGGTTGTGATCGGGATGGCGGCACTTGCAATAAGCGAAATGTCAAATTTTGCATTCAGAGTGAAGTTAGTTGTGAGTTCAATTTTCATTCATAAATTGGTTTATACGTTTGTTTCAATGCATGAAATTTTACGATTGCTACTAGCTTTACAGCAAACGTAAACGATTTTATGAATGAAAAGTGAACCTGCAACCAACTTCACTCTGAGTGCAGAATTTGACATTTCTACAACCAAACGTCATTTCGGTGGTTGTGATGAAAATCGAAAACCAGTGCATTCGCTTAGCGTGAAGTTAGCGTCGGTTTGAAAGGCAAATGCTGAAATTTGAACAATAAACTGTCATGCATGTGAGCCGAGCAATCCTGAAGACTGTTCAATTTAGTGACCCTATGTCCACCCCTACACAGTATCTTCTTCTCTTTGAACCCTTTGCACTATTCAATCTTTCGGTTAAACATATGAAGGGATCCGTACGTATCAGAATAGATGCGGCAAACAGAGTTGATGTTACGAATAGACTGGAACGTATTGGAACGTATATAAGTAAATATTGCATTCAAATTAGACTGTATTGGAAATTGCCCTTGGGGCAATATTGAAAAACCCGTTCGAAGAAACGGTGTAAAAAAATTTTCTGAACGCACAAAATTGACCTCCAAATAGAGAAAAATGTTCTTCTCAATTTTGTTTACAACATAGCAAAAAACCATCTTTTGGGCTAGGGACGACCTTAGTACTGACCTTAGGCCCTAAGTAGAGGCCTCGGACACATACTTCCATAGACAAAAATGTTTCCCTCAATTTGCTCTGCAACATAGCAACAAACATTTTTTTTTGGTTAGGGCCGACCTTAGGACCGACATGAGGCCCACTTGAGCCCTAAGCACAAGCAAAAGTTTCTAAATAAATTGTCGGCTGTGCCGAGATCTTTCAAACAAAAAAAAGCTTTTGAAAATCGGAAGAGATTAACTCGAGTTATCTACAAAAAACTCTTAGGGTCCTAACAAAGACTCGTTTGTAGTGCCCTAGCTAACAAAAAAAAAATTGAAAATCGGAAAAGATTTACTCGAGTTATGTACAAAAGACCAAAAAGCACTTAAACGGCCCTAGCTCGGCGACCCTCGAGCCGACAGTGCCCAGATTCAATACCATAAAAGATTTTTCGATTACCTTTCAGGGAATAAAAAGTTTTTGAAAATCGGTTGAGTTTTACTCGAGTTATCGTGTTGACAGACGGACATTTTTTTATTGCTGACTATGATCGATGCTCCTCCCCTACTCCCTGGTCGAATTTCGACTGGTTACAAACGTTGTGGTAAACGCATAAGACCCCTTTTTGAAGAACTTCGTTCTTCGTACGGGTCTAAAAAATTTACCTGTGGAGGCGAAAAAACCTGCTATAGGTAAAATACTTTTATTAGGTCCTGTCCGTCCGTCTATCATTCATCCGTGATTCCTCGGTGAATGATCGGTGATTCCCAAGTGAATGATAGGTGATTTCCCTGTCAATGATCGGGTATTCACCGGTGAGTGAACGGTGAATTCCGCTGAATGATCGGCGATTCCTTGGTGAATCATCGATTATTCCACGGTGAATGATCGGTGATTCCCTGGTGAATGATCGGTGATTCCCTAAAGAATGATCGGTGAATGACCGGTGATTCCACGGTGAATGACCGATGATTTCCCGGTGAATCATCGGTGATTCACAGATGAATTTAGGTCCAAAACTAACTTCTTTCACTACACTCTATCTCTACTTGCCTATACCTATGACCAGAGCCTATTATTTGGGAGATTTTTTTTATACTTTTTTGGGAAATTTTGATTTCAGTCCATCACAACGCTCATAACCGGTTGAAAACAATGCCGTTGTGTTACATTATCCGATACGAGAAACATTTGTTCTATCCCTTTCTTATTGAGCGCTGGGAAGGCCTTTACGAGGGTAGCCCTAGTGCATATCTCAGCCATCACACTTCGCAAAAAATACAAATTAGTGCCATAATGAAGGTATTGGAACCTAATGAAGATTGAGGTTTAAAATTAAAATTTTGCTGAGCAGACAATCCAAAATTTCGAATTTTCAACTTGTGTGGAAAGAGGGCATCTTCATTATAACTTTTACTATTAAATTATTATTTGGAAACTTTTTATATTTTTTTGGGAAATTTTGGGATTTTTTGGGAACATTTGGGAATTTTTGGTAAATTTTGGGAATTTTTGGGAAATTTTGGAAAAGTTTAGTGAATTTTGGGAATTTGTTCCCAAATAATAGGCTCTGCCTATGGCAATGGTTTATTATCTCTATGCGAGAGTGTATTGGCGTAATTATTAAGTAGTGAGCAATGCATCAAAAGCTGTTAGCGATCGTTTATTATTTGTATCCTTCTAAAACACCCATCCCAATGCATCATTAATAACTGATGAAAACGTCGTAAGACTTTCCTTTAAAACATTTTCCAAATTCCCCCATCTGACATCGATACCGAATTTCTATTTCCCATAAGAAATACAAATAAACTAATCTCGTTTCCCACCGAAAATGTGCGGATATCCCGAGTGATCGACGAAAAATCAAGCATCCCATCATCATATATGCACAAAAACAAAACGAGAAGAGAAGAAGAATAACAAAATAATTATGAGACTCGACTGGATTTTATTTTCTACATCGACTTGTGAATACAACGAGAAAACTATTTAAAAATCTTCGTAATTTTCACTTCTATTACTCGAGTCTTGAAAATTGATTATCTTTCACATTTTTTATCGAATCGACGAAACTAAATAAATTAACTGGCGGAATTTTCATTTTGAATTTATTGAAACATTGTCGTGGCGATAAATAAAATTTGCATGTGAAAATCATGCAATTAATTGTAACAAATTCAGAAAGTGATTTAACTGAACATGAAGGGTAACACGAAAATAATGACTTTAAACAAAATCTCTATCTCTATTCTAAATGAGTTGATTTGTCCCATGCCAAATCTCATAATAGTTTTGCATCGCAAATGTTCTAACTGAATGAATTGAAATGATAAATCTTGTGCTTATAATTACGAAAAACATAATATGGCTCATAAACATTATTTTCTGAATGACTTCGTTCGATATGACTTTGAATATGAAATTTTAAATAGAACTTTTCGTTTGTAAGATGGGATGGTGTATTGACCTCTAATTCAACTCGATGGTTGAATGCACTTGACAGAATTATTGGAGAAGTGAATGATGTGTTTTATCATTTCTTCATTGACTGGAATTCCCTTTCCTAGACACACAACTGAACTTTGGGAAATTTTATGAAAAATTTCCTAAATTTGAGTTGAAAAACATTTCGGAAAAATGTCGGTCTTCAAAGTCTTAAAACCACGGCATTGTTCCTAAACAGGTGGCAATTCTAACAAGATTGGCTTCGAGATCGAATATCCGTGGACAAAGTAACTCCCTGTCCCAGGGACATAATTTCCCTCGATAAAATCACCTAGGCAATCCTTTTTCTCTAAAAAAAGACAAAAGGTGAAATTTTACTTTACGTAAGTGTCACGAAATTTTTTTCCTTACATTCTAAGATGTTCACCTAGTCTTACTGAGTCGTTATCAAGTGTCAAAATTCGGCGGCCGATCCTAGTACGACAGGGAAGAGGGACCAAACATCGAATGTACATTTTACTAGCATCCTAGTTCTCCGTGACATTTTGTATAAGGAAAAAATTCCCTAGCTTTGTTAGCCACCTAGTTCTCTGTGACATTTTGTATAAGGAAAATTCCCTAGTTTCGTTAGCCACCTAGTTCTCTGTGACATTTTGTATAATGAAAATTCCCTAGTTTCGTTAGCCACCTAGTTCTCCGTGACATTTTGTATAAGGAAAAATTCCCTAGTTTTGTTAGCCACCTAGTTCTCTGTGACATTTTGTATAAGGAAAAATTCCCTAGCTTTGTTAGAGAGTTTGGGCAGAGCGACTTATAGCCAAATTTATAACATATACATATAGCTGTAAGTAATAAATTATATGTTTACGTTAAAAGTTACAAGTTGTAAGTTTACGTTACGAGCTATGAGTTATAATTTACAAGTTACAAGCTTACGGCACAAGTTATAAGTTTATAGCCCAGATCAGTATTGTAACTGACCCAGATCAGTACTGATCAATTTTGAAACTGATTCGAATCAGTATAGATCAGTTTCTGGTCCGGATCAGTACTGATCAGTTTCAAAACTGATCCGGGTCAGTACTGATCAGTTTCAAAACTGATCCGGGTCAGTACTGATCAGTTTCAAAACTTATACGGATCAGTACTGATCAGTTTCAAAACTTGTACGGATCAGTACTAATCAGTTTCAAAACTAATAATCCAAATCAGTTTTGAAAATGATCAAATGCGTATCAATTTTTAAACTGATCAGTATTGGTCTGGATTAGTTGCAATACTGATCTGTGCTCTAAACTTATAATGTTAACTTATAACGTAAACTTGTAACTTATAACGTAAACGTATAACTCAAAACAAATATATGGTGGCTATAAGTGGCTTTGCCCAAACTCTCTGTTAGCCACTTAGTTCTCTGTGACATTAAGTATAAGGAAAAATTCCCTAGCTTTGTTAGCCACCAAGTTCTCTGTGACATTTCGTATAAGGAAAAATTCCCTAGCCTCCTTAGCCACCTAGTTCTCTAAACAATTTCTCAGTCCTCCTTGTTTGTGTGTAGTACAAATTCTGTTGAAACGTGTGCGGATAGTCCCACTTATCTGTTATTCTCATACGTTTGCGAATAGTCTCACTTGCAAGAGTAGTCCATACACTTCACTGTACCGGTTCTGAGGTCGCACAGTCAAGTATTTGAAGTAAAACTCACTCTTTCACTTAGATTGTCATAACTTCGCAACGTGTTGCGCGACCGTGTCGACCGCCCAACCAAAAGATGCGCGAGGACTTTAACTATTCATAGACACTTCACTTGGCACGATACAACGTCAAATTGGCACCATTTTAGCAAAATGTGCATTTGATGTTTGCTCCCTTCTTCCTGTCGTATGTACTATGGTCGGCCGCCAACTTTTGACGCTTGATAACGACTCAGTAAGACTAGCTAAACGTCTTAGAATGTAAGAAAAAATTTTTTGTGCCACTTACGTAAAGTAAAATTTAACCAGACAAAATATCTCCGACACATTTTATTTGCAACCGGATGTAAAAGCAATGTGCCGCAGATGGTATCGCTAAGCCATCTTTTATAAATTACGTATAGCAAAAATCGAAATTTTGAGGCCAAATCCTCCTGTCACGCAATTTCGTTGCGATCTAATAGAGTATTCAGTACAAATATCAACTTCTGTAGAAAAAAATGATCGGTTGATCTTTTTTCCTTGAGATTTTGTCGAAGGAAACTTGGTTCAGGGATCGGTTATTAGGGGGCGTTCATAAAGAATGTCACGTCAGCCTCATACCTCCCCCTGCTGTTGTGACGTCACGCCAACTTCAAGAATTCAATAATAGAAGTTTGTTGTTTGTATTGAGTTTGTTAGGATCAAAAGTCGGTCTCTTCCAACTGTCAAAATGACGTTTAAAACGTCAAAGCTATAAAGAAAACGAGCACTTAGCGTGTCGTTAATTTATTTAATTTGGATACACGGACTCCTATACAAAATAATTAAGGTAATCCCTTGCAATACGTTCATTAGCCTGGTCAATGAAATGCTAAGCGCTAGAGAATTTGTAGTCTATATTAACAATGACAAAAGTACCAAATGTGTTCTTAGCAACGGCTTGCCTCAAGGATCAGTGCTCGCTCCGCTATTATTCAACGTCTACATTAGCGACATGGCAGCCACAACAAGCCGAAAGTTTATGTATAATGACGATAACGCACTTGCAGTCCAAGCAAGTACTTTTACGGAATGTGAGGAAAAGCTTAACATCGACCTAGCCATTTTGGAAAAGTATCTCAAAAAGTGGGGCTTTAAACCGAACCCAGCAAAAACAGAATCTATATCTTTCCACCTGGTTAATCAAAAAGCTAACTACAAACTAAAGTTATCTTTCTGTGGCCAAAAGGTAAGACATAACCCGCACCCGAAATATCTCGGTGTTATCCTGGACCGGTCACTAACTTATAAGAAGCACTCCGAAAACACTGCAGCAAAAGTGAAATCCCGAAACAACATCATTCACAGGCTCTGTGGGACCACCTGGGGTGCTGACGCTATGACGTTACGAACATCGGCCCTGGCGCTAGTTTTTTTCCACTGCGGAATTTTGTACCCCGGTATGGCTGAACAGCGCTCATACCAACATAGTCGACACGCAGCTAAATGAAACTTTTCGAACAATCAGTGGATCCACCCCAATAGAATGGTTGCCGGTCCTTGCGAATATCTTTCCACCTCACATAAGGAGGCACAACGCGTTGCTGAAAGAGCACCAGAAAGCTAAACGAAACTTACAGCTGCCTATACATCTCGACGAAGAAATACAGCAATCTAACAGACTAAAATCCAGGAAACCAGTCTTCAAAGCAGCAATCACTCTAGACACAAAAATTTTAAAATGATGAACTGGTGGCGAATAGAGTGGCAAAACGAAAATGGTGACGAAAACAACCTCATTGACGACCCCAATATCTGAGTACCTGGACTCAATGTTCCTAGAAAGCAATGGGTTGCTTTAAACCGAATTCGCACGGGACACGGCAGATGTGGATATCACATGCACAAATGGGGCTTTATAAACGACCCAGGCTGCGACTGTGGAGCCGCAATTCAGACAATGAAACATATCGTTTCGGAGTGCACACTCAGGGCCTACCCTGGCAACTCAAGTGATATTCACAAAGCAACTCCTGACGCAATCGAATGGATAAAGAAACTAGACCTAAACTATAAATGTGATAAATGTAAACTAGCAATGTTAACGTAAACTTCTGTGATATTTTTGCAGTTTTGTAAGTCTATATCCTTGTATTTGTAAAACAGACCGGAAACACATACGCTAAATAAAATTCAATCAAAAAAGAATCTGAAACGAAAGGAAAATATTTGACATTTAAAACGTCAATGTGACAGTTGGAATAAACCGACTTTTGATCCCAGCACACTCAACAGAGGAAACGCATGTACCGAGCATCAACATGCTAAATGTATACGTAATGCAGTAAACTTCCTATGAGTTAAATCAACCAGTTTAGAATGCACTAATATCTTTTGTTGAGTCCCACTGTGCTTTTCACGAACGTTGAAGGCCTATAAGTAAAGCAATAATTAGTGACTAATAAGCGGTATAAAAAAGTTCCAGGGTAATCCGGTTTTTATAACAACGGTTACTTTCCCTATGCACGCTTATACGATGACAATAATTTAACGGGGTTAGGACCGAATGTCAAAAAAAAAAATATCCCCAGACCGGACATGATAACTACAATTTTTCCATAAAAAAAAGGACAAAATATCCCCGCACAAAATATCCCCTCACACAAAATATCCACAATCAAAAAATTAAGAATATTCAATGTGAAGTGCATTTAAAGCGGCAAGCCTGAAATAAACAAAAAAAAAAAAAAAAAAAAACAAAAAAGCGGGGTCAAGGGGGGAATATCCCCCTTACGAGGTCTAGGCTTCCAAAGCCCGCCAGAGGCGCGGATTTGAGGGGGCAGAGTTAATTAATAATACTTACCTATATCCACCATTTCTGAGTAGACATTACATCTGGGGATATTTTTTCCGTTTTTTGTGGGATATTTTGTCTAGGGACATTTTGTCCGGGGATATTTCGTCCGGGGATATTTTGACTGGGGATAATCGGTCCTAGAGCATTATTTAACAGACTTGGGTTGTTGTACTCCACCCGGCTGAGCTATGAGGCTGTTACTTGATTGTATGATTAATTGACACATTCACTCCGACCAAGTACGTCGAAATATTCTTATGCCGAGTACATCTAGTGTTATGTAGTTCACGTGACGTAACGCAGCCTTCCCCCTGTCACGCATATCACTAACCCAATCGCCTCTTGGCGTGATGGCCTCTTAGGAACAATTTTTCACAAATTTCTTGAAGAAAAAACTTAATTGTCGTTGAAGAAAATGTTATACAAAGTAAGTTTGTCTGAAGAATCATCTTTTCAAATCACAAAAAAATGGATCAGTTTTCAGTAAAATTCCAATTTGGTTCTTAAAGTAGAAAAAGGTTTGTAGAAATAAGAGGAAGAACCACTTCACACAACTGATACCTCGGGTATCGTTTTATAGTGTCAAAGAACCTAGAAAGGGTAAAGAATATCAGAAATTAGCTTCATATGGGTTTATTTCTGAGACATCCTGGCGCCATGTTAATCCTCACCCTGTAAATATTGGATAAGTGAAATGTCCAGTAATTTGAATTCGTAATGCGAGTCATTAAACCAATAAAACAAATTATGCAACGACTGAGGAAGAAAAGTCGGAATGCATTTTCCCGGTCTATTTATAAAAAAAATGTTCCTCGTTGCCGAGAAGCACATGCAACATTCCAAAAATGTAAACAAAATATTCAGATGAGGATCGTCTTTTTTTCATTTCGCTTAATCATATTTAAAGAATTTCCACGCCAAAACGACTACGATCATCATACCTACACACTTTTCCATTTATGTGAATTCGTTCAAATTCGTTTTTCTTTCAAGAATCATTTCACTTTTTCATCGTAACCATACAGATCTCTGTGAAGCATTCATATAAACAACCTACACGCTACCCGTTTCTTTCTGTAATACTTTTTACTCTTCATCGAAAACGAACGCGCGCATTTTCCATAATAAACGATGTTACGATAATTTTCAATAAATTTCTATTTTTATCTGAGAAATTTTTTCACAGAATTTTCCTTGCAATATCATCACCTTATGTCTGATATGTGTTACACGATCAAGCAAACGTCTCAGCGCTAATTCTTTCTTATTATTAGCATACATTCGAATTCATCTCTCTCGTAACATTATTTGAATCCAATAGATTTTTCACAGGTTCAAACTTTGAGGTGTGTGAAAAATTATTATTTTTATTCGTTTACTTATATTTATTTCGGTGCGAACATAGGAGTATTTTTAAAAATGTGAAATCTTCGACCTCGTTATTTAATCGTTTTTTAGAGTAAAGAAAATTAGGTGGAATATTACTTAATTTGGAGTAGAGTAGCTGAAATTTTTTTGTGGATAATGCGACGTTGCCACGTTTCAGTCAATTTATTGGGTTTCGTTGTCGTTAGACGAAGTAAGGATGTGATCGCCGGAAAATACAAATTTTATTGCTAGACAAAAGTTTTCAATTGGGATCGGAAAACGCATTAACAGGAGGCGCACACTTAAATTACTTATCAATTTTTCGTTGATGTTGGTTAGACTTAGGGACAATATATGGCGGCTGGGTTCTTCAAATAGACTAAGAATGCGAGCAAATTTTCGTCATCATTTTGTGAGGAATCACAACATTACACTCTGTTTAAATCAAATCAAAATAAAGAAAATTTCTCCATGTGTCATTTTGTTTCATTCATGCCTTTGGTTAGAGGAAATTATTGACTATTTAATTGGATCAGTTATGAGGACGAGTCCCAGCCAATAAAACTGACTTTATTGTAGGCAATGTCAAATTTTTACATTGCCTTCAAGTAACCGGTTACTTACTTTACTTTTCCGACGCAACAACGTCTCCTGTCTTTTGATTCACTTTGCCAACTTCTTATTTCCAGCGGCCGATTCGACACCATGTATCCATCGCATTTTCGGGCGACCCACTCTCCTTCGCCCTTCTGGATCGTTTCGGAATAGCATTGAGGGGGCTCTGTTTCTATCCATACTTGCTAAATGCCCCGCCCACCTCAATCGTGGGAATTTCACCACAACCACTATATCAGGTTCGCCAAAATCACATTTTATTTCAAAATTATATGGTTGCCGCCACCTTTCTCCTTCGCTCATCGCTCCAAAGATTGACGTAGTACTTAACGCTCGAATACAAGCACTAGCTGTTCGTCTCTTTTCTTCATCGCCCAAGACTCGCATCCGTAGATTAGAACTGGGCGAATGAGCGTTTTGTAAACATGGCACTTCGGTTTTTTCGATATCAATTTCTAGCGTAAATGTATTATTAGGCCGTAATAGCATCTGCTTGCCGCCATGATACGTCTTTGAATTTCTGGTGTATTATCGCCATCTGGACGTATCAGTGGTCCAAGAAAGATGAATTCATCAACTACCTCTAAGTTGTACTCTCCGATGCTTATCACTCCTTCTGGTTGATTGGCTACCAAATTTGGCTCGGTCTTCATATACTTGGTTTTCGAATCGTTGATTATCAAACCTATTCTTTTCGCTTGGGTTCTCAAATTGTGAAAGTGTCTACTGCTGCTGCCTGTGTACGACTGACAAGATCCAAATCATCTGCAAAGCCCAGAAGTTGGACCGTTCTATTCGCCAGTGTCTTGTTGGTTTGGGTTCCGGCACGCCTCATCGCAATTTCCAAAAGCCAAATTGAAGAGTTTGCAAGACAGAGCATCGCCCTGCTTCAACCCTTCCATTACAGCAAAAACTTCAGACATGTCATTTTGCATCTTAACACGACATTTGGTGCCATCGAATGTCGCTTTCACAACTCCTTACACTTGGTCTGATCGTATGTTTGTTTGAAGTTGATGAAAAGCTGGTATGTCTGGACTTGAAACTCTCTGCCCTTCTGCAGAATCAGACGAAGAATGAAAATTTGGACTGTTGTTGAACGATCTCGTCTGATTCCACCTTGGTATTCCTTAGTGACATTGTCAGCACGTGGATTCGATAACAGATCATTTTGTCGCCCTTCTTGTGTAGAGGTAAAATGGCACCCTCTAACCACACTGTTCGGGTAGCATTTCGGTGTTTTGACAATTCTTCACCTCGCATTTTCAGCAATTCCGCTGGATCGGAAGCTTTGTTGTTCTTGAGTTAATAAATTGATGCTGACACTTCCTCCATTGTTGGTCACGACCGTCATCGTTAAGGAAAGAATCATCAATAACAACGTTAGAGTAAATATCTCTCTGCTGTACATGTACAATGTGTTAAAATTTTCCTTGTATCGCTCCAAGACATTGCTGTAAGCAACGTTCCGTCGACTGCTCTGTAAATGGTCATTCGAGAGGTAAAGCCCTTTCTTTGGTTATTGATCCGTTCTGTGACTCATTTTCTTTGTTGCGCTCATCTGTCACCGCTCTCTGCTCTCTTAGATTCCTTCTCTATCCGTGCAGCATTTTTACGTTCCGTAACATCAGCACATTCCGCGTCGAACCAGGTCTCTGATATCCTAAGGTGTTGGTTGCCTCCTGTTTGATTACTTCACTCACCGATTGCCAGTCGGGAGGAGAGTCGCCTAGCTGTGCTTGTTGTAATTGTTGAAGCTTTTCGCTCATGTTACCAGCAAATTTCTCAGCTATATGTGCGTCTTAACTTCTCCACTGCATAACGCCTCACAGTTTCCCCTCGACCATTATGAAACCGGGCTGCATGTGCTCTCAGTGTTGACACAACAAGATAGTGATCAGAAATGTCCATGGTGCGCACAGCTGCTTCAAGGGTCAGATTAGAAAGCAGCGTCGCGAGAGGATCTCCCTGACGTAGGCCTTCCGATATGTCGAAAATTTCTGACAGTTGTTTACGGATCCTTACTCGGCTATTAGTTCCATTCAGTGTTAACTCTCCATAGCTTTTTTCTGATAAACTGCACTGCTGTGATATCAAGTGTTGTGCACTTGTGAGAGATCTCAATCCTCCTGGCCGCAACAAAAATCTAAGATTCGATGTTCCTATGGTCCAATCGTTGTCCTTTTTCCGTTGCCTGATTCGTTGCCGTATATCCTGTCCGATCCGAGGCTGTGTTGTTGAATTCATAACCGGATCCATTTTTTACGGTGTTTGGAGGTTAACCAAACTGCCAACCCACATCCATTTCCCCTAATGACCCGTAGGAAAGTCATCAGGTAGCACTCTTATGTTAAGCACAGAATAGCCTGGCATTGACCCGGACTCCGCTCATATGTAATCAAGCGCTACCCTATCTAACTACCCAATCCCTGGGGAAGTACTCATCACTATCTTAACTTTCGCTCACGCGGTTTTTGATATTGAGTAGATATAATGACTGAGAACGTGGATCGTTAGTAGCAGCAATTTTCATCAAAAAGAATAATTTGTTGGTTGCAGACAGTATCCCAAAAGATCGATCGGATCAATGCCTGCATGCTCTTTCTTTCATTTCTGTCACTGATATCAAGTTTCTTGATATTATCAGTATTTGTTCGAAATAGCGCGCTGATAGACACCCGGTTCCAACTAAGACCTCCTTCCTACTAACAGCCCTCAGCTCGCATCGCTCCTGCGAATATGTACCTGCACATTCCAGCGTTACCCAGGTTACTCTCTAGCTGTATCTCATAAACTACAGCAGCTACAAAGTTTTTATGTTCAACAACGTTGTCCACAGGAGCGTACTAAGCAAAATTTGTCTTTGACTTGTTTCTTGGACTCATACATACTTTTGAAGTTATTACGGAAAGAAAGTCAAATGTAACCTGGGTAACGCTGAAATGTGTAGGTATTTTCTAAAGTACCCATGACCCGACAGGGACGGTGTCAGCTGGAAGTTAGCCTCACCGTGCTTCATCTGAACCCATGTCGTTACATTCGGTGTGAATCTATGGATCCATCTCACTTTGTCTGTGGACTACACACAATGTAGCAATGTATCTTAACAAGCACGCGCCTGTGTAAAATTCTTTGAACCTCTTCATGCAAGAAGTATATTACACTGACCAGAATTTAAATAAGAACTTTGAACTTCTGCGCAGGTTTTAAACGCCGGTAAAAAAGTAACTTCAATGACTGGTGTTTAACCAATTCTCTCGAACTTAGTATAACGAAAGGTAATGTCATGTCATTTCATCGCAAGTGTGACCCAGTGTTTTTTGATTATTCGATCGGTGGTACCGTACTCTATTCTATCGGAGAAGAAGGATTTAGGTATCATGTTCACGTAAGACCTGAGCTTTAACAAGCATATTGAGTGCGTTTTGGCAAAAGCTCGGCTTTGTGAAAAGGGCTCGCGACGTGAACGCCCTCAAGAGCATCTACTTTGCGCATGTCCGGTCCCATTTAGAATACGGTTTGGTCGTCTGGTTTCCGTACTACCAAGTCCATGATGAAAACATCGAGTCGATGCAGAAATAGTAGATTACAGAGGGATCAATTTTGTGAAATGAGCCAAACTCAAGAGGGTGCTTTTAAGCAAGAAGCTTTGAAAACTGTTTTTGTCGAGTGCAGAGTTTGTAGGTAGGCCATTCCACGAAAACGTTGTTCCAACGCTCGAAATGCTCAGTTGTTACAAAATGATATTTATGTAAAAGCGTGTATCATAACGATTGATCCTTCAACTTGAGGTTAGTTACTTTCCTATTAATATCATTTTGTAACTACTGAGAATTTTGTGAGTGGGAACGATGAAGTCCGTGGAATTGACCATAAAACTGCACGAGTCAAAAAACAGTTTTTAAAGCGAGTTGCTTAAAAATACACGAATGAGTTTGCGAGTGTAACAAAATGATCCAGAATGGTTCACTTACTAAGAACCCCCCATTGTATACTGTTTCAATCGATGTCCCATCCGAAAACGCGTCATTACATGCAGATATAGATGTAATGAGAAGTTTCCCTAACATACATGTAATGAATAATTTCCGTGGGGTGCACATATACATGCAATGACAAGTTTTTGGTGGGACATTGATTAAAAATTCTTGATGTACGCGTTACGACACACGGTTCATAGGGACGAGAATTACTGCCTTCCGCCATATGTGGACCGATGCAAGTCAATAAGAAGGGAGACTTTGTCCCGTAGGAGGCATAATCTCAATGCAATGATTGTATTCGATATTTTGAGGGGTCGCATTGAGTGTCCCAGGTTGAGGTCAAAATTCAGAATCAATATGCCGACAAGGCGATTGCGTGAGGTGCCGTTTTCCTTGTTAGATAGCCATCGAACGAATTACGGACTATTTGAACCAGTGAACAGTATGGCCAGAACGTTCAACATGTTCTCACACTGTTACGCGTCACCGGTTCCACTCGAGAATTCGTTCACAGGTCGTGACTGACACTTAGGAGCTGTGGGTTTTTGATTTGTGCTCGTTAATTGTCATCATTATATCTGACACTAAGATTTCATGATCTAATAAAATTTCTTTCTCTTTGTTTTTGTAGTTCACGTGGCATTAGCGGAGGAAACACCTGACAGACAAAGAAAGTTGATGTCGGCAGAGAAATTAGCACGTACTAAGTGAACAAGAAAAGGAAATTAGCTTCGACGGGTCGACTGGGCCAACTTCCACTTTCGGACCTGCATGCTATTGTTTGCGATGAAAGGGAGAAAAGATTTTGTATGGATTTTTTTATACAAAATTTTTTCTCTCTTTCATCGCAAGGTTTTTATGCTTTGCCCGGCAAGATAGTAATGTATAGCTATCATCCATAATGTAAATTGTCAAATTTGAATAGTGCGGCCAGTCAGCGTAAGCTGTTGCTTGAAAATAAAATAAAAAACCCACGTAGAAGTGCAAAGTTTACAAAGTTATATTTTGATCTTGTATATCGAAACGCAAAGGATTCGTTAAGTGTACTTGGAAGTCTTGCCCAAAAAGTTGTCACGTCTGCCCTGAGCCCTTTTTCGGGCGTTTCGATCTTCTTTTTAAATCCGTTAACATATTGAAAGTTTCCATGGAAATATAAAAAGAATTTCAAATCTCTTAAGAAGCTCAAACAATGCACTTATGTCAAAAGCAGCGCCGTTGCACAGTATCTCGTGGGAAAAGATCTATTTCACGACAGATCGGACAGATAGAAAACTGCAAAGTAATTTTATATAAGAAAATCCTCAGAGAATTTCCAAGAAATTTCTGAGGTTTTTTACGAACTTTTCGGTTTATTTTTAGGGATTTTTAATGACTTTCTTTAAAATTGGAAAGATTTTCTTTGATTTCGCTGGGTTTTCTGAGGATTTGAAGGAATGTTTTGAGAATTTTCTCCGACTTTAGGGGATTCTTTTGTTTACTTACCCCGTCGTGCAAATCAGGTGGTGGGTGTGGTCACTAAGACTAAGATGACGATCTTTTAATAAATTTAATTAAACGCCAACTCGAAAAAGACACTCAACAAATTTCCCATCATCTCTATATCTCACCCCAATTGCAGAACGATTTCATCTTCAGTGAACCGAACTAATCGACATCATCATAGAGCGCTCATACGATTTTATATGAAATAATCAACTCTCGTCTGTGTAATGTGTTGGGAGTAAATTTATTGAACTTATTCATGTCCAAAATAAATATACTGTAAGTTGATCGAGTTTATATTGCTTTCTGAAACACAAATAATAGAAATTTTGCTACAATAAAACTTAATATTTCGTATGGTAAAATGGTAGGAGAATAAATATGTTTCCAATATGTGTGCGGTGTGAGATATCGTTTTAGAATATGGATTGGATGGAAGTTGTGTGTAGCTGCTTTATAGTTTGTAAAATTTGTTTAGCTAAAAGCTTCATGTTGAAGAAGGAAAATGGTTAACAAGTTGTAAGGTAGCAGTACAGGAAACACTGTAACGGTAATGTACTACGGGGAGTAATAAGCAAATTATTAGAAATTGTGTTTCTGCAAAAGTTTTTCCTTTTCAGCGTTCATATCAATGCGAAACCAGCGAAGCAATTCTATTAACGGAGAGATTGTGGTTTACTGAAAATTTCAATTTCAAAGATTCACATTTGTCGCATTGGGGTTGTGTGCATTAAATAGGGGTTAGATGTTTGTGTATAAACTACTTATTTGAGCTTGTTATGTTATTAATGTCTTGTATTTGATTATTTGTTGGGATGCCAAATTAGGATTTAATGTTTATTTGTGATGAGAAAATTAGATTTCGTTCACAGAAAACTATTTGTTGGAAATTTGGAATTAAATTGCCCTGACGTCGTACCGATACAAATATTGATTATTCACAACTTTGTACAATGGTAAAGCAATTGGCTTAAAACTTAGTCGATTTCGGTATAGGAAACAAATAAGAAGGTGGCTCTTTGTTGCTGGAAGTGAATCGCCCTCGAATCAATTAATAGTTTTTAACAGAAAGCGAACAGAGCAAATAAGCCATTCAGAGTAAATATATCGAAAAATTAGCCACTGGGGCCAATGGTCATTTCAAGCTCCATTTGTTGGGGGCTGCCAATTGTTTGTCTTTGAACAATAACAAATTCAGGGCTAAAATACCTGAAAATGTTAATAGCCTCTGGATCAAACAGCCTAACAAAGACTTTATGAGCACACTGACTTCAGGTCTACTCGGAAGGGTATACCACACGAATTAGGAAAACAAAAATTAGGAAAAACGAAAAATAGGAAAAAATATTAGGAAATGCTGAATACCACATGAACGGCAAACCGATAAAGCGAGTTTACGATGTAAAAGATCTCGGACTAAATTATAAAAATGACTTTTCGTTCAATATGCACTTTGAGCTAGCCTCGAAGAAGGGTCATTCCATGCTTTCGTTTATCAAACGTCAATGCTATGGCCGATTTAATGTCGACACAGCTAAAATGCTGTATAATTCGGTCGTTCGCTCCCACCTCGAATTTGCTTCCTCAGTCTGGTTGCCCCACCACGACGTTTATGTTCAAAAACTCGAAAGTGTACAAAGACAGTTCGTACTTTACGCCAACCATGATCGCCATATCGACCCGAATAAAGGAAGCTACCAGCTCCGTCCATACGCTGACAGGTGTTCCGAACTGAATCTGTTGTTGTTGTGTTGACCGGTAAAATAAACTCTCAAGCTCTTCGTGATAGAATCAACCTCAATCGAGCTCTACGAAATCCATCACTGATACGATTTGATGGATGCAGGCGAGAATACCAGATTTTCTCCCCATTCAATTTCGCCTGTCGTTTGTTCAATTTGGCAGCGGAGCATGTTGATCCAACCCTACCCTCACATAAATTTCGCCACTGTGTACAAGAACTTGACGATTCAGTGTTTGACTCATTTGCAACTTGTTGAAATACCCGCATGGACGCTTAAATTGTTGACAACAGCTACCTTTAGTGCTCGACTTTGCTTAACCTTGGACCAAACTTTCGACGACGCTTTTTGCTTAATTTTCATTTATTTATTTTATTTCTTGTGACGACGCTTTTTGCTTAACTCTCATTTATTTATTTTATTTTTTGCGACGACGCATTTTGCTAAATTTTTATTTATTTATTTTTTTTGACATATTGTTTTGCTTTTTTCTTTATTTACAATTTTAACTCTAAGTTTTATTTTTTTTTCTTTTGACTCGAATTCAATTGTTGAATTCATGCAATATTTTGACATGCTCACGCTATATTTTGATTTTTTTACTTTATGTATTTGAATATTTGAATTTTGTGTTTTTCTTTGTATTTTTACTATGCTGTGATTGTGTTAGATATACTACTTTAAGTTGTATGATTTGTAACGTTTTCATGGTTTTTTAAGGAGGGTTATGACAGCAGTCATAACTACTCTTTTTCCATGTCGGCTTGAAAAAAGTAGACAATAAAATTAATATCAATCAATCAATCAATCAACCCGAAAATTAGGAAAAACTAAAATTAGGAATTAATTAAATTCGAAAAACCAAAATTAGGAATCAGGCAATTAGGAAAAACCAAAAGCAGTAAAACAATTTTTGAGAGAATGCGCCGCAGGCCGTGATAAATCCTTAAAAAAAGCGGGGTCGAGGGACGCAGCCCCCGCGTAGGGGGGTCAAGGGGGAATATCGCCCCTTGCGGGTCTAAGGGACAGAGCCCCTAACGGGGTTTGGGGCAGAGCCCCATGCACGGAAGGCAGCCTGCTGGGCGTTAGTAGCTCGCCGCAGGCGCTGGGGATTAGGGGGCAGATCCCCCTGCATATCAAACATAAGATTGTGACCTCCTTAGGAATTGAAAACTTTGATGTTTTTCCTGATTTATTTCCTTCCTGATTTTCGTTTTTCCTAATTTTAGTTTTTCCTAAATTTGGGATTTCCTGATGTTTGTTTTTCCTTATTTTAGGTTCCTGATTTCCGTTTCCTGATTTTTGCTTTCCTAATTCAGGTGGACATTCGAAGGTAGTTTAACGCACTAGATGTTCGGCAACACATCGTGTGCGTTAAACTACCAGCATACGTAATAATAATAATAATAATCCGCTGTTACAACCCGTCTGGGTCAGAGGCTAGATCATTTTTTATACTAGTTCCGCAATTTTTTGTGAGCTCACATGGATTATCTTAGAGATCCTTTCGTTACCGACTTTTTTACTGTGTCAGTGGAAAATCTAACACAAACCTAGTGCCAACTATGAAGTACTAGGGCGGAAACTAGTAGGGCTAAGAATGCCGGTATGCCCCGTCAATGTGTTTTACCGGCAGGCATTTTTTGGACCACATACTTAACGTGAATTCCGAACCACGCCTAACGGTAGCTAGCATTTTATCATTGGGATTTCTTCTGGTGCTAATTATATCTGCGTCTAAAGTCAGACTCAGATATTTGTACACAGAATTCATCGAATATGGGTAACGTCATATTTGTCATTCTTCTTGTACGATTCGTTGCGGCACCAAATTCACAACTACCAAAATTATGAAGTCTGGGTTAGCCTAGGAACGTCACTTTCATGCTACACATTGAAGAAAAATCCTATACAAAATTTGTCCCCACCAGGAATGAACCCGGATATTCTTGGTGGAAAGCCAGTACGCTACCACTGAGCTAACCCGTTCCCTACCACTGCGTATACGCAAACTGGTATACGTACGCTGGTAGTTTAACGCACACGACGTGTTGCCAAACTCGCCTATCAAAAACTATCAATTTGTCACTACTTTTGAGTTGCGAAATCCGAAATTGCATAAAACGTACTATGAAACATGGTGCGAGAAAAGGGCGATTTTGTAGAGAAATCGCTCTACTGAATATTGCTTACAAGATATTGCAAATATTCTTTACCAGCGCCTTCATCCATACATGGAAAACTCTGTATGTGAATACCAAGGTGGTTTTCGTGTAGGTCGTTCAACATCGGACCAGCTGTTTAATATCAGGCTAATTCCATCGGTAACCCATACATTGTCGCTACCATGTCACCTGGGGAACGATTGTGTTTTGTCTCATGTTAATAAAAATCTCATTGAAAGAATGAAAGAGATGAAATTCGTTACCCAGGTGACGGTACCGATGGAATTAGCCATCAAACAGATCTTGGAGACGTGCAAGGAGTACAACATTGAAACACACCATTTGTTCGTTCACTTCAAGGCAGCCTATGACAGTTTTAGAAGAAGTTAGCTATGGAGAGTCATGGAGTAGTTTGGAATCCCCAACAAACTGATCTGGCCTAGACATAGACATGGACATAGACCCCAGCGGCACCATTTTCACCAAGTCTAGCCAGTTGCTAGGTTTCGTAGACGATCTAGGCATACTTGGACGAAATATGGATGTTGTTAAAGACAAGTTTATGGCCTTGGAGAGGGAGAGGAAAGGTACCGACCTTGGGTTGAAAGTTAATGACGCAAAAGCGGAATATATGATCATCCCACCTTCGAATCGACACCAGGAGGAAACCGTAACGATCGGCACACACACACATTCAAAATGGTCAAAAACGTATACAGTATACCTTGGAGCCGAAAAACCACTTACAGAGGAGGTGTGACGCAAGTCTTCATTTCTGCTTACAAAAGTTGTGAAATCAGAAAAGGGTGACGCATTGAGCATCTAAGTTAAAACGATTTTCTTCCAGTTACAAGCTGATTTCAGAACTTTTATAACTGGAAGAAAATCGTTTTAACTGATATGTTTTAGCTGATATGCACATGGTTTTGTGACAAAGGTGCAATGAAGAGGCGTAAACGTCCCAATCAGCTAAACTTTTTGTCGTGGATTCTTAAAATATAGAATGGTTAGAAACATGTCTGCTATAAAAGCGACGAATCTATGCCACATTTCTAAATTAACGCTAAATTTTAATCTATTTCTGAGAAAATCGCCCGAATTGAAAAAAATGTCTGTACAAAAAAAATTTCCGGCGAAAAAAAACTTGAAGCGAAAAAAAATTCGGCGAAAAAAAATTTTCAGCGAAAAAAAAAATTTTCGCGAAAAAAACCTTTCAGTGATCAAAAATTTTCAGCGAAAAAAAAATTCCGGCTAAAAAATTTCCGGCGCAAAAAATTGTTCAGCGAAAAAAAAAATTCCGGTGAAAAAAATTTGCAAGCGAAAAAAAAATCAGCGAAAAACATTCTCAAGCGAAAATAAATTTGGGCAAAAAAGTTTTCAGGCGAAACAAATTTTCGCGACAAAATTTCGGCGTAAAAAAGAGGCGGCGAAAATAAATTTCCACAAAAAAAAATTAGGCAGCGAAAAAATTTTTCAGCGAAAAAAATTACGGCGCAAAAAATTTTCAGCGAAAAAAAATTTTCCGCGAAAGTAAATAGATTTCGGCGTAAAAAAGTCGGCGAAAAAAAATTTCCGGCTAAAAAAAATTGCAGCGAAAGAAAATTTCGTCGAAAAAAAATTTCCTTTGACACGAAACATCTATCTTCAACAAAAATTTTTTTTACAAAAAATCAATTTTCCCCTAAATCCGTCGCATACCACCGTCGGCCATTTTGTTGGTCACCCTGACACACAACACACCCAAACCATCAACTTTTCCTTTGACACCAAACATCCATCTTCATCCTTACACAGTCCAAAAATTTTACTCATATTTGACCCATACTTTGAATACACTCACACACATGCAAAACATTCTTTTATATGGGCTTTATATGGCGCCTTCTAAGAGCCCTGGCGCCCAAACGAGGCCGGTACCCACCCTTTTTAAAAATCTCATATGGCGTAGAATGCTCACCCGAAGGTCCCTACAAAATTTCAAGAAAATATTTGGAGAGGTTTTTACACAGTTGCTTCGGGCGGCTTTTTCAATACTACCGTTTTGGCAATTTACATTCCAATTTCATGTGGACGTAATTTCATATACTTAAGAGCGTGTCAGATTTTTTGACAGTTCTATGTTTTGCGATGTTTTTTCATTGCATATTTCTAAGGCAGTGATCATCAATTTTAAATTCCGAAACATCTACTGTTTGCATAACACATCCCTTTATAGATTCTCTGAATCAGAATAAATAATTATTGAGTGTTAGTGTCAAAATTTGATCTGAAAAAACATCGCAAAGTACTCGGCTGCATAATAAAATGCGATGTTTTTCCAGATAAAATTTTGACACTAAGACTCAATAATTATATATTCTGATTCATAGAATCTATAAAGGGATGTGTTATGCAAACAGTAGATGTTTTATAATTTAAAATTAATGATGATTGTCTTAGAAATATGCAATGAAAAAACATCGCAAAACATAGAACTGTCAAAATATCTGACACGCTCCTAAGAGTGAAGGCAACATAATATTTATTTAGAATAATTAGAATTTGTAGTTTTCATTGGTATTTTTGATCTGTGGACTTTGTGCCTACGGATTAGAAACAGGGGGCCAAATACTACGAAACCTTGTGAATATTTTATGTGGTACACTCCCAACACAACCTAAAGTCTTCCAATATTGTCAGCATAATGGTATTCTGAAAACTCACTTGGAAGGTGCTACGGTGTGTAGCAAGTTATTTCAATTAAAACTCATCTCGCTTTTAATTTTTCCCAAAGTTGTAAAATGTTCATTATCCAATACTCTAATGGGTCGTCCTAACTAACACACATTGTGAAATTTAATTTGATGTTACATCGTACGAATTCCAGTTAAAATACTCCCACATCGCTCACAGTGATGTAAAAGTAATATTTGCGAGATTCTTGTTGTTTAACTTCGACCGCGTGCCATTTGTTTACCGTAAACTATTTCTGTCACGTGTGCATTTTTATTACTCGATGTACACAGTACACCCGATAGCAAAGACCGAAAGGACACTAATGTTAAAAACAATTCAAATGAATTTCTGTTTATTCCAAATTTAATCAAAAGTCTCAATTCCATTATTGGATGCGATTGTTGAAGGTTCAAGTTGATGATTTATGTCAACAAAGGCAATTATTCAGTTTATTGTTCACTTAAAAGCAAATAAAACTCATTCGTTATTTATGTTAGGGGTGAGCTGAAATTCTTTGACTCTATTAACAGTAGCCAATTTGTGATTTGCTCAAATCACTGCGTCCGTAACGTTGGACGATGTAGCAATTTTAATTATGTGGAAAACTATTTTGACTATTTAAAGCAGGGGTAAGTAGAAAAGAGAACGTTTTTCTGATGGATGTAGGCAATTTTAGAATCGCTCGATATTTTAGTTATCTGAACCATAAAAGTCGTCTCCTTTGACGGGTTTATCCGATTTTCATGCAAACTTTCGGAAATGTAGCGCTTAACATTTGATATCCAATTTCTACCTAGAATAGAAAATTCGCCCACGCGGATGATAATGTAATCACTCGCTCGTGTGGTTGGCAAAACTTGTCGAAAAGGCAATTAAAAATATGCTTTCGTCACCAAAACGATTGTGTACTATACCCATTTTAGATCCATACGAAGCATACGGATCTTGCGCTTCTACCACAAAAAACGTGGATTTTAGAGGATCGGTGGAACATTTTAGGCTCTAAACGGTCATGACAACATAGATATGAACTTTTTACTTCTGCGCAGGTTTTTGCGGTGTTAAAAACCTGCGCAGAAGTAAAAAGTTCATATGTATTTTGCCATGACTGCACCTCCGTGAAATAAAATCCAAAATTCCTTTTTCGGGTTACATACGAACGAAATTATCATAAAAAAATTCGTCAAAATCGATTCAGTTGTGGGCTACCTGAAAAATATGAAAACGCCGATTCTTGCGTTCTAGCTGCGAAACTATTGGCAATTGAACAATTTTTTTCAAAAATCGGCAGCGACTTAAACCGATTGACAGTAGTCTTCGTCTGAAGTAGACCCGAACGTCGGTGTTTTCGACTGAGGGTCTGTCGAGCCTTCCACAAACTCGGGTTTACAATCTACCTCTTCACAATGTTCTAGAAAATTGTTTCCAGATATTGTCAGTCGATGTCTACCTCCTTGACATATATGAAAGTTATATGCGTTGCGCCGATTGCTCTAAAAATATCGGTGCAACGAATATAACTTACACACGACTCATAACCTAGCGGTATCAAGAAGGTAGACTTAGGCATGCCCTAAAAAAAAAGAAATGTCACAGATTAATCTCTTTTTTAAATTTTTTTGAGTGAAATTTGGCCTATATAAAATTCAAAAATATGATTTTTCCGCCATTTTTCAAATTTGAAGCGCTCGTAGCGCCATCATATCACCTGTTACGTAAAAAATATATTTTGCACAGGAAGCTTATTTTATTGCCTTTCAAACGGCTCCTCTCCCGACAAATTTGATCAACAAATCAGTTTTATAGAACGACTTTTATGGACGCATGTCCTAATGAGTTTCCTTGGGGAAATTAATGTTACGGATTTTCCAAAAAGAAAATCCTAAGGAAACCCATTAGGACATGCGTCCACAAAAATGGTTCTATATAATAAATAATATAATATAATATAATAAATAAAATAATATAATATAATAAATTTGTTGATCGAATTTATCGGGAGAGGTGCCGTTTGAGAGGTCATAACGAGGGGTGACGCACTTCTGCGGCTTATGGAATAAATGGAATAAATGGGAATAAATTGAATAAATGGGAATAAATGGAATAAATGGGAATAAATGGAATAAATGGAATAAATAGGAATAAATGGAATAAATGGGAATAAATGGAATAAATGGAATAAATAGGAATAAATGGAATAAATGGGAATAAATGGAATAAATATTGGAATAAGTGGAATAAATGATAATTTTTTCAAATTCGTCAAAACCTCAAATAGACTTGATTTTGATGGAAACGCACACAACAAACCATACTAATGTGTCAAAAAGTGAAAAAACCCTCTTTTGAAAACTTAAAAGAATTTTATTCCATTTATTCCCAAAAAAATAAAATTTAATCTCAAGACGGTTTAAACGCTTTATAATTTGTGCAAACCTTTTTTTTGAACTTATTTGTCTAACTTGTGATGTGTTTGGTTCAGATATTTCGCAAAAACAAAAAAAAAAATTTTGGGAATAAATGGAATAAAAGAATAAATGAAGTGCGCCACCCCTCGGGTCATAAGATAAGCTTCCTTTGAAAAATATTTTTTTTACATGACAGGTGACACGATGGCGCTACGAGCGCTTCAAATTTGAAAGATGGCGGAAAAATCACATTTTCGAATTTTATATCGGCCAATTTTCACTCAAAAAAATTAAAAAAAATATTTTTGGGGGTTTTGGACTCCGGGTGAAGAGATCAATCTGTGACATTTCATTTTTTCGGGCATGCCTAGTAGACTTCGGTTACAATATCTGCGAACAATTTTCTAGAACATTTTGAATTAGTAGAGCGCGATCCCGAGCTTGTGGAAGGCTCGAAAGACCCTCAGCCGAAAATATCGGAACACATGTCTAGGCTGAAATCGAAGTATATTTGGTTGGCCGACGCGCACATTGTCTTGCGGTTTTCGGCGGTAACCAATGGTACGATAAAAACTTTCTGCAAAAATGGAGGATGGGGAAGGGATTTGATGGCGATTAGCGAAGTAATTTTTTTGTCCATTAACTGAAATTGTGCCGGCGCACGGAACTAGTTAAGGTGAGGAACCTCTGTTCGATTCCGGAGGGCAGCACGAGGCCAAAAAAATTCCTTTGACAATGTTGGATGATGAAACATGTACATAAATGTGCACTTGATTCGGACTCGGCACCAGACTGCGTACTTGAATAGTATTAGTAGCTTTATAGAAAGCAGCCTGATGCCGAAAATCTGTTAAAGTCAATGTAACGGCAGTAAAGAATATTGAACGTCATACAAATTTCAATTTGGCACCAGGCTGCTTCTGCCCTCTGTTGACAGTAGCATACGTTGAGTAAGCAGTCTGATACCGCTTTGAAATTAATGTTGTGTAACGTATAGTACTCGTAACAGCGGTTTCGAAGACATTAACAGATTTTTGCACTAAGCTGCCTTTTATAAGACTGCTAATACTTTCCAAGTACGCAGCCGAGTCGGAATCTAGTGGACATTTATGGTTACCATGGTTACATAAACTTCTCGAGTAGGCAGCCTGGGGTCGAGTAATGTACTCGTTTTCCACTCCAGCATTGTCATATAAATTTTTTGTGGCACCAGGCTGTTCAGCTTGAAATGCAGATCTCAGTTTGTTGCAATTTTTCTCTAAGAAAATGTTCTAGATTACGATACGATAAGGAGTTGATGCACTAGACAGAGGACCGTCTTGTGCCTGAAATGCTTATTTCGTCGTCACTTAGAATATTTTCAAGCAGTAAAATGGATAGAAACAGAGGGCTTTTTTAAGAGACACCAAATTAGTAGAAATTTTGAAAGGCGCGGAGGGGTTTATAAGAAATCTCCCCCCTCCTCCGCTATTGTCGCAATGATCAGTGTTTCAAATGACAGTTCGTAAGTTGTTCTGCAAAATGATACCTTAGCCGAATCAAAGCGTCAATATTACGGTTCCTGTTTGTCAAGATGACGTTGTGGATTCGAAGAGCGTCACGAAATCTCTTCAACGTAAGGGGCCATCCATAAAGTACGTACTCAAAAAATGACAATTTTTAGACCCCCCCCCCCTCATACTTCATATTTACGCAATTAAAGCGCTAAAATCCATTGTTGAATTACATGTTAATTTCGTGATTTCACAATTACAGCGCTAAAATTCAATCAGTTAAAGCGCTTAAATCCACTTTTAACCAATTGGGGTTATGTACCTGTGCTCCTGAACCCCTCAATTATGCATTTTTTGTCATATAGTAGCACCACTAATTCATAGCTTTAAACGGCTTCTACTACTAAACATGATTTGAGCGCCACCTGCTAACGTCATATTATTGTTGGGCGGGGTCGACCCCTACCATCCCCACCCTTCCCCCACCCCTTCCGCACGAAACTCATAAAGTAAAATTTTACTGAGAATTTAATTGATCTAATTGATCGTTGGCTCTAAATAAATAAATCGAATTTTAAACATTATTTCAATTCGGACCCCTCCCTTCCTCGTACGATACCGTCCGAACTTACTGACATCCCCCCCCCCTCAAACACGGGACATCCTTTTTGCACAGCCACTTACCAGGATTTTGAAAACGTAGAGATTTTCAAACAATTTCCAATGATTTTACCTAATTGTTCTTGAGAATTTCACGAAGATTCTTAGATGATAGAATTATTTGATAAAAATGCAACAATTTTTACCCAATCGGAAGAATCTGAAAAGATTTTTGTTTTGTAATACCAGGAATTTTAGAAATCCTTTCCTTCTCGATGAAAACAAGTTTTTGTTAGCGTTGGGATTATTGCGACCTAATATTTCAAAGAATAAATTGAAATTGCTTCCGACATGGTGAGAAAATTACACTAGTATGTCACACTAGTGATGTATAAATGTATCTTCGTTGACGCAAACTACATTTCGTTCTTGATTTTTTTCATCATAAAGAAGTTTAAATGAAACAACATTTCTCTGCGGAAATATTCATATGTACAGGTCGCTCCACCTCTGTTCGGTTAGCAAAGACTGCGTTAAAATCGTCTATGGTAAAAGTCTTAATTCAAAATATAGATGTCGTGAAATTTATGCTTTGCGGATGAAATCCCTGCTACTCAATAAAAGAAAGTGATTTGTGGAAAGTGTACATTTACAAGTATGGGGTAAGTTATTGAAAATAAATTAATTTTCACATCTAGACGGATGTCCATTATCGATAACATCAAGCTCTTTGCTCTTTATTCTTCATTACAATGAAGAAGTTCACTTTAATGAAATATCGAAGAACTCATCAACTGTTCCAACCAAAGTTCGAATTCAATGAAGAACTTTAAATTTTGGTTCGGTGGCTAGATGGCTCACTTGATCTCTTTATGAAGATTCAACGGCGTGTGAACGGTAAGTACTTTGAAACAGAGGCTTTCTTTGGGGTAATCTCGTGCTTATGAATCGAAACGAGAATAAAACACAAAACTTAATTCTTCGGCAATATTCTTTCTCTTATTTCATTCAGTCAAATTAATAAGGGACAAAAAGTATTATTCCTTCCTCTAAAGCGCTTCCGAAGCGCTTTTTAGAAGTAAAGTACCGACAAAAAACTCGTTTTTTCGTGCGTAATTTCGGATTCGCATGCGGTGCGATTGATTCCCTCAGGGTTCTAGGAGTGAGTTAATCCAAAGGATTTTTTGAGAAAACCCTGAGACACATGTTCACTAAAATTTAATTCTCTACAACTTCGTCTTTGGAAGCAGCTTTCTAACTGCCATAGTTCCAGAGACATGAGTCATTCCCCTTGATTCTAGAAGTGACTGAATCCCAAGGATTTGGACATTTTTCGGGAAAACTCTGAGACACGTGTACTCTAAAATTCTATTCTCTACAACTTGTCAAGGCGTGTTATCCGGGTCAGTGGAAGATGTCGAAAGTTATCCCACTGCACAAGAATACCAAAAACCGGGAGATCAGCGATTATAGGTCGATTAGTATGTTGCCAGCAGTGTCTAAGGCCCTCGAGAGACTGATGAAGAGGCAAATGACGGACTTTTTTGATGAGTTTCGTCTTCTTCATCGCTTCCAGTCAGGTTTTCTTGTTCTAACCACGGAACGGTAACGGCTGTGTTGAAGATTACGCACGACGTTGATCAACTTTGACAGCGGGTTGAGTACGGTTTTGTTGCTGCTAGATTTCTCAAAGGCCTTCGATACAGTTAGGCATAATTTGCTCCTTGGTAACCTAGCATCACATTTTCGCTTTTCGACGCCCACCATTAAGATTATGAGGAGCTACTTGGCTGGTAGAAGTCAGAAAGTAGTAGCTAGTGGATCTCATTCGGGTCTTCGCGATGTTGTGGCTGGGATTCCACAAGGTTCGGTTTTTGGACCTCTGTCGGGATAATGATCGATGATCAGTTGAATTGGCAATCGCACGCTCAGCATGTGTCCGCGAAAGTTTTCGCTGGCCTGCGTTGCCTGTGGCCGCATGCGGGTTACCTTATTCGGGACACTAAGCTTTTGCTGGCGAAATCGCTCCTTCTGCCTCACTTTTCAGTTATTTTGACTACCTATCTAGCGTGATGTTTTGTCTAGATCGTTTTTTGTCAGCGGAGTCTCGATTTATAATTCATTACCTCAGATCAAGAGGAAACCGACGTTAACTGGCTTTAAAATTACTTCAGTGCCTAAGGGCTACTCTGAATAATTTATCGCCTCATTACTTCAACGCTGATTAATAGACAAACGTGTTACCTGTGGTTCCGATCCCTAAGCTGTCATTATTTGCATCTCAACATTCTCAATTTGACCATTTATTAACATTTTTCTCTATTTGGAGGTCAATTTTGTGCGTTCGGAGAATTTTTTTACACCGTTACTTCGGACGGGTTTTTCAAAATTGCCCTACGGGCAATTTCCAATACAGTCTAATGTGAACGCAACATTTACTTAAATATGTTCCAGTCTTTTCGTAACATCAACTCTGTTTGCCGCATCTATTCTGATACGTACGGGTCCCTTCTATGTTTTTTTTTTGACATTTCAGTAAAATTTTTTTTTCAAGGCGACGAAGTGGAAATCGGGATTTCGGATAGTCGAATTTTGGCTATACTAATAAAATACTGTGGAAAATTGAATTCCAAATAATTCGAGTTCGTACAATTGTGAAGTAGCAACGAGCGACTATCGAAATGGGTCCGCTAGTTGACTGATTAGCGGATCGCTAGTCGCTAATAGCGAAGTGACTGACCAAAAAGCTTCGCTACTAGCGTCGCTAACCCATTTCGTCATTTGTGCATTAGGAATACCAACTTTCATTACACTACATTGTTTTTGGCCATGTTATAAGAGTGACGGAGACAAAAATTACCTTTGTCACTTTGTAAATCAATGCTTATAAGTTAACTTTGAATCAAAAACCTATGAGAGATCGTCCAGTCCACTTCGAAGCCTCTTAGAGAACAGTTTGTTTGTTTAAAACGTATTTTTTTCGGCTAGTTTACGGTTTTGTTGCCTAAATCGCAGTTTTTCGTTGTTTTGAATTCAAGTGAAAATCAACTAAAACATTTAACTTTAACTTTAATTTAAACATTAACAAAGTTAATATAAGCATTAATTTACAAAAACAATGTTAAGTAATGAAAGTTAGTATTCCTCATGCACAAATGACGAAATAAAAACAATAACGTGGACTATTTGACTATGACGTCATTTATAATTTATAATTATAGAAGTCAAAAGTTTGTCTGTAAATTGTCGGTCACAAATTTCCAGCGTGAACCAACATACGTCCGACCTGCTTGACGAGTCCAAAGGGACAGAATTAAAATGCGGTTTTGCATTGCCTTTTATAGCAAAAAAACCATTATGCTACCTAGATTTCAATTGAAATGTTTTCTTGATGTAATTTTAAAATTTTTTTTGGATTTTTTGGACAGTTGGTTTCTTCGGGAAAGTTGTTGGCATTGATGAGTAGAACCTTTATGAATCCTAAGAAAATGGCTGCCAGCTGTCAAAGTGACGGTATGGTGGACATGGTATGGTTTCTTCGCAAAGTCTCAGAGTTTTGTTAGTAAAAGTCACCAGTATTGGTGAAAATGTCGGGCAGTTGGACACGGGGTCAATTTTTATGCTTTTAAAATTGTTTTCGAATGTGTGGGAGTTAGACCATATGTTTATTCGGCAAAGTCTTAGAGTTTTGTTAGTAAAAGTCACCAGTATTGGTGAAAATGTCGGGCAGTTGGACATTGGGTCAATTTTTATGGTTTTAAAAGTATTTGGGAAGGTATGAGAAACAGACGAAAGGTTTCTTTTACAAAGTCTCAGGGTTTTGTGAGTAGAAGTCACCAGTATTGGTGAAAATGATGGGCAGCTCGGGGGAAAAAGCAATACGGGGGTAATCGGTTGTATGGGGAAATGGTAGTACGGGGAAAACAGTAGTGAGAAGAAAATGGTAGTACGGTGGAAACGGTTGTACGGGAAACAGTAGTACGGGGGAAACGGTTGTACGGGAAAAACAGTAGTGCGGGGGAAATGGTAGTACAGGGAAAACAGTAGTGAGGAGGACGGGAGAAACGGTTGTACGGGGAAATAGTAGTACGGTGATAACGTTTGTACGCGGAAATGGCAGTACGGGAGAAATGAAAGTACGGGGGAAATGGTAGAACGGTGAAATGGTAGTACGCGGAAAACAGTTGTGAGGAGGAAATTGTAGGACGGGAGAAACGGTTGTAAGGGTAAATAGTAGCACGGTGATAACGTTTTTACAGGAGTCGGTAGTACGGAGAAAATTGTAATACGGGAAAAAGTGTTGTATGGTGGAAACGGTAGTACGGGTGAAACGGTAGCACGGGGAAAACTGTAGTACAGACGTAATGATAGTATATAGCAAACGGTAGTTCGGCAAAACGGTTTTACGGGAAAATGGTAGTACGGGGGAAAACCAGATTTGCGTAACCTTATGGTAACTACTAAAATACTACCACATCCATTTCTTATTCTTCTACATCTAACTTTGCACAGCCTTCCATATATTTTAGTATTAATGTCGCAAATCTCCGACCTAGCGGACAAGAATGCTTTATGTGCGTATAGCCCCTAGGGGCGGGGGTATTTACTAGTACATATATATCGGACAGAACACGTTTATTTTCAGTTAAAGTCCGAAAACATTATATTATGGAACGATTGCGGAATACGTTTGGAACATTTCAATTTATATTGAAACATTTGGTGTTCCACATTGGAACAAAGTCATTTTATTGTGGAATATTAAGAGTAAAGTTTTGTAACGTTTGAATTTTTAATGGAACATTTGAAATAAATAGTGTAAAATTCGGTGTCCCACATTGTAACAAAAATAATTGTTTTTGGAACAAAGACAAATATGTTTTGTAACGAAAGCTTTACTTATTTCAACAGAAAAATATATCCCAACAAAAAACAGTCTATTTCAGTTACAACACTTTCAGAATTGATGAAAGAGTCCATTATCTATTTCTATTTGACGATAAAAGCGTTTTTAGCTAATAAGAGCTTTCCAGCACGAGCCAAAGGCGAGTACTGCAATCAAATTCGCTAAAAAAGCTTTTTGGCCGCATTTGACATAAGTAATGAACAACGTTTTTCCTAAACGACGTGAGAAATACGCGAAAATTCGATGCTAGATAGGAAAAGTACTTTACATAACTCGAAATAGAAATAAAAACTCACGTTGTTTTGAGATTATTGACCTGTATCTGTGTCTCGGATCAACACAAAGTGGAGTCGTCAACTAGTTATGTAAACTATTATTGGGACAAGTCATCACCTCAGTCGTTATTATGACTGATGAATGGACATATGAATGACGACAGAATAAGTATTCGGATAAAATCAATTATTTGAATTTATGGTGCGTATAATTCCTCTCTCATTAAATAATTTCGCCTCGTGATCCATTCAATTATCGATGATAATAACTTTTTGAGAAACATTTCCAACACCTTTTCGACAAAATTATAAACAATTACGATGGCAGTAGATAATCGTAGTAAATTCTTTATTAATTGTACTAACAATGTGTGGGGTTGTCGGGGTTGTTGAATTTCTATTTTCTAATGAAACCACACACAACAGACACGACCGGTTGATGTATTAAAAGTAATAATTAATAAGTAAAGTATAAATATGAGAATGAATAATTCGTGTGATTGTCCTTAAATTATGCTTTGTCGTGTTAGTGCGTGTGCGTCGATGAAAATTTTGTTAATTGGTTACGTAATGAAGCACGGCATAACTGTTCACAATAGTAACATAACTCCTTTTTCAGACGTTTTCACTCCATTTATTATGCACTTTACAAAACTTTTTTCAATCTGCAAAATGGTTTCTCTCCATTGAGTTGAGTTATTTCAATTAATTTACAATCGCCAAATTCGTATTTTCATAATAAACAACAACAACAAGTTCATATTTTCGACGGCAAAGATTTTGTACCATCGCACTGTGCGGAATACGCACGAATAACTGTATAAGACGGTGAAATAGAAATCGTTGGTCTTCAGTAAATTTGTTCAGGATGAAATAAGGAACAACTTTGCTGAAGAAACAATTTGCCGAAAAATTTTATCCTCATTTTATGACTAACAACTTTGCTGAAGCCCAAATATTTCTATCTCCAACATTTGAAGAGTTATTTAGGTTAGATCGCTACTGTAGTATAAAATGTCAATCAATCAATTTATTTATTACAATTATGTCAAGGTTGCCCTTATAAAACGAACGTTGGACATAAGTACGAACCAGGCCCGGACTGGCCATACTGGGCGATCGGGCGATGCCCGAAGCGCCCCTCGGTCTTGGCGCCTCTCACACGGTCAGGCGCCCCTCTGAAAAAAATGTGTTATAAATTCGCAACCGACGCCAATTCTTGAATGTTGACGAATATTCAAATATTACAAGAGATGTCTCTTGTGTCGTTATCGTTATCGATCTTTATCGATTTCCAGCTAATTTACGAAGGATTTTTTACCGTTGAGAATGGAAAAAGAAAAAAATAAGAAGAAGAGCGTTGCAGCAAATGCGAAAGTAAGAAAAGAGAAGTTATTAAAGGCTGTTGGGTCGTCAGCAAATCAAAAAAAGTTGTTGGACTCATTCAAAGTTTCAACACACTTCGAGAAAAATGATTCAACAGTTGGAAGTTCAGAAAATAGTTTCTTCGTAACTGATTGCGGTAAGTGTCATGTGCAATTTTGCTACAATCTACGGTTGGTCGATATTGAAAATAAATTATTTTCCCATATTTTTGGCCACTAAATTAGGTGAAGACTTTCAAAGTCCTGGTGAGACGTGCACAAAATATGACCAGCACCAGTCGGACCATCTGACCGTAAAGCCAGCAGGTTCGTTTTTGCCTCTTGTCGTAGCTCCAGAGTGCCTAAAATGATTTTTTCTTGTCAGTCGAAACACAGCTAAGAGAACAGTCGAGTGACGCATCGGATGAGATAGTGAATCGGAAGACACAGATTTATCCGACATCTTCATTAAAACAAAAAACTTTGTTCGAATCGTTCAAAGTCGAATGTTCAGAAAGAAATTGCGTTGTTCAATGTGACAGTGGTAAGTGCTGGGTTGATGAAATCACGCAGTTCCTTACAATTTTGTTCTACTTTCAAAGTTTATTAATTTTTCCAGCCGAAACAAGGCCTTCAGAGCAATTAATATCAACGGCAACTCAACCATGTCAAATTTCTCCGGCAACGAATTCGGAAAATGTTGCTGTTGAACCATTTGAAATCCCAGAGATGACTTCTTTATTCGAATTCCTTCAGTTACATCCAATCCAACCGCGAAATCTGGACATTTCGCATTTTTTTACAAGAGATTGTGGAGGTCATAGTGTTCTGAGAACATGGCTTTCGTACGACAACAAAACCAACAAATTTTTTTGTTCGACCTGCATGGCATTTTCCGATCACCGTAACGCTTTCCGCTTTGGTGCTGTTCTCTACAAGAAGCACACATCGACAAGGATCAAGTAACACGAATCGTCTGATACTCATTTAACAGCTGCAACTACTTTAATGAGATTTGACAGAGCTAGAACGATCGATGAGCTTTTCAAGCTTTCATGCAGTCTTTCCCTACGTGAACCTTAGGATGCCAAATAGGACATTTAGAAGTTTTGCTGATGTATGAATACAAAGAGTTTTGCATACAAATTTTGCAGTATCTTCGTTGGCAGTACTCTCAGTATAATTTTTCGAACATAGAATCTAACTTCGAAAAAGTGCTCATGTATCTGCTTCGAAAACTTCAAAACAAAAGGAATTTGTGCATAAAAGCTCTACGTTGTGCCTGCACTCGTTTTACCGAGTCTTCTTGTGATTTTAAGTTGGAAAACTGGTGCATCGGCAATTATAGACGCAGAGTCTTCCCCGTCCCCAACCCTTTTTTGGTGTTATTCTCCGAAGTGGCTTCGGCTCATATTCTATCTTTATTACTATTTATAGACCCGTAGGAAGAACGAACTTCTTTGAAAAGGGCTCTATTGCGTTTACTACGACTATTTTAACCAGTCGATTTGAGGGGGGAAATACGAGCAAAGCATCGATCAAGGACCCTAGATGCAGAATCTGCAACAAAAAAATTTTGTCCGTCTGTCCGTCAAGACGATAACTCAAGTAAGACTCGAACGATTTTCAAAAACCTTCAAAAACAGGAATTCTACCATTCACGATCACAAAATTCTGCAGACAACAACATGAGCTCAATCGCATAGATAAATACGTACAAAAAGCGGCGCCCACGGCGAAGTTATTCCTAAAGAACAACCGAGGTATCATGGTATCCAATAGTGACAAAGGTGGAGTCACAATCATTTCCAAAAAAGAAAATTATGTAACAAACTTCTAATTGGCTCCACACTAGAAGGATTGGCACATAATAAAACTATGATAAAGAACTCAATAAAAATAATTGACCGATCATCCACTATCTCTTCTCATGTAACATCAACAATTCACAATAAATCGAGTCATTTCATTCTATGAATTCATTCATCCCACTCCAGAAAAGCCAAATATCTTTTTAATCGTGTATGCCTCTTTGAATGCAGAATGAACCAATATTCAATGGATGCGAATGTATGAATATGAAAGTAATGATGATCGAATGTTGAACTAAGGGAGCGACGACGTTGTATCCTGTGTCGTTGTCGATCGAATTCAAATAAAATACGTGTATTTCTTGTGGTGGATTTTTAATTTAAATCTTCGATTCCGAAATATTTGACGGTATTTCTTCAACCACCCGAGTGAAAATGGCAGTCTCAGTGAATACTAAAATTGAGTGTACTCACAGCCTCAAATCAGTCTCAATTTCTGAAAAAACTCAGAAGTACTCAATTTCGCTTTTTTTATAAAATCATCATCACAACAAAAACCCTTTTAAAAGGGAAATGTGACGCAAGTCCTTCTTCCCCCTTCCAAAACAACTGATATCAATTTGGAGTGACGCTTAAAGCTTTGAAAC